>JARBWK010000009.1:26839098-27439098 GCA_030556195.1 Anolis apletophallus
CGACTCCTGGAATGGTCAACAGAGACTGAGCAGGTAAAAGCCTGCATGACAAAATGGGCGCAAAACATCGGCCGCACTATCAGCATGAGAGAGTGGGAGAGGGTCTGGCGGAAGAAAATCAAAATCACATATGCCATCGATCTGAAGGAAAATTGGTACAAAATGTTCTTCAGATGGTACATGACCCCCCATAAATTGGGCCTGATGTACAAAGCCGCCCAGACAGCATGCTGGAAATGTGGGTCACAGACAGGCACATTCTACCACATGTGGTGGTCCTGCCAAGACGCCTCTAGATTTTGGAAAACAGTCTTCATCCAAATACAAAAGGTCCTGCAAGCTCCGCTGGAGATGTCGCCGGAGGCCTGTCTCTTGGGAATGGTAGATGAAAGAGATCTCATGGACGAGAATGCCGAACGGCTGTTCTTGTTTCTTGTCACGGCAGCGAGGATGGTGTATGCGAAAAAGTGGAAGTCTAAGGACACGCCTCGTCTAGCAGAATGGGTGGACAAAGTCCAGGACATCATGAGCATGGACAGACTCTCATACTATATGAGTGAGCTGGAGGGGACGGGACTGCGCAGGACCGACTGGTCGCCCTTTGTGACATACCTAAAGACTTGGGACCCGGGACATCACAATCAAGCTCCCTGACACAACCTCAAGACACTCAAGAACATGCCAAGGGACAACTTGCTCCTCTCCTCTCTTTTCCCGTCAACACGGGATCACCCACACACCCTCTCTCCTCCCCCCCCCCTCACTACTGAACAAAATGGACAATACTAAAACGCCGGAAGCCATCGGGTCCCCCCCCCCCTGACCCCTCCCCAGCACCCAATTCCTCAACAGCCCTCCCCCCCTCTTCTCTACCCATCCTCCACCCGGAGCACCCCCCCCCCCACATCCCTGCCCTTGCGTTTTCCTCTCTCCTTCCTACTGTCCTATACACAAATTTGTTCCACCTCTTTTAATGTTACTGAAAATCCCAATAAATATATTTCAAAAAAAAAAATATAAATGAATGTTTTCATGAGATACGTTGTGTTCCCATACATATTGTTGTTACAATGTACGTATGTGTTTGGATCAACAATATGTATGGGGACACAACATATCTCATGAAAAATATTCATTTATATTTTTAAAACATATTATTTGTAAGTAACACACATTTCCAACATCTTTATCATTTCTTGATATGTTTACATGACAGAATGTATGAATGTGTTTGTATGGGAGCCCATGGTGGTGCAGTGGGTTAAACTGCTGAGCTGCTGAACTTACTGACTGAAAGGTTGCAGGTTCGAATCCGGGCTTCCTCTGTCAGTCCCAGCTTCTGTTAGTCTATTTATTTATTTATTTATTTATTTACTTCATTTATATTCCGCCCTTCTCACCCTGCAGGGGACTCAGGGCGGATTACAGTGTACACATTACATTTAGACACACAAACATACAAGACAGACAGAAGCAATTTAATATCTGGCCACCAGGGGGAGCTGTCGCACTCCTTCATTCCTCAGCGTGTTTTCTGGAGATCTTTTTTATGGCCTTATAAATTAGTTAAATGTAGCTTCCCCACTAAGTGGTACCTTAATTTCCTACTTGACAGATGCAACTGTCTTTCGGGTTGCAAAGGTTGACAACAGGCTACACAATAGGTCGAGAGCCCACCTCGACCCGGGCAGGCCTCAAACTCATGACCTTCTGGTCAGTAGAGATCTTATGCAGCTGACACCCGGCCAGCTGCTCCACATTCCCAGTGCCAGCAGTTCGAAAACATGCAAATGTGAGTAGATCAATAGGAAGGTAACGGTGCTCCATGCAGTCATGCCGGCCACATGATCTTGGAGGTGTCTACGGACAACACTGGCTCTTCAGCTTAGAAATTGAGATGAGCATCAATCCTCAGAGTCAGACACAATTGGACTTAATATCAGGGGAAAACTTTTACTTTTACCTATGTGTTTGTATCTCTTATAAGAGGTTGTTTTAACCTCCAGTTTTACTGCATTGCGAAATGATGCATGTCTGAAAAGTGTGTCACCAACATGAAATGTTTGGAAAGCTATGTTCTATAAAATATTATATTGTTGAAATGTTCGGTTTTTGGAACTGTGGGTAAAAATTTGAAGGAGGGTCTATGGCCCAGAGAGCTGCTGTTTGAGGAACGCAGGCCTCCTTAAATGTATCTGACAAGTTGCATGTTTTTGCCATAGGGTGTATGTGCACTTCATCTCTTTTTACAAGACAAATATATCAACAAGAGCACATCTGGCATAGGTAGAGCATGTGGTCTGCTGTTTCAGTGTGCTATTGTAAAGATGTGTATTTAATTTCTGTGGTGCAACAGTAACTTAGACATCAACCTTTTCATTTTTTCCCTTCTTGCAGGGAATGTAAATGTTACTCTTCAAGTATGGGATATCGGAGGCCAAACAATAGGAGGCAAAATGTTGGATAAATATATTTACGGAGCACAGGTATGACTTTTTTAAAAAGCCCATAAAATGCTGTCGATTATTGTATGCTTTCCTAGAACTTTCACTGTAAAAATGATAGCTTGCAGCATAATTTGAAGAGCCTAGTTAAAATGTAAACAGCTGCTTAAGTAAAGCTTGTTTGAGCATTGGTTCTGGAGACTGAAATTTCGGAACAGTATTTTCTTTTATGAACGAAAGGTGCTAGTTTGTATATCCCCAACAGCTCTCTGAAACAGATGTCCGTAGCCCTGCATTGTGGCTTAAGTTGAAAATGGCAGTTTTGTTAAGGTTATTTAGATATCCCCATGGATATCTAAATAGACATAGTGGCTGGTTTGAGTACAGATGCTTCCTGGGGAGCAAAGGTAGAAGGAGGAAATTAAGAGCAATCTGATGTCATTAAATTCATTCAGCCAGCTGAGGTTCTAGGGGGGCAAACAAAAGAAGGCAAGCAGGTAGCTAAATATTTTTGTAGAACAGTGAAAATGAACTCTGCTTTACAAGTGAGCACATTTTCAAGTTAACAATAGCAGTACATGTATTTCCCTTTCCCTCCTTTTCCCTTTATTTCTTTCTCTTTAGGACAAAAAAACATACACAGATGTACAGCTTTTTGAAAGGTTAAACTATAAACATGCATACTCATAAACATTCACAGTATAAATATATCTGCGCAGATTCACATACAACTGTTTTCCCATAATAAAGAAGGAAATAGGTGGTTGAACTCGAGGGTATAATAATTTGTAAATATGGAAGTGGGGCTGTTAACTGAAGAAAGGAATAAAGTTGTATATTGGTAGGATAATAATGTAAAGCTAGTTATTAAAAAGGTTGTTAATAGTTGGTTAACATCTTTCCCATATTCACATCAATCTTGTTGTGTTTTAAAAGAAAACTAAATAAATACTTTATTTAGTTTTCTTTTAAAATGTATTAGTAAGGGAACACACACTGTACGAACAAACATTAAACACAATTAGCACAAGTCTACACTTAGGGGGTAGTAAAGGGAAGGATGGGGAAGGGAGGGGGAAAGGGAAAAAGTAAGGGGAAAAAAGAAAAGAAAAAAAGAAATAAAAACATCACAAGACAGTAATAAGTACTTCCGTCCCCATACTTACGCAAACATAAGTAGAGGTAATCGTCTCTATAGGGTCTTATTTCATGCCCGCCTATCCATATTTCAAAACCTCGTATTACAATTCCAAGTTGACTAGCCAGTCAAATTTTTGATTTTTAAAATAACTTATGAGTCTGTCCTTTTCATATTCTTATTTTCTCTTAGAGATTGAGTAAGGCAGTCCATCTGTAGTATGTCCATAAGTTTATTTCTCCATTCGGCAATTTCAGGTCTCTCTTCTTTCTTCTTCTTTAGTTAATCTTGCCGCTGTTATGCAATACATAAATATTTTTTCATTATTTTCTTCAATCGGAAAGTCCAACAGTCATAGGAACATGTATTCTGGTTTAAATTTAAATCTTATATCTAATATTTTTTGTACTTCTATGTATACATTTCTCCACAGACCTTTTTAATCTTAACACAAGTCCACCAACTGTGGTAAAAGCTTCCAATTTCCTTTTTGCACTTCCAGCATCGGCTGTAATAGTCAGTATTATATCTAGCAATAGTCGCTGGTGTGAGATACCATCTATGCAATATCTTTAAGTTATTCTCTTTGAAATCATAGGCATATACAAATTTTAGATGGACTTTCCAGGACCTTTCCCACAACTTTAAGGGTATATTATGGCCAAAGTCCTGTGCCTACTTGGTCATACAATGTTTGACCAGTTCCTTCTATATTTGCCATTCTAATAGTTTTTGGTATAGCATCGTAATTTTCTTATTTTTGTTTTTGATTAGGTTATCCCAAAAATTAAATTTTTGTTCAAAACCTATCATTCTATCTTTTTTGAATATTTCATAAATTTGGTTATATTGAAACCAATTAATTGTATTGTCAAGGATTTTTAATTCTATTGTTTTTAATTCTAATCCGGAGTCTGTTTTTTTTTTTTAGCATAGATTTGTATCTCAACCAGCTTGTCTTGCCATATTGTCTTCTATAATAAGCTTTTTGTGAGGATAGCCATTGTGGTGTTTTTTCATTTATCCTATTTTTGTATTTATTCCATATCCTTAGCAGAGATCCCCTAATGAGGTGGTCTTTGAAGTCCCCCCCCCCCCTCAATTTATCTCTTCCATACCATATATACCCGTGCCACTCCATTCTTGGGTAATCTTGTTGTATTTGTTAAGCCAATCATGTTTGTCTTTTTTACATAAAGTGAGAAAACACTGTAAAATGAGATTAAATTAGGGTATATTTTGTTTATTTTGTTTCATCTTGCACAAGCACAAAATCGAATACAGTTGTGCACAAGGAGTGTTAAAATACGCTAGATCTAAAAACTTTTGGGGGGATGAATTTTGATGGGATTTGCTTCTTAGTAAAATGTTTAAATGTGTTGTTATAAAGGTTTTGAGTGATCCAACTTCTAATATAAATTATTTTATTACCTTTAGAACAAAACATTGTAATTATGCCTCCTTTTAAATAGGATTTTGAGGTTAGGAGACTGTCTTCTCAGTTAATGAGTTAATGAAAGGCCAAATGCTGAACCAAAGGTTTCCTGATGTAGCTTTATCCACTGTATTACACTACTTCCATGAGGCCCTTAGTTTTGGCAGGAAGACGTTAGCCAACTGGTATTTTTTACAACTTTAAAAAATGTGTGCTACACTCTTTCATCCTTGTTGCCCTCTAATAGGAGACATGCTAGAAAGACATAAATATGATTTTCAACATGATTTTGGCAATGCTAAATTTACTGGTAATTAACATCAAGTTTAAATATGCTTTGTTTAATATTTGTTTTTCTTTGCTTGAGTTGAGATACACCAATACAAAGCAGAAAGCAGAATGAGCATAAATTGTGTCACAATCTGTGGTTGATGACAATTGAGACTCACTGGAGTGTTATGATAACACCAGTGTGCTGGCAATGATGATGATATACCGTGAACTGTAAAAGGAGTTTATGTGTAAGAAAAGAACATTACATGACTTCTTGAACTCAGACAAAATTTTGTTGGCCAGCTGCTTTAATCAATGTTCAGAAACCAGTAGGGTGAATTTGACTTCCACATGAGTACATTACTGTAGACTTCTTTGCTGCAGTGCAATTTTAGTAAACACAAGGAAGGTGCAATTTCTTTTCTTTAAAAAAAAATATAATGCTTAGTTTTTCAAGCATGGGCTATTATCCAGAGATACAGTTTTCCAAGTTCTAGTTTAGTAGTTCTACTGAAAGTTTACCTTTATACTTTGTACAGAGAATTAATCATTTTTACGTTTGCAGCCTTAATGTAGTGCTTTTTTATTTCTAATAAATCATTGCATGCACATATCTTCTGTAGAATGTCTTCTAAGTCCATGTGATCTGCTAACAAATGCATATTGCTTGCCGACATGATAGAAAATCCAGCAAAACTCTTCTAGTTCATTTTTTAACTTACTAATGGTTCATTTAATTTAATATGCTATATTCTAACCGATTGATCTTTTGTGTATTAAGTTAGCAATGTAAACATGTGGAGGCTTCTGAACTTTGACTCTGTAGAGCAAGTGGTTCTCAACCTGATCTGCTCAAGGTCATGCGGTGAGTTTCCATAGCTGAACATGGATTTGAACATTGTTCTACAGCAGTGGTTCTCAACCTGTGGGTCCCCAGATATTTTGGCCTACAACACTCAGAAATCCTAACAGCTGGTAAACTGGCAGGGATTTCTGGGAGTTGTAGGCCAAAACGCCTGGGGACCTGCAGGTTGAGAACCACTGTTGTAAAGCAGTGTTCAAATCCATGTTCAGCTAAGGAAAATCACTGCATGACCTTGAGCAGATCACACTCTGCTTCCAGAAGAAGGCAAGAGCAACCCACCTCTGGACAGATATTTCCAAGAAAATCCTGATAGACTTCTTTTAGGGTCTTCATAAATTGGTAATGTTTTGGAGACAAACAACGATGCACAAAAAATGAATCGGAGGCACACTATAAAACATTCAGTGAAGGTGTAGAGCAGTGTTTCCCAACCAGTGTGCCGTGGCACACTAGTGTGCCGTGAGCGATCATCAGGTGTGCCATGGGAAATTGGCAATCCCCCCCTCCTAGCAGCCGCCTCACAGGTTTCCAAGAAACAAATTGAGCCTTTCCGCTTGGAAATGTTTTCTTAAACCATTTTACTGGATTTTTTGAGAGTTGCCTCCCCCCCCCCCCAGGAACTGTTTATAACAGCTTCATGACATCCATTGTTAACTGGAAGCAAGTTTCACTCAGGGTGAAATTTCACAAAGGTCTGGAGAACAAGCTCTATGAGGAGCGGCTTGAAGAGCTGGGCATGTTTAGCCTGAAGAAGAGAAGTGTGAGAGAAGACATGATAGCCATGTATAAATACGTGAGAGGAAGTCATATATATGTTGTGTTCACCGAAACAGGCCCAGCTTTCACACTGAGTGTATAAATACATTTAAAAACGTATTACTGTGTTAGAGTGTCATTTTGTGTCATTTTGGTTGGTGGTGTGCCCCAGGATTTTGTAAATGTAAAAAATGTGCCACGGCTCAAAAAAGGTTGAAAAACACTGGTGTAGAGGGCCCTCAACTTTTTGTTCCCTGTTTCTCATGAGTAGGGCCCAGACGTGGGGTCCAGTGAAACAGCAGTCATACTAACATACTAGCAGCCATCTCATTTTTAACACCACAGTTCAAAGATTTTTCTTAATATATTGTGTTTTTTTCATCTTTCCTCTGCAGGCTGTCCTTCTGGTATATGATATTACTAACCAGCAGAGCTTTGAAAATTTAGAAGATTGGTATAATGTTGTAAAGAAGGTCAATGAAGAGTCAGAAACTCAACCACATGTGGCCCTGGTAGGCAATAAAAGTAAGTTGTTAACTTGTTATTTAGTTGGAATGTTTTGGTGATCTAGCTAAAATGCTGATCAGCAGGATGTTCCTATTCACAACTCTGCAGTGCAACTATGTGAGCCCCAATCTTCCAGACACTGGTACATGTGTGGTCCCTTTCATTTTACTGGCACCATTGTGCATTGATTTTGGCAGGTTCTGGGTAACAGAATGTAATATTTCATGCATTCGACCAAATGGGGAGTGCTGTATTGTGACAGCAATCATAATGTTTAGTCTGCCGAGGCATATCACTTCATGGAAATAACCTGCTTCAGTGATTAGCAGCATGACATTGCCCATAAAATTGGGGAAATGTTGCCAGTTTGTATTCCTTATTTTTCTTCACACAAAATAGCTACATTGTTAGTTATTTCCCTTTAAAAATAATGAATGATGAACACAACACAGCCTGATTTTTTTCCTTCTAAATTCTCATGTTTAGAAGATTAATAATCTCTTGAGAGATGTTATTCCTCGATTCCTTGGACCATTTAAGTGTATAACATGTTATAATAACAGCAACAAAAAAGTTAGGTTGCTGCCCTGAGAACCTCACAATATAAATTTTAAGAATATGTGTGTAAACAAGCCTTGAATGAAAAGCTGGTTAAAAGTACAGATATTTGCAATATAGTTGTATGTTTTCTTAATTACAATCACTAGCAAGCATTTAATTGCTTCTTAAACATTCTTAAACAACATTAGAAAGGGTCCACCATGGTACCACATTTCTATGGTGGTCGTAATGCATGCTCCATTGAGGCTGATGATAGTACAGTTGCTGGTTGGGTTTCCTAAACCAGGCAGATATTTTTGAGGAGTGAGATTAAATGTGCGGAACAGATATTGAGGAATGACATTGGTCGAGTGTCTCTCGAAGACAGTGGAACTTCACTTAACTCTTGTTGGTACTGTGCAGGCAGATGCATTAGTGATTGAACTACGTCTGAATTTCTTCTCCCATAAAATATATGTTGGGCCATCCAAAATGAAGCAAGAGATGGCACTAAAAGATGAGATCCTCACAGGTCTTGGGAAGAGCTAAAATAATGTTTATGTGCTAATATTCTTTGAGTGGGGCGGGCAGGAAAATGGAAAGTCTAAATCTACACAGTGCATGTAATGGGAACATGAAATGTGAGAAGTATGAGTTGGAGTAAGTTTTTTGTTACACACAAAAAGGGATGTATAAAGATTGCAGCACCTTAGGTGAGTAAGCCAGAGCAGACAAATGGGACATTTTCAGTATTTTACTCAGGGAATGAAAATCAAAGAAGAAAAATAGGATGGCAGTAGTAATGAGGTGAGATGTAGCAAAAGCAGTTAAGATATAATGCAATGTCTGACAGAGTAATAGCAATGAGATTTCATGGAAAACCTGTCAATATAAACACAATTCAGGTATATACTTCAACTGCAGAGACAGAAGAGAAAGAAATTAAAAGACTCGATGCTTCATTCAAAAGAATATTGATCACCTAGTGAATCGGGAAATGTTCATAGACTATTGGAATCATTTGGCCATTTTATTAACCTCTCATGAAAGAAAGGTGTTGCTAAAGATATTGCAATAAAGACCTTTGCCATATTTGGAATGACAAAAGCCACATGTCTGAACTGTGTTGAAAAAAGGAAGAGGAACCAGGGGTCATATTGCAAATATATGTTGAATCAAACAATTTTAGAAAAATATTCAACCTGCTCTTAGTAGAATCTAGCAAAGCCTGTTCTCATATAGATAATTAAAATTATAGATGGCTCTAAAAGAAATGTATGCGCCATAACACTGCTGTGCGTAATCTATACTTATGTAAAGAGGCCACTGTTAAGCAAACAAGGCTGTAATGTATCTTATCTGTTTAATTTATACAAAATCTGGATCAGATTCAGAGGAAAAAGATGTGAAAAGTGGGGGACGGAAGGAAGTTTAACTGGTCAGTGGTCAAATCTGCCAACAGGACTTAATGAATTGTTGGCAGGCAAGCATGTTGTGCATTGTCAGGAAGTTCAGCATGCATTGGTAGGAATATGTGCGTGTAATTACTTCTTTACAATACAGTACTGTAAATTGACATGTATGAATTGTTGCTGAATTTTGTGACAAGCAGTTACCAGATTGCTCCTTCTCATTTTTAATATCATTCTTAATATTGTCCTTCGTTATTTTACTTTACTGAGTGCAATGTGAATGTTAGTGAAGGTTGATTTTAATAAACGTTATAATTTGAAGTTTCAATGTGTCTTTTTATTAGGACATCTTTCTTTACTGTGTTGTAGGATGTAGGTAGAAATACAGATACATAAAAGAAAGCAGATTTGTCACTGCATCTTTCTGTTTGTTCTCCTAAAGAAGTTAGATTTCCAGGAATGTCTGTCCTACGAGAACAAAACATAGCCCATACTTATCCTAAACTTCATTCGCTTAACAAAAACTTCCGGTGTGGATGGCATGGCTGCTGGACAGGCCTCTTGAGAGCTCCCAAGGTGCCAGCCAAGCAAGGTGATTGGGCAGAGCGTGTAGCTCCCTCTCCCCGGCTGATTGAGTTCGGGGAGACAGCAAAACCCACAGGGCCAAACCACGATGGTCTAAGAGGTATTACCCCTCAAGGGTGGCACCCAAAGACCCGGGAGGAAGCCCACCGGGTATAGCGGACCACAATTAGGTGATCCGAGTCTCAGACGAGACTCAGTCTACAGCATACCAATCCACATTTTAAAAGCAAGAACTGGAGAGGAGAGGAGAAGAAGATACTTCAAATGTAAGTTACAAAGAATAACATCACTTCAGTAAGGGAAACAAGGCTATCCAATATCTACAGAAGTGCAGAGTCTTCAGAGCAAAAATGGAACGAGAAAAGAGAAATTGAATATGAGAAGACTTTAAATTTTTATTTTTTTCAGGAGGGTTAATTACTCAAAACAAGGAAGGAACAGAAAAAGTACTTAGAATTAATTTTGTACTGCTTAAATTGAATGCCATTACCGCAAAGCCTGAAACAAAGGAACAAAAACTGACCTTGAAGAGGGGGAACCCTTCTTCATAAACAATCCAGAGCGGCAAAGGGAGGGAGGAGGTAGACCCGGAAGTGTCGTACAAGGAAGGACACTGAGAAGGGCGGAACTGAGAAGGCTGGAAATAACGCGAAACAACGTGAGATCTGCCACGAGAGTGAGCGCGAGGAGAGAGAAGAATAACAGGAACCAGATGTGATGACAAGACACAAGAACGCCCAAAGAAGGGCAGACATTAAGGAAAGAGCAGAAGCAACAGAGAGAGGTCATAATGCGAGACTACGAGATCTCGGAAACTACGAGGAGATGCCGGATTGGTTAAAGAAACTCAGGAACAAGATGTATGACGAGAGACACAGTGTAAGGGCGGAAATACCAGCAAAGACATTCAAAGAAAGGCAGAAGGATTATATGACTGCAGTTTAAAGCAGGAAACCTAGGATCAGATCCTGGGATATAGGGCCTATCTGGAAGGGCCCTAAATTCGCCAAAACCCACATCAAAATTACATTCTAACAGGAAACAAACTGCAGTTAGTTTCAAGCCATGGTTAATAAAGTTTATTTTAGTAAACTATCACTAAAGTTATTATAAGTAGAATTTTCTTTCCTCAAGTCTTTAGTCCGTCACGGACTTTATTCGTTTTCCCCTGCCGGATTGAATACTGATAGAAAGAAACTACCTTCACAGCAGGGATTAGGACGTGAGAGGATACACATTGTTTTCTCACCAACTGAACATTGTATTATGATTTATTAAACTTATATGTTTGACTGTATTGAACTATTATCGTTAACTGTGTTGTACATTGATGCTACTTCTCAATGAGAACCTGACCATTGTGTTAATATCACTGTACCTATACATGCCAACTATTGATTCCATTGTGAATTTTATACTGTACTCATGTACCAGTGAATACAAACTATTTTTGATATTTGTTGCATACTGTTTATCATTATATAATTGATTTATTCACCTGATCTGCTCTAGCATATATTAAGGTGCAGCCCCTTGTATAGCTATAAAGAGCGTCAACGGGCAGGATGGGTTCTCTAGCCTTTTGGCAACCATCCTAAGAGAAGGAAAACTCTAATTTCAAACCCGGACAGATAGTGGTCGTCTAACCCTGTAAGGTCAACCATCTAGAGATGGAAACTCAAATCAAATCTATGACCTGAGGACCTCGCTGCCACCGTCCTAAGATTGCTAGGCCCTGGCAGATGAACCTTTGGTTTAAAGGGTGAGGCCAGTTCTGTGCATGCTGCGCTCCACCAGAAAAATCCATTGCACAGACTCGAAGGACACATCTAACCTCCTTAGTCATCGACGCGCTTGTAGAAAGCGTGGGATGAGTCCTTCCTAAGAATCTTCGTTCGCGAAGTAATGCCAGATGGATATATAACTGCACAGCCAGATAATCTGGGATAAACAGAAAACTTGGGATCAGATCCTGGAATATAGGGCCTGTCTGGAAGAATCCTTAATTTTTCTGGACAATTAAGATCTATTATGATCTGAAACTTTTCATTATCTACTTTGTGGGTTAACTGATGTGTGGTGGCGAGCCATTAATGCAGGGATATGGATGTTTAGGAGAACATGGAAAGGTACTCATAAAACCAATCCCATAAATATTTTAACTGTATCATACATTGCTGTGCCATTTGGGAAGTGTTGTAGTAGCTACTTTGTCACTATCCGGTGATCTGTAGCAGATCTCAATAGCTTTCTTCCAGTTCTCCCTCCCACCCACATTTTCTTTTTTCATGTGTAACAAGAAAAAGAAAACAATATTATCACCTAGTTCTTTTGCTCACCACTGACTCCTGTGCATTAACAAAACCTTTTTGGGTTGCCTACATTTTTGCCCTTGTTCCTGACAAGATCAACTAGTGTTTTCCTCCTTTATCACATTTATAAGTAAACCCTGTAAGTGTCAAGTCAACATTCCTGCTGGATAAATTGTGACCTAAAATTAACCCGAGCTGCAAAGGAGCTGCTGTTACTTGATTTACAGCTGGCTGGTTAGCCCCAGAGGGCAATTGTTATCAGCAAGTTATAGAACTGGTGGGAATTATCAGGCAGCACCGCAGGCTGAATGGATTAAGTTATCTTTTTTTTACAGATATTAACCAGATCCTTTCCTAAGCAGAGACCAATAAGTCAGGTTTTTAAACAGCCACTGTGAGGGATGAGTCCAAAAAGAGAGTGTCTCAGTAGTAATTAAAAATGTTGATGGAGTTTCTGTCTGAGTGGTGATTAATTGAGGCTAGATTTCTGTCACTGAACAGGAAATGTACTGTTGTGGTGTGAAGTTTAAAGTTTACATTTTAATGTTACTGGTAGGGCTAATGCGTGGAGCTGTCTGATCTGTTGGTGCAACAAAACGTCACTTAAACCTGTAGATTCTCATTGTTAATATTAAGATGTTTCTACTACTCTCCTGATGCTTCTGGAGAGAAGGAACAGCTTTGGGATAGTGTCTTCCCATGGAGCAGATAGGCAGGGATGTCGACTAATGTTGTCTCACAAAATTCAAGCTGTTTTCGTTTTACCGAATTCAACTTAGATTGGATTGTGCATTAATTGCTCGTCTTACGGAAGTATTCAGCACATCACTCAGTTTTTGGATCAATTTCACCCTTGTTAGGGTGAGGCTGATTGTATTTATCTTTCACTGTGAAATCTAGTAGAAGTGGGTTGGCTCTCTGGATCCAGAGAATGGTGAGTGTCATATTGATGTTAAACTATGGGTGGGTGAAGGGGATGAGAACCTTTTCTATGATACCTCGGACCATTCATTTCACAGAAGACTCACTGGGACCCCCATATTAAAACTACATTCTTAATGGCTGGCCAGAATGCTAAGATAACACACCAAACAGCCTTTTTTTTTACATAAAGCAATGCAACTGAGAACTGCGTATTTGGAGGCGATTGGGGTAAACTGTAGGGGTAACGCAGATATCTGAACGGGATTGAGATTGTGAAAGAGCTGGTCTATTTTAAACTTTGTTTTAACCTTCATTTTAAACGTTTGTGGTGTGTAATTTTACCTTGGCATTTTAATGCTGATATTTTTAACTATTTTTTTTAACTTAATCAAGTTTTAATCGTGTTAACTGCTTGTTTATTTTAACTTATGTTGTACTGTATGTGTATGTCAAAGTTTTTGATACGGCCAGTGGGCTAATCAATAAAGACTTCCTATGATAGCATCTGCCCACTTAAGGGTGAGATGTACTTCCCTGATAGTCAGGTTCCCCCACGCACCCAATCCACTATGTCTTTGGTGTGTGTCATAGCCTTGGAACCCAGCTTGTGGGCGAGATAGGCATGCAGTATCACTTCTGAATGTTATATATAGCAAATTTTGGGCTGATTTTTAAATATTTAATTTTATTCAGGGAATGTAAAGGGACTTTGGTGGGCCAGGGAAAACAAACAACTACTGTTTGGGCCCATCTTTGGTGGTCTTTGGGCAAAAATTGCCAACCCCTGTATTATGGCATTATTTCTCAATTGTATATATCATATTCTTAGATAAAGGGATTGAGAATGTAGTATTCAACACACTGCATAGGTTCATAAATGATATACAGCATCTATAGTACATCCATTTCAGTCTGGATTAAGACTTGGATACAGCCTTAGTTGTACTGGTTGATGGCCTCTTTCATGAGATAGGTGTGAGGATGCCTGATTTCACTGTAGGCCTTGATAATAAAGAAAATACTATTTTCTTGGAATGGTTCATTGGATTGAGAGTTGGTGGTACTGTATTAAAGTGGTTTTATTTCCTACTGTCGCAGTCACTATCAGAGTAGTGTTGGGAAATCTCTCAATCATGATTATAATATGGGGTTCCACATGTTCTCTCTTACCTTTAACATATTCCCATGCTTGTGAAATCATTATGACATGTCATCTGAGGCCACCTATAAGTGTGTGATCACAAACTACTCACCTATTTATTCTGAATCAGGAGAACTATAGTACCATGAGTGGAATGAGGGCCAATAAAATGAAGGTATATCCAAAGAAGATGAAAGCTATGTGACTAGGTATTTCCCAAATAAAGGGATTAAGCAAATATCTGTGTGGTGTAGCACTACCCCAACACAGCATGATACATAGTTTGTGAGTCCTTGATTTAAAGCTATCACTGGAAGGCCAGGTGACCTGAGTGCAAACAGTGCTCCTTCCCAGCAGTTGACTTACTTGAAATTTAAGATTAAATTAAATTAAATTAAAACTTTGCTGGTAGTACCACAGAACAGTGCAATTTTCTTGACTCCTAAGTATAGCTAGGGATTGTCAGTGGGGGCTATGTAGCTCCTTTCTATTAGCTGTCCTCCATTCTTTTATGTTTCAGACACCAGTTTAAAATATAATCTATTTATACACACCTTTTGGAACAATTGTCTCTGGCTGCTACTGTATATTTTGTTTTTATGGTACTGAATTAATAGTAACTAATATAATATGTTTGTAATTTTAGATGTGTAATTTTGTGATTTTTAGGTTTGTGATTTTCAGTATTCTAAGTATTTGTGATTTGAATTATATAATGTTACTGTAAAACTGTGTAGGTGCTTTCAGTTTTTATGGGAAATGGCTGGGTTTGAAATAAATAAATAAATAAATAAATAAATAACAAATTCCCAGGATGCAATGTGACATCAGTATACTCAATAGGAGAGTTTGCGGTGTTTATATTTATAACTGCTAACATTTCCATTATTGTTAATAATTTGGAAATTTTGGCAGAGAAGACAAATTCTTTGCCATTCTGAATAGCTGCTAAAGTACTTTTTAAAAATGACATGCTAATTGACAAAATCAGTATTCTGAACACCCGTTGTTAAAAGTCTTTATTGACAATTATTCCTCAGTGCTTTTCTAAGTAATTTATCTAAGGAAATTCTGATGATTAAAATAATGTGTTGAAGCAATTTTCAAATCCTTTGGAATTTTTGTTTTAAATTTGTAATTATTATTTATTATGAAAACGCTACTGAAAACGTGGACATGGCGTTTAATGAATCCTCAACCCTATTGAGAGAGAAGAAAATTTTAGGATTTAAAGTTGGAAGTCAATTCTACACATTGTGTGTAGTATGTACAGATACCACAAAAAGCTTTGGGCTAACTCATTTTCAACAGCTTAATTGAAAGGCATGTTAAAATATAACATTTTGATTTACTGCTCTGTATAATTGCCTGGGTGTAATAATATTTGTATATGTGTTGAATGGCCATTTGTTACCCCAGTCGTAGGCCTATTGCATATGTAAATTATGTGCTGTGAGAAAGAGAGAGAGAGAGATTGAAGTCATATTTGATCATATTGAATTAATATAATGTAAAAGTAGAAAAAAGAAGGCCCTGGAATATGCAGTCAACTAGAAAAGTAACACCTCCAGGTGTGCTTCAGTTAGAGATGGGGTGATAAAACTTTTTTTTTAAAAAAAATCAGAATGTTATACATACCAGTCAGTAGTGGCACTGAAATCCTTGATAAAAAAAAAGATAGAGGAAAACGTAGGGGATGGGCATCATCAATCAGCTAACTGCCCTTGAGTTTTCACACAATTCCCATTCATTTTGATGGGATGTACATAGAAAAATGAGCAGTGTTTAAAATCAGAGAAATAATTCTAATACACAAATCGGCTTGATAATAGAACATAGTTTGGAGTAGAGGTAATTTATTATTTATTTATATTTTATTTCAAATATTTGTACCCCGCCCTTCTCAACCCCTGCAGGGTGACTCAGGGCGGCTAGTAGAAATGTTTTCTGAAAGTATTGTTCAGACTCGAATTGATTCCTTTTACTTTGCACTGGGAGTAGTGTTTAAACTTAAGTGGAGACAGATAGTGGACCTGTATAGTGAATAGTAAATAAAATTAAACTGTAAACAAAAAACCAAAAAAATGAAAAAGAAAAAAAATGTGGATGTGTTCTCAGAAAACTAGTAGTAAGTGATATTGTAGTACCCGGCTATAGGACCTTATTTTCTTTTATTTAGGGGACATTTCCAAGTTTTCTCATTTGATATGTTACTGATCATTGGCTTAAAATAATTTGATGTAACATTATCCATTGGATAAAAAGAAAATATTCTATACACGATATTTTACAGAATTGGTCATCTACACATGCCATAGGGCATAAGTAAGAGTTATAATTACAAACAGTTGGGCTTGGGCATAAATTATATTTTTGCAAAACACATTTGGCTTGGTCATGGGTAATAGGCATTAACCCTACACAGTGCTTTGGCTTTATGGATTCAGGCATTATATGTGGTTGCACTGCTGCAGAAAAAGGTTAAGTATTAATGGAAAATGTTCACAGCTCTTTTACTCAAAGAAAACATGTTACTTGTAAGTTTTCTTTTGATTTTTACTTTTACAGTTACATTGAATGTCTTCATTCATTTAGCCATCCATAAAGCAAATATTGTTGCACATGCAGTGGATAATAAGTCTTTTTAGGACTACTTGTGTGGCATGTCACAGATCATTAACTGCAAGTAACCACCTGACTTGAGGGAAGTCTGGAAGCATCATTACAGTGAAATGAGCTTTTATTTCAGTATCACTGCAGCACATTGATTTGTAGGAATGTCTCCACTCGCTACTGTGGAAATATATCTGCACCAAAGGAAGTTGATGATAGAGGATAACGGATGTTCGATTGTGAGAGAGACATTAATACTGTGCTTTCGGACAGGGTTTGAAAAGAAGAAAATATGAGTTCAAGAATTTCTATAAATCTTGTTCTGTATGTGCCATTAATTATTTTCACAATTGTTTCTTTCATTGAAAAGTGAGTCAAATTAGCACCCCTAGTAAAAGTTTTTCAGCTAGTGTGCAGTGTTGCTGCTTCAGTTGCACATTCATCTGATCTGTACATTCATCAAATGCAATGTTTGTATACTGCTACACTGTGTGGCTATAAGTGTGTTGGGCAGAGGGAGGGATGGAGGAGGGTTATGTCCACTCTTTTCAGGGGATAAACAAGGCTTCTCAGTGTAGTTCCTCCTGGACAATCAATAAATAATTTGGTCGGATGGAATAAATAATGGCCCTTATAAAACAAAAAAGACCTGAAATATTTCTGCAATGAATCGAAAAATATATGGAAGTTTAATTTTTTCCAGTTGAAATAAAATGAATAGCTAGGGATCCTGACAATCAATAAATAATCAATAAATAAGTATTTTGCTCACAGCTTTTGAGCGGAAAGTGACTTTAATAATACTGTTAGCTCAGACTTTGCTGAAATGATAATGTTACGAATTGTTCCCTGTGCTGGTTTGGTTCTACCTGTAAAACAGGGCTCATGAGAAAGTTGGAATGATTAATAAACAGAGAATACACATTATGAGTACAGATCGGGACTCAGTTATGTGACTATTCCCTGAGCTTATATATGTGGGCTTGTTAATGGTCTATAGCACATGCGATTCCATTTTTGCTAGCTGCATGCAAACTGGGAAATGGAGAAGAAATACCAAGTGGTGGGAAGTACGTGGGCTTCATTTCTGTGTTTCCTTTTCATCTTCCCTACGCCTTCTTGCTGCCCTTTCTGCCATCCAGGTTTCTAAGGTATATTTGTTATTCAAGTGGGGGAATGGTATCTGGGGAAAGGGTTGCAAAGGAACCGTGTCCAGTGGGGAATGGTTAACCACTCCCTTTTATCTCTAGTTTCTCTCCTGCAAGTGCCAGCTGTCACCGATTCCTGTGCTACTGGCAAATATAGCCTTTGGAGCCCTCTGTTTCCTGTTGAATGTGTAGTTCTGTCTTAGTTACCTCATTAGTGAAATTATTTTAATATTTTATATGTTTATCTATTGCATTTTTGTTGCCCGATGGTTAACAACAGAACCCAGTGCCAGCATGTTAGAGACATTAATTCTCTTGATGAACAGACATTAGTTGTTTCTGAAACCTGCATATTGGTGTTTAAAAAGGAGACATAGGAACATAGGGAAGTATATTTAAAATGTAAGGTTTTGGTCAGTGGATCATGACTTGCTTTAGGCCTTGTGGACTATTCTCTTATTTTTCAAAGACACAATTTCTTTCTTAGTACAGATGTTTGGCATTTTAACATTACGTATAGTGTAGAAATTTCACATAACTATTTTTAGGAAGCATTGTTCATTTTTCTACAGAACTGTGTTTATTCCCAGTATCAATCATTTTGTTTTATATAGAGTTTAGAAAGACATTTCATCACTTGAGAAATCAATGTTTGTAAGACTTTTATTTTGAATTTGTGCCTTTTCCACTTCAAAATCAAACTGATTTAAGTTACTGTTCATTTCCATTATGTGTTTAATTCATTTAAAAGTATTCCATAATTTTTGATCTTTGAGTATTACCTAAAGACCATAGTCCCATCTTGGATGGTTGCCACACGTTACTAGAGTATCAACTTAGTGTTGATTTGAATAGCCAGCATCTGAGCATCAGTACTGGCTTGGCTGAACTTCCCTTCCTGTGAGGGTTGCTGACACAGACTGACTCTATGCAGAAAGTATGCTTTGGGGATACTTTCAAGGATTATGGCTTAACACTTTCAAGTGATGTTGGGAGTTCCAGGGTTCAGAAAAAGAAAATGTGTAACACATTTCAGTATTGCCATTGTGTGTAAGTGTTAGAGGGGAACTGCTTAAATGACATAATTTTAGAGATTTTTGCTTGCCTCATATGACTTCAATTCTTAGTAATCTAAAAGGCCATTCTCTTTGGAAGTTGTGAAAGCACTTTAAAAAAGAGACTAAAGTTGATGTCATGAATAAATATGAGCCTCAAGATGAGAAACCATAAAATATTATGTTAGGACACTTAATAAGTTCCTCGGTGCTGAATTTGGGAACGTTAGCTGTTCTGGATCAGTTTGGGAATTATATTTCCTCAACTGATTTTGTACTCTTAACTGTTACATACATTAATTGTAGAATTATAAGGTACTTCAAAGGTCACCTAGATGTAATTTTTCACCAGTTCCATTCAGGTTTGCCTGACAGATCGTCATCCAGTTATTATTTAAACATGTGTAACAAAGGAGACCTCATTACTTTTCAAGGCAGTCTTGACACAGCAAGTTAATATGCAATAACTTTCAATTCCAGGAGATTGTTCCTTATGTCTAGTCAAAATCTCCTTTTTTTTTGTATAATGAATCTGATTGTTTGGAAAACAGTTGTTCTCCTTCGTCTGTGTGACAGTTCCTCTAATATTTGGAGATGTCTACCATAGCTTTCTAATAATCTATAAACATAATCGGTTCCTTCAACCTTTCCTTATAGAACCTGGTGTTTAAAGGCCCTTCTACACATGCCTAAAGACATGGAAGTGACCAGGATAAAAGGGTGGGTGGGTGGCTAAATTACAGTGGAATCAGGTTAACAGCTGAAAAGCATGTATTTTAAAGGTGTGTTTAAAACCCGATTCCGCCCCTAAATATGCATCTTTACATAGTCATGGAAAACACATGACTTCCTTCCCTTCTCCCTGTGTGGACTACTCCAGCACATGTGCACATTTTAAAAGCCTGAAATAGCTGATTGGGCTTTCAAAAAATGGAGCCATGGACACACAGGTGGCTCAATGGAAGCACAGTTGGGAAGCAATTAGAACTCTCTGCAACCAATCTCTTCTTTTGATCTTTATAATATTAAACAGAGCTTGAATTTACAGTTGGGTGAAGAGAGAGAATAAGAAATCTTCTTGTGTGTACATTAGGATCTCCACATGAGTGCATATGATGATGATAATAATAATAATAATTTAACAACAACAACAATAACTTTACTTATACTCACCACTATCTCCCAGAAGGACTCGGGGCGGCTTACAGAAGCACATACAACTGCCATAACACATAAAAATAGAGCTGAAATTACACCACATATTAAACAATGACAATATGAGGTCCAGCACTTCTCAGAGAAAGATGTGAGGATGGTGGGGGACCAGTTCCTGGGACTGACAAGTCTGTGTGTGGATATGCTGTCAGGTCCTGGATTTTTTTGCCCCACTTTTTAAACCTGCATTTTGATACTGACTGAAAGCACCCTAAGGTCCGAACATATCTCCCTCTATTAGCCGGCAAGGAGATTAAGATCTTCTGGGGAGACCCTATTCTCGATCCCGCCTCCTTCACAGATGTGTTTGACAGGGACAAGAGACAGGACTTTCTCAGTGGTGGCCCCTTGGCTGTGAAACTCCCTACAGAGTGCAGTTAAATCAGCTACCTCCCCCCTGACCTTTAGGAAAAGGTTGTTTCCCCAAGAATTCACTGAGTAATCTATTGGTGCAATAAGAAAAGGTGAAATAGTGCAACGGGAAATTGGAACATCTGCAGACTACAATATTGGATTGTGTGATTTTAAATAATTGGTTTTAAGGTTTTATTATGTTTTAATGATTGTTTTAATTCTTCCATTTTTATTATGTGTGTTTTTGGCATCTAATTGTTGCCTATATATGTAAGACGCCTTGAGTCCCCTATGTGGCTGAAAAGGACAGGGTATAAATACAGTAAATAAATAAATAAATGAATAATAAGGCACTCACTTGTCTTTGTTATTCTTCACTGGATATGTTTCTGTTGGCAAATATATTTCCTAAACTTCAGTGCTCATTGCAGAGTGATAATGATTCTACTTGTGATCTGGACTATATAGTTCCATCAATGCATTTGAATCTTTGTTTTAAAGTGCAGTGCACTGCTGATTCATATTAGCTTATAGTCTGATAAAACTCTTCTAGGTCCACTATTGCTTTGCTATATATTGTTCATTCTGTATTTGTGTATCTGATTTTTTCCTACCTAAATGCTGAATTCTTTGGACATGGTCCACTTATCTGTGATGAAATTGGTTGCTTCGTTTCATGCAAGTGAGCAACCATTGATATGTACTCCTTGGAAATGGTCCTTTGCCAACCACATATCCACTTCTCAGTAGTAATACCTAGCTCACATTTGACCATCTTGAGAAAAAGGATATTGTGGGGAACATTTTTCAGCTGTGGAGCTTGTTTCCAAAAGGTACCAAATCCATCTGAACAAATTACGAATCTAAAGAAATGTGCCAATGAAATGCATTCGTTTGCTATAAAAGGCAATTGTCCAAGCCTTGTACTAAAGTGATTTGCTACATTATAATAGTTTTAATCTGTCCATAATATTTCACTTCTAGCCAACAATATGCTGCCATTTATAACTCAGTTTTCTTTTTCTTTTTGGATTTGGTACCATTTGGAAACAAACTCCACAAATATAGTCTGTAGCGCTTCCTCCTTTGGTATGATATAAAAAGTATCAACTTTGGGGTCTGGTGGGTATTTGAAATAGCAAGCTGTGTAGAAATTTTAAGACTTTTATTTTTTTTAAAGGAATTAAATGTGGTTTTCAAATATTCTTTGTAAACGGAACTTTTAAATGACAGGTAGTTTTCTCATTAGAAAACTAATAATTTCCTTAAGCTGTCTTCCTGGTAAAAAGCATAACTGTAAAGGCGATGGACTCCCTTTGGTGTTTATAACTTCCAGTGTGAGAACAAAGCCAAGCCAAAGATTTTGCAGAGCATTGGAGTAGCTGTATGTTTCGGGAGCTCGATCGCTTGGGCAATAATGTCGGTTTCCGAGCACTGCCAGTACTTTTTCCAGCTGCTTTACAGTGATATCTTGAAGCTTAACATGTAATCTGCCTGGGTAAGCCACAAAAGCCACTTTATATTAAAGCAGGCTCTGACAGTAAATCACAACCGAACAGCTGGCACCACTACTAAAGCAATAAATATATTTATTAAAAATCTAAACAGAGGAATTATATTAAAAAGCAAGGTGTAATTTCTACAGAGCAGTGGATGGAGTTTAAAAGTAAAACTGGGAAGTGTTCTAGATTAAGGGCCAAATTTATTAACATATGTTCTGGCACTTTCTGCGCAATGTTCGTGCTCTTTATAACAAAAGTGTGAAGCATGTTTCCCCCCCCTTCTCCTGCCTCATATTAATTGTGCTTTTCTGCAGTTCATAAACCCCTTATTTGACCTTACGCAAGCAGGCTTTTCCTCCTTTACACACTTGTTAAAATTACTCCGCTGTTTCGGAAAGAGCAAGTACCATCGCAATGTTAGAGTCCCAGGGTGGTATGAAGTATTAGTGGAATGCCTATGTGCATTTATTTCAATAGGTTGACATGCTGAGCTTTGCCGGACTATGAATAATTGTACTTGATGCGTCTAAAACCATATCAATACCGAAATAGTACTGCAAATTGGCACAGACAGGATTGTGTGTGCGCTGCATTCTTGCAGTCACTGAAAATCTCTCAAGTGTGATATTGGCTGCAATTTTTCGTCTTGAGTTTTCATTAAACGTGTACAAGTTTCTAGCCCCAAATGGGTGTGAAGGTTGGCTTGATTCTTTATGGATAATTCTTGCTGTAATCTTGGCAGGCTAAGAATCCCGAATCAGGGAATGGCATATTTTTAGTGTCCTGTTTACACATTACTTAAACTGATATTGGTGAATCGGTGCAAGGCACAGGCTAAGATTTGGAGAAATCTGCAGAGAACATTGCTTTTGAAATAGAAATATTTATACAGGGTTAACTTTCCATTAATTAAAACAAAGCAGCTGTTTAAAGCACCCACTTAATTTTTGTGGAACAATTTTATGTGTTTTTACCTCACTCCTTTCTCTGTACTTCGCTGGCATCGGCGCAGCTGCGTCACCCGTTGCCATTCCCCTTTTAACCTCTACTTTTAATTAAGAAACATTAAATCAAATGCCTCTTAAAATGGTTGTAGCTTAGGTTTGGGAAAATAAAACTTCACATCTCGCCCAGAGGTACATGGACAGCTGTTTAAGAAGCAGCAAAACGTTACATATAAAAAGAGAAAGAGAGAGGGAGACTTTTTGAAAGTTACATTTCCAACTAGATTTTCCCATGTCTAACGCTTTTTGACTTTGGTTTCTTATTTTCTTTAGAAAAACTTTTCTTTTTCAGGAAGATAGAAACAAATATTTATGTAATAGACGTATCAGGAACCTTGCTACCACTCAATTGCATTTTTCCAAAACTAATGCAACAAGAGTGTCTCACCTACCAGAGAAGAAATAATTTTAAACACTTTCATAATAGGAAACCATGAAATTAAAAAATGCAAATTATGTAATTCATCTCATTAAAACGGATATAGTATAACAAAAGAGTTAATGAGCCTAATGTGCCTTGCGATTATATTTTAAAGACTCAATCTATTTTATTTTCAATGTGTCATTTCCATGTTCCTCCTCTTGAGAAGGAGACTCGCTGAAGTCAGTGTAATTTGTTGCCTCAGAGGATAATGAGATCGCCTTCTCTGGAAGTTTTTAAACAGAGGCCATCTCACAGGAGTGCTTTGATTGGGTGTTCCTGCATGGAAGGGTTCAGGCTCGATGGCACTTGTGGTCACATCCAACTTTGTCATTCTATGACTTAATCTAGGCCACTAATTCTCAAAGTGGGTGGTACCACCCCCTGGTGGGCGGTGAGGCAATCCAAGGGGGTGGTGGGAGGCTCAGGAGAATTTGGGGGGCAGTGAACCTCTTTAAGGGGTTGGTGGACGATTGGCCATTTAGGAGGGGTCGCACAACCCTCTTCTTTGGCCCCGCCCTCCTTCGCTTTGACCTGCATTTTAGATATTTGGATTAGAATTCGTAAGAGTAGCAAAATTATTTATGAAGTAGCAACGAAAATATGGTTGGAGGTCACCACAACATGAGGAACCTTATTTAGGGGTCATGGCATTAGAAAGGTTGAGAACCACTGCATTATTACATATATCTTTCTGTTTAATTGCCATTAAATTTAAAAAAAATTAATTTCTAGGGGAGCTGTGAGTAAATTTTTTTTTGGAAAGGGGGCGGTAGGCCAAAAAGGTTTGGGAACCACTGACCTAGACCAATGGTTTTCAACCTGTGGATCCCCAGATGTTTTGGCCTTCAACTCCCAGAAATCCTAACGGCTGGTAAACTGGCTGGGATTTCTAGGAGTTGTAGGCCAAAACACCTACAGGTTGAGAACCACTGATCTAGACTAAGTTGTCCATTTATTTCAGTAGATATACTCAAAACTTGAAAATCAAGATTAATCTGAAATATTTTATTTCTTTGAAGAGTTTATAGAAACTCAGACTATATTGAGTTATTCAATTTCTCTCTCTCACACACACACACACACACACAAACTCTCTCTCTCACACACACACAGACATTTTTTGCATTTTATTGAATCTACCATTTCTTTACCTGTTTCTGCTGAAGTCTAAGGAAATCTCTTTTTGGAAATAAGCATACATGAGAACGTAAAAGACCCAAAACCAAACAGTTGAATAGCAGATTTGATGGCAAGTCAGGTATATGAGCTAAATGGTGTAATGGTGTAGGGGAGGGGAGGAGATGCTTCAACTCTTCCCTCATTCATTTCTTTCCTCTTCTATCCCTGTAGTTATTTTCTCTCCATTTGTTTTAAGCTAGTGAGTTACAATATTTAGGCAGTAGCCTGGGTGGAAACATGCCTTACTAACCCAGTTTCAGATGATATTAAAAAAAATTACATTAATGATGTTCAAGGGTTCTAAATAGGTTCTCAGTAATTAGTTTCTATTTTTCAGCATGGCAACTTATTCTTTTAGACATTCTTAAAACTTGTGGTATTCAAATGCCAAATCCAGTTGGAAGTTTGGAAGCCGCCGCTCCTCCGGCCTGTCTGGCGACACAGGCCCCACAGAGCCCGCGATGGGATGGTGGCAGAGGCACCCCTTCTTCTTGGCCCCGCCCCCGACGCCATTCTCCCCGGGCCGGACAGAATCGGCTGCTGGGCCACATCCGGCCCGCGGGGCGTAGGTTGCCCACCCCTGGTTTAGAGGCTATTAATGCCAGGAGATATCACTCACTCCTTGACCATGCGGGCACTGGGAGACAAAGAGTAATGAAATTTAGGCAAATAAATGTCAGCCCCATTAGCAACAGAAGAATCAACTTTCCTTAGGATCTAGGGTGGTTCTTTCCTGGTTGAGGCTACCTACCCTTTTAAAGACAGAAAATGTGTATCTTTAAAAATACTATCAGACTCCTGAGGCTTCTGGAAGGGGAGGGAATCCCATGGAGTCCTAGGAAGTCAATATTTACAATCAAATAAGGAGAACTTTCCATTGGACATTCACATGAACTTCATTCCCACATCTGACCTGCCCTATTAGTAATGAACTTAATTTCAGACCTGCTCTAAACAACACTTCTTCAAGCGGAACCATGTATCTAGTAAATTGAAACTACAGTGGCCATAAATGTTGTTGTATAGTATTCTCTCAACCCATGTCTGCCCAAACTCTTCAGTTAATGTGTACAACTTCTGCTTTGATAATATAATGTCAGGAACGCCCTTTTAAGCCAGCAAATAAGATATAAGATTTTTTAAAAGGCATACGGAACACCTCTACAGACGAATCATCCTTAGAACTGTTTATTTTTTTTCTCCCCTGAGTGTTTTCTAGTCTATCTGATACGGGAAAGTGGTAAGATTTCTCCCCAATGTTTGAGGGATTGGCATAATATTTGTGCTCATTGGTTAAAAACGTTCCTCATATTCCTGGAAATGTGCAGCGATCAAGTAGCCAACGGCTTGTGGACTGGCACTAATCCATGGAGCAGCACCAAACTTTGGTATCCATGGAGGGTCTTGGATCCAAACTCCAGCAGATACCAAGGGCCTACTATAATTTCAAAGCAATAGCACTATGGTTCAGCTTACATTTTTGTTTCACTTGCACTTGGGCCAGGGGCTTTTTCAGGTGCCGAATAGAGCAGCCTACTCTTCTTGAATTCTTTGGATTTTATCCCTGCTGTGTATTGATCTTTATATCTCTTGCTTATGTATATCCTACTTAGTGTGTAAAAAGCTGAACAGTTTTTCCTTTACAATTGTTCTCAGAAGTATATAAGAAACATGCTTGCAATCAAATGAATGTTGTCTGTCTTTACCTAATAACTATCTGTCATGTTATCTCTCTGAATGTTGGTGTAAACAATTTATTTTGCATTTCAGATAACTTCCTGGAGGCTGTTAACATGACACATAGTTTGGCCAAGATGAGCAAAAGCAGATGACTCTATATATTTTCCTGATAATCTAAAAATATTGCTGTAAATCTGTCCTGGACCTTTAGTTTTGATTTATAGTAAATTAGTTTGCTTTCAAAACTAGGACTTAAAAAAAAGTATGTTTTTTTGCAAGATCAGAGGTTGGCATCAGAGGTTAATACCAAAAGCTGCAGTTTGCTTTGTGTGTGTGTAGATAGATAGATAGATAGATAGATAGATAGATATTCATTCATTCATTCATTCTGACAAACAATTCTGGGTTGCAAATATACTAAGAGAGAGCCTGCAAGCATCTAGCAGGTCACTTTAAAATGTGGGGAGAGTGGGGAACCAAAGCAAAATAAGGCCAAAGTGAGATAAAAACTGCCTAAAAAGTGTTTTGTGATGTTGGCTTCTGAGACTTTGGGGGTTTAGTAGTAGTAGTAGAAATCGTCTAGTATTTTAAGGCTTTTAAAAGCCTGAAACAGTTTTTGTGTGTATTTAAATTGAAGATTATGCTTATTAATTTTTTTAAAATAAGGATAAAAAAATAGGATTCAACGAAAAAGAAGAATTATGGGATAAAATCTTGGCAGGAGAAAAGAAAGTAATAACAAGAATCTGTAATGCATTGCTCAGTTGGGCAACAGAAAGTGAAGATATAAAATACTCCATGATCAAATGGGCACAAAATATAGGAAGGTCAATACAGTTGAAAGAATGGGAACACATATGGACAAAAAGACGAAAATTTACATATGCTTCAGATCTTAAAGAAAACTGGCTAAAGATGCTCCATCGATAGTATATAACTCCAAAAAAATTAAATTTAATATATAAAAATATAGACAATATATGCTGGAAGTGCAAAACCCAAGAAGGATCCTTTTACCATATGTGGTGGACATGTGGAAAGATAAGAGAGTATTGGCAAATGATTCACAAAGAATGTAAAAAGATTTTGAGAATAGAATTTCCGATGAAACCAGAATTTTACTTATTAGGCATGTTGGACAATGGAATTTTTTAAAAAACTAAATACAGAAAAAAATGTTCATATTCTTTGTCACGGCGGCAAGAATTATACTCGCAAGATACTGGAAAGAAGATCAAATTCCTACAAGAATACAGTGGGTTCAGGAAATATTGGATATTAAAGACATGGACGAATTGACATATTGGCTCAAACAGAATAATGGAAGTGGTTTGAAAAGAACAAATTGGAAAGTAATAGAGGAATACGTGGAGAAAGAATTATAACATCTATATATCCTTTTTTTCTTTTCTACTTTATATAAAAACTAGCTGTACCCGGCACGCGTTGCTGTGCCCTATTTAGGAGATGCGAGAAAGTCTGAGTATGTAAGGGTTGGAATTGATGTTAGTTATGGTCTTGGTGGGGTCATGGCTGTTGTTCTGGTGGGTGGGATGTTGAAGTCCTGTGGAGTTGTCGGTGTGTGGTGTTGCTGGCATTCTGCATAGCTTGTGGATGTACAATGTTTTTTGTCTTTCCGTCTGCTGTGTTGATATGGAGGTTGATGCTTGTGTGGGTGGAGTACTTTGGAAGTGAGTGGAGGTACTTGAAATCCCATCATCCATGGTGTGCCCTCCTCTAAACTGCAGTTGGATGGAGTGTGGGTCATGGGGGCACTGTGTGTCAAGTTGGGTCTTTATCGGTCTTGGTTCTGGGCCACAGTGGTCTGTGGGGAATGAAGGGTTTGAAAGTACTACAAATCCCATAATCCATGGAGGTACATCAAATCCCATCATCCATGGTCCACCCTCCTCCAAACTGCAGTAGAATGTAGCGTGGGTCATAGGGGCTCTGTGTGCCAAGGTAGGTTACTGTAAATTCAGGCCATGCACAATGTCCCATGAGCTGAGGCCTAGTCAGGAAAATCAAGTTAATGAAGCCTTACTGTCAATTCAGGTCATGCACAATGTCCCATGAGTTGAGGCCTAGTTGGGAAAATCAAGTTAATGAAGCCTTACTGTCAATTCAGACCTTAAATAGCATCCCATTAAGTGAGGCCTAGTCCAGGAAATCAAGTTAATGAAGCCTTACTGTCAATTTTGGGCGTGGTCTGTGATTTGTAGGGGTTTATATTTTCTGTGGGAAGTGAATTGGGTGTTTGTGTTGGCAACTGCCTCAGGCCTTGGCCTTATCCTCCTCTGCCAGTTTATTATGGGTCGGAATGTTCATGTTGGCTGGCCAATAGAGGCGTTATGCAAATACTCCCTCATTGGCAACCAATCATGTTGTCAGAATGTAGAGGCCGGGAGATTCGTTGGCGGCTGCGGAGGATGCTGGGAAATGTAGGTTTTTTTGTATTGTTGTTTTGGGGGCCTTGTAGGTTTGGGGGATTTTTTTTGCTAAAAACCTTGCCTGAGGCCTATTTTTGTTGTCAGGTTTGGTGTCTCTGCCTTGTAAGGTTTCTCTGCCTAGGACAGTCGTTCCATGACGGGACCTCCTTTATATAATAGATAGAGATGGACAAATAAACAGTAAGTACGGAGGATAAACATATAAAAATATCTAAAAGATTAAGCAAAATATATGTTATATGACTAAAAATACTATAGAAGATTACATATAAATAATGGATATTAAGAACTCAAGAGGAGTGGAAGAAGAATGGAAGTCACAGAATTTTTATTTTTATTCTTTTTTCCCCTTTTCTTTTCTCTTCAAAATCTATTTCTCTCTCTCTCTTTTCCTCCCAATTTTTTCCCATTTTCCCCCTCTCCCCTCTTTCCCCAATCTTTTTATTTTCCTACTGTTCTATAATCTTATATTTTTCTCCCTTTTTATTGTATCTTTATTAGAACAATATATCTTTATTAAAACAAAAATAAATAAATAAATTGAAGATTATGCACCTTGAAAGAGGGATGCAGTTGGGGCAAAATTTGAGTCTTACGAACTTCACTGAGGGGACATTTGCAATCCATGGTACACATTTTTGGTTTTCTTTTAACATTTACTTGTTTTGATTGTCATGTGCGGTTGTTTCATCTTGACATTGCTTTTTTAAAATTTATTGTCGATGGACTTTAAAAAAAATTTAAATCAAGTTTTTATATGTTTGGACTTGCTGTGATGGAAGCATTTTACATTGGAGGCGCAAAATATAAATAAATTAAAGACCAATTCTACACAAAGGTTGACATAAGAAGATGCCATGGCAGATTCACAGCAGGTGTCTACAATATATGAGTTTTTTAAAACCTCTCCCTACAAACTAATGAGCCTGAACATACTTGTTCAGAAACAATCTTTGTTCTTTATTTATAAGATCATATAGTTCCCCTAGCAAGATATCACCCTGGATGTTTATAGAGACAATAATTATATGGCTAATATAGTTCTTTTTGTGCAATGGCTGGTGAGAGGAGGGATAATTGCTCCTGTAGGAGAAATTATTTTTTCTTCAGACATCAGTCATTAGTGAAGCATGTCATTTATGCTTACCTATACATATATATTTTTTGCTTAAAGAAAGGAAATCCTAAACCATCAGATTAAGCTTGAAAGTTTCTGTACTTTTCTTGTCATGCAACATTTGTTTTCCTATGAAAAACCACTCTTGGTCTTTGAAATCAGTTTTCTGAATGCTTACATTAGGCCACACCTGCACAACTTGTGACCCACCACACTGAATGTAATGCATTTTATATATCATGCCCTCTCAAGTGCTTGAGCCTTCCTTTCCTGTTTTTGCAGTCTAGGTTGGCAGTCCAAAAAGATTTATTGAGCAGCTGTCCTATATAGCTAATGACCTGTGTTTGGCTTGATGGGTCACAACTAGTGTTCTCTTGCATTTCGCAAATTGGTGGGGTTAAGATTCCTGTTGATGGCGCCATTGCAACCCAGCAGGCTTTATATTATTACTTTTTATTATTATTATGGCAGAAGTTTATTTTTAAAAGTCACACATATATACATATTGAGCACAGGTAGATCAATTTAATAAATCATGAAAGTTGTTTTACTTGTCAGATTGGTGTGGACTAATCGTAATAGCTCATTATTTAAGAATTATGTAACTTTATAACTTGTATGAACAGCTGCAAATGCTTTTCAAAGTGTTTTTTTTTTACAAAAACATACTTTGGAAAATCATATACTTTACATTTTTTCTATATAGTTTATTATAGTTATACAATAAACATTGTGATTGCACAGAAACATGAAAATGTTCACTAACCAATTCTAGTTTTAGAACTACAGTGATTACGTGATAGTTATTTGATAATGTATTTTTTTGTGTAAAAAGTGAAAACAGTTCTTAGCAAAACAAGAATAATTTGTTCTTGATTTTTCAGTGGTCCTTACTTTTCTATAGGCAATATATTTAATTTTGCTTGTGATATTATGCATTTTTCATTTGAATAGAAATTCCATAGTCACCATTCCCGTAATCTCACAATTGTTCTCTTTTCTCGGCATTACTTCGTGAACGAAGTTTCTTAGGAAGGACTCATCCCACGCTTTTTACAAAAGCGTTGATGACTAAAAAGGCCAATCTGAGAAAGGCAAGTTCGGTTGCAGAAAGCACAGCAGAAAGTCTCCTTGGGTGATGTTGTTTCCAAGTTGCGGTTCTTTCTGCGTTGTTGTTTCTCTTCGAGACCCATTCGGCGTGTCTTCTCGAAAGAGGCCGCAGCATTGTGATAGTGCATCTCCATGCCTCCCGATGTGAGGCCAGGGTGGGCCATTTTTGGTGATCAACCTGGTCGAGCCTGAGATGTTGTTTCAGGGAGTCCTTATATCTCTTTTTGGGGGCGCCTCTCTTGCGCTGACCCGTGGCGAGTTCACCATAGAGTAATATCTTTGGGAGGCGGTGGTCCTCCATCCTAGAGACGTGCCCTGCCCAGCGCAGTTGTGCTCTCAATAGCAGGGCCTCAATGCTGGTGATCCCTGCTTGCTCAAGGACAGCAACATTAGTCACATAGTCCAGTGTATATTTAGGATTGTGCGAAGACAGCGCTGATGAAAGCGTTCGAGAAGTCGTAGGTGTTGGCGATAGGTGACCCATGTTTCAGACCCATAGCGGAGAATAGACAGTACGATAGCTCTGTACACACTGATTTTGGTGCTTTGCCTCAGGTGCTTGTTGCTCCAGACTCTTTTGTGAAGCCTTCCAAATGCACTATATGCCTTTGATAATCTGTGATCTATCTCTTTGTCAATCTTGGTGTCTGAAGAGATGATGCTTCTCAGGTAGGTGAACTGCTGAATGGACTTAAGCACAGATTTGCCTATGCTGATGTGGGGATGATGGTGTTCTTCCTGTGGTGCGGGCTGGTAGAGGACTTCTGTTTTCTTCAGGCTGACTTCCAGGCCAAACAGCTCTGCAGCTGCTGCAAAGCAGGATGTGAGGCACGGCAGAGCTACTTCTGAATGGGTGACAAGGGCAGCATTGTCAGCAAAAAGCAGCTCACAAACTAGATAACCTGAGGTTAAAAGACAGACTTTGCAGTAATGTCCAGTGATACAATCTTAAAATCCTAGTAATTTAAAAATGTTTCATTAAAATTACTAAGATCACTAGTAATTGTTGAACATGTTAGCAGTCAAGAAAACGTCTGGATGAAATAAATATTAATTTTGAGCCTCCTCTGAGCCGAGTGGGGTGCCATTTTGCATTGTGGCCAATTTGAAGAGTAGAGTGGTTAGTTCAGAGGAATGTGGTCATTCTGATAATCTTACTTATGTAGGGCCTTATAAACCATGAGTGAATGAATAAATGAATTGATAAATTTACAATACTTTTGGTCACAGATCAGAAAACACAATAATCAATAAAGCCAGAACAATATTTAAAACTAGCTGTATCCAGCCACGCGTTGCTGTGGTCCAGTCTGGCTAAATGGAAAAGAAAGAAAAGAGAAAGATCTGGTTTCTAATATATGTAATTTCATAATGCTTGTGGGTATGCAATATTGTTTGTTGTTCCATTGTCTGTGCAGATATAGAGATTGTCTGGTTTGCTGACTCTAGAACACGCAACATGTAATTGAGCATGTGAGAAGCAATCTGTGTCTAGATGAAAACTGCAGAATTCTAAAGATTACCCTTGAGTGTAAATTATGTAGTATAGTGTGTGTTGCTTTGGGGTCCAGCAGATGGCGCGGTGTTTTGTTTTTGAAAAGAAGCATATTTTTACCTGTCACAGGTGTGACATTTATATAATAGGTATGTGAAAACATAAAAACATGTGCCTATTCGAATGCTATGTTGTGTCAATACTTCTAAGCAAAATTTCTAATAATAATAATACTGATGTATATAATAATGATAATAATAGCAATGATACTGTTTTTTATAATAATGAGCACTGTGTTTGGGGAAAAAACTTTCCTTTCCTTCCCTCCTATCTATCTCTCCCTTCCTCTCATTCAACCCTTCCTTCCTTGTGAGCATGGGCATGGGTGTGAGGGGGTGTGGGGCAAGGCTGGGCAGGGCGTGAGGCTACAGGAGCTGGGCCTACCTCCTTCCCTGTCTGCTTCCTTCCCTCTATTGTTTCCATGTCCCACCCCTCTCCCTGGCATGGATTTTCCTATCTGCCCCACCACCATTTCCTTACTCTTCTTCCCCTGGTTGTGCTCTGGAGGGAGGCAGGCAGGCAGGCATGTTTGGTGGGGGGCGACCAAGTCGTGGATCCAGCCCTGACGGGGTCACTTCATGTTGCACTGTAGCCAGGCAAGAAGGCACTGGCACCGTGGGGCCTCTTGGAAGAAGGGAGGGCACCTTGGACTTGGAGGCAGGGCACAGGGAACCAGGGATGGAGGCCACGAGGAGGAGAGCCAAGTGCCAAGCATGGATGGCTTTCAGGAAAGCCAAGCCTACCATTCAATCATTCCTTCCTTCAGAGCTTCCAGTCTTCCTGGAAGGGGGGGGGCAGGTTCCAGCCCTGATGGGGTCACATTGCGATGTGTTTCATGGACGTCCAGCAGGGGGCCCTGTTTGTAATCCCAGACATTTTTTTTACCTGTCACAGGTGTGACATCTATGTAATAGTAGGTATGTGAATACATAAAAACATTCACTTGTTGTAATACTACATTGTGTCCAAATTTCAAAGCAATCATTCAAATATTTTGGGAGATTTGAAATCAGTCACAAACGGATATTTACTTTTTTATTTATATAGATGTACATAAAAATGTACTTGATAAATACAGGTAAAACAATTGAAATATATTGTCAGTAACAGTATTCGCTAATGCAATTCATTTATTGTGTCCTTAATTTGACAGTAGGTGCACACAACTTCTAAATTTTTTGTGGCTCTGTACCTCTTTTTAAAGTAGTAGTCTTCATCTACTTGAAAGTTGCAACATAGCATGAGTAATAAATATAGAGTGAATGTTTCTGTAATAATTACAATATAATAGGATATGGATAATAATAGCAATTATTATTATTATTATAGTAATTTTATTTATTACCCACCTCTTCTCATGATTCTTCATGGTTAACAATTTCTACCTTATCCAAATTCTTCATGGTTAACAATTTCTACCTTATCCTGATTTAGTGGCATTAAGAAAACATTTAGTTTAGTTGAAATATTTTCTGAATTTAGGAATGTTCACCATCACCACATACTTTGCTGGCATAAATATCTTTCCCATACCCTTAATTTTGGGGTACCTGGCTATTTCAAACAGGTTGTGTTGCAACTCCATATCCCAGCTATATTATTTAATTATAAATTTAACATTCCCATATGTGTGTCTGTGTCTTCAACTCACCTATCAACTTATGGTGACCCCCATTAATTTCATAATGTTTTCTTGGGCAAAGGAATACTCCGAGGTACTTGTGCCAGTTCCTTTATTGAAATATAGCCCACAGCACCTTGTATACATTCACAGTCTCCCTTCCAATGAGTAACCAGGACTTATTGTTATTAACCCCAAGGTCAGATGTGATCTGACGCTTTCATAGCCAAGAATTGTGAAACATGATGTATGAACTCTAAACCTCTCACTTTTCTTGTAGCATATATTTTCATGTTGACTGAAAGGTGATTATAGTGTTAGAAGAGCATGATTCACGAGACAAAAAAGCCAAGTTTATCTAATAGTGACTCTTAAGGAACAATTCTCAGCTGTAGAGAGAAATTTGATGTGCAAAATTTTAAAGGGAGCAAAATTTGTATAAGTACATACGGTACTTAGGAGCCATATAAAAACAACAAATTCCTGAATAACTGCAGGAATAAATTATCCTGTGTCCTCCTTTCTTACCTTGGACCTGACTGGAGCTCTGGACCAGGACTATATGGGCATGATATGAAGTCCCACCAAAGCCATGAATGGTTGTATTTGTGTATACAGAATCTATGGATATGGAGGCTAACTTTACGTATTTTGCACTGAACAACATAACCACTGATAGACACTTTTTGTTAAATAGTAGAACAAACCTAACTAAAAATTTCCTTATAATTCATTAGAATTACAGGTAAAGTAGGAGAAAATGTACTACATTGATAAAAGCCATCATGTATTAACACTTTTAAATTCTTGGATTAACCACTTCTGGCCTAAAATTGCACATACACAAATACAAGTACTCAGGTATAGGATGAAATTTAGCATTGTTGAGGAAGGTTTCTAGTTTGTACTGAGCAGCAAGCATAATGTATGGTGCATGATGATGCTTTATGACAGGGGTCAGGAACCTTTTTGACTCAGAGAGCCATAAAAGCAAAATATTTGGAAATTTATTTCAGTGAGAGCCATAAACTGTAATATATAATATATTTTAAGACTGAATTCAACTAAATGTGAGTATATATGTACATACTATGAGAAAAGGATTCCTCCGGCAGAATGACAGGACACTTCAGACCTGGCTCTGCAAAAGGCATGTTCAGGACTCTGGGAAGGAAGAGAAGATGGAAGGAAGGAAGGGGAAAAGAAAGAAAGACAGAGGAAATAAAGGAGGGAGGGGGAGAGGAAGAAAGAAAAGAAGAACGAGCTATGGAAAAGAAAGAAAAGAAAAGCAGTAGAGAGACAAGGAGGGGAAAGAAAGAAGGAAATGGGAAGTGAGGAAAGGGTGGGGAAAAGAAAGGAAAGGGAGTTAGGAAAAAGTAAAATAATGAAGGGAAAAGAAGAAAAGAAAGAAGGGGAGAGAGCAAAGTGAAAAGAAAGGAAGGAGAAGGAAAGGAAGACTTGGGGGAAAAGAATAGAAGAGGAAGGGAGGAAGAGGGAGGGAGAATGGAGGAAATAAGGAAGGAGAGAAGGAAAGGGTGAAGGGGGAGAAAAGGAAGGAAGAGGAAGGAAGGAAGAGGGAGAATGGAGGAAAGAAGGAAGGGAAGAGAGGGGGAAAAGGAAGGAGAGAAGGAAAGGGTGAAGGGGAGAAAGGAAGGAAGGAAGAGGGAGAATGGAGAGAGGGAGGGAAAAGGAAGGAGAGAAGGGAGGGAGGGAGGGAAAAGGAAGGAGAGAAGGAGTAGGAAATGTTGAAGGGGAAAAGAAAGGAAGGATGTGGAAGGAAGGAAGAGGGAGAATGGAGGAAAGAAGGAAGGTGAGAGAGAGGGAAAAGGAAGGAAGGAGAGAAGAAGGAAAGGGTGAAGTGGGAGAAAAGGAAGGAAGAGGAAGGAAGGAAGGAGGGAGAATGGAGGAAAGAAGGAAGGGAAGAGAGGCAGAGAAAAGGAAGGAGAGAAGGAGAAGGAAAGGGTGAAGGGGGAGAAAGGAAGGAAGGAAGAGGGAGAATGGAGGAAAGAAGGAAGTGGAGAGAGGGAGGGAAAATGAAGGAGAGAAGGAGAAGGAAAGGGTGAAGGGGAGAAAGGAAAGAAGGAAGGAAGGGGAGAGAGGGAGAGAAAAGGAAGGAGAGAAGGAGTAGGAAATGTTGAAGGGGAAAAGAAAGGAAGTGGAAGGAAGGAAGAGGGAGAATGGAGGAAAGAAGGAAGGTGAGAGGGAGGGAAAAGGAAGGGGAGAAGGAGAAGGAAAGGGTGAAGGGGGAGAAAGGAAGAAAGAGGGAGAGCCAGATGCAATCATGAAAAGAGCCACATCTGGCTCCCGAGCCGTAGGTTCCCTACCCCTGCTTTATGAGATAACTGAATGACATTCAGTTTAACCAACAGCTACAATGAAGACAGTGAGTAGCCAATTTTCCAAAACTTTAAAAGCAGTAGTGCTATTTTTTTCCCAACAGGCAGGTGCAAACTGCTTTATGGAGGCCAGTTTGGCCCCCTTCTCTAGTGGGACTTAATTTGCCTTCATTTCAGTAAACTTTGTGGAGGGGAACCTTATTGGAAAACTGAACTTCTTTCACCTCACTGTGAAGGATGGTGCTAAGAGAGACCTAGCAAGCTCAATTCATGCCTAGAATAGGGTCTGGCCATGACAAAGACAAACCAAAGAATGACTGAAGAAGCAAGTTGTTGTCATCACAAAAGTGGACAAGTTTGACTTTCAAAACTGATATATACCTTTCTGATGAGAACAGCAAGGGATGGTTTTTGGAAGTCAAACCTATCCTCCAGAGGGGGCAGAGAGGAGTTATTCATTTGCCTTTCCCCCATTTGTTCAGGGGTCACGTCACATAAGAAATCAAGTTACTTTTGCTGAATGCTGATTTGGACAAATCCCTTACAGATTTCAAATGGATAAATGATTAAAGATGGAGGAATAATTAAATATGTTCCTGTTAATGAGACCGTGGCAGAGTAGAACATATGGTCATGCCCTCTAATGTTCTGTAGTCTTCAATATATCCAGTTGGGAGAAGGCAAAGCCTTTTGTTGAAGATGGCGTTTGCACAGAACCTGTTTTGGGCAGACTGTTTGTGGTTGAGTTTTTGCCTGTGTTCCTAGCATGGACTTTGAGGAGTATTCATCCTATCCTGGAACAGTGTTTCCCAACCAGTGTGCCGTGGCACACTAGTGTGCCGTGAGCGATCATCAGGTGTGCTGTGGGAATTTGGCACTCCCCCCCTCCTAGCAGCCCCCTCACAGGTTTCCAAGAAACAAATTGAGCCTCTCCGCGTGGAATTTTTTTAAAAAACTATTTTACTGAAATTTCTCGAGAGTTCCCCCCCAAGGAACTGTTTATAACAGCTTCATGACATCCATAGTTAACTGGAAGCAAGTTTCACTCAGGGTGAAATTTCACAGAGGTCTGGAGAACAAGCTCTATGAGGAGTGGCTTGAAGAGCTGGGCATGTTTAGCCCGAAGAAGAGAAGGCTGAGGGAAGACATGATAGCCATGAATAAATATGTGAGAGGAAATCATATATATGTTTTGTTCATCGAAACAGGCCCAGGTTTCACATTGAGTGTATAAATACATTTAAAAACATATTAACTATATGTATTACTGTGTTAGAGTGTCATTTTGTGTCATTTTGGTTGGTGGTGTGCCCCAGGATTTTGTAAATGTAAAAAATGTGCCGTGGTTCAAAAAAGGTTGAAAAACACTGGCCTAGATGGACTGTAGGAATCCCACCAGACTCCAAATCTTTCAGACCAGCTCTCCTGAGCCTATAAATTAAAAGCCTCCAGTATCATTTTTAAATAAAGCATTTTATGTGACTTTTTTCAGTTGATAATCAAATGACACTGTTATTCAGACTTACTAGATTTGCAAATTTACAAGTTTTCACAAGTCAGCTGGGTCCCTTCCTCAGGAAATCACTTGAAGGCTTTCCCCCCTGTGTTGACATAAAGAACTTGGTTGTCCTTAAATCCGTGTGAATGTACTTGCCTTATAATTTGACAGCACAGAATCAACACCCTTACAGGGACCGTAATGCAATAAAAAGAGAAACTGTTCAATATAGCGTCCAGTTACTTTAGGATTAGATTTGTAGAGACTGGAATGTGCACAATAAAACCCATACAACATTAGAGCTCCATGTTGTCTGCGTTGTGTTATTTAAACATTTTCTACCCCCAGTCGATATATAATGGTACGAAATGAAAATATTGAAAATGCTCGTTGATTTCATCATACCAGAGTATGGTTATAAATATGGTATTTGTATGGTTGTACAGATAGTTTTGAAATATGGGCAAGTTTCTTTTGGGGAATAATGTCCTTTTCCTGTAAGAAAATTTAAAGCAGGCACATACTTTATAAGGAACTAGGTGTACCCGGCACGCGTTGCTGTGCCCTATTTAGGAGATGCGAGAAAGTCTGAGTATGTAAGGGTTGGAATTGTTGTTAGTTATGATGTTGTTGGGGCCATGGCTGTGTCGTTGTGGGTTGTTCTGGTGGGTGGGTTGTTGAAGTCCTGGGGAGTTGTTGGTGTGTGGTGTTGCTGGCGTTCTGCATAGCTTGCGGATATACAATGTTTTTTGTCTTTCCGTCTGCTGTGTTGATGTAGAGGTTGATGCTTGTGTGGGTGGGGTACCTTGGAAGTGAGTGGAGGTACTTATCCATGGTGTGTCCTCCTCTGAACTGCAGTCGGATGGAGTGTGGGTCATGGGGGGCATTGTGTGCCAAGTTTGGTCTTTATCGGTCTTGGTTCTGGGCCACAGTGGTCTGTGGGGAATGATGGGTTTTGAAGTAGTACAAATCCCATTATCCATGGAGGTACTTCAAGTCCCATTATCCATGGTCCACCCTCCTCCAAACTGTAGTAGAATGTAGCGTGGGTCATAGGGGCTCTGTGTGCCAAGGTAGGTTGCTGTAAATTCAGGCCATACACAATGTCCCATGAGCTGAGGCCTAGTCAGGAAAATCAAGTTAATGAAGCCTTACTGTCAATTCAGGCCATACACAATGTCCCATGAGTTGAGGCCTAGTTGGGAAAATCAAGTTAATGAAGCCTTACTGTCAATTCAGAGCTTAAACAGCATCCCATTAAGTGAGGCCTAGTCCAGGAAATCAAGTTAATGAAGCCTTACTGTCAATTTTGGGCGTGGTCTGTGATTTGTAGGGGTTTACATTTTCTGTGGGAAGTGAATTGAGTGTTTGTGTTGGCAACTGCCTCAGGCCTTGGCCTTATCCTCCTCTGCCAGTTTATTATGGGTCGGAATGTTCATGTTGGCTGGCCAGTACAGGAGTTATGCAAATCCGCCCTTATTGGCAGCCAATCATGTTGTCAGAATGTAGAGGCTGGGAGAATCGTTGGCAGCCCCGGAGGATGCTGGGAAATGTAGTTTTTTTACTCGTTGTTTTGGGGGCCTTTTAGTTTTTGGGTGGGAAAGTTTCTTTGCTACAAACATACCTTGCTTGAGGCCTATTTCTGTTGGCAAGTTTGGTGTTTCTGCGTTGTAAGGTTTCTCTGTTTGGGCCGGTCGGTCCATGACGGGAACCCCTTTATATCATAGATAAACTGAAAATAGACATGTTTTTAATATTCAAGATATTTTTAATTAAAAAAAACAAACTTGATCTTTTTTCCCTTTTATAACCAGTTACAGTATTGCTCATGACTTTGTTTATTCAGCTATCTTTCTTCCCCAAAGGACTTCTCTTTCTTTTTTGCCCTTTAGGGTTGTACTATTGTCCATGTGACACTGTGAAAGAACATGCAGTCACCTATGGACCCACTGCCAAGACCTTATACTTGGAAGGCAATCATACTTGGCCACGAGGGGTTGCCTGTGATAGCTATTATCATAATAAACTGGCAGGACAGTTTAATATAGGTATTAATGTGATGATCTAATTAATGTAAAGAACTCCAGGAACGCTGAGGAATTAGGAAGGAACAACAAGGGACGCTGGGAATGCTGAGAGATGAGGAGTGCATCAGCTCCCCCTGGTGGCCAGAGTTTGCCTCTGTTCGTCTATATGTGTGTATGTGGAAACGGCATCCCACAAAAATGTAGAACGATCCTGCTCCATCTTCTCTGGCTGCCCTTTCCACTGCTTTTAACTTCATTTCATGCATTTCTCCAAATTCAGTGACTCCTTTTGTTTTTCAAATAAAAGAGAAAATTGTGGTTGTAAAGCTTCTGGTGTGCCTCACATCTATCTGATCATATCATGATCCACAATTGGTAACTAGTGGAAAATAATTTTACAATATGTACAAATAAGAATCATTCTCCTAATTCTTTTTCTTTGCTTTCCCCTGATTTTTTAGTTGATTTAGAGCATCTACGGGCTGTAAAAATTGACAAACATCTTCGATTTTGCCAGGAAAACCATTCTAGCAGCCATTTTGTGTCAGCCAAGACAGGTGACTCTGTAAGTAACATAGATAATGTTAAGTATTTGTTATATATGTTTATTTCAGAGCCGAGTGTGAAACACATTTTCTGTTTCTTCATATTAGTGAACTGAGTTATTTTTCTTTAATGGAAAACACCTCGTGTTTCTTCAAAAGGCAAGATATTTTCAAAAACTTAAAGTGTGGACCTGTTATTTTGTTCTATATTCTATGTATTCTATATAATACATACATACATATTATGCCTTTGAAATAATCTTAGCTTAGAAAAAAACTGCAAAAAAGATGTTTAGACAAAGTAACATTCTCTAATTTAAAAACAATAGTAACCAGCACCAAAATACATGTGTTTAATCAATTTGTAGAGGTAGCAATTTGAACACAATATATGTGTTCAATCAGTTTGCAGAGATCTTCCGGGGAGGCTGTCCTCTCACTCCCAGCACCATCACAAGGACGATTGGTGGCAACGAGGGAGAGGGCCTTCTTAGTGGTGGCCCCCGATCTTTGGAACACCCTCCCTAGGGAAATTATTATTATTATTATTTATTTCAGCTTGGTAGACCGCTCACTCCGAAGCTCAGAGCGGTTTACAACAATAGAATACCAAAAAAAGCACATAACAACATTAAAACAACGTTAAAACCAATTCCACCCCCCCCCCAGGACAGTAGTGATGTAGCGGCAGTGACGTGGCGGGTGGCAGGTTATGGCGGGCACCGGTCAGAGCCGAATGCCTGCCTAAACAGCCAGGTCTTAACAGCCTTACGAAATGTCATCAAGTCCCGCAGGGCTCGCGTCTCTTCAGGCAACGAGTTCCATAGCGTTGGCGCGGCCTGCGAATGCCCTCTGCCGCGTACTGGCAAGCCCACACACTGTTTTCCTTCCATAGGGATCTGAAAACCTGAATGTTACAGCAAATTTTGAGAATTAGTCCCTAGGTAGCCAGATAGCTCTCTGTCCTGCTCTTCATCTACTTCCTCGGCCCTATGATACACTGTTTGCACTATCCCTTGCCCAGCCCTTTGATAGTTGGCCATATTAATTTTGTAATCCTGGCCATTGGTTTGTTGAATCTCTACAATGAAATGGGTTTTTAACATTTTTATTTTCAATGTGTTTTAACAGGATTTTGGTAATTTATGATGTTATATAGCAACGCAAGGGGAAACTGCAATATTGCCATATACTGCAATAAGAACTGGAAGTTGTAATTGCATAACTCACTTGCCTACGCTGGGAGTAAATCCCACTGAACTCAGTGGAGCTTAATTTTGAGTAGGCATGTATAGGACTGTACTATAGGAGATTTTAAAATTCTGCTTTTTGGTGAATCAGAGGGATGAATGTGTAGAGGAGGGAAAAAGGTAGGACATAACTTCAGTTACTTCTCCTGGAGATAAAATCCTAGGACTTAAAACACACATATACACATTTTATTTTGGAAAGAAGTATATTACTCCTTAATTTATTTCAAATTGCATTCCATTCTGTTGTCCAGTCCTGTATACCACAAGTGAGCAAAGTTCCGATGTTTTTGGATTGCCTATTCCATGAACCATAGCCATCAAAACCCTTGGTGAGAAATTCCGAGTGTTACTTTGCCTCTGAAATACTATCTTTCTATCTATGTATATAATAAAAGTCAGTGTTTGCGGCGGTGCGGTGGGAGGAATATGTGGCAGCGTTTCGATTGGCTGACACTGTGGGATTTTTTGCATAAATGGCTGTGACTGGCCAGCCTCCCAACATTCCAACACAGCACAGAGAGGAAAGGAAAGGGCCTGAGGCAGGCATAAATGGCTGGAGTTGAAGTTAGCCAGTTGACAGTTTTTTCTGTTGGAAATGGAATGTTCAGTACCTTCACCAACACTGCAGCCCCTATACAGGGGAAAATGAAAGGCCTCAGGCAGTCAGGGAAAATGAAAGGCCTCAGGCAGTCAGCCACGAATGATGGGATTTGCGTACCTTCACCTCATTCACTTCCCCCACAGCAATGACGGATCAGGACCAAACTTGGCAAACAGGGGCCCAATGGCCCACTTCACAACCCGATGTGGTTTAGGGCAGGCTGGGCCACTAATAATGGGATTTACAGTACCTTCACCTCATTCACTTCCCAAACAACACTGCAGCCCCTATACATCACAGACCACGCCCAAAATTGACAGCAAGGCTTCCTTAACTTGATTTGCCTGACTAGGCCTCAGCTCATGGGATATTGTTAGGCTTCCTCAACTTGATTTTCCTGACTAGGCCCCCAACAATGACAGAACAAGACCAAACTTGGCACACAGACCCCCCAAGGTGCACCCTACATCCTGGTGCAGTTTGAGGGAGGATGGACCATGGATGATGGGACTTGCAGTACTTCAATTCACTTCCTTAGAGCACTGTGGCCCACACCAATGACGAACTATGGCACACAATGCCTTCCTCAAATAACCCGGGCACTGCCGGGTCCCCAAGCTAGTTTTAAATATTTCTTTTAATTAAACTCATATGCAGAAATTAACAGTGGTATACTATACAAAAGATGCCTAATGTAAACTACCTACAAATGATCAGCACACAACATTAGAAGGGAAAAGAGGGGCTGGGGGAAAACAGGACTTGATGGTAATATTAGTTCTCTTAACCAACTACATTTAATACAGTGGTTCTCAACCTCTGGGTCCTCAGATGTTTTGGTCTTCGACTCCCAGAGGTTGAGAACAACTGCTCTAATACAAACATTCTTGTTTTTTTATTTATGAGCTAGCATAGATCTGTTTATTCTGTGATTAATAAAAATGATTTGGGAAAACATGATTCCTTCTTGATTACTTACTCCCTCCTTCCATTGTTTCTATTCATTTATGGCAGGGGTGCTCACACTTTTTCAGCATGCGAGCTACTTATAAAACAACCAAGTCAAAAAGATCTACCTTCCTCACGGCGCACCTTCCTCGCGGCGCACCATCCGTGCAGCGCACCTTCCGCACACCACACCGTCCACGGTTGCTTCCGGACGAGAGAGAAGCAGGGTGGAGTGCAAGGCTGGGCCTCTGGAGGCCCCGCCTCGCGCTCCGCCCTGCCTATCTCTCGCCTGGTTCCACGGTTGCTTCTGGACGAGAGAGAACCAGGGCGGAGCGCAAGGCTGGGCCTCTGAAGGCCCCGCCTTGTGCTCCGCCCTGCCTCTCTCTCGTCCAGAAGCAACCGTGGAGCCTCTGCTGCCGGCAAGAGAGAGGCAGGGCGGAGCGCCCTGCTTCTCTCTCGTCCGGAAGCAACCATGGACAATGTGCCGCGCGGATGGTGCGCGCGCACGGATGGTGCGCACGGAAGGTGTGCGCGTGCGGAAGGAGCGCCGCACGCAGGGCAGAAGCGCCCCATCTGGCTGTGATCGACCTCCTTTGGACCCGCGATTGGTCGATCGCGATCGACTTTGTGGGCAGCCTTGATCTATGGCATCAATTAATTTAAGATAGTAGTGCTACAGTTGCTCCCACATAATTCCTGAGATATATTAGAATATGGTAGGAGGTTTTATAGATGTAAATCTATCCCCTGAACCAGGCATTGGAGGAATGGGATAACTTTAGATCCTGAGAGGGGCCTGGGTTATTGTTAAGGTTAGCTCATATCTCCCTTCTGTTGCTTCATAATTATGAATGACAGGTGGGCAAATCCCCAATTAAGTAGATGCATATTATCTTATCCCATTAAACCAGAGTAAATAGAACCAATACATTCATCATCTGATTTTTCCAGTTCATTAAACAAAAACTCTTACAGGTAAATCATTGAAGTTTGAATGAAAAATATTTCACTTGGCAATTCACCATATGATTTATAGCATAGGATTAAACTTGTAAGTAAGAGTGTATCTTAAATAAAAAGTAAATAAAGAGAGAGTCCTGCGGCTCTTAAATGATATAAATACAGTGGGTTGCTATGAGTTTTCTGAGCTGTACGGCCATGGTCCAGAAGCATTCTCTCCTGACGTTTCACCCACATCTATGGCAGGCATCCTCAAAGGTTCTGATTATGCATTATGAAGCCAGATATATTTGTTAATGCTGCCTTACTCAGGTTCCAGTTTTTTAAAAAATGCTTGTAGTGTATTACATCCAATTTACAGCCAAAGGCTGTTGCAAAGGGCTTTTCTACACTGCTTCATTCCAAAGTTTTGCCATTTCTCCTTTCTTGTTCCTCTACAGCAGGCCTGGGCAAACTTCAGCCCTCCAGGTGTTTTGGACTCCCAACAGCCGATAGACTGTTAGGAATTGTGGGAGTTGGAGTCCAAAACACCTGGAGGGCCGAAGTTTGCCTAGGCCTGCTCTACAGAAAGGTTGTCTGATAGACTCCAGTTTATTATGGAAACAACACTAAATATTTTTTTCTTCTTGAACACACACACATATAAACCCCCAAAGACTCTTGATTAGATATTTTTCTGCTTCTTCAACTCTTTCCTTCTTTCTATATTAACTTAAGTAGCTCAGCAAGCACTTTCAGTTGCCAGGAAAGTTTAAATGATACACAATGCAAGTGTTGTGGCATAAGTAGACACTGAACAGCCCATTTTGTAAAACTCAGTTGTGTTATCTTGGCTTCTGAAATCGGAATTTCTTGATGTTTCATTGAAATATTTTAAAAAGAATACTAATAAACGTGTCAAATTATTTGAGGCATCCTTTTAGAGCATACAGGGTCAACAAGATTTAGTTTTTGACAGTACTGTACTCTGAAAACTTAAATAAAATGTCATCTTAGAATTCAATTTAAGTTCATTTTACAAATATTGAATTTTGTCATTATTTATGTGTAAACTTCTTTGAGTGAGAAAGGCGGTATATAAATACTGTAAATAAATGAAATGAACGGAAGGAAGGAAGGAAGGAAGGAGTAGTTGATGAATTTATTGAGCAAGTTGTCTTTTTACCCATATCTCACTGTTTATAGTTCAGGATTTTTTTTGATGTATTTGTAGTAACTTTAGGATGTCTGTTTCTAATCACTTAAGTCTTTCCTTTTTAAAATAGGTCTTCCTGTGTTTTCAAAGAATTGCGGCTGACCTGCTTGATGTCAAATTAAACAAAGCAGAAATAGAACAATCACAGGTGATGTTTCTAAGTATATTGTTTTTACTATCAGATTTTTTCTCTTTTGAATAGAAATTACTGATAGGTTTCATCTGTACATAGGCATTTTTGTATTCTTGTATTCTACATTTGCAAGTTCAACTAAATATAGTATTATTTTGCTCAGAATCATCAAAATTTCTAATGCTCCTTTCAGTTAAAAGCTTCCTGTAGTAGATTTTCAAATTTTATGACATCTCTGTGCTTTCTGGATATAAATGAAATAGAATTTGTCTGGGATTCAGACATTGATTCTAGAATTATATTATAACAGAACTTGGACCATCCAGTGAAATTTATTAGCTGGGAAAAGGAAGTGCAACTTCCAGTGACACCATTTGACGTGATGCAGATGCCAATTAAAGCCAAACCCAAGAGTAAAAAGGAATAACAAAGAGTTAATTGTACAAGAAATGGGAATGGGACTAACAAAAACTCGCCTAACTGGCCAAACCCCAAAAAACCCACGGAGAAGCCCAAAAATTGCTGAAGGAATGATCAAAAGCAAACTAAAGACGTCATCTGCGACGTCCTCAGAGGGTTGAGCCAATAGCGTAGTCGATAGCCAGTCCGGAATCGTGGGCAAGAGAAAGACGGAGAAACGAGGAGACAATCCAAGGTCCACAGGAGCTAAATGCATGGGGACAACATACATCGTAATCCCCACAAAACACATTGTCAACTTCCCTCCATACATACAATACCATTCTTGTAGCTTGTGACACTCACAGAAAGTCCAGCGGAGTTCAAACCCCGCCACAAGGAACACACGGTTGTAGCTGGACAGAAAACAGAACATTGTAACCCAAAACCACCCACCTTTCCCAAGTGTGGCAGCAGCATCTCAGCCCGAAAGGGCAGAGTAAAACCTCAACTCACGAGTAAACTGGATCAGGAACACGATGCAAGATATCAGGATACCAAACAGGATACAACACAGGATAGCAAGAATAACTCCTTGCTCACCGCAAGGAAACTCCCCCAAAAGCCCACATTAAATAGACCTAGAGATCAGACTCGCCCGAAGAGGACAACTCCCCCTGATTAGGCGTTGCAGCTGCTTCTCTTTCTGCAGCTGAAACCCTTTGTGAGTCCCTCCAAGATCCCCAGCGTCTTTCAAAACTTAGTGTATCCCAATCATTCCCTGAGGTTTCAGAGGGCCACTCATTATCACTATCAAACCCCAGAAAAGTATCACTACTCGTGGCTGCATCACACCCATCCTGAATCTCCTTTACTTGAGTCCAGTCCAATTCAGTATCACTGTCTTCTGATGAGCTTTCCCCATCCCTGGAAAAACCCTCAAAGGACTCAGAGTCAGTAGGGGTCATAAGTATTTGCCGTACTATCTTCCTTTGTGCCAAACTTTCCCTGCTGGAATCACTTGCAGCCCTCTTTCTGCCTGCTCCAGCGTTTAGGTTACTCTCAGCCCCACCTAGTTCCATGCTACACTCAGACGCTGTAGATTCAGCATCCTCCTCAGCCCTACTCACAGGCAGAGCCGCGGGCTCAATCCCAACACCATTGTCACAAAATCTGGTAATAGTTAATGTGACTACTCAAGACAGCTTTCAAATGGGTTAAGACTTGGAGCATGATGATTTCACCAAGTGAGCTATTCTTCAAGTTGGCTATATGGAACCACCAGCTTCAGTGGCAGATTGTCACTGATTGGCAGTTGCTGGGTGTAATAGTGGGATCCCTTTCGTGGTCACTGTGAATCGTACTTATGGTATTTCCCGTGCCTGCGCGGACAGTTCGGAATCTTTTAAAAGCTAATATCTCTTTAAATGGTAGCCCCTCCCACATTCCCCTCCAACATATATAGCCAGTGGGAGGGGCTGCCACCTCAGATCCTTTTATCCGCCGCCGTTGCGACAGCTAGGAATCTTATCTCATATTTCTTTGACTAGCGTATAATAAGTACAAACTTTTAATTATTAATATTATTCATCTTGGTGGCTACTCGTTTCCTCCATTTCATAGTTAATAAGTTAATAATTGAGAAACTTCTCATAAATTTTGGCTAGCAAAAAATTAGATTCAATCAAATTATAAGTTCATATTATTTATTGTTTATATTAATTGATGTTACAATTATTATGTATCGAGAGCTGGTTGTCTAAAGCCAGAATGGACTCTCACTGTCTTTGGATAACTGTCCTAAAGAAACTATTTCCATATGAACTTGAAAGCTAAGTAGTGTCAACCATGGTTAGTACTTAGAAGGGAAGCCACCAGATACTACAAGGCTATATTTAATGGGAGGTTTATCCATTTGAAGTAATGAGACTCACACATCTGAATTTCCGTTGGCTACCAAGATGGCAGCTCTAACGGAAAAAAGAAAGGCTGAGGAGAAATGCTGCCAAAATGGTCGCCAACCTTCTTTGAGCTCATGAGCCTGGCACCATGGAGGTGAGCGCCTCTGCTCCACCCTCGGGTGTGAAGCATGCGCGAGGCCGTCGGGGCTGGAGTTCCCCAATGGGCGCCTCTGATCCACTGGGATCATGCGCAGGACAGCTGGGACTGGAGTCCCTTCAAAGCGCCTCTGCTCCACCTTCGGGTGTGAGGCATGCGCGAAGGCAAACAGAAGAATCAAAGGCCCTCCGTTGAGCTCGGGCCCGCCAAAGAGACCAGTCTGTTGAGCCTAATGATATGCCTGTAGCTCTAGAGGCGGCTACACATCTAATGCATGGCTTCGGCGCCAGGAACTGCTCCTGCGGTACGGGCGTACCGTCCAGCAGCCTCTTGCTGCTTTGAAGTTGCTGCCGGTATGGGCTCACAAGAGCGAGGGCGTGCGCACGCATATTATTAGCCTACCTCGCTGGCTGGAAGACCTTCCTTCCAGGATGGAGAGCGCATGCACGTCTTCTCGGCCGGAGGCCCAAACCTGGAGCGCCTGGTTTCTGGCGCTTCAATCACGACACCGAGGGCCCTTGCGCATGCGCAGTGGGGGCGACCGGATCCTCCACTATCGATATGGAGGCGCCCGCATGGGACGCGTCCCTTAGCCGGGAGCCTGAAAATTTGCCCCTTCGGTATGGCTCTCGGGTGTTTTGTGTGGCCCGGATGGAAGAGGTTGCTGGGTGTAATAGTGGGTAACATGTAATCTGGGTAACTATTGCAGTAGATAGAATGTGGGGCTGAATTGAATTTTGGTCAAATCCAGTCGAGCTCTTACATTTTTATTAGTGGAACTTGAGAGTATTCCTTGATTAACAGACCTTTCTATACGGAATCTTACAGGTAGCATTTGAAACTCTGTTTCAAAAGAGTTTTCCATGAGGACAGCTGATTGAGAAACATGGCTCCAGACATGGCCATAAAGTGTAGAACCCAAGCTACCGAAGAGGGTAGGAATTCCTGCCCCTTCCTCTTCATTGGTGATTGAATTCAGTTCCATACTCAACTTATTAAAATGTTTGTTCATCGCCCTTCATTTTGTTTGGTTTTACAGTAATGTACAACCTAAAATTAATAAATAAAACACAATACTAATGCTAAAACTGTGGTAGTGTATTTTTCCTACTAGATTTTCTGCAATTAAATAAGATAACCTGTCCTCCAGACCCTTAATAAAATAAACATCTACAGGTCCTTCTCAAAAAAATTAGCACATAGTGCTAAAGTTCATTGTTTTCCATAATGTAATGATACAAATTAAACTTTCATATATTGCACACCAACTGAAATATTTCAGGTCTTTTTTGTTTTGTACTGATGATTTTGGCATACAGCTCCAGAAAACCCAAAAAAGACTGTCTCAAAAAAATTAGCATATTTGGTTGGATGGAATATGCTAATTTTTAAGATATGTATGCCAAAATCATCAGTATTAAAACAAAAAAAGACCTGAAATATTTCAGTTAGTGTGCAATGAATCGAAAATATATGAAAGTTTAATTTTTATCATTACATTATGGAAAATAATGAACTTTAGCACTATATGCTAATTTTTTGAGAAGGTCCTGTATTGCATATGAAAATCCTGGAATCTGAAAAGTTACAGAAACTGGAGCTTGGGGACCATCCTTGTTAAACGCGAATGAATGCCTAGTGTACTTAAAGGGTAATGCTCTTTCTGTTAATTGAACTGATTTTTTAACGTCCAATTGTTTTAGTCTCCTGCCATTTAGTGGCTTAACCATGAGTCACTGGTCTATCTATTGTATACAAGGCAGGATTTAAGACAGATTTTGAGGAACAATTAATTTCTTTGGCAGTCTAAAGATTTTCGGTTAAGTCCAGCATCAAGGTATGGTGCACAAAAAAATTAGTCCGTGAGGTCAGATAACATTGTTTAGGAGCACAGACTGTTCTTCTGCAAACATCTTCATGGAAGTAAGCTTTTCCCATAATAAGGAAAGGTCTGGAAACCAATGAATATAACTCTTCCCTCCTTGATAAGATAAGGTAATGTTGATTAGTGAGAAGTCAACCACAGAACATCAACAGATCATAAATTGAGATGCCTTCCCATTTGCCCCAGTGCATTTCTTATTTAATTGAAAGAGGGGTTATCTTCAAAAAGAACTATTTATATATAATGGAATAATCTAAGACACAAGCCAGTGGGAGCTACACATCTCTTTGGTTTCATCGCGGCTTAATTGAAATCACTGGAAATAACGATGGTTCATTTCTCTAACATATTTTGTGTACACATGTACATCATCAACTGTATATTTTAAATCACAGGACGCAAACTGAAAGCAAGATGTAATCTTGGCCAAACATATATGAGTTTGATAAATCAACAATATGTTTTTTATCAACGATCTAAGAATTTATTTATTTATTTACTTCATTTCTATTCTGCCCTTCTCACCCCGCAGGGGACTCAGGGCGGATCACAATGTACACACCACACCCAGACACACAAACACACAAGACAGACAGAGGCAATTTTTAAACATCTGGCCACCAGAGGGAGCCGTCGCATGCCTTCATTCCTTAGCGTGTTTCCTGGAAATCCCTCTATGGCCCCGTAAATCAGTTAAATTAAACCTCCCCACTAAGTGGTACCTTAATTTCCTACTTGACAGATGCAACTGTCTTTCGGGTTGCAAAGGTCGACAACAGGCTACACAATAGGTTGAGAGCCCACCTCGACCCGGGCAGGCCTCAAACTCATGACCTTCTGGTCAGTAGAGATCTTATGCAGCTGACACCCAGCCAGCTGCACCACATTCCCGGTGCTAAGAAGGATACACAGTCAAATCAACCCAACAGAAAGTAACAGAAGGGCTGCAACAACCTGAAACAAATTAACTCTCTAGTTTTTCCATTGGACCACTTTTTGAAATTGGGGGTGGGGTTAGGCTTTTTATATCCCATAGAACAGTGGTTCTCAACCTGTGAGCCCCCAGGTGTTTTAGCCTACAACTCCCAGAAATCCCAGCCAGTTTACCAGCTGTTAGGAATTCTGGGAGTTGAAGGCCAAAACATCTGGGGACTCACAGCTTGAGAACCACTGCCATAGAGCCTCACTAAAAACCCATTACCTCTTTGAGAAGACAAATATTCTGGAATGTGGAAGAAATGTGTGATTCCTCTGTAGCCTATAGTTTATGCCATCCTTTTGAAAGCAGTTTTGTTTTAGTTTACAGTTCTTTATTGTAAATATGCAGAAAGTATGATTTCTGCATCGAGAAATTGAAAGAAAAAAACCCCCATATAGCACAGTGCTGCATTGGTGCTTCCTTACAAAATCACTCTGCTTTTAATCTTTTCAGTGAACAAAAATTATTCTCCTGCGTTTTTGTTACAGAATATATACATGTATGTATAGTTTGTGAAATTAAGACCAATTTATATTAAAGTGACAGAAGTTAAAACATTGGATATGCGGATATAACTATGAGTTGCAGTTGAAAAGAGTTGCAAGGCATCCATGATGTAGTATAGACATTTATCACAACAGCCCTAACAACCTGGTCCCAAGTAGAGTCTCAGAATGCAGGCATCTTTTGATCTATGCCAAGGCTGCCCAGGAAGTCGATCGCGATCGACCAGTCGATCCTGGGACCGAAGGAGGTCGATCCCAGGATGGGGCTCTTCTCAGAGGGGGAGGAGCCAGGCCGCACCAAGCCCCGCCCCCTCCCCGGCTTCGGCACTCCCAGCAGCTTCTCCAGGTTTGAGGATGGCAATGCCAAGCCAGTGGTGGCATAGCTAGCACAAGGCTGACTTGGCACTGCCGTCCTCAAGCCTGGAGAAGCTGCTGGGAGCTCCAAAGCCAGAGGGGAGGGGCGTGGCTTGGTGCGGCCTGGCTCCGCCCCCTCTGGCTTCTGCTCCAAAGCCAGAGGGGACGGAGCCAGGCAGTGCCAAGCCCCGCCCCTCCCCTCTCCAGCCTTGAGGAGGTAGGTAGATCTTTCTGACTTTCTGACTTTCTCGCATTCTGAAAAAGTGTGGGCACCCCTGATCTATGTAAATCAGAGTTTTCTCAGTTTTCATTTCCACCAGGAGGAAGTATTTTATAAAACAAATGGGATTTAACTTGATGCTGTTTAAGACCAAGCCTCCCTTTAAATACTTAACTTTACAACAGGGACAACTGGCAAAAACATGTTGTTGGGGGAAACCATCTGCTCCCTGCACCCTGCCATGACTATTGCAGTCACACATAGAAGTAACAGAGAATGAGAGAGAAGTGGCAGAGTGTATCCAAAACGTATTAGCTTTCCGTCATGATTATCAGTAACAAGAACAATATCCAGGTATTAGCTTTGTGCACCATGGTTCCACTATATCCTTGCTTGGATCATTTCACATTTTAAAATCTCATCTGGCTGGCTCTGCATCTTTTTGTCTCCTTTACCTTCCCTTCTACTTTGCATTGCTCATACCAACATTAAAATTAACTTCTGCTCGTTGCTTTGACTAGCTTTCTGAAATAAGCTTTTTTTTTTTGGTGGGAACACATCTGCATTAAAACTTTGCAGTGCCATTTCTGATCACTATGAATGAAATGCATGAATGCACATTGGCACAATATATATGTTGTGTTGTTTCCTGGGTGTGTTTTCCATGTTGAGGAAGGGTGCAAGCTGAAGATTAAGATCAGTGGTTAAGCTTACTTAACTAACCTTTGCTAGGAATGTTGGGAATCAGGATAATTTCGGAGACACTTCCATGCTCCAAAGCAGAATGGAGAAGCCTGTTGCCTTAGAGCTGTTTGGACTCAACCTAATTTCAAAGCCCTCTGCAAATGATCAATTAATGTGCCAGCCTGAAATGAGAAAGAAAATGAAGATAATTGGAAAGAGAGAAAAAGAGGGAAGAGACAAAGTGCAAGAAGTGATGGATTTGTCTGCTTTTGGCTCAGGGCAAAAGTGGGTTTGTCTGTGCCTACTGCCAGATGGAATCCCTTGCGGATTACTCAAGGGAGGTTGGCCATCTCTCCTTGAAAAAGATTGCCCATCCTGCTTTGAAAAATGGTAGATACATTTGCTAAGTGGGCATTCTGGTCAGTGCATGATGTGTTGAATGTGACGGCTTTTGTTTGCTATTCCTATTCATTTGTGTTGATCATCTCTTTTGTAATCATTGATCATCTTTCCTCTTTGTTTTTTCCCATCCACCTCTTTCTCTGTCTACTCTTTGACACATGGCTGCAGCATGTTGTCAAGGCAGAACTAGTGAAGTATCCTGAAGAAGATAATCATCAGGACAGCACTGCCGGCTGTCAAAGTAAAATCTGTTCAGTGCAATAGTTCAGGTAGTACCATTAAAAGATTCAGTCCTTTTAGGAAAAGAAACGTTACTGAAACAGTAACAATGATACTGTGTGTACATATGCTTTGTATATTTGTGAGGATAGATACATCAATTTCCTCAAACTCCCCCAGTGTTCACATTTGGGCATATTGAGTATTCATGCCAAGTTTGGTCCAGATCTACAATTGTTTGCATCCACACTGCTCTCTGGATATAGGTGAACTACAACTCCATTCATTGCAACTCTCTATTATATGCTGATGACATTGTGCTGCTTTCCCACACTCAGATTGGTTTAAGGAGGACCCTGAAAACATTCCAAGGGTATGCCCAAAAAATTGTCTATCCATCAATAAAGACAAATCCAAAGTCATGCGCTTTGCCACAAGATCAAAGAAGCACAAATGGTTCTTAGATGGAGTTGGCATAGAACAGGTAGAGACCTACACCTATCTAGGCCTCACTTTCTCAGAGACAGGCAAATGGCTAGACCAATGCCACTCCTGCACAATAAAAGTGAGTGCCTGTTCCAATCAATTTCTACGGTTGGTAAATCACCATCATCCCGGATCTCTTGGCCCCATTCTCAAAGTGTACTCAACCAAAACTTGATCGAAGTGTATAAAATCATGCATGGGATAGAAAAGGTGAATAAAGAAAAATTATTTTCTTTGTCACAAAACACTAGGACTAGAGGGCACTCCCTGAAGCTCCAAGGTAGGAAAATTAGGACTAATAAAGGGAAATATTTCTTCACCCAGAGGGTCATTGGGTTATGGAATTTACTTCCAGAAGAGGTTGTGACAGCTGTCAGCCTGAACAACTTCAAGGCAGGATTAGACAGATTCATGGATACCAAGTGTATCGGTAGTTACTGAAAAGGACATTCAAGTGCCACCTCAGAGTTGGTTGAGGTAGGCAGGATTTCCCCGGGTACTGGTTGTGGGGGGTCGGGAGCAGGTCAGGGTTTTGCCCTCCCTTCTGCTCGAGATCGCCATGTACAACTGGTGGGCCACTGTGTGATACAGAATGCTGGACTAGATGGGCTGAGGTCTGATTCAGCATGGCTCTTCTTATGTTCTTATGTAAAATCATCCCTTTACTGTTATATGGAGCCGAATTATGGGGACCTTTTAAAATGGTAATGAATACAGGCCCTGAGGCAATAACAATCCAAAGTCAAACACCCAAGGGGTAAATAAGTACACAAACAATTATTGTATCTTAGAAATTATTTAGAATAATTATCAGTATGGAATACAAGCACCAAATTGGATGTTCATAAATTCGAATATAGCATCATAAATCCAAAACAATATTCATAACATGTACCAACAGTAAACGTAATGAATTCGCTAATGTGAACCACTGTAAAGTTCCCAACTCGCCCGATAGTGAGTGACTCGCGAGTAATTGAAGATCACAAGCTCGCTAAAGTGGTTTGTAAAGTTCCAAGCTCACCCAATGGTGAGCTGCTCGCCAATGCGAGTGATTGAAGGCAGGAAACGCTTTAGGAAGTGTAGCCAGTGGATCTACACTCCGTAATCCAGATGGAAGCCAGGTGCAAGGATCCAGGACGCAAAAGGAAGAAGAGCTCCTTGCAAACAAATCTGCGGCAAGGAGGGACAGGCCGACGGCTCACTGATGCGGAATTGAAGAAGGCCTCTGAAGATCCGTTTTGCCGCTTGTCGTGGCTTTTTTGAGCAGCTCACCATCGGGTGAGCTTGGAACTTTACAAACCACTCACATTAGCGAGCTTGCGATCTTCAATTACTCTCATTGGCGAGTCACTCACTATCGGGTGAGTTGGGAACTTTACAGTGGTTCGCATTAGCGAATTCATTACGTTTACTGTTGATACATGTTATGAATATTGTTTTGGATTTATGATGCTATATTCGAATTTATGGACATCCAATTTGGTGCCTGTATTCCATACTGAGAATTATTCTAAATAATTTCTAAGGTACAATAATTGTTTGTGTACTTATTTACCCCTTGGGTGTTTGACTTTGGACCTTTTAAAATGCCCATGTTTGATCAGAGCCAAACCCATTTTTTAAGACAGGTGCTGGGAGTTAATAAAAGCATGCCAGCAGCAGCAGTCAGAGTGGAGACGGAGATGCACCGAATAGAAAGCCTTGCTTTGGCCAGAGCCTTTAACTACGGTAGCAAAATCAAAAACCTTGAAGTTCACAGACTCCCCTGCTGCTGTCTAGAAGACCAACTTAAAAATACCACCCAATCTACTTGGGCAAATACATTAATCCACTCATTAAGATTGTGTGGGCTACCCCCAGACTCCTTGAGCAATAATACCATCAAAGTTAGAGCAGAGGTGAAACAGAGAATTTTAGACATTCAAGCCCAAGAGGACCTTGCGTGCCTCGCTAGTGCAGGTTCTTTGAAATGGCTAGCGGCACTGAATCTCACCTACAGTCGTGCCCCCTATCTGACGGCCAATCTACCAAGACACCCAAGAGTGGCTCTGACAAGGGCAAGGTTTGAACAGAATGAATCAATGGTTAGATATGATAGATACCATTCCATCCCTTACACAGAGAGAACATGTGTCTTTGGGGCCCAGGAGGTGGAAGATTTAAACCACATCCTCCACCAATGTGTAATATATGAAAAAGAAAGAAAATTTCTACTTGAAGTTTTCTTACTCAATAAATCCCACTGGACTCCGACTAATAGAACTATATTCCTCCTCTCTAATCCCAACCAGTTATTAATTACAAAAATAGCAACATTCTTTTACAAAGCTAGTAAAAGTAGGCAACGATATATTGCCTCAAGTGGAATTGATTGCAGAGGGGATGAGGATACATTAGGAAAAATAGATGGTTAAATAGGCTATGAATTTTTACCAAAATGAAGCAGAAATGCAGAGGTGCCAGGAGAGTATTTGTAATTTTATTACGGAATGGTTGTTTAATGTACTGTTGCACATTACGGAACCACTGTTCAATGCTTGATACATGTACTGTATTTCTTTTGCATTGTTTGCTCTGCTTGATATGGCCTTGCGGCTAATGCAATAAACTATAATAATAATAATAATAACTCCAAATCTCAAGGTCAGTGCCCACCAAACCCTTCCAGTATTTTCTGTAAAATAGACCTTGACATTTGGAAGTTGTAGTTTCTGGGATTTATAGTTCACGGGCAATCAAAGAGCTTTCTGAACCCCACCAACAATAGAATTGGGTCTAACGTCCCTCACAGAACTCCCATGACCAACAAAAATACTGTATTTTCTGATGGTCTTTGGTGACCCCTCTGACACCCCCTTGCGACCCTCCCCAGGGGTCCCGATCCCCAGGTTGAGAAACACTGCCCTAGTGGGACGGCCTAGAGAAACTGCAAAAATATCACTTCACCTTCATGGGTAACCCAGTCATCAGCACTTTTTATAATAACCATGCATTATTTAGGAAAATGCTCTATGTACACTATGGTGCTATATACCAAATTTTATGCTTGTTTTTAAAGAAGAGATCATGATATATATATTTGCACTCCTTTAAAGTGTTACATATTTCAAAGTCTTGTCATTAACACATGAAATGTTTTATTAGCACTGTGGAACAGAGTTGCCTTTGGATTCTCTAGCCATAACCTCTTCTGTTTTTCTTCTCTCTCTCTTTTGACAGAGTGTAGTGAAGGCGGATATTGTAAACTATAGCCAGGAGCCCGTGACAAGAACAGTTAACTCTCCTAGAAGTTCAATGTGTACAATTCAGTGAATTCTTCCTTTCTTTTTTTGTATTGATCTCCCTTGGCAGCCATGCTATCTTTTGCACAGGCAGAAGGTTTGCCAGGAATGTTGTTTTAACAGTGAACATTACTGTGGTGCATTTAGAAGTTTCTAAAATGTACTATCCATTTGTGTGTTGAAAAGCAGCAGGCAGTTTCTTTGGCTAGCCTAGTTTCAAAAGTAGAGACCACACACTTGGAAAATTATACTTATATATACCCATATTCTCATAAATGATATTGCATTAAAAGTCCGTGACTGTGTGTACATATGTCCTTTTGCATATAGTGTCAGAATACTTGAGAAGTGAATGCAAAATGTATAAATTATACAAAATCAAAAATGATGTTTGAAATAAAGCCGTGGAGAGAAAATATATTTGTTTTTGTGTTTAATTATTTTCTTTTTAGCTCTGTTTTAGTTAGAACAAGTATTGGAGATCCTCTGTTTTATCCCTGTGGTGTTATGAGGCTGACGTATTATTTGAAAACAGCTGCAGTTTTAGCACGATGACTAAGAAGGACAAAATATTGCTTTTTTTCAGATTAAGCTTGTTTGCAGAGATGGAAAAATGCTTCTTTGTGAAGTAAAGATGGTATACCTGATAACATGTCGGCTGAATACATCAATACATCACCCCCCTGTGAAATACTTGAATTGTTCAGACTGCAGGGGTCCTCAAACTAAGGTCCGAGGGCCGGATATTTATTTATTTATTTATTTGAAACTTTTGTACCCCGACCTTCTCACCTCTATCAAGAGACTCAGACCGGCATTACAGCAAAATTCAATGCTATACAATTTAAAAAGAACTACAACAACATATTAAAATACATAAAAACCCAGCATAAAACCACATCGCCACTAAAACATTTCCACTCGATCTGTAAACGTGGTCATTCATTCAGACAATAGCCAATCTCAGCCTATTCTGGGAAGGCCTGGTTCCACATCCAAGTCTTCACCAGCCTCCTAAAGGACAACAGAGAGGAGGCAGACATAGCATCACTTGGGGGAGAGTTCCACAGCCGAGGGGCGACCACAGAGAAGGTCCTGTCTCTCGTCCCCACCAGTCGCGCTTCCAAAGCTGGCAGGACTGAGAGCAGGGCCTCTCCGGAGGATCTTAATATTCTTGATGGCTCATAGGGGAGAATCCGTTCGGACAGGTGAACTGGGCCAGAACCGTATAAAGGTCAAGCACCCACCTCGACCCGGGCAGGCCTCGAACTCATGACCTACTGGTCAGAGAGATGTTATGCAGCTGATACTTAGCCAGCTGTGCCACATTGCAGGGCCTTCCCAAGAGTTCCCTTTCCTGGTATTCAAAAAGTTGTCACATGATTGAAATGTTTGATTTGAAGGTTTAAGGGTCACTGCCACAACATCCTTGCTGTTGCGCCTCAGATCGTGGATGGCCCCCCTAGATCACACACACAGAAGCGGATGCAATAAATACTTTTATTTAGAATAAAGGATAGTCCAAAAGTGGAAAGATGCAAGGCAGTTCAATTCAGGAACAAGCAATCCAAAACAGGAACAAGGCAGTCCAAAATAGGAACAAGGCAGTACATAAACACTCCAATTCCGAGGCAAAGTAAGCTGGTATAAATCCCATGGATATCCAATGGCAAAGTCAACCACTTCCGTGGTCGGACAAGAACGTGAAACCCAGGACCCAAGTCCCTTCCAAGCTGAATGTAGCTTCGGGTCTGACTAGAATCCCCTGGGCACAAACTAATAAGCGAAACCAACTCCTGGGTGCCCAGCACGCCCCCTTTCTCCAATCTCTCCTAGAAGATCTAATACTGGCCCTTCTGTCGAATTCCAGCTCGTTAGCGGACCCAGGTGCAATATTATCAGAGTGAGAAGCAGGCAACTCCCTTTCTCCGGAATGCTCAAACGGAAAGGGAGTAGAAACTCTCTCTTGGGAACCAAGGCCGCCGGGCCTCTCATAGTCTGATTCAGAATCAGTTTCCATGGAATCCTCAGTAAACTCATCTGCAGTTCTATATCCCTCTAGCCATTCATCATCCCATTGCAAACTCTCATTTGGAGACCCAGACCCATCTGGCCATTTGTCATCATTTTCAAGCTGATCCTGATCAGCTGGGACCCCCAGTGCCTGACTCTGACCACTAGGCTGACCAGGCTGGAACACCACGCTTGCATTCTTTTATTTTATTAGTCACGTGTATGAGGGGCATTATCTATTTTTTCTATGGGGGAGGGGTTATCCACTCTGAATTTCAGAGGCACCTCACTTCCTTTTGAACATCTTCCAAATATGTCTAAAAGCCAATGAGATCTTGGGCTACATCAAACAGAGTACAGTGTCTATATCAAGGGAAGTCATGGTGCCCTTCTAGTCTGCTTTGACCGGACCTCACATGGAATAAACTTGTGTCTAATTCTGGGTACCACAATTCAAGAGGGATATTGACAAGCTGGAAGGTGTCCAGAGGAAGGTGACTAAAGTGATCAAAGGTCTGGAGACCATGCTTTATGAGGAGCGGCTTATAGAGCTGGACATGTTTATCCCGCAGAAGAGATGGTTCAGAGGAGACACGATACTCATGTTTGAATATCTGAAAGGATGTCATAAGGAAAAAGGAGCAGGCTTGTTTTCTGCTGCCCTGGAGACTAGGAGTCGGAGCAATGGGTTCACATTACAGGAAAGGAGATTCCACCTGAACATTAGGAAGGACTTCCTGACTATAACAACTGTTCAGCAGTGGAACCCTCTGCCTGAGTGTGGTGGAAGCTTCTTCCTTGGAGGCTTTTAAACAGAGGCTGGATGGCCATCTTTCAAGGATGCTTTGATTGTGCTTTTCCTGCATGGCAGGGGGGTGTACAAGATAGTCCATGTGGTCTCTATTTTAAAACCACGATTCTATGATTCTAAATTAATCCAATTCAGTTTGGGATCCGGCTTTTAACTGCTCTATCCAGCAAAGCAAACTAGATGGCTCTGGAGCTTGCAACCAGGGCACAAAAGTAATAAAACATTGAGTTTACTCTTTGTTCTCAACTCTTTTAATTCTTGAAAAAAGGCCAAAACATGTAATATAAGACCATGAACGGGAGGTGACAAAATGTCTTAACAAATGCAGCATATTCAGTGAAATCAAAGAGAATGAAATTGTTTCCAGATGACTTAATAGTTGATGGTATTAGCATCAGACCTAGAAAGAAGTGTGACTATGTCATATTTTATAATAAGTTATGTATGCTTGGGAGGATTCCATTAGAATGGTAGACCCAAACACTGATGTTGTGTGTGATATATGCTTTGGCTATATTAGTAAAGATGGCAGAATAAAAGCACAGAGATGGAAGTGGTTGTTAGAGCTAGCATGGTATAGTGGTTTAAAGCACTAGACTACAATTGGGAGATTGAACCCCATTCACTGGATGATTTTTTGGCAAACGTTCTGAACAAATTTTCACCAAGGAACACCTGTGATAGGGCCCTATGGTCACTCTAGCTTGAAAATGAATTATGGGAGTTGAAGTCCAAAACACCTGGTGGGTCACGGATTATCTAGATCCGGCGCAGTCTGGCTTTAGGCCGGGACATGGTACTAAGACAATCTTGGTCGACTTAGTAGATGATCTACGCCAGGAGCTTGACAGGGAGAGTGTGTCCCTGTTGGTTCTGCTGGACCTCTCATCGGCCTTCGATACCATCAACCACAGTATCCTTTTGAGACGCATCACAGGAATGGGCCTTGGAGGTACTGCCTTGCAGCAGCTCCAGTCCTTCCTCGAGGGTCGTTCCCAGAAGGTGTTGCTAGGGGACTCCTGCTCGACCCCACGGCCATTGTACTGTGGGGTCCCGCAGGGTTGAAAACTGTACCTTATGTTATTTAACATATACATGAAGCCGTTGAGAGAGATCATCCAGAGTTTCGGGGTGCCGTGTCATCTGTACGCAGATGATGTCCAACTCTATCACTCCTTCACACCGGCTACTAAGGAGGCTGTTCAAGTCCTGAACCGGTGCTTGGCCGCTGTAATGGACTGGATGAGGGTGAACAAATTGAAACTTAATCCAGACAAGACAGAGGTACTCCTGGTCAGTCGTAAGGCCGAACAGGGCATAGGGTTACAGCCTGTGTTGGACTGGGTTACATTCCCCCTGAAGGCCCAGGCTCGCAGATTAGGAGTGATCCTGGACTCATTGCTGAGCCTGAAACCCCAGGTCTCGCCATGGCCGGGAAAGCTTTTGCACAGTTAAAGTTTGTACGCCAGCTGCGCCCGTACCTTGAGAAGTCTGACTTGGCCACAGTAGTCCATGCTCTGGTTACATCCCGTATAGACTACTGCAACGCTCTCTACGTGGGGTTGCCTCTGAAGACTGCTTGGAAGCTGCAATTAGTCCAACGCTCGGCAGCCAGATTACTAACAGGAGCGGGGTACAGGGAACATACAACCCCCTTGTTGCGCCAGCTCCACTGGCTGCCAATTAGCTTCCGAGCACAATTCAAAGTGCTAGTTTTAACCTACAAAACCCTATATGGTTCCGGCCCAGTTTACCTGTCCGAACGGATTCTCCCCTATGAACCATCAAGGACATTAAGATCCTCTGGAGAGGCCTTGCTCTCGGTCCCACCTTCTTCGCAAGCGCAGCTGGTGGAGACGAGGGACAGGGCCTTCTCTGTGGTGGCCCCACGGCTGTGGAACTCCCTCCCAAGTGATGTTAGATCTGCCCCCTCCCTGCTGTCCTTCAGGAGGCAGGTGAAGACTTGTATGTGGAATGAAGCTTTCCCAGAATAGGCCGTGATTGATTATAGTATGAACTTTCCCTCCTCAGTCCCTCCCTCCCTCCAGCCTTGAAGGGCCTTTCCTTCCTTTCCTCCCTTTTGTTTTAAGTTTATAAAGACTTAAAATGGTGTATAACTACTAAAATAGTGTGTAAATATTAAAATAGAGTATCCCTACTTCACGGTTTTTCACTTATTGCGGGAGGTCCTGGAACCTAACCCCAGCAATAAGTGAGGGGACACTGTATTTAGATTAATACATAATATAGTAATAAACAGATATGTGTTGTACTGCCTCTTTGTTTACTATGACCTACCCTGGCTTAGATGATAGGAGTAAAAGCCCTCTTATTTTTAGCAGTTCAGATTAGACCATACTTATTTTGAAGGAAAGATCACTAAAGAGGAGATGTGTTCATGTCTCATCCTTCCAAATGAAAATTTAACTTTTGCTGTTATGTTGACAACAAAATAGCTGGCTTTTGGTTTATTTCATCCGAGCACACAAAATCCCAAGGGTTTTTGAGAACATTTACACAGCTGGCTTGAGGGGGAAAAAAACTAGTGCCAAATATATTTTTGAAGTCTCTATGCATAACCAAAAGCCACCTAGAAATCACAAACTGTTAATGATTTTTCTAGTGCAAAAGATGAAAAATTAGGCTTTTAAAAAACTTTTTATTTCTTTACCGTATTAAGCAATAGATCTTGGTTCGGAAATTTATATGGAGAATCCCACATATTGTAATCAAGAAGTTAAATATACCATTTAATATGGCTGAGGAATAAATATTGTTGAGTGATGGGTTTTATTGAAAAGGAATACTAGTATTTAAAATATATTCACTTTCTGGGAAGCTTTGAGGTTTTATCTATTTGATATCCCTCGTTTAAATGTTTACAGTTACAATACTACTGAGATCCAAAGGACACAATTGATCTCGTCTCTTGACCTTTCTGTCTCTTCCTTCTGGAATTTCTTTCAGATGTTCTTTTATCTTGTTGCACATACTTCCTCTTGCCTTAGGAGCTATGTAAGTTTTACCTCGTAATCTCAGTTTGAGAAGCTGAAAAGAATTGCTGCTGACAGCTTCCCATCATACATAATAATAATAAGGATTTTTTTTCTTTGTGGACTTTGTGAATCCACACATGTGGAGTATCTGTGCCTGCGCAGGCTTCAATGTAAAAAGTCCAAAGTTTAAATCTAAGTTTTGGCAATAACCCCGCCCAGCCCCCTTGCAGGGCATAAAAGGCGCATGCTCCAGCAAACAAGATCACTATGCTGGTTGTTGTATTGAATTATTATCATTTGAAACACAGCAAGATGAGTCCACAGCAAACGAGATCACTCTGCTGGCTGTTGTATTGGATCACACGTCAGACACTTCCCAAGTGTCTAGGACTGTGCGATGTATCGGCAAACAATGTGTGCAGATCCCAGTAGAGTGGCCTTTTGCAGTTGTAGGATGGTAATTTATTATTATTATTGTTTGTTACCTGCCTCTCCTAATGGTTCAAGTAGGGGTACAACACTTTGCGTGTGCAAGCATGACACACCTCGCGCCAAGAAACATGCGGACACAATTGGTTGGATAAAAAGAAACTCATGCGGACACAATTGGTTGGATCAGCCCAAAATGTATCACAACTCATTTATTGAAAAACAGGAACAAAGGGTTGGCGGCCACGCTTGGGTCCTGGATCAGGGTCGAACAGCCCCCACGAATGTCCAAAGGTGTTAGCAAGCCTGGGGTGCGAGTGGCCCAATGCCTGTCCACGGAAACTCAGCACCCCAGGGGGCCTGGGCATTATCCCCCTAACAACCAAGGGGCAATAAGCCAACCTGTTCCAGGGGCCAAGCCACACGCCACACGCCAAACACGGAGTTGCGACAAAGAAACATGGCAAAATATAACACACTGAACAGGGTACAATAAAAGTAGATAAAGAAGGAACCCAACAAGCAATGCAATAAGTAGGGAGGGTGGGAGGCAAAACAAGCCTGCCTCCGAAAGAGCTGCCCAGGCAGAAGTGCGGGCTGGCTGGAAACAGGGAGAGGGTGGGCGGAGCCAGCCCTCTCATTGGCTGGCCAGCCTTACTGGCGGGAAGCCTCCCCGCCACCCAGAGGGCCTCTGGGGAGAAGAAGCCCCCTCAGGCAACGCGGGAGGGCAACGCTACCCCGCAACCAGCTTGGCTGGTGAGTCAGTCAAGCCCATACTTGTAGTATTTGTGGACATTCTATAACACCATGTCCATCTAAGTGTAAGTAGTCACTGGGAAGTAGTCATTAATGTCTGTGTTATCGCTTCAAGTTAGAAAGTTATCACATCAGCTATATATGTCTCCTAGATTCATCCTTTTTAGATGAGTTATGTTGCCTGTGCCATGGGCAATATTCTTATTCTGAAGTCTATCACTGTGTAATCACAAGTTTGTAATCCCTTTAGCTGACTTGTAAAAGAATTAATGTCTGTAGCTACTGCTTGAGAGAATGTCACATAGAAATGTGTGCCTTCGGTCAAATGCTTTCTTTGAGTTTCATCCATCACTTGGAGTACACACATTACAGAAAGATGAATTGGCTCATAGGAGTTCCACCTTGTTAAAGAGTCTAACTGTCAAACAGGTCATAGTGCTGATTAAAGTTGTCGAAGGAAGGGACTACTAACCAGCTGAGCGATGGATAAGGCATAGCAAGTAGAGATTCCACTTTATTTATTATTATTATTATTATTATTATTATTTACATCATTTTTACCCCATTCTTCTCACACTCACAGGGGGCTAACAATGGCAACAATTCGATGCTGCAATAAAATTACAATCATAATAACAAGATAAAAACATACGATACAATAGATTAAAACCATCATAAAGCGTTTCCAATTACAAAAATCATCCGGCCTGATTCAAAGTTCAGGTGCTATTATATCCATTAGCCAAAAGCCTGGTTCCACAACCATGTCTTCAGTTTTCTTCTGAAAGAAAAGAGAGAGGATGCCGATATGACTTCGCTGGGGAGCGAATTCCACAGACGAGGGGTCACCACCGAGAAGGCCCTGTCCCTTGTCCCCACCAGCCGTGTTTGCGAAGCTGGTGGGACTGAGAGCAGGGCCTCCCTGGCGGATCTTAGGCTACGAGGCGGAATGTAGAGGGAGATATGTTCAGACAAGTAAACTGGGCCGTGGTCGTATAGGGCTTTATAGGCCAAGACCAACACTTTGAATTGTGCTCGGAAATGGACCGGCAGCCAGTGCAGATGACGTAACAGGGGAGTGGTATGCTCCCTGTATGATGCTCCAGTGAGCAATCTGGCTGCCGCCCGTTGGACTAATTGAAGTTTCCGAACATTCTTCAGTCTGCTGTGAGGCTTCTTGTTGTTGTTGTTGTTGTTATTATTATTATTGTGTGTCGAGTTATTTATATATATATACTAGCTGTACCCGGCACGCGTTGCTGTGCCCTTTTTAGGAGATGCGAGAAAGTCCAATCATCCACGGTGTGCCCTCCTCTAAACTGCAGTTGGATGGAGTGTGGGTCATGGGGGGCATGGTGTGCCAAGTTGGGTCTTTATTGGTCTTGGTTCTGGGCCACAGTGGTCTGTGGGGAATGATGGGTTTTGAAGTACTACAAATCCCATTTTCCATGGTGGTACTTCAAGTCCCATCATGCATGGTCCACCCTCCTCCAAACTGCAGTAGAATGTAGCGTGGGTCATAGGGGCTCTGTGTGCCAAGGTAGGTTACTGTAAATTCAGGCCATACACAATGTCCCATGAGCTGAGGCCTAGTTAGGAACAGCAAGTTAATGAAGCCTTACTGTCAATTCAGGCCATACACAATGTCCAATGAGCTGAGGCCTAGTCGGGAGAATCAAGTTAATAAAGCCTTACTGTCAATTTAGAGCGTAAACAACTTCCCAGTAATTGAGGGCTAGTTCAGGAAAGTTAATGAAGTCTTACTGTCAATTTAGAGCATAAACAATTTAAGTGAGGGCTAGTTAGGGAAATCAAGTTAATGAAGCCTTATTTTTGGGCGTGGTCTGTGATTTTTCGGTTGGAAGTGATTTGGGTGTTTGTGTTGGGGATTGGCAGTTTATTATGGATCGGAATTTTCATGTTGGCTGGCCAGTGCAGCAGTTATGCAAATCCGCCCTTATTGGCAGCCAATCATGTTGTTCAGAATGTAGAGGCTGGGTGAGTCTTTGGCTGCCCCGGAGGATGCTGGTAAATGTAGTTTTATTTTTACTCGTTGTTTTGGGGGCCTTTTAGGTTTTGGGGGGGAAAGTTTCTTTGCTACAAACGTACCTTGCTTGAGGCCTATTTCTTTTGGCAAGTATTGTGTTTCTGCGTTGTATGGTTTCTTTGTTTGAGGTATACATCACATGACGTGAACCCATTTATATAATAGATGTAATATCTTTGCTTCACACTTGGAAGATATTTAACCAATGAGTAGACTATAGACAAGCCAATTTGGATGTACTTTTGATTTGACATTCTTGTCGTTTGTGTTTACCAGTTAAGGTAGTTCCCCAGTTTGAGTTTGAACTCCGCCTCCACGCCGGCTGGTTTGGGGGGGGGGCGCCAATTTTTCCCCGCGTACCATTTAAAATTACCTAGGTCCGCCTCTGACCATCATTTTCTGAAGTACATAAGAAAAGCAGTTTTCCTCTGGTAATGCATATGCATTGGCCTTTGAGGTTACCAGATGTACAAACCTGTCTCCTGCTTGGAAACTCTACTGAAATATAATATAAGGCTTCAGACATACACAAAGTTGGACTCGGGTAGGTTCCATTGTCTCTGCTGAAACATGGTTCATTTGAAAGCATTTGTTTGTTTGAGGGGTGAAACTTTATTATGGGAGAAGATAATGTTGCCCCGAGGCATATCTGTTATTAAGATGGGCTCCAGATCAAAGTTACTTTTGTATCTGAATTGCAGCTGGAGGAATCCCTGACCTAGACCTCTCAGAGGCATAAAGTTTCAGAAACAGAAAACTCGGCACTCGGGAGATTGTTTCCCTGAAGATACAATTGGCACACTCACAATTTGGGTTAGTATGGATTTCAAAGACAAAAATCAACAAAATTTCTATCCCAGTTTATTATGTGAGGGAGGGAGTACAGCAAAGCATTTTTATAATAAAAAAGTCCACACAAAGGTAGTTTAAAGCCTCAATGAGATAAAATGCAGACTGACTTCTCTATTCAAACCAGTGAATTACCCAATTTTAGGATATCTTTCAGAAAATGGTCTGAATATCTCTTGTCCAAAATGCTAGAAGTGTTTTGGAATTTGACATATCTTCATTTGCATATACATACAGTGATACCTTGAGTTAAGAGTTTAGTTCGCTTGGTGACTTAGCTCTTAACTCAAATGACTTAACTCAAATCACTCTTATCTCAAAGCAAAATTTTGCATTAGAATGCTATTAAACCACCCCCCACCCCTTATTGTACCTTGTTGCCTTCAACAGTTTCTAAGGCTATAGATGTCAAGTGGTCTATGCACCTACAAAACTGTTCTTGCAGAAGTCAAGTGACTCTTATTAGTTCCGGTTAAGGTACCAGGTATCCAAAAACACTCTTCCACTCTACTCTTCTACAATGTTGCTCACCATGGATCTTATCACACAAGGTCTGGATTCTATCCTAGGATCCTTCCTGTATGGAGCCAGGATGGAGTCTGCTGAAGTCCATCACATGACACAGGGCTACTTCTGGCGGGGCTCTGTCCAGGATCTGTCCTGAAAGTGTCCTAGGACAGGGCTCTGAAAACATGTGAGGCTTCCCATGTTCTGAGGTAAGCTGGGGAAAGTGTGAGGGGAAGCCGAACAGCAATGGTTTCCTCTGTTGGATGGAGAAGGGGGTGATGCAGGGTGTGGAGCAAGAGTTTCCCCTGCTGCTTGCTGGATTTGCCCAACTGTCCAATGGATGCGCCCTGCTTTCCCTTGGTTTGAGGACCTCAGTGTGATGAGGTCCTACGTCTGCCCTTTGCCTCCCAGTGTGCCACTGCTATTTCGCTTTGAGATGAGGTGTGTGATAACATAAGGTTTGTACCTCCATCTGCAGAAATCCTTGGTGTATTTATGTTACATGCTTTATGAATGGTTACATGCTCCATAGAGGTGAGGGTGCTGTGGGAGATTTGTGTCTGTCAGTTTCCGTTTTGTAAAAATGCTTGTTAGGGTATGTAAAACAAGAACAAAAACTCATAGCTCGTGTATAGAAGAACATAACTGGAATTAACCGGAATGTGAGATAACTGTATGTGTATGACTACGCCTTCAGGTCACCTATAGACATATGGTAGTCCCGTGGATTTTATAGAGTTTTCTAAAGCAAGAAATACTCGGAGGTGGTTTTTCAAGTTCCTTCCTCTGAAATATAGCCTATAGCAGTGTTTCCCAACCAGTGTGTCATGGCAAACTAGTGTGCCGTGAGTGATCATCAGGTGTCCCGTGGGAAATTGGCACTCTCCCCCCTCCTAGCAGCCCCCTCACAGGTTTCCAAGAAACAAATTGAGCTCTCTGCTTGGATAAAAAAAAATTTTTACTGGATTTTTTTGAGTTGCCCTCCCCCCCAAGGAACTGTTTATAACAGCTTCATGACATCCAGAGTTAACTGGAAGCAAGTTTCACTCAGGGTGAAATTTCACAAGGTCTGGAGAACAAGCCCTATGAGGAGCGGCTTGAAGAGCTGGGCATGTTTAGCCTGAAGAAGAGAAGGCTGAGAGAAGACATGATAGTCATGTATAAATATGTGAGAGGAAGTCCTATATATGTTGTTTTCATCGACACAGGCCCAGATTTCACACTGAGTGTATAAATACATTTAAAAACATATTAACTATATGTATTACTGTGTTAGAGTGTCATTTTGTGTCGTTTTGGTTGGTGGTGTGTCTTAGGATTCTGTAAATGTAAAAAATGTGCCGTGGCTCAAAAAAGGTTGAAAAACACTGGCCTATAGTACCTGATATTTATTGAGTCTTCCACCCAAATACTAACCAGGGCTGACCCTGCTTAGCTTCCAAAATAAGACAGGATCTGCTGCTTCAGAATGGCAGTTTCAAAGTGGGAGGCCTACCCACTTTGTCAAAAGACAATGACAACTCAAATGACCCCCAATTTTCGGGCATCTTCGCTCTTTGAGGTCTTGCTAAACATACAAGAATGCCTCGTATTCACTTTTATCACTTTTTAGTTGTGAAACTCAACAACGGGAGGTCTATGCTCTCCCTTCTTCACATATTGACTGAACCATGGCAAGTCACACTTCGATAACAGGACCACAGTTCAATTCAATCAAATGAGCAGAAAAAATTTGTATCACTTGAGATGATCAGAAGAGCCATAAATTCCTTGGTGATTTAATATTAAACTGTTAGTGATTTTAAATGCTCTCTCGGAGCCCTTTCTAATAACTAATGGCGTGAAACAAGGTTGTGTTCTTGCACCAACCCTATTTACAATCTTCGTCAGCATGATGCTCCAAAGGGCTACGGCACACCTCGAAGAAGAAGACGACATATATATATATGGTATCGTACTGATGATAGCTTGTTCAACTTAAGCTGTCTGAGGGCTCGCACTAAGACTCTAAACTATCTAGTCCGTGGGCTGCTTTTTGCTGACGATGCTGCCCTTGTCACCCATTCAGAAGCAGCCCTGCAGCACCTAACATCCTGCTTCACAGCGGCTGCAGAGCTGTTTGGGCTGGAAGTCAAGGGAGAAGAAAATGGAAGTCCTCTACCAGCCTGCACCACAGGAAGAACACCATCATCCCCACGTCAGCATAGGCAAATCTGTGCTTAAGTCTGTTCAGCAGTTTCCCTACCTGGGAAGCATCATCTCTTCAGATGCCAAGATTGACAAAGAGATAGATCACAGATTAGCAAAGGCATTTAATGCATTTGGAAAGCTTCACAAAAGAGTCTGGAGGCAAAGCACCCAAATCAGCGTGTACAGAGCTATCGTACTGTCTTTATGGGTCTGAAACATGGGTCACCTATCGCCAACACCTACGACTCCTCAAATGCTTTCATCAGCGCTGTCTTCGCACAATCCTAAATATACACTGGACTGACTGTGTGACGAATCTTCCTGTCCTTGAGCAAGCAAGGATCACCAGCGTTGAGGCCATGCTATTGAGAACACAGCTGCGCTGGGCAGGGCACGTCTCTAAGATGGAGGACCACCACCTCCCAAAGATACTACTCTATGGTGAACTCACCATGGGTCAGCGCAAGAGAGGCGCCCCCAAAAAGAGATATGAGGACTCCCTGAAACAACATCTCAGGCTCGGCCAGATTGATCACCAACAATGGTCCACCCTGGCCTCACATTGGGAGGCATGGAGATGCACTATCCACAATGCTGCGGCCTCTTTCGAGAAGTCACGCCGCCAAATGGGTCTTGAAGAGAAATGACAACGCAGAAAGAACCGCAACTTGGAAACAACATCACCCAAGGAGAATTTCTGCTGTGCTTTCTGCAACCGAACTTGCCTATCTCAGATTGGCCTTCTTAGTCATCAATGCGCTTGTAAAAAGCATAATACCGAGAGAGTTACTGATTTTAAAAGTTTAAATGCTGCTGAATAGACTTCCTCAGCTGAAGGAAAAGACATTTCTCCAGCTAAAAAGATTGTAAGAGAGGCTGACAAATCATTCCAAAACATAACATTATTACCTGTCAATACTTCAGCCATGGTTCTTAATTCTCTAAGTGTGTGCCAGTAAGCTGCACCAGCAGCTCCAGAGGTGGTTCATCAATTTCTTGAAGCTCAGAAGATGTTTCTTTTTCAGTACTCCCCACTGGAAGAAAAAGCCTGGAACTATTGCTGAATGGGTTGCAAACGTAATAATGCTGTACTCCAAAGTGGCCAGAAGGTGTCGAAGTCTCTAGGTTTTTCTTGAATATACGATACAAGAGTTTTTGTGATCTATAGATGCAGGTCTCTAAACTGTACAAATTGTGGAGAGTGGGCAGCATCTTCGGGGAACTGTCATCAATGCAGAAAATGCTTTGCCATTTGATCCTAGCCATTGGTCTAAGCAGGGCATGGGTCATTTTGCTGAGCAAGTGCACTCAATCCCTCCCTCCCCCTTATGCTTCTGTTACATTTTTGCTGGCCCAGAGGTTTCCCTGATTGTTTTTAAAGAAAAATAAAACCCCGAGGAAGGGCCCTGCTATGTCCTAGGCCAGGAGTCGGGAACCTTTTTGACTCAGAGAGCCATGAAAGCAAAATATTTGGAAATTTATTTCAGTGAGAGCCATATAATATATAAAATATATTTCAAGACCAAATTCAACTAAATGTGAGTATATACCTATATACTATGATTCCCCCGGCAGAATGACGGGAGACTTCAGACCTGGCTCTGCAAAAGGCATGCTCAGGACTCTGCGAAGGAAGAGAAGGCAGAAGGAAAAGGGAAAGAAAGAAAGAGGAAATAAAGGAGGGAGGGGAAAGGAAGAAAGAAAAGAAGAACGAACTATGGAAAAGGAAGAAAAGAAAAGCAGGAGAGAGACAAGGAAGGGAAAAGAAAGAAGGAAATGGGAAGGGAGGAATTGAAAGGGTGGGGAAAACAAAAGAAAAAGGGAGTGAGGAAAAAGTAAATTAATGGAAAAGAAAAGTAAGAAGGGGAGAGAGAGGGAAGTGAAAAGGAAGGAAGGAGAAGGAAAGGAAAACTTGGGAAAAAAGAATAGAAAAGGAAGGAAGAGGGAGGGAGAATGGAGAAAAGAAGGAAGGGGAGAGAGGGAGGGAAAAGGAAGGAGAGAAGGAAAGGGTGAAGGGGAGAAAGGAAGGAAGGAAGATGACTGGAGGAAAGAAGGAAGGGGAGAGAGGGAGGGGAAAGGAAAGAGAGAAGGAGAAGGAAAGGGTGAAGGCGGAGAAAGGAAGGAAGTAAGAGGACTGGAGGAAAGAAGGAAGGGGAGAGAGTGAGGGAAAGGGAAGGAGAGAAGGAAAGAATGGAAGAGGGAGGAGGAGGGAGGAAAGAAGGGGAGAGAGGGAGGGAAAAGGAAGGAGAGAAGGAAAGAATGGAAGAGGAAGGAAGGAAAGAAGAAGGAAGGAAGGAAGGAAGGGGGAGAATGGAGGAAAGAAGGAAGGGGAGAGAGGGAGGGAAAAGGAAGAAGGAAAGACTGGAAGAGGAAGGAAGGAAGGAAGGTAGGAAGAAGGAGAATGGAGGAAAGAAGGAATGGGAGAGCCAGATGCAATCATGAAAAGAGCCACATCTGGCTCCCGAGCCATAGGTTCCCTGCCCCTATCCTCGGCCCTCTTTGGAGCTAGGATCCTGAATGGATACAATAGCTATTGCTTCTCATAATGAAACCTTAAGGTACTTTCCTATATTTGCCCCATTTGCCTCCTGACGGGCACATAAGTAACAAGAATGGCTTAGAAGTAATTGCTGGTGATAGCCAGAGAGGGAGTAAAATGGCCACTTATTCTAGTTCTTAGGAGAATTATCTATCCTGGATAAATGACAACCATTCTCCGATCTCCTTTTTTCTTCTGAAATAGGTCCTGGAATGGGCAGTGCAGCACAACTTCAGATTTGCTTTGATGAGGTGTATTATTTCCAGTCTGGTTCCAGGCCCTGTGTTAGACCTGAAACAACTGCTTATTTTGTTGGGAGGCCTCCACTGGGAATTGGACAAGGAAGTGACTCTACAATGGCATTCGATACTTTCTCCCAGCTGTTGGGATTTCCTCAGGCTATTTTATCTCTTTTGCTATGCAACTTCTTTGCTTTTTCAACATAGGAGAGGTCAACTGCAGGTGTGCGAGCTAAATCATAACATGATGCTGATAATGTGCAGTTCTACTTTGCTTTTCCAGTTGCGGCTACAATAGCTTTGGAAGTTCCAAGCCACTGCTTCAATGCAGTATTAGATTTGATGTGGGTTAATGAGACATTTATTTATTTATTTATTATTTATTTATTTAAAACTTTTGTACCCCGATTCCCCCCTCCCCCCCCAGACCGGCAAACAGCCAGAATTCAATGCTAACATTTAAAATCTAAAAACATTATTAAATTCACAATAAAATTATCAATTACCAATACAATAAATACATATAAACTATTCGCCACAGTAAAACCATGTCCAACTCAGTCCTTGTATACAGTCCATGTCTAGTGGTTAGCGACTTTAGTCAATTAGTGATCTCCGCCCTCATTGTGTGAAGGCCTCATTGCACAGCCACGTTTTCACCAGTTTCCTAAAAGTCAGGAGGGAGGGGACAGATCTAATTTCCCTTGGGAGGGAATTCCACAACCGGGGGGCCACCACAGAAAAGGCCCTGTCCCTCATCCCCAAGGTGGCGGGACTGAGAGCAGGGCTTCTCCAGACGATCTTAACACTCTTGATGGTTCATAGGGGAGAATACATTCGGACAGGTAAACTGGGACGGGACTGTATAGGGTTTTGTAGGTTAAAACCAGCACTTTGAATTGTGCTCCGAAGCTAATTGGCAGCCAATGGAGCTGGCGCAGCAAGGGGGTTGTATGTTCCCTGTACCCCACTCCCAATAGTAATCTGGCTGATGAACGTTGGACTAATTGCAGCTTCCGGGCAGTCTTCATAGGCAACCCCACGTAGAGAGTGTTGCAGTAGTCTATATGGGATGTAACCAGAGCATGTACCACCGTGGCCAAGTCCAACTTCCCAAGGTATGGGCGCAGCTGGCGCATGAGCCTAAGCTGTTCAAAAGCTCCCCTGGCCACCGCCGAGACCTGGGGTTCCAGGCTCAGCGATGAGTCCAGGATCACTCCCCCACCAGCCAAAGAGAAAAAGACAGCAAAACTAAATAAAGACTTCCAAATAAAATTAATGATATTTAGTCATATGTTTCCTACTTGAGCAGACTCCTTGACTTTATTGCACAAACCCGCTATTCCACTACAATTGTGCCATCATTGACAGCAAATGTAGTCTTTGATACTGCACCTCTCTTCAATTGTTCAATTGTGCTTTTTTGTGTGTGTCAGGAGCAGCGTGAGAAACTGCAAGTCACTTCTGATGTGAGAGAATTGGTCGTCTGCAAGGATGTTGCCCAGGGGATGTCCGGATGTTTGATGTTTTACCATCCGCGTGGAAGGCTTCTCTCATGTCCCTGCATGGGGAGCTGGAGCTGACAGACGGAGCCCAACCCATTCTCCCCGGATTCAAACCACCGACCTCTTGGTCAGCAGTCCTGCCAGCACAAACCCATTGCGCCACTGCAAGTTCCTGTGCAATTGTGCTGGTATGCCATTCCATGGTCCCATGCTCCTACATTCTCATACGCTTGGGACACCACCTTCCCTTGTACTGCTGTTCTGTAATTGTTTATATATATTTTAGAGCGATTTTGCAATTCAAACTTTGAAAAGCCAAATATAACTATAAGATATAAAATATATTGAAAAAGGATAGTTTTGGAAAAGTGATGGGGAGATGGGAGAGAAGGAGGCTCCTGTCCCCTGATATCACTTTATTGCATGCCAGCACAGAAGCAGAATGGACGCATCACACCAAAGTAGGTGATAGCAACATTGTGGGATTGGGAATTATTGATGGGTTTTACCTTTTTGCCCATCAACAGCTAGAGATGGGGTAATCATGAGAAGGAGGCAGACCAGCATCGGGATGTGAATAGCATTGTGTAATAGGGACTATACTTTTCCATTGGCGCCCCCTTGTCGTGGGGGAGAGGCTTGCGTACCCTAATGAAGTTGTGAGCTATGCTGGCGGTGGCATAATAGTCACCAGTATGGCCTCCCGTGCCAGACAGGTCACAACCGAAGGGTCTGACAAAGAGCATCAATGGGCAGGATGGGCTCTCTAGCCTTTTGGCAACCATCCTAAGAGAAGGAAAACTCTGATTTCAAACCCGGGCAGATAGTGGTCGTCTAACCCTGTAAGGTCAACCATCTAAGAGAAGGAAACTCACATCAAACCTACGACCCGAGGACCTCGCTGCCACCGTCCAAACTTGCTAGGCCCCGGCAGATGAACCTTTGGTTTAAAGCAGGGGTGCCCACACTTTTTCAGCATGCGAGCTACTTATTAAAAAAACCAAGTCAGAAAGATGTACCGAGAGAGAAGCAGGGTGGAGCAGGGGGAGGGGGGGTTGGCGCGGCCTGGCTCTGCCCCCTCTGGCTTTAGCTCTACCACAGCTTCTCCAGGCTTGAGGAGGGTAGTGCCGAGCCAGTGGTGGCATAGCTAGCTGAAGAAGCTGTGGTAGCGCTGAAGCTGGGGGAGGGGCTTGGCACGTGCCCCATCTGGCTGGGATCGGCCTCCTTCGGTCCTGGGATCAGCCAGTCGATTGCGATCGACTTCCTGGGCAGCCCTGGTTTAAAGGGTGAGGCCAGTTCTGTGCATGTTGAGCTCCACCAGAAAAATCCATTGCACAGGCTCGAAGGACACATCCAATTTTAGTCATCAATGCGTTTGTAGAAAGCATGAGATGAGTCCTTCCTGAATCTTTGTTCGTGAAGAAAAGCCAAGATAGGGACTATCACCAAAACTGACATTCCAGCTGCAATATTGGCTTGCCTGCCTTGTTGGATAGTAGGCATGAGAAAAAAGTTATGAAAATGAAAAGAAATCGGAAGGGATTCGTATGTATGGGACTTTCAAGTTTATACGGATCGCAAGGCCAATCCCGGAAGTGGACTTTCTTTTTCGCACTCCCTGGGCCCAAAATTTCGTTAGATTATTAAATATTTCGGATGCCCACCCAACAGGAAAATTTCCCCCTCCAAAATAGCTTTGCAGACATAACTCACAGTCAAATCGGGGCCTTTCCATGCTTGAAGCCTAATTAGAGTGAAAGGCCTCCTCCAGGAAGTGAAAAAGGAGCCGGAAACCATAGAGAGATCCAGATCGGGACTCCTAGAGGGCTGGAGGACTGAAAAAGCGATTTAAACACCCAGGAAGGGGTTTAGATAGAAGGACAGAGTAGAAGGACATAAGAACTGCTGAGAGAAGGGCAGCAGGAGTGAAAAGAGCACGGAGAGGAGAAAGAAGAGTTCAGAATCAAGAAAAGCCATAGAGTTCAAACGGAGGTCCTAGACTGCTATGGTAAAACTGAATGGGAAAAAGCTGGAGTGAGGAGAACTCTACAGATTACCAAGGCCTGCACCAGAGGTATTTAATAATAATAATAATAATATATTAATGCATTATATCTCCCTGCAAGGAAACCAAGGGAAATGTTGCCCCTTGATTTGCCTGTGCTTAAAACAGTATCAGTCCTGTTTCCCTGCTTTGCCTACTTTAGAACTACTAATGAATTTCATTAGTAATTATGTTACATTTTAGAAATTTTTGGAATTTTTTGTAAGTCTTTCTATTACTAATCAAAAAAAAATCCCCCCCCATTAGATTTTTGATTCCCTATTTTTGGGTTCGAAACCATGCCTATTGGATAAAGTCACTTGGATTCCAGAGCCTCTGCAGAGTTCACTACACAAGGGATCGTCTGAGAGTCGAAAGCCTGAACTCCAACTAGATGTTATTAGGATGACTAACAAGGATGGAGCAAAGTGTTACAAGAATCCGAGGTCAACCTCAGTAACCATTTTAGACTGCAAAGAGAATGTTTATCCACAAAATCTTTGCACATAAGAAATGGGCACCTGTAGTTTAGAATTTTTCCCTGAAATTTAGTTTGTATGCAGGTTTTGTTTTACATTGAAGAAACCTCATCTGCATTCTGAAGTGGTCCAACCAAGAGACAGTGAAAGATGGGTCACTGTACCTTGGTTCCAGAAGAGCTTTGAGTACTTTGTCCGCCATGCTTTGTTTGGGCCCTGCCTCAGAACTAAAGGCCTAGTAAAACATGAGAAAACATTTTCTTACACATGGGAAATAGTGCGAAATTTAAACATTAGCAAGCATGGAAACTCACAGAGGTGTTGAAAAAAAGGTCACGTTCCAGATGAGATCATGGTTAAGTCACTTTAGTAGGATGTTTCTAGGGGACTTGACTGCAAAGGCTAAATATTTCAAAATTCATAGGGTTTCTCTTTAAAAATGATTTTTAAGAATCCCTGTAGATTTCATCCACAAACCAGGCATGAAGACAATTACTTTATCTGATTGCTCTTTTCCAGGAAGGGAGAAGAAGCATATTCCCTGTTTTGGTGGTTAGCACACAACCATTGAAATTAATATCCGGTTGTAATCTCACAATGTACAAATGTGTTAACTGACTTTTTAAAGCTCTTTTCATTAGTGGAGATCACGACATTCATAGAACCAAATTCCATGTATTCTGACTCCCCAACCATTTCACTTCACTTGACAACCATGGCTGCAAATGAGAGAGAGAGAAACAATCTCCTCTCCTTATTCTTATCTGTGTGCACAGTTTTATGTGCCATCAGGCATTTAGGGAGTGATGAAAGGCAGACTACTGAGGATGGTGTTGTTTTAACTGCAGTTTTAATAGTAATTGTTTGCATGTTTCATGGAATGAAAAAAGATTGCGTTTTAATTTTCAATTTTATGCTTTTGCTGGTTTTTAATATACAGTATATTTACAATGCTGCTCTTGACATCATCAGATGGGTATCCCCCCCTGTCCTAGCTAGTTGCTGAGATGGAGTTAGGAAGTAGCCCTACATCAGGGGTGCTCACACTTTTTCAGCATGCGAGCTACTCTTAAAGCAACCAAGCCCAAAAGATCTACCTGCCCTCGCCGCCGTGCGCTCCCGCCGCCGCGCGCTCCCGCCGCCACGCACTCCCGCTGCCATGTGCTCTCGCTGCCGCGTGTGCTCCTGCTGCTGTATTCCGCTCGCGCAGCGCTTCTTCCGCCTGTGGGGCATTGCAGGAAGGAGAAAGCACGAGGCGGGGCATCCAGAGGGAGTGCTCCGCCCTGCCTGTCTCGCCGGCAATGGAGGCTGCACAGCTGCTTCTGGACAAGAGAGAGGCAGGGCGCTCCTCCGGAGGCCGCACCTCGTGCTTCCTTCTTCCTGCAATGCCCCGCAGGCAAAAGAAGCACCGCGAGAGCGAAAGCCAGCAGCAGGAGCGTGTGTGCGCGCAGGGTGTGCACAGGCATGGCAGGAGTGCGCCATCCAGCTGGTGAGGCCCGAAGATCACCGGGAAGAGGGCCGAAGATCTACTAGTAGCTCCCGAGCTACCTAATGAGCACCCCTGCCCTACATCATATGTTGTAGGGCTACTGTGGTGAGGCTCCATCTTAGCTCTGTCAGCGTGTTCAGAGGAAGTCCTGAGGATACAGGTGACTACCCGTATCCTCATTGATACGGGTAGTCAGCCGTTGTTGGGACTGTGTCCTCAGCAGGGATTGTGGGCTCTACTGTGCAAGGGATTGTGGCAGCCACAGTTCATGATGGAGATGAAACTTTTGCAAATGTCTTGCAGATACAGCGGTTGGGAAAAGCTGTTACGGAGGCCAGTTCTCTTGAGAATCATCAGTGCACAGATAAGACACCTGGCTGTGCAACTTTGGATAGCAAGAAGGAATGTGTTAATTGGCAACTCAAGGTCTATCCTTCCAGCAGTGGTTTCGGTTTGCTATATAAGGGAGGGGTGTGAGGGAAATCTAGTTTCTGATATAGCTATTAGGCATGGTTTCGAATCCAAAAATGGCGATTTTAAAATCAAATGGGGATTTTTTTTGATTAGTAAAAGAAAGACTTACAATAAATTTCCCAAAAATTTCTAAAATGTAACTTAAGTACTAACGAAATTCGTTAGTAATTCATATGCCAGAGCATGCGCATTCCAGATGGTTTTGGCCTACAACTCCCAGAAATCCTAACAGCTGGTAAATTGGCTGGGATTTCTGGGAGTTGTAGGCCAAAACTTGAATAAACCACACTGAATTCTAGATGGGACTCTCCAAATAGGAAGGAGGGAGGGAAGGAGGGAGGGAGGGAGGGGGGTATTCTATTCTTGGAAGCAGCAAAAAAGGAGGAGGAGGCCCCCTCGCTCCTCGCTGCCTCTCTCTCACCCCGATCCTGAGGGAGCGAGGGCCCAAGTTTGCCCAGGCTGAGAGGAAAAGGAAGAGGCCTGAGGCTGTGAGGAATGGTGGGAGTTGAAGTCCAAAACACGTACCTGGAGGGCTGAAGTTGGCCCCTGCGATGGGGCATGGCAGAGCAACGGGGAAGAGAAGCATCTGAGAGAGCGCAGGGAGAGAGAGGAGGAGAAGCACGCGCATGTGTGTGTGTGAAGCTGGCCCCTGCGATGGGGCATGGCAGCAGAGCAATGGGGAAGAGAAGGAGGGGGGGGGGGAAGCGTGGAGGAGTACACTTTCCAGAATGCATTGCCTACCTAGCAGCAGCGTCACTTCCAGTTCCCCATAGAAATGCGGGAAAAAGAAGAAGCTGAATGAAGGCGGGAAGGAAATGAGGGGGAGAAGACAGGGAGAAGTGAGTACATAGTACAATAATTAAGAATTTATTACGATCATAACGCAAATTGTTGGCCTCAAGGACCGTAAAAGGAAGTCTACTTCCGGGTTCGCGGCAGCGATCCGTAAAAGCTCAAAAGTCCCATTACATACGAATCTCTTACGAATCCTTTTAATTTCCGTTTCATTTTTCTCATGCCTAATAGCTATGCCTGGCAGTTTGAATCTCGGATCCAGGTCAACTTTTGCAATAAGCTTCATGTATTTCAGCTCCTGTATTTAGCCTCATGTGTTTCGAGTCTCCTGTATTTTTAGCTCAAGTACTCAAGTTTGGACTTTGATCTTTCTTGGAAAGCCTATGGGCTTTTGGAACATTTCCTTGGATTATTGATTGAATTCTATATTTCTTTTAATATATTTTCTATTGCTTATATTGCAAAATATTCAGTAAAAGACTCTTTTCTTCAGCTGGAGTTGTGTGTTTGGATTCTAAGGGCTCAGGTCTCTACGCTGGTGTGTGACACCTGTGTCCTCAGGACTTCCTAAGGGCTGAAACGGAGTCAGGATGGAGCCTCACCACAGTAGCCCTACATCATATAATGGGCTCCAGTTGGCCACTTCCTAGCTCCACTGAAGAAAGGATGCTGAGATAGTCAGGAAACGGTGTGAGATATTAGCTCAATGACCAACTTTGGTAAGGGGATGAAGCTGGCTGTGGCTCCACAGTTTCCCGCACTGTCCCCCAGTTTCTGGACAGCCATCTGATGAAGTCCTTTGAATCCCTATATTGGAAATAACTGGGATAGAATTAAAGGTGTGTGTGTGTGTGTGTATCCATATATTTGCTATGCCATCTCCCTTAAACACTTCACCTAAATGAATTAGATCCATGTGTAACACTTAGAATCAGTCCAGTTCCCTGACTGATTTGGGCTCCTTTCATGCATCTTTTCCAACTTTGTGTTAAATATGTTTTATTATAGTCGTATCAACAAAAGCAGACATTGCAATATTAAAAAGTATAGATTTTAATTTCATGTCACTTTTTGCTTCTCTCATCCAGTCACCCTTTGGGATACACCAATTCTTTCTTATAGGTGCCATTATGATGGTATTTGGCAAGAAAGCTAAGGTTTCCAATTGGCACCTTGATTGGCATAAAGTGGAGCAAGTGAGGACATTTAAATACTTAGGCCTACATTTTGCGGCATCTGGGGCATGGACCCAGCATCTAAAATTAAGCATTGCAAAAGCTGACAATGCTGCGTAGGCAATTCATAAATTATGTCATCACAATTACCCGGGTTCTATTCATCCCTTTTTGAAGGTACTTAGGGGAAAGGTGTTCCCCATTGCCTTGTACGGAGCTGAAATATGGGGTGACCAAGATCTTTCAATGGTAGAGAGATTCCAACTTCGTCACCTGAAAAATGGTTTAGGAGTGGATGAATCATCCTTGTCAGCAGCAGTGAGAGCAGAGATGGGAGTACCTCCAATTTCCACTGTAATCCTGAAAAGGCAGATCAATTGGTGGTACAAAATAAGACAAATGCAACCCCATAGATTACCAGCTATATGCCTACTAGAACAAGAAAACCACAAAGAGTGGTCATCATGGCTGAGCAGACTTGGCCACATGGTCAGCAGGCTAGGTTTTGCACCACATGAGCTAACAAATTTAGGGGCAAAAGTGTGCTCAATTGTATATCACAGAGCTCTCGACATTGCTGCACAAAACGATCTAATGATCATAAGGCAAGCTAGAGCCACCCCATACCTGGCTAAATTTAAATGTAACGTGGGCATGGAAACTTATCTTTCCTTCAGGCTACCACTATACATCAGAAAACTTTTTACCAGGGCTAGATTCGAGCAGCTCGACATTATGTCCAAACTGGGGCAACATCAGAAAATTCCCTATATGAGGAGAACCTGTGGGTGTCGGGAGGTAGAGGCAGAAGTGGAGGACTCGGAACATTTCTTCCTAAAATGCCCCTACTACAACAGGATTCAACTGTATTATCTGGAGCCTCTTTTGGAGAACTATACTCACCTAGGGAATAAGGAGAAATTGCACGTTCTCCTACAGGGTTCAGATAAAAATTCTATTTTAAAACTGACCCTTTTTACGCAAAAAGCGCTGGCCATCCACGAGAAGATGAAAGCAGAGAGCTATGACATCATCACTGTAATTTAATATGGATATGTTTATTAGTTTTACTCACCCTTGTCCTCTCTCAACTTTTATTCTAAGTAATTAATTAAATTTTAATCTTTTAAACAAGAGGTAGATAGGAGTGGGTTTAGCACGATGGTATGTATGTATGTTTTGTATTCACATTGGTATTTACTGTATTTACTGTATGTATGTGTATGTTCTGTATGATTTGATATGGTCAAAATTGACTAATCCATAAAGAATTTATTAAAATACCAGGTGCCATTATGCGTTAGAGATTATAGTCAGCCCTGCATACCCATGGCTGCTGTATTCATGGATTCAACCACTCACAACTTGAATATTATCTATTTATATATATTCCAAAAAGCAAAGTTTAATTTTGCCATGGCATTTTACTATGTCATTGTATGCAATTGGATTTGAGTATCTAAGGATGTTGGTATCCATGGTGTGAAAGCATGGTGGTGGTCTTGGAACCAAATCTCTATGGATATCAAGGATCTCTTGTAAAATAAAATGTCCTTTATTTCATTCAGTCATCACACAAAGTCTATTTTGACAGCAACGGTTGCATCATTTTAACTAATGATACAAACTTTTATACGTATCTTGCATCTATAAACGATATAGCCTGCAGCACAAGAAGTGACATTAAAAGCTGTACACAAACTAGAACAGATTCAAAGTTCTCGCAAAGAACATCCTTTTCGCCTTTGGTTCTCCTATGGACCATATATGGGAATCTTCTACCTAACAAGCTACCAATAAAAACCCCACATTTAAATGGACACTTCCACAGCAATCTAAGAACAATGCTTGTATAATTTAGGTGATAGCTCTTATTTATTATTGTGACATTATGGTGCACTTTAAAGTACTCCTGATGTGCAGAGAGCAGAGGCGATTCTTAAGCTATTAACATTTGATCTCCTGCTATCATTAATCAGATGCAGCATGTAATCTGAATAATGTGTTTACACAGTCTTGTCAAAGGGACAGATTTGCAGTCTGTCTTTGAATTTAACCTGGATGACACCTGGAAGCCACTATTTTCATTTTGACAACATACGCACACAATTGGGAGGTATTGCTCTGATTATTTTAATGTCTTACAGTGGGACGTTATGAGAGGTTTAAAAAAGTTCTTAAACAGTCCTGCAAGTATTTTCCCCATTTAATCATTTCCCTGGTTTAGTCATTTTTGGAATTGAGATATTGCAGGTTAGGAAAGGGCTTCCTGGAGTTTAAACATTGAATAAACAAGAGATAGAGCACTGAGAATGCGCAGGGGAAGGGAGGGACGGAAGGGGCTGAGAAAAACTTGTTTAATGTAAAATATGTCACCTATATTCAGAGGCTATTATTACTGTTTGACAAACATCATGCATATGTGCTGGCAGAAGGCTGCGCTTCTGTATATCTTTGGGGGAATATGCATTGGGTCCCTTATTTGATTCTTTGTGAAAAGACAGGCTAATGGATGGAACTCTCTTCGTGAAGTTTGTCTGTGTTTAACTGAAAACCACATCTGTGTTAGGATTTGAAAAAGGATGCCATGATATGGTGGGTTAACTGGAGAGAGATGTGCCAGCAGCCGATTGGCTGAGTGTGCCAGGGGCCAGGGTTCTGATTGACTGCTGCCTCTGGCTAGCTGCTGAGGTCAACGGTTCTAACTGTCATTTGGCTTTTTGTTCTCACTTTGGACAGTGAATAGATATTGCTGGCTGCCAACTCGTATCTTAAGGACTGATCATTTCAAGACATGAGGCTCAAAGGCTATTTTAAAAGGGCTATTTTATTCCCCTGATCTCTGCTTGCATTAAAAGAGACTGATGTATATATTGTTACCATATTTGAACTTTTGAACTAAAGTAAAGATACTGTTATTTGTTTCACAAGCCTGAGTGACATTTTATTGTACAGCAGGATATACCTTGGTTTAAATACTGTGGTAAATCTCCAGCTTATTCTGCTTATACACATTTACCAACCCTCACGATCTGCACATATACAAGCACACTTGCATACACTTGTTTATCGCACTAAGACTCTAAACTATCTAGTCCGTGAGCTGCTTTTTGCTGACGATGCTGCCCTTGTCGCCCATTCAGAAGCAGCCCTGCAGCGCCTAACATCCTGCTTTGCAACAGCTGCAGAGCTGTTTGGGCTGGAAGTCAGCCTGAAGAAAATGGGAGTTCTCTACCAGCCCGCACCACAGGAAGAACACCATCATCCCCACGTCAGCATAGGTAAATCTGTGCTTAAGTCCATTCAGCAGTTCACCTACCTGGGAAGTAACATCTCTTCAGACACCAAGATTGATAAAGAGATAGATCACAGATTATCAAAGGCATATAGTGCATTTGGAAGGCTTCACAAAAGAGTCTGGAACAACAAGCACCTGAGACAAAGCACCAAAATCAGTGTGTACAAAGCTATCGTACTGTCTATTCTCCTTTATAGGTCTGAAACATGGGTCACCTATTGCCAACACCTACGACTCCTCCAACGCTTTCATCAGCGCTGTCTTCGCACAATCCTAATTGTACACTGGACTGACTATGTGACTAATGTTGCTGTCCTTGAGCAAGCAGGGATCACCAGCATTGAGGTCATATTATTGAGAACACAGCTGCGCTGGGCAGGCCACGTCTCTAGAATGGAGGACCACCGCCCCCCAAAGATACTACTCTATGGTGAACTCGCCACGGGTCAGCGCAAGAGAGGCACCCCCCAAAAGAGATATAAGGACTCCCTGAAACAACATCTCAGGCTCAGCCAGATTGATCTCCAACAATGGTCCACCCTGGCCTCACATCAGGAGGCATGGAGACGCACTATCCACAATACTGCGGCCTCTTTCGAGAAGACACGCCAAATGCGTCTCGAAGAGAAATGACAATGCAGAAAGAACTGCAACTTGGAGACAACATCACCCAAGGAGACTTTCTGCTGTTCTTTCTGCAACCGAACTTGCCTATCTCGGATTGGCCTTTTTAGTCATCAACGCGCTTGTAGAAAGTGTGGGATGAGTCCTTCCTGAATCTTCATTCGCGAAGAAAAGCCAAGAATCTGGCAAGTTGGACGTTATGTGTATTTCCCTTTTTCTGTCATCAGGTTTGTATATTCTATTTTTGTTTATTTGATCTAAGGTAGTTTGCTTTTGTATATGTTGTCATACCTTATATGTTGTTTATATATATTCAGATCGGATGTGTGAATAAAAATAAGAAGCAAAGCCTATGCAACCAATTCCTTCTTCTCAAAGTTGTTATAAGATCTTTTTGCATACTGATGCAGACTAGCACACTTATGCCTTTGAATTCTACTGCTAGTAGGTGATATAAATCTTTCTTACAGTTTCCACAACTCTATGCTTTTGAATTTTGAACGACACACTTGATCAAGATGTCCCTTCCTCCTCCCAAATCTCTGCCCCCCATTCTTGTACCTCCAAACAGACTCCATAGTCTGAGCAGGAACTAGCATGCCTCAGCTTACACCAGATTGTATATGAAGGTGTGACTAGTGGGCCATTTCCTATGGGAACACCCAATAGAGTGTTCTGTTGACTCTGCTGCCAAAAACTGTCTGGTTGCTTGCTTGAACAGAATTTATATTAGTAGCGGCTCCCTGGGTATCCAATGATGCAGTTTCACTGATGGATGCCTTTCCTTGAGCTATTGCAAATATCAGATTTGGCTCGGTTACAGGGTTCTGCTAAAGTGATTCATCATGAGTTGCACGCAGCAAGAGATCCTGCCACTTGCCATGCAGGAAATGCCCCAAACTATAAAGTTAGGAAAGAAAATGCAATTCTGTAATATAAACAATAATGTCCTCACCAGTCTACTCACTCTTGTGAAATTTACATTGATAGACAAGGGCTAATGGAGTTGCTGATAAGTGCGCCTTAAGTGTGAACGTGTTTTAGTCATGGCTCGCCTCATCACATCGAGAAATTTCCCCATTGTAGGACACTTCAGCTTATTTTCAAGCATGGAGAGGCACAGAGCTCATCACATGATGTTAAACTCCTTCCAGTCATCATGTATAGCCCTCCTTGGTTGAAAAAAAGGGTCCTGAAAAGAGGATACTCCAGCAATGAACCTCATCACTTTGAGAAATTCCCCCCCGGTAGGACACTTCAGGCTCTTTTCAAGCTTGGAGAGGCACGGAGCACATCACATGACATTAAACTACTTCCTGCTACCAGGCATAGCCCTCCATGGTTGAGGCAAAAATATCCTGAAAGGAGGGAACCCTGAACACAGGCCAGCAATTGTGTTCAGAGCTCCTAGCATGTTAGATACGTAGTTCCAGCTGAGGTTACTCTGAGGTGACAACAAGAGGTTACTCTGGCTTTAGGCAACCAACCCCCCACAAGTAATAAAATTTTTATAAGAATTTTATTAAATAAAAATAAGAGTTAAATTAAATAAATAATTAAATAGTAATTTAATTAAATAAAAACAAGAATTTAATTAATTAAAAATAAATAAATAAATGAACTTTATGTGATTTAAATTTAAATAGAATAGAATAATAAATTATTCAAAGAAATATGAGAACGATTCCTAGCTGTCGCAATGGCGGTGGATAAAAGGATCTGAGGTGGTAGCCCCTCCCACTGGCTATATATACTCAAGGGGAGTGGGCGGGGCTACCATTTAAAGTGATAATATTTTTCTAAAAGATTCCGAACTGTCTGCGCAGGCACAGGAATTACCATATGTATGTATTAACAGGGACCATGACAGGGAAACATGAAGTATAGAAGTAGTGGTTTGTATCAGTGTCCTGCTCACCCCACCAGCTCAATAGATACAGTATCTTTGGCAATGATTAATTGATTCACCCCCAAAATGGGAAATGATTGTTTATTTTTTAAAATTATTTATTTACTCCATTTATATACTGCTTTTCTCAGCCCTCGGGTGACTGAAAGCAGTTTACAGTAGCAAAAATTCAATGCTTATACATCATAAAACAATTAAAAACAATTAAAAACCATGGCATCAATATACAATCATACAAAGTCACAACTCATAGCGTATCTTAGTTAAAATCAAGATCCAATCTTGTCACCCAGTCATTCCATGTTCCAATATTTGTTACACTGCCTTTTCAAATGCCCGCTCAAACAACCAGGTCTTAACCTTCCTACGAAATGCTAGCAAAGAAGGGCCTGGGAATAATGTACTTGGGAAGGGAATTCTATAGCTGAGGTGCCAGCATTGAGAAGACCCTGTCTCTCGTATTTGTGATGCAGGCGGGATCGAGAGCAGGGCCTCCCCAGACGATCTTAACGTCCTAGCTGGTTCATAGGAGGAGATGCATTCATATAGGTTGTTTCCATTTGATGTTTTGTCTTATGTCTGTTATAACAGGTTGTGCTTTTTATTTAATTTTAGGTTTCTTAAGTTATAACTCATATTTATATGTTCGATTGTATAAATTTTGTTAGTATGGATGTATTGTTGTTGTATTCGGGCATTGAATGCTTGCCTTTTATGTTTGGAATCCACCCTGAGTCCCTTTGGGGAGATAGAGTGGAATATAAATAAAGTTTATTGTTGTTGTTGTTGTTTCAATGGGAGGTCTTCTTAAGAATGGGGCTTGAGAAGGAAAGCAATCCATAGAAGTGTATGTATTAAGAATTGGGCTTGGGAAGGAAGGCAGCCCATAGAAGTGGTGTCTTAAAAATTATGTGGTTGACGTAGAGGTAAGAGGAGGCAGAACATTTTCTCTTTAAAAAAAGTAAGATGGAGGGGACGGAGAAAAGGCTTCCCATGTGATGATTCAGAACCCAGGCAACATAGGGGATAAACCGAAGAGGCAAACAAGAGTGATGGGAAGACAGAACTTGAAATGGGACAATAGGTAATGGAAAGGTACGATCGCTTTCATTTGCTAGACATACGGATCCCCACACTTCTCAACATCTATGTCATGAGGTTGAAAGTGAATGAATAGGAGGTATCTCAGCACCACATGTACTTGGTTTGTTGGGGTTTTTTGTTGCATATTTGCCTCAAGGTACACAAATGTTTCTCTTCTCATGGGTCCTACTAATGAAGTAGGTTGATGTTGCTGATCATGGAAAACTTTAGCACAAATCCAACTGCTATGGTTGTTCCATTTAGAATAGATCTGCTAGAATCATAGCTGACTGGTTAGTAAGTCCTGTGTGAAACCTCATTGCTTATATATTTCATATTACTTGGGAAGACCTTAGGTACATCTTCTTGCTTCAGAACAGAATGTTTATTCTAGTGGGACTAGTAATAATTTTAAGACATTGATCTTAAAACTAAAACTAAACAAATACACCAGAAGCAAGCAACTGACAAGGGGGATGTTGGACCACTAGAAGGCAAGACTGGTAAAGGTAAGATAAGCAGATTTCAGGAATGCTGAATGATTTCTTTGATTCTATGTTCAGTTCTTTTAGTTCTCATAAGTGTATTTACTAGGGGTAGTTGATCCATAAAAAAATGTTTCTAAACTCATGTGGGGGGGAATTGCCGCTGTTGTTTCTAAATAGAAAGTGTTTCGAATTTTTTTGTAATAATTTCGAAATTGAAACGTAATTAATAACGAAATTTGTTATTATTCGTTATGCCAGCTGCGAATCAAGGCCCTGGGATTCAACCCCCGTGCATTAGTTCCAGCTGGCAAGGAGGGGTGGGAGTGAGCAGGATGCTGAAGCCGCTATCCCACGTTAGTTCTCAGCAGGGAAGGAGGAGGCAAGGGGATGCCTTCCGCACCTCCTTCCCTGCTGAGAACTTATGCGCGATAACCTTGACGCGCGTTAGTTCTCAGCAGGGAAGGAGGGGCAGAGGGCATCCCCTCTCCTTCTCCTTCCCTACTGAGAACTAATGCGTGTCAAGGCTATTACCCGTTAGTTCTCAGCAGGGAAGGAGGAGGCGAGGGGATGCCCGGCACTCTTCTCCCCCCCAGCTCAGAAGCATTGCGGGTTAAAGATAGGAAAGGGCGGAAATAACGACCTAACAACGTGCCCTTTATGGAAATGGCGATTCTGGCTTTGGTTTTGAAACGTCACTTTCAGGTTGGACGCCGAGGGTCAATATAGGGTCAAAATATTTTTAAATACGAAAAATTAACGGAAATCAAAGTATGATGGACGGAGATATCCACCCCTAGTATTTACTATTAACATTTTAAAACTCTAAGCAAAAACACCATCCCTCAACAATGGTGTGTTGGTTAACAGAACAGATAATGTTCAAGCAGGGCTTTAAAGCAGAACTTTATTTTAATGTTTAAGGTCTAACTCCACTGTTCACCCCTTTTGAGCTCCTTCAGAAACACATTCTCCCACTACTTATCTCATCCAGGGTTTTATCAATTTTATCCTGTGCATTTGACACGCCCATTGTGTCCCATTTCTCTATCATGTTATTTAGTAACTGTTTATTTTATTTTGTTATTTCATGTATTTTATTTTGATGTTAATTTTTGCTTCTTTATACTTTATTTTGCCGTACTGTAATTTTGGGCTTGGCCTCACGTTTGCCATCCTGAGTCTCCTTTGAAGAGATGGTGGCGGGGTACAAATAATTTTATTATTATTAATACCATCTCTGGAATGTACAGTTCTCATGGAGTCAAAATACATTTTGGAACACTGTTTCCCATTGCAAAGACATGCAAGGAATAGGGAAAGAGAGAAAATAACTTCATTCTCCATCTTTTTTAAAAAAAAATCCTCTTATATGTGGGGTCTCCCAGGGGGCCATTCTTTCCCATTTGTTATTTAACATCTATATGTGACCACTTGCTCAGTTGGTGCGAAGCTTTGGGCTTGAGTGTTATCAGTACGCTGATGACACTCAGCTCATCCTGAGGATGGATGGCCGGTTGGACTTCGTACCCGATAATTTCCATCAATGCCTTGAGGCCGTTACTGGATGGTTGTGTGCCAGCAGGTTGAGGGTGAATCCAGCGAAGACGGAGATCCTTTGGTTAGGTCGTCCGGACAGTGGGGAGATTTGGTTGTCTACCCTGGATGGCAAGGCACTATGCCCGTCGTCTTTGGTAAAGAGTCTGGGGGTCCTTTTAGACCCTCTGCTGGCGATGGAGGCCCAGGTCTCCGCTGTCAGCAGAGTCACATTTTTCCATCTATGCCAGGCTAGGTGACTGGCTCCCTATCTGTCCAGAGATGATCTGGCTATGGTGATCCAGGCTACTGTCATCTCGAGATTAGACTACTGTAACACCCTCTACATTGGCCTACTTTTGTCGGTGATCCAGAAACTTAAGCTGCTGCAAAATGCTGCTGCTCGGCTTTTCACTGGGGTGCCAGTGAGATGTCATATTACTCCAATCTTGCAGCAGCTGCACAGCTGCCGATTGAGCACCGGATCACCTTCAAAGTGTTGGTTCTCACCTTCAAAGCCTTATATGGTCCGGGGCCGGCGTACCTTAGAAACCGCCTCACCCCCTACCGACCCCAAAGATCACTTCGTTCAGAATATCAGAATCTACTTGAAGTTCCCAACTTTAAGACGTTCCACCGGATGGCCATAAGGCGTCGAACCTTCAGGATTGCGGCACCTTGCCTATGGAATGCTTTGCCAGCTGAAACACAAGCTCTTCGAAATCTATCCTCCTTTCGAAGGGCATGTAAAACGTATTTGTTTCGGCTGGCATTCGAATCCTGTTAATTGGGGATTTTTGTGTGTTTTAATGATGTATATTGTTTTGCTTGAATTGTAAACCGCTCCGAGCTTCCGGGGAGTGGCGGTATACAAGTTGGAATAATAAATAAATAAAATAAATAAATATACATTGATCCCTTGGATCTCCGGTTGATGCCAAAATCTCCAGTCCCATTGTATAAAATTTCATGGTAGAATGGCATCCCTTCTATAAAATGGCAAAATCAAGATTTCCTTTTGGGATTTTGGGGGGTGGGGTGAGGATATTTTTAAATTGTAGATGTTTGATTTTTTTGGAATATGGAGGATTGACTATATTTTAAATATACAGTCCATAATCTTTCAACATACCTGGAATAGAAATGTCAGAAGACTCTGCGGAATGAACACTGGCACAAAGTGAGGTAAAAGGTCTCTTCATTGCCTGTTTTCATAAAGAAGATGAGTACTAGTTGCAAACTTAAAATAAAATTTAAACTTAATACAGATTGTCCAGGATGTGAATGACCACCTAAGATACGGCACAAAGATGCTGAAAATTTTAATGCTTCTTTCTTTTGGGTATCAGTCTGTTCCCAAATCATCACACACATAGGAAGAAAACGTCAGGAGAGATCATGCTGGATCAAACTTCTCTTCAGTCTGCTATTTTTCTGTATTTGGGAACGCTTTGGATCATTAAGCATTCAAACTTGCATCCCGAAGAGGGCACAGTCCTGAAAAATCTTTACCATGTGAGCCTGTTGAATACATAATTGACATAATCAGCCAAGAAAAAAAAGCCGGTATAGTATAACACACCCGCAGCATTTCTCTGTGTGTTCATGGTTGTCCTTCAGAGTCCAAAAATGCAAAGCTAATACTTCCCCTATGTCTCTTGCCACATCTGCCATACTTTTAGAAATTCTTTGGTTGAAAATAATAACCTCTGGTCATCGATTTCACTTCTTGATATGCCTTTAATGGCTATTATCACAAAAAGGTAATTAATTGTGTATTCTTCCCAAGGCTCTTAGGCTCAGTTGTAAACAGAAAGCAACTTTATTAAGATTCTGAGGACTCAGGGAATAGAAAGAAACAAAAGATAAGTAATCTGAGTCGTGTGAAAATGTGAGTTGTTCAAAAACAGTGCATGAGATACTGTTTCTAATACTCCATTGAACCAACTCCTTTTGCGGCTTTGTGAACTGGGCAAAGCCACAATCATGCACCAAACTTGGTCATCTCCATGTCCATGTGCACGCAGAAAGGGAAAAAATGTGGAATTTTATTCTCTGTGTCTATTCGGTCATGGCAGGACATATTTCCTCAAGGCTGGATTATTGTAATGCATTGTATGCTGGTACTCCTCTCTCGGTGACACGGAAGATCCAGGTGGTCCAAAACGCAGCTGCCAGACTACTCACTCAGACACCAATGAGACATCATATAGCTCCAGTACTACAAGACCTCCATTGGCTCCCAATAGAACATCGGGCTACCTATAAGACACTGGTTCTGACCTTTAGGGCCATTCATGGTCAAGGCCTGAAATACCCCAGAGAGCGTCTTTCACATATCTGCCATCAGAGACCACCAAGATCAGCTCAAGAAAACCTTTTGTCTATTCCCGGTCCGAGGGAGGCTCGCCTGGACTCCACGAGGTGCAGGGCCTTTTCAGTTCTTGCCCCAACCTTGTGGAACTCCTTACCTCCATACCTGATTTGCGGTCATTCTCCCAAACTCTCAAAACTTGGCTCTTCGTCAAAGCTTTTAAACTGTGATTTATTGTTGATATGCTTGTTGTTTTATTGCTATGTAAGTCGCTCGGAGCACTCTGGTGGAGAGCGACTCATCAAATAATAAATTGAAATGAAATGAAATATTTAGAATAGGAAAAATTGCCATAAATATTATAAGGCTTTTTGTTTGCATACAGTTTCATGGAGCAAAGCATTCTTGAATTGATAATAGAGACATGTTATTTACAGTTGCACAGCTATAGGTGAAACATCTTTATTGACCTTATTTTAGGTTAGACCTTTAACTTCTTGCAAAATAGCTAGCAATTGATGAAAGACATAGCTAAGGAGCTTCTGATTTGGGACCCAATGCTCTCAGAGGAATGTCATCGCTCTGGTTGCTGACCTTGTGTGGTATTCCAGCCTGGTATTCATGTACATGTTGGGGATGATGGGATGGCTAGGGCTGAGGAGAATGCTAGCGATGTTGATGTGAATTCTGAACTGCAAAGTGATATGCAAAGTGAAATGTCAGAAGAGGCTAGTTCCCCTGAGAACGGCTCCGTTCCCATGGTTGTAGATGAACATTCCTGTGTAGAAGGAGATAACAGCCAGGCCGAGAGTGGGACACCTGGAGATTTTAATGAGGCTCCTTCTGAGACTCCTTTTGACCGTTGGGATAGCATTCGCACTTCTAGGTGTGATGCCAGTTTGAGGCGGAGTGGCAAATTGAAAGTAATTTTCCCTTTATTAGAGCTAGCTAGAAAATTAGCTTTCAGACTTCAAGCTTTGTTTGGATGTGTTTCACGTTATCTTGCCTCCAAGCTTTTGCCTGCCCTAGGACTGGGCCTGTTTGTTCCTGATTGATGCCTTGTTCTTCCATGGGATTTTATATCCAGCTCTATGCCTTGTTTTTTATACTAGAAACTATTTGAACTGTACTTTTACCTGGGAAATATCTTCTACTTTTGATCTGCTTTTTACCCTTTTGTTGGACATTATATTTGCTTCAATAAAAGCCTATTCTTCATAGACTGCCTGCTGTGTGTATGTTCTAGGGGAGGGGGGGGGGATTCTCCTTGGTCTGAGTTGCAACACCTTGCGCTTATCTCCTCCTAATTTCCCATAACCACCCAGCAGGTGAGAGCAAGCAAAAGATTGGGCTATGGCCATTTCCTTCTGTCCCTGTTGTCAGGCTTGGCAAAAGATGGCAAGCTAACAACAGCAGCGAAGTAGGGACAGAGGGCTCCGACAAACAGCAGGGATTCCTTGTCATAGCGTGTGCTTTGGAAAAATGACTGATCAACTATTTGCAATTTGAATCCTAACTACATATAAATGCAGAAAATGCAAGGAGCTGTGAAGAAGAATAGAATAGAAATCTACTTTTCCTATCTTGGTTAGAAAAGGCATGCACCGTTTTACTAGTACAGAATGGCTCCTATATCCTTGGAAGATATGTTCCTGGACTTTGTGGGGATAGCTAGGATCTAGGTGCCCAGAACTTGACACAACATTTCAGGTGAGATCTGACCAAAGTAGAACAGAATGGGGTTATTATTTCTCTTGATCTAGGACATTGAGGTCTTTAATGCAGGCAACAGCGGGGGAATTCACTGGGCAGTGTGGAGAATCAATGAGGGGGGTGGGGAGAGAACTCTTGTCTCGCGCCCTGAATCGCCCCCATCCTTTTGCTGGCACATTATTATTATTTGTTTAAGCAGCAGGGGATATTTATTGGGAATGTTTTATTTATCTTTTTAAACTTTTTGTTTTGTTAAAATTATTTTAAAATGTATAATGGGACAATTTGAATTGTTTTTAAATTTAATTGTTTTTAATTAACAATCTCTAGTAAATAGAGTAAAATCTCTAATTGTTTCTATTTCACCAACTCAACTCACTTACTCTTTGGAATTAAGGCTGTGTATAAATTAAACTAACTAGCTGAATAACTGTTGCTGGATTACACCTCCCAGCATTCCTCACAATTTGCTAATGCTGTTGGGTACTGTATTCCAGGGCCACATGATCCTCTGACTCTGCTCAAATGAGTTCGGTTGCCTTTGGTCACGGCTATCTTTCAAGAGACCTTATTGTAACTGATCTACCCAGCTTTGTTCATCTGCAAGTGAGTGGGACTGGACCAGGGGTGGGCAACCTATGTCCCGTGGGTCGGATCTGGCCCGGCAGCCACTTCTGTCTGGCCCGGGGAAAGGGGCGTCGGGGGGGGGGGGCAAGAGGAAAGGGTGCCGCTGCCACCATCCCATCGTGGGCTCTGTGGGGCCTGTGTCGGCAGACAGGCCGGAGGAGCAGCGGATTTGGAGTGCCTGCCATCCCTGGAGGGGATCCGGGCCTGCAGCGGGAGCACTCCACGACCTGCGGGGGCTTATTGCCCTGGCGAGCCAGAAGACTTGATCGTCTTCCGGGTTGCCAGGGCGAACAGCTGCCTCAGATCGCCGAGTGCTCCCCCTGCAGGCCAACACAGGCCTTACAGAGCCCAGGGCGATCAGCTGGGGAACAGCTGGGGGTGAGAGCGGGCGGAGGCCTGCAGCCTCCGATCGCCTGCTGCTCTGCTCTCCTCTGCTGTGGCGGCGGCTGGGTCCACTTTGCTATCCTCTGGGCTGGGGTCATTGAGCCATTACATTTTGGGATCCTTCCTCTCTTCAGGATTTCAGCCTTCATCTTGGTTCACACCTTGTCTTCTTGAATTTTATTTTATTTTCGTGGTTTTTATTATTATTTTATAATAATTTTATAATAATAATATCATAATATAATAAATAACATAATATAATAATGTTATATTATAATTTCAATATATTATAATGTCTATATATATACTATAATATAATAATTATGATATTAATACTAATAATATATGAATATTTCTTGATATATTAATATGTTAATATTACTGATGTGTAATATATAGTAAATATAGTTAATAAATGAATGAATAAATTATGTAGATTAGAATGTAGTTCCGCCTTTACGTGCGGCCCTCCATAATATTTTTTGGCTCTCGTGTGGCCACTTGGAAAAAAATAATTGCCCACCCCTGGACTGGACGATGCTAGTGTCTGGTATATGCTGGCTCAAGTTTCAAATTAATAGTTTATTCCCATACTGCTCTGAGCTTCCATGGGCTCGGGAGGAGACAGAAAACTGCCTTCTGTTGAAATATTTCCCTGGGTTCTCCTTCCATTTCAGTCTTCCACCATAAAATCATTAGTACTTTTGCAAGCCCTCCTCATTATCATGCAGCCCATGATGCCCCCTGTCTTCTAATAAGCCGTCCCTAGAGTCCTCCAAATCTATGACTGGCTCTTTCACAACAGCTTAGCTAACTATAAGTACTGCATGAACAATTTTGAAATTCAGGCTGGCTTCTCTGACCGCTGTCTGAGGAGAACTGGTCCTGAGAGAATTATCTCTTCAAAATAGACCCCATAGATTGACTTCTGTTTATTTGTAGACAGAAGGAACAGAGGAACTCAGTGAGCGACTGCCAGGAGAGTGCTGGGAAACCCAGACGGTGCCAAACTAACCTGATCGTATAGGAATAAGCCAGAGAGGAGAGGCCAGTGTGAAAACATAAGGGGAATCTTATTGACCCACCTTTCTTTTACTTTTTGAGTGACTACTCTGACCATTAAGGATGTTCAGGAAATTAGGAGGAGGATTGGGCCAGTCTTTTTCAAATCATGTGCAGCAAAGTAACTGCTAAATAAAACTGATTAATGATAGAGTTGGAGTGGGGCGGAGAACCCATCCAAATAAAAGACTGCTCACTGTATCTCTCTATATGACCCTGTGTTTTGGCTTCTCCTTTCAAATGTTTCTGCTGGAGATTAAGATTTCTACTTTATTTTTTGTCCCATGCCATTTGATTATTCAGTTACAGTCATGCAAGGGCTTCAATATGGCACCAAATGAAAACCAGGACATGTGGTCAAGCGACATCTGAGTGTGGTTGAAATGGTAAAAGTTTAGGTAAGAGGGACTATTTGCCTAAGCCTACAGAAAAGCTCCATCTCTCCCCTCCTCCCTCTCCTGAGTTGAGTGGAAACTAGTTTAGCACTTGGTACTCAGCTGCAACTTAAATAAGTGGAGATGACAATGGGAGGAGGAGAGAAAATTCAGGATATTTTGAAAGCATCTAAAAAAGTAGGATGGCAGAGGATTCCTCAGGACTGTCCTTGCCCAGCTGGATAATTGAGGCAATGCAGGGCTGGACTAAGGTAATTCAAAATGGTAAACAAACATTATTTTGGCACCTCTGTGCTCTCCGGCCTCGTGGAGGGTGCACATGTGCGGAGCCAGCTAGTTCCGCACATATGTACCCAGCATGCATGCACGGAGCCAGCTGGTTTTGTGTATGCGTACCCAGAGTGCATGCGTACTCTCCACGAGGCCAGAAACTGAGGAGGAGGGTTTGGTGGCTGGGGGCGGAGGCTCCGCGCATGCGGTCTCCAACCTCGTGGAGCCGCTGTAGGCGGCTCTGGCCTGCTCGCGCCACATTTGTTGTGGTGTGGGTGGGCCGCCTGTAAAGATGCATTGACCATTTGACTAACTGGACAGGGTGGACCTTCCTTTAGAATCCCACCGCTGCCACCAATTTGTAAAGGCTCTAACTTTGTGAGGATCTGAATTCGAATCTGTGTTTTAAGTGTGGAGAGAATGTGAGGATTCGAACTCAGGGCTGTGACAGGGCAGAATGTCCTACCAATGCCACCACAATATGTAAGGACTCTTTTAATTTTTCTCTTGCTGCCACCATATAATTTACTGTGCTTGGCTACCCACTAGGAGAGGGTTGTTTTCAAGGCTTGTGGGAGAAAGAATCACTAGAAGAGATGTTTTAATCAAAGAACTATAAAGTTTATTCAAGCAGAGGCTTAAGCGTAGAGGTTTCCAAAGTTCAAGAGCTTGGGTGGTTAATAGGGTTGGTTGATCCATAAAAAATTGGTTTCTAAACTACAAATGGGGGGGGGGATTTTTTTATTAGTAATAGAAATACTAACAATTTTTTTTTGCAAAATTTCCTTAATTGTAACGTAATTAATAACGAAATTCATTATTATTCTTAATTGGGCAAAGCAGGGAAACAGGACTGACTGACACTGTTAAAAGCACAGGCAAATCAAGGGGGAAATGCACAGATGCACCCCTGCCAGAGGAGAGGAGGAGGTGGGTTAACTCTTAACCCCCCTGCTCTTCTCCTGTGGCAGCGATGCGTGTGTATGCACGCATACACAGCCCCTGCCAGAGGAGAGGAGGAGGGGGTTAATTTTAACCCCACATCTTCCTCTCCCCTGGCAGCGATCCAGGGCAGGGAGGTGCTCCTTTTTCTCATCCAGGGAAGCAGGAGGGGGTGCTCCTCCACCCCTGCTTCCCTGGATGGGAAAATGCACGTTCTCCCCCTTGGGGCAGAGAAGCACCGCACATTATCGCGTTGCCTGTCAGCAGGGGGGAGGAAAGGAGGAGTGCAAACCACTCCCTTCCTTCCCTCCCCCTTGGGGCTGATTGGCTAAAGGGAAGCAGGTGGTTTCATTAGCCAAAGAGAACATGCGTCTACTAAGGGCAAAGAAGCCATACGACGTAATTACGTGAATTACGTGACAAATGCAAAAATGGAGGCCCCCAGGTTTGGTAAGGAAATTATACTTTCGGGTTGGAGCACGTGGTTCAAAAAACAATTAAATTAACTTTTTATACGAATTTAAAATGATTTCAAATAATTTTAAACCAGACATATCCAAGCCTAGTGGTTACAATATCTACACAGAGGCACTTTCTTAAGGTTACAATATCTAACTATGGACATACAGTCTGCTACTATCGCACTGCTCTCCTACAAACAATAACTCAGAAGTTTTCTACACTCTTCTGGTTCTTTAAATCAACCTGATTCCCTAGCAGTTAAACACAGCTGCAATGCTACTCTCTCCCAGAGTAGAACCAGATTCGTTTTAACACTCGCTGATAGCTGGTTAAAAACAGACTCTCTAACTTCTCCTTCGTGTGGTCTGTGAAATGCACACAAGTGGGTTTACTCCCGCGCATGCGTAGAATCTCGGACATACTAGCTAAAATCAAAGATTTACATATGCCCCTCCCACTCCCCGCCCTCCCTCATCCCCCACTGTAGCTACCTAGGCAGTTCCTTTTCCGCCTAGCCAGCGAAAGGATCTCCGACTACTAGCTCCTGATAGAAGTCCACGGATTGCCTCGACTATTCAGATAAGACTAAATAATGTCTTCTTTATCTTTTAAAAGGTGCTCTGACTGTGGAGCGACCTTGCCCCAAGAGGATCGACATGCTAAATGTCTCCTCTGCTTGGGAGATGGCCACATTCCCCAGTCCTGCAAAATATGCAGGACTTTTTCTACCAGAACCCTGAAGAGCAGGGACTCTAAGCTGAAGGCCTCCCTTTTTGAGCAGGCCCTGTTTCCCTCAGAGCCTGGGCTCCCTTGCTCTGTGAGCCAGCCTTCTCTGCTTTCGGGGACTGAGAGCCTCAGCCCCTCGAGTGCTATGTCTGATGGCGTTATCCGTGAGTTGGCCGCTGGTCCAGCCATTGAGCCACTCCGGAAGAAAAACAAAATATTGATAAGCCAAAAGCTGCCAAAATTGGCAAACAAAAGGGAAAGCCAAGGAGCCCCTGGCTCAGATTTCTCCAGGGCAACTGGTTGGTCTTCGGCCCTCCAGCCCCTTGGTTGTGGCACAAGATAATGTGAGGCAACTGGCTGGCCCTGCGCCCCCCCAGCCCTCCTATGGCTTTATGTTCCTCAGACACACTTCAGTTTCTTGAGGAAGACAGCGCTCGATTTTCAGGGGTGGAAATCCCCCTCACCTCCTTCCAAACCTCTTGCTCTCCCCAGGTCCTGAGCCTGGGCTTCCCTCACCTCCTCAGTTCCCCCCCCCCCGCCTGCCCAGCGGCCGGGTACCGCGGTCGGCCACGTGGAGGCCAGCGCCGCGGCCTCCTTCTGCCTTTGCCCCAGCAAGCTGCGCTTTTTCCTTTCAGCGCGCGCGCGGCGTGCGCGCCGCTGCCCCCCGCCGCCCGGTTACCGAGCAGCGCCTTGCGGAGACCAGTGCCACGCGGCCTCCTCCCTTTTGCCATGCCTTAGCTTCGGTTACCGAGCAGCGTGATTTGGGGACATGCGCCACGCGGCCTCCTTCCTCCTGCTCTGACCCAGCTGCAGCTGCCTCCCTGCCCACTCGCGAGGCCGCCTGATTGCCCTCTCAGCACCGCGCGGCTGCGCAGGGCCCTCCCGACTTGGGCATCCACCTGGATGAGTTTCCTTACCTCGGTCACGGAGCCCTCTCAGAGAGGGCTTCTGACCGAGCTCATTTCTGGGACTCTCCTTATGGGTATCCTTATGGATACCCCCGTATCCTATGCCTTTACCTCACTATCCTTACTCCCCACCTGAGCCTTATCCCTCAGAGTGTTTTCAATATCCGTGGCCTCCTGCCACCCGCAATCCGTGGCCCCCTCGTACCCTCAGCCTCCCGCCCCCCGCCCCCCCAGCCCCTCCCACTCAAGCCCCCCTCTCTCCCAGTTGCTGCTCCCCCTCAGTCCCCCCCGCCCCTCCCAGTTGATGACAACGAGGCGGATATGGAGGCCACTTCTGATGTGTGACTCCCATTCCCCTCTTGCCTGAACCTGAACCTGAAGCTGATCCTCAGCAGGTGGAAGAATATAAGAAATTCTCTGCTCTGCTAATAAGGCTAGCCAGATCTCTGGGCATACAGCCCCCCCAATCTGAGGATGTGGTTCAGGATCCATACTTTACATCTGCTGAGCAACAACAAACCCAGCAATCCACCATGTTGCCGACCATCCCTTATCTGGTCAAGTTATTAAAGGTCACTGGTGTTTCCCCCGCGTCTGTCCCCAGCACTTCCAGACGAGCTGAGAATCTATACCGGATTGATCTGTCCACCACCCCGTGGCTGGCCAGGCTTCCGAAGGTAAACTCAATTGTCACTGACGCTCAGCCTAAGCCGGTCTAGAATAACCAGGCCGCTCCTTCTGACAAAGAAGGGAGAAAGCTTGACGCGATGGCCAAAAAGTTTTATTCCTCGGCGTGCCTATCATATACACATTACGGGGTGTATATGAGTGTTTATCAGTCCTATCTTTGGAATAAGATAGGGCCGTACTTAGACCTCCTGCCAGCATCTGAACAGCCTATGGCCAAGGCCTTCCACCAGGAGGCGCTCACTTTGGCTACCCTCCAAAAAGACCTGGCCAAACATGGGGCGTATACTTCAGGCAAACTCATTGTGGGCTCAGTTGCTCTTCGGAGACATGCCTGGCTACGATCCGCTGCGTTGTCTTCCAACCAACGCGCACTGATTGAAAACCTCCCTATGGATGAGGCTGGGCTCTTCAACCCTGAGACAGATTCTCAGTTGGAGCATTCGCATAAGATGAAGCAGACGCTGAACAAGTATAACCATCAATCCAACTCTTCCTATCAGCCATACAGACAACGCTGGCGTCCTTACTACCACCAGCCCTTTCGGGGATACTACAACCCCGCACACCACAGAGGAGGTCAACGCCCGCAGTTCCCCTCGCAGGGATTTAAGCGTCCAGGTGCTCCGTTCAGGGGTCAGTACCGAGGCGGTAGGACCTCCAACAATAGGGCATGCCGTTACTAACCTATTTTTTGACAGGTTAACACCTTTTCTTTCAGTTTGGCAGTCCATTACCACTGATAAGTGGGTTTTGGACATTGTCCACCGGGGTTATGCCATAGAGTTTGAATCCCTTCCACCGCCAGGCAACCCTGTCTCTACTCAGGCTTCTCCAGCCCTATTACAAGAAGTTGACTCCCTCCTTCTTAAGGGAGCCATTTCCCCTACCCCATCCCACCTACTCCAATTTTGCTTTTTTCAAGATATTTTCTAGTTGACAAGAGAGACGGTGGTCTCCGGCCCATTTTGGACCTTAGGGAAGTCAACCAGTTCATCAGGCCACGCAAATTTAGGATGGTCACTCTCCCCTCCATCCTCCCTTTCATTCCGAAGGGAGCATGGATGGCTACTGTTGACCTTAAGGACGCCTACTTCCACATCTCTATTAGGCAGTCCTATAGGAAGTACCTCACCTTTATGGTGGACGGTACCCCATATTCTTTTAACGTCCTTCCCTTCGGCCTTTCCACGGCCCCAAGGACTTTACAAAATGTATGGCGGTCGTTGCCTCCCACCTCGCCAGCAGGGCGTCACCGTTTTCCTTATTTGGATGACTGGCTTTTTGTTCTGGGTCAGGTGACCAGCTATCGTCTGATATCAGTTATGCCTTATCTCTTTTGCAGAGCCTGGGACTGGTTGTCAACCACGAGAAATCTCACCTCTCGCCAGCTCAAACAGTGCAATTTATAGGTGCTGTCATAGACTCGATATCTCAGAGGGCCTACCTTCCAGAGGATCGCTTCCTCAACCTCTGCCGTTCCATCCAGACCATCCAAACCACTCATCGGTGCTCCGCCTGGACCGTCCAGTCTATCCTTAGGCACATGGCCTCCACCACAAACGTCACTGCGTTCGCCCGCCTCCGCCTCCGCCCCCTCCAAGCGTGGTTCCTCTCTGTGTTTCAGCCAGGACTGGACAGTCAAAACAAGATCCTCCACCCCCCCCGCCCATGTCCTACGGTCCCTGTTATGGTGGACAGACAGATTCAATGTGTGCTCGGGCCTCCCCTTCTCCCCTCCACAGCCATCTCTCTCCCTGACGACAGATGCATCATCCACGGGGTGGGGAGCTCACATCCAGGACCTGACCATCAGCGGTCACTGGTCTCCCCAAGAAAAGAAACTCCACATAAATGCCCTAGAGCTCACGGCAGTGGAGAAGGCCCTTCGGTCATTTGTGACCGTAGTCTCCAACCAGGTAGTTCAAGTCCTCACGGACAACACCTCGGTGAAATGCTATATCAACAGACAAGGGGGTACTCGCTCACCCACTCTTCTCTCCATATCCCTTCGGATATGGGAGTGGTGCATTCTCCACGACACGTTCCTCCAAGCCATCCACCTCCTGGGCCTCCAGAACACCTTGGCCGACTCGCTGAGCAGGACATCGTCCACCACTCACGAGTGGCAGCTCAGTCCCCGCCACTTCCTCTCACTGGTCAGGCGTTGGGAAACCCTCAAATGGACCTATTTGCATCACACCTCAACACCCACTGCCGCAGGTATTGTGCAAGACTCCAACCTCACGCATCCCCAGACTGTCTAGGGGACGCATTCCTCTACCACTGGTCCCCGGGCCTTCTCTACGCATTCCCTCCACTTCCACTTCTCCCCAGAGTGGTAGCAAAGTTGCTGTCCGACAACTCGGACTGTATCCTGGTAGCCCCTTGGTGGCCCCGTCAGCCCTGGTTCACACCTCTTCTCCAGGCTTCCCAGGGAGACTTTCTCCATCTGCCGTTGGACCCCGACCTTCTCTCCCTCCAGCAGGGTCTTGTCCTACACCCGGACCTTCCATCTCTCCACCTTACAGCGTGGAGGATCAGACCCTGTCCCACCTCTCCGACCCTGTCCGACTAATAATCCAGGCAGCACAGAAGGTGTCCACTAGAAGAGCATATACTTATAAGTGGGACAAGTTCCGTGCGTTTGTCCAGCCGTTGGGCCATTTGCCACAGTCGGCTCCCATCTCAGTTGTCCTAGACTTCCTTGTTCACCTCTCCACGAAGGGCTTCTCCCTTTCCTCCATTAAATGTTATTTGGCATCCCTTTCCTGGTACAGGAAAAAATTTGGCCTTCCGTCCCTTTTTCATGATCCCTTGGTGGGCATGTTTTTACAGGGTTATAAAAAGTCATTTCCTCCAGTCTCCCCTCCACCTCCGTCCTGGAGCTTGGAACTCGTCCTCTCACAGCTTTCCAAGCCCCCCTTTGAGCCTATGGCAACCTGCCATATCTCTCATCTCTCTTGGAAGACTGCCTTCCTTGTGGCCATTACCTCAGCCAGGAGAGCCAGCGAAATCACTGCGCTCCGATCAGATCCTCCTTTCATTCGGTTCCATGAAGATAAGGTGGTCCTCCGGACGGATGTCACCTTTCTTCCTAAAGTTGTTTCCCACTTCCATATGACTCAGGACATTGTCCTTCCGACATTTTTTCCGAAACCTTCATCTTCTCTAGAAGTTGCTCTCCACTCCCTCGATGTTAAGAGAGCCTTGTCCTTTTATTTACATAGGACAGCTCCCCATAGAAAATCCCCCAAGTTGTTTCTTAAGTATAGGGAAGATTCCCTGGGACTTCCCCTCTCCTCTCAACGTTTAGCCTCTTGGATAGTCCTGGCAATCCGATTGGCATACCAGTTAGCCCATAGGGAATTGCCTGTTGGCATTAAAGCCCACTCCACAAGGGCTGTTTCTACATCCCAAGCGTTCATGCGGGGTGTTTCTGTTGACCAAATTTGTAAGGCTGCTACATGGGTGGCCCCATCAACGTTTGCAGCTCACTACAAGCTCGACGTTCTCGCGAAGAAAGATGCATCCTTTGGCAGAGCCGTCCTGTTTTCCTGTGTGGCATGACCCACCTCCAAGGTACATAAGCTTGTTAAGTCACCCACTTGTGTGAATTTCACAGACCACACGAAGGAGAAGAGTAGGTTGCTTACCTGTAACCGTGGTTCTGCACGTGTACGGTCTGTGAAATTCACACAGAACCCACCCGTCCTCCCCTCTGATGTCATGCCTGGGTTCCTGCTGCTGTCTGGCGGTAAGGAACTGCCTAGGTAGCTACATTGGGGGATGAGGGGGGGCGGGGAGTGGGAGGGGCATATGTAAATCTTTGATTTTAGCTAGTATGTCCGAGATTCTACGCATGCGCGGGAGTAAACCCACTTGTGTGAATTTCACAGACCTTACACTCGGAGAAACACGGTTACAGGTAAGCAACCTAATCTTCTCCACACACCCTTCTGCTTCGCAGTTAACCACCAACTGACATAATTTTGAATCTCAAGATTCCAGAGCCACCCACAGGCTCTGCCTCCTGTTTCCACGGTAATGGAAACTCCCTGGAGGTTCTGTCCGCTAATATTCCTGTTAACCCTTTAAGGTTCGCTAAGTTCTACCCTTACAATATACATACACATATATATAAACATCAAACACATTTAAAACCTGTAACAAATAAAGATGAGTTCATCACACTGCCTTCCACAGGGCCGGAGACTGAGAAGGGGCATTTTGCGGCCGATGCACCCCTGAATATATGGCGCCCCCCGCGGGCGCTTAGTCTGCGTAACGTAAGATCCAGCCCTGAGGCAATGGCACTGAGCAAAGTGTCACTTGTGGATTTCATGGGCTCCTACAGCCCCAGATTGTATCCCTGACACCAGCACAAAGGTCCCATATACTCTAATTTATTTTAAAAAATGTCGGTGATAATAGAATCCTAGAGCTGGAAGAGACCACAAGGGCCATCCAGTCGAACCTCTGCCTTACAGGAACGCACAGTTAAATACTCTCATCAGATGGCCACCCATCCTCTGCTTTAAAGCCTCCAGAGAAGGAGACTCCATCATTCTCTGAGGCAGCATTTCCCCCTGCTGAACAGCTATTACCATCAGTAAGTTCTTTCTAATGTTAAGGTGGAATTTTTTTCTTGCAATTTCAATCCATTGTTCTGTGTCCTATAGTCTCCAGAGCAAGTCTGCCCTCTCCTGAACTAAACATATGAGGTTTTTTTCCTTTTTAAAGACATTTTTCAGACTCGCGAAGGCTCAAATAATTAGAAGTTCAAGACCAAAGCAACAGCTATTATGTCTTACCCTTTAATAAATTGCATCTGTGTTGGACAGGGTTACACTCACCCTGAAAACTCAGGTCCACAGTTTGGGGGTCCTTCTGGACTCATTGCTAAGCCTGGAGGCCCAGGTGTTAGCACTGGCCAGGAGGGCCTTTGCACAATTAAAACTTGTGCACCAACTGTGCCCGTACCTTGAGAAGCCAGACTTGTCCATGGTGGTCCACGCCTTGATCCATACCACTTAGATTACTGTAACGGGTTCTATGTGGGGCTGCCCTTGAAGAGTGCCCAGAAACTTTTATTAGTCCAAAAAGCTACAGCCATGTTACTTACAGGTGCTGGACCCAGAGAGCGAACAGCCCCTCTGCTATAACACCTGCACTGGCTGCCAATCTGTTTCCGAGGTGCTGGTTTTAACATTTAAAGCCCTAAACAGTTCGCGTCCAACTTACTTATCTGACCTCATCTCCTCATACCAACCAACCCACTCTTTAAGATCTTCTGATGATGCCCTACTATTACTTCCACCACTGTCACAAATACGACTGACATCCACGAGGGAGAGGGCATTTTTGCTGGGAGCCAGACACAGAGCACCAGATTTCTACACTGCAGGAACTGCTGAAAGCAAACTCTTTCCTGGATTTACTCTAGCACTGGGGCGACCACTTTGCTTAGGTTTTTCTCTCCTTTTTGGTGGTAATTTGAGGAAGAGAAGAAATACATCGCTGGAAAAGAGGGAAACACTTAAAATGCCATATTGAGGGAGTGGGGGGTGTTCACTTACCTTCACATTATGCAGAGGCCAAAGAGTCTATTATTTACTTACTTATTTCCTTGAAATTTATCCTTGTATCCCCGGAGTGGTGCAAAGCCTTCGCCCAGAATTTTTCAGGTAGGGCAGCCTTTCCTGGAAGATTTCTGCCTCCCACTGCCTTTTCCCAGAGCAAAATTCCTTTGAACTTCTCCTCTTTGGGAAAGTGGCAAAGAAAACAAGGCCCCTTTTCCAGGGAAAGGAGAAATTTACCAGATAGCAAGCAGGCTTTAGGACAATGCTAACTGGAAATCTGTTCTATTTTGGCATTTCCACTTGCTCTCAAAGTGTGAGTGGCCAGCTTGCTCTGTGATTATGTACTTTACATCTGGATGTGGCTGGACTTTCTCCTTAATAGGACTGGATTTCTAGCCTAATGAATGCTCTCTCTTCTGATACCAGGTAGCTCCGCTAGATCTTCTGGAGAACTTGGAAAAGGTACCTAGTCCAAAAAGTTTAAATTAACAAAATATAATTTCCAAAACTCTGATTTTCAGGCCAGGAGTTATTCCATAATCGCATTACAGAGACAAAGCATGGTCTCCTGTATGCTACTGAAGTGGGTTCAAAATGGCAACAATTCACCATTCTGAAGATGAAGCTGTCAAAAAAGATTCCTCCATCTCCAATTTGCTAACTAAATATTCTGCCAAACAAAACAAAAAATGCACTTGTTTAAAAAGTTTCTCATTTGATGTTTTTCTGTTCGACAGCAGGGAGAAAGGATTAGGGATCAATAATGTAATAGTATGCTGGACTGATCAAAAGTATGTCTTATGGATTGTGCCCAGATAGCCCATGTGGAATAGGCCAGGATGTAGGGGGTGACAGATAGATATTAAATATTTTAAATTTGTATGTATGGTATGTATGTATGTTTATGGCATCTAATTGTTGCCAATCTGTACGCCGCCCTGAGTCGCCTTCAGGCTGAAAAGAGCAGGATAAAAAGGCTGTTAAAAATAGATCTTTCTTAATTGGAATTTTTCCCCTCTAGAACAGTGTTTCCCAACTGGTGTGCCGTGAACGATCATCAGGTGTGCCGTGGGAAATTGGAACCTCTTGAGTCTTGAATAAGCTATGCCCCTTTATTCCCCATGGGCCAATCCCGCCGCGGTGGCCTTGAACTCCCGCCTGGCACCAAGATGGCGGTGGCGGCGGGACCGGAAGCGCCTTCCCTGAGGGGACACCAGTGGAGTGGAAGTGCCTCATCTGAGGCGATGCAGCGGGGTGTGTGCCTGGCAGTGCTGGGCTTGGTGGCGGGCCTGGCATGGGGGCAGTGGAGCCCATGAGCCTGAGCCTGGCCACCGCCTCTGCCTTCATGGGCCTCTTCTCCTACCCGTGGCTATACTGCCTCTTTGCCCACTGCTGCCACGATGCGGGGAGCAACGGGGCCCGCCTCCAGGCAGATATGCGAGCGGCCTACTGGGCCTCAGAGACTGTGACATGATGTGGAAGGAGCCTCATGGGCTATATTATTATTATTATTATTATGGTGATGAACTATGTATTAACATTATTTTTCCTTAGTATATGCTATTATATTGTTATATCATCAGTATTTGTCATGGTGTATATCGTTATTGACTATGAGAGTAATTATTAACTCCTGTGCTTTACTGATAATATATTGTATGTACCTATATATTTATATTATTATAATGTAATACAAGATAACAATTTAAAAATAATGCAATATTGAAATTATATATTTTATATTACTTGTAATAGTACTAATAATATTACGGTATAATGGTATAGTACAATATAGTAAGTTAGAGTGTCATTTTGTGTCATTTTGGTTGGCGGTGCGCCCCAGGATTTTGTAAATGTAAAAAATGTATTGCGGCTCAAAAAAGGTTGAAAAACACTGCTCTAGAATAATATCAGCAACACATAAACCATAGCCTGGGGTCAGATTCTATGGTCTCTATCACATGGCTAAGAAAGCGCAATTATGCCAGAATAACATTGTGTTTGGATGGAGCTTACTGCATGATGTTGTGTCACTCTCCTAGTTGCATTGTACTTTAATAATGATTGGATTATCCATTTTTATTGCCGTGGGGGGGGGGGGGATCAATGAATCTAATATTGAAGTTCCTCTGCAACTCTTTCTTGTGTGATAATATACTTCCTCTGCATTCCTAATATTGTGAAGCAGAAGAAGGTCTGCTCAGTTGCAGCAAAAGGAGAGAAAGAATAGAAAAAAAATATGGTGTGCCATCACATGACAAACATGGGTAGGAAGCAAGGCTGTGTTGAAGAGAGATTGCAGGAGATTTGCATCAACCAAGTGTCGGCATTGTGCAGTTGGAAGGAGGAGTGAAACTGATTATTCCAAAACAGTACATTTCCTTTTGCTTAAATCATGTAATTGCAACAAGACAATTGTGATAACGTCTTTAAAAGACAAATAGGGCTTTATTCAGGTAGATCCAAAACTGCCTCTTATCTGTTTTAGGATTTACTGCTAGCAAGAACAACACTGATGGGAGAGTTATACTCTGGAAACATTCAGTGAGCCTGATAAGAGCCCATTGGAACTCCTCTCTGCTGGTGGGCATTCTTGGTACATACTAACCCTCTTGTCTAGATGGCTATCCTGGGGAATTAGGATTCCTTTTCCTCTCCAAGGTAAGTGTGCCAATAAATAGCCAAATGATAAAAAGCAACGAAGTGGTTTTTGGATGGGGGCGGCGTGGAGTGTAATTTCATGAATTCATCTTTCCTTGATTTTTTGGGCCAATTCCATGTATGTGGTCAAGTTTCATTTTCTCTCTGATTCAACTTTTCCTGCCCAGTCAGAGGTTGTGTACAAATGAGAAATGCTATAGCACCAAGTCTTGTGGAGAAACAACAGGCGGTTTCCTTGTGGGTGGGCCCTTCAGGCTTGTCAGAGCTGACCATTAACCAATTGAGTACTGAGTAAATAAAATATCTTGATTTTTCTTGCACTCCTCTCCACTGATGTACTGATGTGAGAGAGGGCTTTCACTGAAGCACTAAATCATTTTCTGTGAGCTTCTTTAAACAGAACGTTTTCCTTTCATTATCTAATGCGACATGACTAATAATTGGATTATATAGACCTTAACCACCAATGAGATACTTAGTCAAACAATGATTTGTCCCACTCCCCTATGTGATTTTCCTGCTATGGTATGTAATTGGAATAATATCTGACTAGATTTACTCTCCTATGTCTCATTCTTTTCTCTGCGATGAATGGGTTTTCTTGTCCAAATGAGGAAACAGGCTTCCATGCAGGCATGTAGCTGGGGGGAGAGGGGCTTCAGCCCCCCCCAATTCTCAGGGTGGTCTGCAAGGCCTTATTGGTACATCATTTAAACTGTTATGCTTATTCATATCATGATCTGATCATCATGCTCAATATATCCCATATGCATGGGGGCATTGGGATAATAATACAAAAGGGTTGCTAGGGTAGACCCTCTCTCACTCAGACTCAGCCCCCCCCCCCTCCAAATTCAAAATCCTGGCTACGGCCCTGCTTCCATGGAATGATTTGTCTCTTAGATATATACAAATAATTTGTATTAAAGCAGGAAAGGAAGGCTAGATTTCATGTATACATGCACACATATGTCCAATTTTACTTTGATTTGATTAAATAATATATGGGGCTATTTGGGCATTACCAATCCATAATGGATAAACTTACAGGGATGCATTGTACCTGGATCCACACTTGAAGATGGACAACTATGAGGATACATTTAAAGTGATGGTTTTCATCTTTAAAACTAAACACTTTCAAGAATTACTTCATCCTCAAATATACATCCATGTCATGAAGCAGACGCCAATTAAAGCCAAGCCCAGATGTAAAAGGGGGTAACAAAAGGTTTATTATACAAAGAATGGAAATGGGACTAACAAAAGACTAGCCTATCTGGCAAAAACCCCACAAAAACCCAGGGAAAGCCCAAAAAATCCCTGCAGGAGAATCCAAACAAACTCAGGGCATCTTCTGTGATGTCCTTCGAGGGAGGATCCAAAAGCGTAATCTGTAGCCGGTCCAGAGTCAAGGGCAGGAGAATGACGGAGGAAACGAGGAGACAATCCAAGGTCCAACAGAAGCTAAATGTATAGGGACAACACACATCGTAATCCCCATAAAACACATTGTCAAACCTCCCTCTGTGTAATACAATACTAGTCTCGCAGCTTGAAACTCACAGAAGGTCCAGTGGAGTCCAAACCCTGCCACTAGGAACACATGGCTGTAGCTGAACAGAAAACAGAACATTGAAACCCCAAACCCCCCACCTTTCCTAACTGCAGCAACAGAAGCAGCAGCAGCATCTCAGCCCAAAAAGGTGGCAGAATAAAACCTTAACTCATGAGTAACTGGAATCAGGAACACAATGCCAAGATAACAGGATACCAAGATAACAGGATACCAGATAGAACTCCTTGCCCGCCACAAGGAGTCACTCCTAAAAGCCCACATTATATAACCCTAAAGATCAGACTTGCCCGAGGAAGAACACTCCCCTTGATTAGGTGATGCAGCTGCTTCTCTTTCTGCACCCGACACCCTTTGAGAGTCCCTCCAAGTTCCCCAGCGTCTTTCAAGACTTAATGTTTCCCAGTCATTCCCAGAAGTTTCAGAGGGCCAGTCTTTATCACTGTCAAAGCCCATAAAAGTATCAGTACTAGAGTCTGCATTACATACAGTACATCCCTAATTTCCGTGCCAAGGTCTAATCTAACTCACTATCACTCTCTTCTGACTCCTCTTCCCCATTTCTGTGAAAACCCTCAAAGGATTCAGAACTTGAGGGAGACAAAAGTATCTGCCGAATTTCTTCCTTTGTTCCAGCCCTTCACAGCTGGAATAGCTTGCATTCCTTTTTCTGCTTGCTCCAGCATTTAGATTACTATCAGTCCCTCCCAATTGCATACTACATTCAGACTCTGATGACTCAGCGTCTTCTGCAGCCCTACTATCAGGCAACGCCAAGGGCTGAACTACAACATTCCATGTATATTGACAATGCTGTATAAATAAATAAATAAATGCAACAATGATATCAATACTAATAACTGAGATTAACCAGTGAGACCTTCCTTCTGTAATTTATTTTAATTTAATTTAATGTATATAACATATGTTTATCTCTTTTAAATAACATTTTCTTCCTCATATGCCCTTTGCAGTTGGCAGAGAAAAAGCTGGTTTTGGATCTCCAAAATCAGCAGGAAATGTCCTTTAGGTATAAAAGATGTTGGAGGATTATCCACATGAGCCGATATCTGTCTTTGTGATCTGCTAGCCCTGAAAGGAGTAGCAGTCACAGATCCAATGGAGGCTTAGGCCACCATCTTAGCCCCTCCGTGGAGATTGCCTCAGCTATGAGCTGAAGAACTCCACTAACATTATAAATGAACTTTAATGGGGAGCAAATATTGGTAACCTCATCAAATTAGGGCAAATTTGTACTTCTCACCTATCTCTTTTGAAATTTGATTGGCGCATTTAAGAGCCAGCATGTTCACTGGAGAAGATGTCCTGCCCCATCCTTTTGTTTTGACGTCGGAAGTAGGACTCTTTTGGTTCAGGTTGTCAGATGAGGGCAAAGTACAAAGGGAAAAGCAGCGAAAACGCTGAGCAATGCAGGTAAATACACTATATATAATGCTGGAAGCAATAATAGAGTCTGCTCTAGTGAGCCTACAAATATATGTATTATATCACAGATACATCACAATTATACAATCATATTAGCATGAATATCATCATTATAAATCTCAAAACAAAAGCGGTGACTGGGCTCACAAAGAAGTGAACCAGGACGCCCAGGCTCCGAAGAGAATGTGTTGGAAAAGGCTCAGGCACAGTCCCGGACGCCTTCCCAGCGAGGCAATAATGTCCAAAATAATGTCATACACAAGTGTGGGCTCACAAATAATGCTGGTGCGAAGGGGAGGATGTCATGGGGCCGACGAAAAGGGTCCCGCGCGGCTTCGTTTCACCCCCGTGGGGGCTTCCTCAGGGCCGGGGGCGTGGCCTAGATGCCGAAATCTCGCGAGCGTCACGTTGGGATTTGGACACAAAGCCGGGAGCAACAGGAGCACTGCAGGTGGAAGCAGTATCCGTAGATACTGGGCAAAAAGCCCAGGGCAAAGGACAGCTTTCCTCGGGTTGAAAACAATGTATTACTAATTTGAAAATATTCTGAACAAACCCCAAAGCTAAGATACTCTGAACTATAATGACTGTCACTAATAGCTTGCATTCCAAGAGGATAAACTAGTTGCAATTAGTGAATAATTTACAAGATTTGTTGCCAGAAAGTGCATTTCTGCTATCTGCACAAGACCACAAGGTCTCTTCCAACTCTATGATTCTAAGATAAAGAGGAATGTATTAAAATGTATAAGAACTGGAAATCTAATCAAAATTGATAAATTGATGTTAATATTATTCGTGGTTATGTATTAATTTAAAATATAGTGGTTTATATCTAGCAGAAGAACAAGTAGTATTTGGAATAGTTTGAGGAACGGAAAACGTCAGTTGTGGGTTGGGTTTATTTGAATTTTTACTTTGTGTTTTGGGATTATGCAATCCTAAATATACACTGGACCGACTATGTGACTAATGTTGCTGTCCTTGAGCAAGCAGGGATCACCAGCATTGAGGCCATGCTATTGAGAACACAGCTGCGCTGGGCAGGGCACATCTCTAGGATGGAGGACCACCGCCTCCCAAAGATACTACTCTACGATGAACTCGCCACGGGTCAGCGCAAGAGAGGCGCCCCCAAAAAGAGATATAAAGACTCCCTGAAACAACATCTCAGGCTCAGCCAGATTGATCTCCAAAAATGGTCCACCCTGGCCTCACATTGGGAGGCATGGAGACGCATTATCCACAATGCTGCGGCCTTTTTCGAGAAGACACGCCGAACGAGTCTCGAAGAGAAACAACAACACAGAAAGAACCGCAACTTGGAAACAACATCACCCAAGGAGACTTTCTGCTGTGCTTTCTGCAACCGGACTTGCCTATCTCAGATTGGCCTTTTTAGTCATCAACACGCTTGTAAAAAGCGTGGGATGAGTCCTTCCTAAAGAATCTTCATTCACAAAGTAATGCCGATTTTGTGTTTTGGGATTATGGGGTGGGATATTATGGGTTTTTTTTGTTTTAGAGCCTATATTTGTGTCTTGTTCTATCTTTTTACTTGATTTTGGGAAAAAATATAACAGCAATAACAATAGCAACAATAACAGAAATCACTTTGGAAACTTTGTTCAAAATTGACATATAATTAATGTAAATTAATTAAAATTAAATTACATATTTTTTGTAGTGGTCTGACAGTACACATTATGGAAATGTAGATATATTTAGATGCTTCGGTGTACTTGGATTCTTTCTCCAAACACACAAGTTTTCCATACAGCTAACATCCACCACGGGACTAGTTGCCACCCCCACCCCCCCAAATCTATTTTCAGAATGCATGTGCTAATTGATGGGAGATTTAAAAGCAGAATATTTCTTCTTCTGGTCAGGACAAAATGTAGTCTCTTTCCAGCAAACTCACAAAGGGCCTTTTCTTCAGCTCCATCTGTAGCAAAATGCATTTCCTATTTAAGGAATATACATATCCCTGATTCCATGTGGGCTGTTTATTTTCCATGCCTACCCTTGTTTCAAGCATGAAAGAGTCAGACTACAAACTGAAAACTGCCATTAAGTAGTAGGAAGCAATTTTGTCTGATTCATCTTTTTTAAAAAAAAAAATCAATGAATGCACTCAACAAAATATCTAAGCGTAGAATTTTCAGGCAAGAGGAACACACATGTTGCTAGCCTGTCTACAATTTCTTCTGGTTTCCCTCAGTTTTTGCTTAGATCAGTGTTTCTCAGCCTTTTTTGAGTCGCAGCACACTTTTTACATTTCCAAAATCCTGGGGCACACCACCAACCAAAATTACACAAAATGACACTCTAACACAGTAATACATATAGGTAATAGGAATTTACCTTGAGTTTTGGAGTTGTAGTTCACCTACATTCAGAGAGCACTCGGGACTCGGGACCGGCGAAGCAGGCAGGAAGGAAGGCGCTGCGGCGGCGGGCAGAGAGTTGGAGGGAGGCCGAGAGTGGTTTCCCATGCACCGGGGAGGAGGGGGAGGAGGGAGGGCCTGGGCCCTGTGGGGAGCTGGATTTGGCCGGGTAACGTCTCTTGTTGGTCTCGGCGGAAGACGTGAGCTGGCCAAACTCGACTCCCAGGCAGGGCCTGGGCCCTACGGGGAGCCGTTCTCCTGCAAACCAGGAGAAAGGCTCCCCGAGGTGCCCAGGCTCTCGCCTCCTCCTCCTCCGGAAGTGAGCCCACAGGGTAGATTCTCTTCTGTGGGCGCACTTCCGGAGGAGGAGAGCGTTGCCCGGCCCCTCCCCTCCTGAGCCTCTCCTGCCTCTCTAGGTCCTAGAGAGGGTTGTGTTTCCAAACCACTGTTCTGCGATTAGCTGGTGTGCCATGGGAAAACCTCTCTCAGGAGGGGGAAGAAGGGCGGGGGAGAGGTTTTCTTGCGGAACACCAGCTGATCTCTCATGGAACACTAGTGTGCCGCGGAACAGCGGTTGGGAAACACTGGCTTAGATATTTGATAATGATCCTGGGCCACACGATCTGGCCTTTCCTGCATACAGGTACTTTGCTTATCTGTCCACTTACTGCAGAAGGACAACATTAATTTATCAGCGTAATGATAGCTTTCAATTGCACGACACCTGTCAGTGACTTTTTTTAAAAAAAGGCTCAAGGCTAAAATTGAATGACTTGGGACAAGAACTGCAACATCAATGCTCATCAAAAGACCACCCATTGTAGTACCCATTCTCCACATCAGTGAAACAAAATGGCATTGGCAATTTGACAAATCCTATCCCACGTGTTTTTAAGCAATGTCTCTCATTCTCGAGCACCTCAGGGTCTCACAACATGATTTCTCCCCATCTTCTCTTCCTCCTCCTTTCATCACAGTTTTGACCCATTTATTTTATTTTATTATTTTATTTATTTATTTACATCATTTATACCCTGCCCATATCAGCCCGATAGTGACTCAGGGCGGCGAACGATCGGCACATTTCGATGCCATTTAAAACATACATCAATAGAATAAAAACATATCATTGCAATATCTAAAAACATCAAAACATTAAAAACAATGACAATAAAATTATATATATATATATATATTTAAAAGGAGCACGAAAGGTGGTGAATAATATCCAGAAGTCAACAAATGTTGCCTGATGGGCTCTGCGACACTGTCAGTGCAGGAATGAATGACAAAATGAGTTTAAAATGTTCTCTGTTAAATGTGTCTATTTTCTAAGCTGTGTGATATAGTTAGGCCATTATAGAGTTAAGGAGAAGGAGAGTTCATGTCTGTGACAGAAGCAAAGGTCCCGTATGTTCAACCTCTGGAATGTAAACTGTTGTAGATAAGGACATGCTCCAGTTCGCCATGATTTATGTGCTGTGTGCCACGCTGAGAGAGATGCTCTGTAATATGATTTGTTTTCTTTGTTTTCTTTACAAATAAAATGAACTTGTGGTTCAACCCTGGCTCTGCTGTAATATATCTGACAGACACTTTGTCTTCACACTGGATTCAAAGTGTGTAGAAATGAGCAGCTCAGTGTGTCTGATGAGATTCTGAAATACCACTGCTCTCTCATGAATAGTGTGCATGAGGAGTTTCAAAAGGACTCACAAATCCACATAATCCAAAGTCCGAAGAGAGTTAATCCAAGTTATCTTGTCAAATTGCCCCTTGGGAGATTTTCTCCATTTCTCCTCTCCCTACTGTAATGCTTGATGTGTGAAGGCACCTATTTAAAGTTGAGATGATAATTCATGGCTTAAGGTCTAGCTCTGGATGTTGATATCAGACAGACTTGTAAAGTCTGAGGGCATTCTTTTGATTTGTTGTTCTTTATGGTGCATCGGCTGGCACAAAGGCCAATTGCACGGAGATGGAGAGGTGTAAGGGAGAAAGTGGCAGGCCATAACTTCCTCCTGTGCAGAATATTGCCTTCTTATAGGTTCTTCTCGTTGAACCTCTGCCTTACTCTGATGTTGCTTAATCACATGTGATCTTGGTTTGCACCTAAAATGTTGGAGGATAGGCTAGTCATTGGCATGAGGAGGTTACACAGCCTATTTCATCCATTATTCTTCATGGTCAGTAATCTTTCAACAGCTCCATTCCTTGCTGCAAACTCCAAGTAAAATAGAAGTGATCCTTGCTGCACTGGGAGGAAGCAGTCCCTTGGAAATACTCCCTTGAGAAGAGATATTTAGCAATTACTACTGAGAGTCAGAGAGAGGATGCCTAAATAGAGGTACACGTTAAATTTATGTTGATGTATGAGGTGAGGGCAAGGGTCCTTTTTTCCTTCAGAAGTTGTAAGAAAGTTGTGGTATTTTACCAAGTAAGGTTTATGCATTTGAAAACGTACCTCCACATGGGAAGGCTTCCAATGTCTAATAAAACAGGGCTATACTCATACACCGATCTTGGCAAGCTGGCTGATAAGTTCCACAAGTCCTACCACCTTATAAACACTATGATAGGTTGTATCAGAAAAGACCATAGAGGCTCTGTTTAGAGATTTAAGGGAGCAAGTAGGCAGAAAAAACTTCAAAACCACCCATTTAATTTATTGAGGGGCTAGAGAGGCATATGTAGAAAAACATTTTGTCTTCTTGCTGTAAATATTCACCAAGCAGACTACTCCATGAGACCAGCCTTAAGTACCCAAAAGCTGAGGATTAAGGAAAAGAACAATAATATAATATAAGAATTAATCCTCTTGTGCCATTATAATTCAATACATAACTGATACATAAAGTTTATTATTACATGGCTAGTAAAGAAGTGGCTATAACAGCTACCCTTACTGGTAATAATATTTTGGGTTGTTTAAACTAATAATTGGCCTTCTAGATATCTAAGGGCGGTTCCAGATAGCACTTTATGACGGGCTTTAGTGAGGGGCGAAACATCCTGGGACCAGGCCCGGATTACCCATAAGGCCACCCTAGGCCAGGGCTGAGGGCGGCACCTGGGGGGGGGCAGCAGATCCAGACCCCTCCCAAAAGTAATTTTTTTTCAAAAAAACCTCCAAATTTTTTTTAAAAATCGGGAAAAAAGTGCGCATACGCGCGGCGGTGGAAGCGCCCGCTCCCTGCTGCTCACGCCGCCCCCGAGCAGTGGGGAGGGGGCCTAGGACTTCCCTCCGCCCCTTCCTGACATGCGAGAGAGGAGGGGGCGGAGGGAAGTCCCGGCACCGCCCCCTCCCTGCTGCTCGCGCCGGCACCGCCCCTCTTCCTTCAGTCAGTGAAGGAAGAGGGGCGGGACCGGTGCGAGCATCGGTGGCGTCCCCACAAGCGGCCCTGCCCCCAGTAAGCGGCCATGCCCCCGCAAGTGCCCCCACCCCCCGGAGTGGGGGGCGGCGCTACAAGAGTGTGGCCTAGGGTGCCACAATCGCATAATCCGGGCCTGCCTGGGACTCCAGGAGAGATCCACATGCACACCTGTTGGTCCCAGGATTTCTGCCTCCATTGTCCAGACGTCATGCTTTGTTCGGAGATTCAGAGGCTCCCGTCAGAGGCAGGACTTCTGCTGGAAACCAGCAGGTTTTTTTTATTTAAAAAATCTTCTAAGAATTCAAAGAGTGGTAAAAGGAAACAGTTAGATCAAGGCATTATGTAAAGAGTAAGAATTTGAAAATATACTATTTTTTTCTTGTATGATTTTTAATATATTTGCCCGATGAAGAAGCCACTAAGCTTTACTACCTTGCATAGTGCATTCTGCTCTTTGGAATTAATCCAATAAAGATTTTAGATTTGTTGTATTTTCCAACACATCTAGTATAGCTATCTTAAATGTACTTTTCACACAGTTTCACACATATTACAGATAGAAACAATACGCCTTTATGCCCACTTTTTGGTCTTGTTATTCAAGAGGCAGAAACCAGGAAGAAAGATAGAGAAATATTTTCAATAGTAGTATAATTTCTCAAAAACCTTTGGACATCTTTTTTTTAACCCTCCTCTAAATGCACATGGCAAGAATTGTGAGGCTATGTTGGCATTTCTGAAATTATTCATAGTAAAATTTTGAGCACCTCCAAACTCCACCAACTCATAGTAGAGTTGATAGAGTATGCCAAAACCTGGCAGAGTGCGAAGAGCTCAGCAAACATATGGCTGCACTGGAGGAAGTCTGAGTATAATGGCCAGACTGCTGTGGTTCAACAAGGTCACACACTCAACCAGTTTGAGACTGCTGTTTTTGTACGCTCAGAAAGATCACAAACTCCGAGCAAGACAACTGACATTATTAGAATTTAGGGGCAGAAGAAGATAGTTTCCATGTCCATTTTTTGACCGTGACTGTTATTTTAGAATCAAGTAAATGTGAGGATATTCTATAGCCACAGTCAGATTAACATATCATCATAAAGTTTTATGAATAAATCAGATTTATGTCATGATTATAAAATACCTATTTTTTTCCAAACACAGCTAGGTATGACTCTTTAAGCAGAACTCTCCAGGTAGGTCATTTATTTATTTATTTATTTATTTATTTGCTACATTTTACTGCCCCTTCCTAGGATTTTCAGTTGTCCAAATTAGAAAATTAGATCCTATAGACCAGTGTTTCTCAACCTTCCTAAAGCTGCGACCCCTTAATACAGTTCCTCATGTTGTGGTGACCCCTAACCATTATTTTCATTGCTACTTCATTACTGTACTTTTGAGGGGTGTGTGTGTGTTGATTTTGTCATTTGGAAGTTGCTGGGATTTATAGTTCACCTACAATCAAAGAGCATTCTGAACTCACCAGCAATGGAATTGAACCAAACTTGGCACAAAACACTCCCATGACCCACAGCAAATACTGGAAGTGTTTGGTGGGCATTGACCTTGAGTTTGGGGGTTGTAGTTCACATACATTGAGAGCAATATAGACTCAACAATGATGGATCTGGGCCACACTTGACACTAATCCTCAATATACCCAAATGTAAACACTAGTGGAGTTTGGGAAAAATAGCTCTTGACATTTGGTAGTTGTAGTTGCTGGGATTTATAGTTCACCTACAATCAAACAGCCCCTTGCACCCTGCCAATGATAGAATTAGGTCAAACTTCCTACACAGAACCCTTGTGCCTTGAAGGGACTAACTGGCGTGAGCCTCCATCCCACCTCACACACTCTCCCTCACCCACACATGGACATCATGTTGTCATGCACCAAGCACGCCTTCTCTCCCCTCCCCACTTGGAGTCTCAGAAACAGCCCTCCCCTTGGCTGGGAGGCCTGTCAATCACTGCAGAGTAGAGCTTTAGGTGGGAGAATTCGCAGTCTGTTTCCAAAAAGAAAGAGAAGGACAAGCAGAGAGATCTTCAATCTTCTCTGCCAAAGGACTTCCTAAGACCATCATAAATATATGTTTTCCGATGGTCTTTGGCGACCCCTCTGAAACCCTCTCATGACCCCCCTGGGGGTCCCGACCCCCAGGTTGAGAAACACTGCTATAGACAATTCCTTCTGACCTCCCATGTCAGGGGGTTGATTCTTTGGCATTTCTGTTGTTCCAGTGATGACCACGGAAGCCTATGTCCTATTGACACTGGCTCTAAGGGAGATGGTACACCCCACATTTTCTCAGACCTGGAAAGCCCCATAACCTGAGAAGAAAAATCTGACTGACTCAAATCTTATTATAACTTCCTAAGGTCTCCAGAAATGCTGAGTTACCATCTAGTATGCAAGACTGAGCAAGAGTTTGAGTGAGCAAACAGAATAATTGCCCTTCCTTATCTGACAATGACAGAATGTATGAAAATCAAAAGGTAGAATAGTGTGGAATGAGGCTCACAACCTCCACTCCACTAAAAGTTTTTTTCCAAGTTTTATAATTTGACAAATATCAACATTTAAAAGTCACCAAATTAACAAGATAGCTCTTCTGTCCCCAGGGCCTTAAAAAGGCTTGAAAGGTTGGACAAAACAAGCTTTGACCCTGGGAATAGAGGTAAGGCCTTCCCTCATGCAGGAAAACCCAGGATCTCTATAAAGATGAGTGCTGGACTCAAAATCGGATAAACCAAACAGGATTTATTGAAATAACAACCAGAAAGGTGCTGGTGGCTCAAAAATGCTTGAGTTGGTTGCAAGAAAGTCTTTTTAAGAAAAGGGAGTCTATCACTATGCCTATTTGTGCAAAGTGACGGTACCGCTATTAGATCCCAGGCGTCCTGTTGTCCTCTAGCTTGTAGGCTCCCAGAGTCCTGTAGCAGGCCCCAAAATCCACAGCCTCTGGTGAGGAAGGGTCCTCCTATGTACTGAAGATTTGGTTGAAGACGAAGGTAGACCAGTAGGTGAAATAAGGTTGCTTTTCCCCAGCAACTAGATTCCAGCCTTGCTAGTCCGTAATACCTCTGGAATGAGGCCAGAGAGGAAATGCTCCCTCCCATGTGACCTCTGGAAGAGGAGGAGTTAAAGGTGATGACCTCAGGTGAGGAGCCAAGATGCAGCCCCTCCCCTGAGTGTCACATGGCAGAGAGTGACTGCATGGCAGAACAAAGGGACTATAGAACAAAGAGCCATGCAGGTGAAATACAGATACAGATGTAAACAGCCCCCTAGGGGGCGTCACAATAGCAAAGCATTGACCAGTATATTAATTCCAGAAACGTTTACTAGGCATGAGAAAAAAGTTATGAAAATGATTCGTTTCGTAAGAAATTCGTAAGAAATGCTACTTTCGAGTATTTCCGCACCTGGAACGCCAACAGGAAGTGGACTTCCTTTTTCGAACTTCGGGGGCCAGGATTTTCTTAAGTGTCGTTATTAGGTCGTAAGGGGGGGGGCACCCTCCTTCTCTCTCAACACCCTCCCGCCTCCCTTGCCAATAAGTATTATGGCAAGGCAAGCCCTAAACTCGCTCCTTCTTTCGGCTGGAAGCCCGGAAAAATGTAAACAGAGAGGATTACTCAGAAGTAAATCTGCAAGGAGGGCACTTTGGATGAAGGGCCCTCCTTTGTGAATTTACTTCTGAGTAAAACCTCTCTGTTTACATTTTTCCAGGCTTCCCTGCCTCTCCTGCCCTGCCAGGATCTAAAGCATCAAAGAGTATTGGGGTAAGAAACCAACCTAATGTATAATAGAATGAATGCTACTGTAAGTGCCTAATATTATAAGTAATCCAACTGGTCATACCTACATTCCATGCACATGCAATAATACAGCAGTAATAACAATAACAAGAGGTAAAATTCAAACCAAAGTATTCTGACTGGTCTCTCCTCATGCGGTGCAAACGGGCTCTTCTCTTATTAGCCCGGAAATTAGCCCGGGAAAAGCCAGCGTTTGCTGCTTGGGAGCACACACATACATATTCTTGGGAGGGGAGATTTGCTGCAGAATCCCGGGCTCATAGAGAAGATTCTGCAGCAAATCCCCCCCAAAGAATATGTATGTGTGTGCACCCAGGAAGCAAATGCTGTGCCCGGGGTTTTGCCTTTTCCCAGGCTCAGAGAAGAGCCTTTTGCAGTTTGAGGAGGGAGCACAGTCAGAATACTTCGGTTTGAATTTTACCTCTTCTTATACCCATTGTTATTACTGCTGTATTATTGCATGTGCATGGAATGTAGGTATATGACCAGCCTGGGCAAACTTGGGCCCTCGCTCCCTCGGGATAGGGGTGAGAGAGAGGCAGCGAGGAGCGAGGGGGCTCCTCCTCCTTTTCTTTTGCTGCTTCCAAGAATAGAATACCCCCTCCCTCCCTCCCTCCTCCTTACTATTTGGAGAGTCCCATCTAGAATTCAGTGTGATTTATTCAAGTTTTGGCCTACAACTCCCAGAAATCCCAGCCAATTTACCAGCTGTTAGGATTTCTGGGAGTTATAGGCCAAAACCATCTGGAATGCGCATGCGCTGGCATACGAAATACTAACGAATTTCGTTAGTAATTAAGTTACATTTTAGAAATTTTTGGAATTTTTTTTGTAAGTCTTTCTTTTACTAATCAAAAAAAAATCCCCCCCCCCCCATTTGATTTTAGAATCGCCATTTTTGGATTCGAAACCATGCCTAACGTTTACAACTAGTGATACCATTGACTATGATGACTAAACATTATACAGAACTTCTTTCCATAAGTCCTGATACTGGGAAAGAGATGAATGGGAATTAACACTTTCTGGCAAATGAAACCCTATTATGAGCAGTTATTCTTTTCACATTGTCTTCCAAGTTTTTCCGTCAGCCAATTGTCACATGGTCATATCCACCATGTCTTAATTGAGAAATTCCCCGCTGTCATTGATGAAATGAATACAAGAAAGCCACATTGAAAAGAAGGTTATTTCTGAATGGTGTGTTCTATAATTTTGCATAGCAAATGACAGCTTTTCCATAAGTGCATAGGCTTCAATGGAAAGGTACTCCAGTTTTCTCCAGTTTCAAGCTCTTCTCAGTTTTGCAGCAAAACAAAAGTACATCATACTCTCTTTGTCATTTAATGCATGACAGTTGTCACAAAATCTGGAGAGAAAGTCTATTTTTGGGTTAACAAAAGCTGCTAGATTTATAATTTGACATCTCAGAAATATATTTTTCCAAAATTCAGAAATACTAGGACATTCCAACCATATGTCAAAATATGCCCCCGGCACCCCACAGTTCCTCAAGCATCTGTTTGCTGTTTGTCTATACATGTAAATGCTTACTGGGATCAAATACCATCAATGCATTATTTTCAAGCATTTTATTTGATATGGGAATATGCAGATTTTATTGGAAAACTTTTTCTAAAATGCTTTCCATTTAACATTTGCCACATGTGTATGTAAATTGCTATCCCGTGCTTTCTAGAAGTCATCAGGCTCTAAATATGTTGATTCAATCAAAAGATTAATGATTTTTGATACTAAACATTTAATTTTTGTTTGGAAATTTTATATTACCATCAACATTCCTATCCAAAACTTTAAAAAATGGCTGGAGTGAAACTTTAAAAAGTACCTGTACCTGTTCTTACATAAAACTTTAACTTATTTATTTTAAAATAAATTTTTATTGGCTTTTACAATAGACATTTATGGGGGGAGATCAGACTGATACAAAGGGACCAAGGGGTAAAGACATTGCAAGACACAACATAAACATAAAACGAAACATGTTGACTTCCATTCAGCCTTAAAGTAGTTTTCATCTTTTCTTATTGTTTCAAATTAAGGTTTTTTCAACAGTTTTTTTGTGTGAATATCCATTTTTGCTCTTTATTTGATAGTTGTATCTATAGGCTATAAATTAGCCTTTCAATTTACTTTGTATGTGTTTTTTGGACTCCAGTCGGTTTGTCTTCTTGGTATACCTGTGTTTTTACTTAAAAATAAAGTTAGAGTGTCCATGTCTTTTATATCATAGAGTTTGTGTAGCCAGTCATCTTGTTGTGGGGTTTGTTCGGATTTCCACAACCTGGCGAATACAATTCTTGCCGCCGTTGCTATATAGGTGAAGAGGATCTCACTATTTCTGTCCACGATCCTTTCTTTATCTGAGAGGCCCAGGAGGAAGAGGCAATAAAACTTTAACTTAAGAACTGTTCCGTCTTCCAGACACCTGTTCTGTATTGCTCCCAGTTCTAGGAAAAATAGCATCCCTTTGCATTTTCCATTAGGGCTGCCATAGACCCACTGGCACCCTGTCAGTTAATCATTTACAGGTTTGCAGCCAGTTTTGCAAAGCTTGCTGCTGGAGCCTTGCAAAATGTATCCTTTTGGTTTGGGGCCCGCCCCTTTTTCCCCTGGGGATGAGTTCTCCATTTTGAGATCTCTCTTCAGTCCTTCTCAGGCTGGAGAAGAGCTCAGATGTGCTTGGCCAGTCAGGTTAACTGTGTATAGGTCACCGTAAGTACTGACCTACTGCTTGACTGAATTGCTTGACCGCTGGAGTTAGATAGGCTAATGATCCCCTGCTGTGATTAGCACTGCTTGTTGTATACCGGGCCTGCCCAACACACGGTCCATGGGCCGCACATGGCCCTCCAGCCCTTGGCTGTGGCCCTCCTACCCTCCTGCAATAAATATTATTTTTTTAAAAATAAAAATCCCGATTTCTTTTTTTAAAATCCCAAAAAAAGTGCGCATGCGCGCGGTTTTGCCCGCTTCTGACGCTGGCGTGACACTTTGAAAGGGAGGGCGGAGTCATGGGGGACTCCCCCGTGACTCCTCCCTCCCTTTCAAAGCATCACGCCAGCGTCAGAAGCAGGCGAAACCGCCGTGACGCTTTGAAAGGGAGGGCGGAGTCACGGGGGACTCCCAATGGCTTCCCCTCCCTTTCAAAGCATCACGCCAGCGTCAGAAGCGAAGATATTCCTCACCTTGACCCTAGGTTCCTGAATAGAAGGAGCTATGCCTTCCCTATCTATGCCTAGGGCCAGTTCAAAGGCGAACCGATGCTGGAATGGCAGTTAGATAACTACAATATACAACAGGGCTGTCCAACTTCTACCGGCCCAAGAGCCGGAATTCCGGTCACCACGCCCCCAGCCACGTCCCCGGCCACGCCCCTTCCGCCTCCGGTTTCGCCCACTTCTGACACTGGCGTGATGCTTTGAAAGGGAGGGCGGAGTCACGGGGGATTCCCCATGGCTTCGCCCTTCCTTTCAAAGCGTCACGGCGGTTTCGCCCACTTCTGACGCTGGCGTGATGCTTTGAAAGGGAGGGCGGAGTCACGGGGGATGCCCCATGGCTTCGCCCTCCCTTTCAAAGTGTCACGCCGGCGTCGCCCGCTTCTGACACTGGCGTGACGCTATGAAAGGGAGGGCGAAGCCATGGGGAGTCCCCCGTGACTCCACCCTCCCTTTCAAAGCGTCATGCCAGTGTCAGAAGTGGGTGAAACCGGAGGAGGAGGGGGCGTGGCCGGGGGCATGGCCGGGGGCATGGCGGAGTGGCCCCCCAGGTGATCAGTGACCGGAATTCCGGCTCTTGGGCCGGTAGAAGTTGGACAGCCCTGTTGTATATTGTAGTTATCTAACTGCCATTCCAGCATCGGTTCGCCTTTGAACTGGCCCTAGGCATAGATAGGGAAGGCGTAGCTCCTTCTATTCAGGAACCCAGGGTGAGGGTGAGGAATATTTTCGGATTTCCTTGCCATTTGGAGGGAGCAAAGGGAGATTTCACAGTCTTAGTCAGCAACCCACGATAGAAGCAAGATTGCTAGGGAATTTTCATCTTATCCTCGTTTTGTGGGGTTTTTTTGCAACCGTTAAGCTTTGTGCAAAGTCCTTCAAAGACTTTGTTGCCGAATAAACCTATTTGTTATCTTTAACCTAGAATGGTTTTTGGGTTGCTGGACCCCTGAGCTTCTCAAGTAGGCATCCTGCAGTCCATCAGGCATATAGGAAAGCACATCACAGTTTAGTTTTTTAAAGGCGCCTGGTGTGACGGCATACTTACATTACCTGTTTTGTTCATGAACCGAGGACTGCCTGTAGCTGGGAACGATGACCAATGGAATGCAAAAAGACACATGGAACTTATGCTTCTTCTGCAGATAGGAACACAGTTTTGAAGTTATAATTCTGGATGGAGAGAGACAAGTCAAAGCAGCAAGAGTGAAAAGTCCCAACTGCATACAGTTTTTAAAAACCTCTAAATTATATATATAATTTAGAGGTTTTTAAAAACTGTATGCAGTTGGGATTTTTCATTCTTGCCGCTTTGACTTGTCTCTCTCCATCCAGGATATTATTAAAAATATCCCTGCCATATTTGGCATCAGATCATACATACACACACACACACACACAGTATATACTATATACTATATACTATATACTATATACTATATATATATATATATATATATATATATATATATATATATATATATATGATCTGATGCCAAATATGGCAGGAATATTTTTAATTCATCATTAAATTAAGCCTTCGGAGAGTGGCGGTATACAAGTTTGAATAAATAAATAAATAAATAAATAAATGTCCATTGAAGCTTATGCCCTGAACTACTCAAGTGGAAAAGTCTTCCATTATTAGTCTGAATGGAATGATTGGAGAATTCCGATTGCAAATCAATGAACTAACCAACCAAACAAATAATTTTGCTTGTGCTAAAGAATTCATTGCATTACACCAAGGAAGCTGGGATTCTGCACTCCAAGAAAGCTGTAGAGGACAAGCAAGCTATAGTTTTGCCATTGCTGTCAAAGCAGCCAGTTCAGCTTATTGCAAAACAAGAGGAAATCTACTTTTGGTTCAACAATAACTTTCTAGGATTTATAGTCTCAGTCCTTATGACCTTCTCTCTTTCCCCACTAACTTTCTCAGCATGCAGCTGAATCTCTCCCCAGCTTCATAGCACTCTGGCTGTTGTAAAGGATTGCTCATACAACAACACTGACAAAGTGTTGAGTGTTCAAATAAATGTGCACGTGAAAAAACAAATTCTCCATTTAAAGTAAAGGGGGGGGGGGGAACCTGTTGAATTTGACATTACAGCATGAATTTCCTCCAGTTGTCATTACCATTGTAGTGCCTTTGTGAACTCTTTCCAGCCTGAGCATCATAATATTTTAAGGCTATCATGACTGTGGGGCTCTAGGATGGCTTTAATTCTATTTGGCCATTTTATTTTGGCTGAAAGCCCAGCAAATTAGAATTGAGCTTTTCTTATTGACTCAGTGAAAAGGACTGCAGCCAATTGTATTTTCTTTCTTAGCCCTTCTTGTTTTGATATCAAGTCCAACCATCCACCAAGATATAGTTTTGGCATTTAAATAAGAGGAACGTTGACAAAGCCCATTCCTTAAACCAGTGGTTTCCAACCTTTTTTTTGACCAGGGACCACTTTGACCAGGGACCACTCTCCAACATTAGTGCCAAAAAGGTTGTGAAACAGTTTTTGGTCCACTTTAGATTTGATTCGGTTATTTGGAGTGCTGATACAGAAAATTGCATTGGATAGATGACATCAGCTCTAGTTTCAGATATAGAGCATATGCCATCCAGTAGTCACCATCTGCTTACCCACAAAAAAATAATAGTCTAGAGCAGTGTTTCCCAACCGCCCTCACGCGGCACAGTAGTGTGCCATGACGGACCTCCTGCTGTGCCGCGAGAAAAGCTCTCTGCCCCCCTTCCTTCCCCCCTCCTCCTACCGAACTCCTACTGCTTGGGGGAGGAGGAGGAAGAGCCGAGCGGTGGCGAAAAAAAAGAAGAAGGGGCCAGGGCACCGCCTCCTTCAGCCGTTTCCCCAGCCAGCCTCCAATCCGCCATGACTCTCGCCCCTCACTCGCTGAAGCCGCATGGAGGAGGAAGCCGGGAGGAGGGGCATGGTGCGGTCTGGCTCCGCCTCTCCCCCGGCTTCTGCTCTCCCACAGCTTCTCCAGCCTTGAGGGGACACTGCCAAGACAGCATTGTGCTGGCTCTGCCACCACTGGCTTGGCATTGCCCCCTCAAGGCTGGACAAGCTGTGGGAAAGCGGAAGCCAGGGGAGGGGTCGGGGCATGGCACGGCCTGGCTCTGCCCCCTCCCCGTCTTTGGCACTCCCAGCAGCTGCTCCCAGCAGGCCACTATCCCCCAGCCGTTGTTTACTTTGTTAGAGTGCCATTTTGTGTCATTTTGGTTGGTGGTGTGCCCCCCAGGTTTTTTTTAATGTTAAAATAATGTTATTATTTGTCGACGCCGAGAAGGCGTTTGATAAAATTAACTGGGATTTTCTAAAACTATTGGTAAAGGAGCTGGACATGGGGCATTTCTTTAAAAACACAATGGAAGCTCTATATCGAAACCAGGAGGCCACACTAATAATAAATGGTAAGGAAAGTAACAAAAAGATCCAAATCAACAGGGGAGTCAGACAGGGGTGCCCCCTATCGCCCCTGCTGTTCATCCTAGCGATGGAAGTAATGGTAAGAGACATCAACCAAGATAAAGCCCTTAAAGGCACCCAGATACTCTCACAAAAATATAAATGCAGAGTGTATGCCGATGACATCGTCTGCATCATTGAGGACCCTCTTCCCAGTATTGACAAGTGGTTAAATAAATTCGAAACTTTCGGCGCAGTGGCAGGGTTCAAATTAAACAAACTAAAATCCAAAATTTTGACGAAGCATTTAGACGCAAAAGAAAAGAACATATTACAAAACATATCTGGATTACAAATAGAAAACAAAATCAAATATTTAGGAATATCTATAACACCCAACAATATACAGCTGCTTAAGAACAATTATGAAAATTTATGGAAAAAAATACAATCAGATCTTGAAAAGTGGAAATACCAAAACCTGTCACTACTGGGAAGAGTGGCTACAATCAAAATGTCAGTACTGCCAAGGCTCCTGTATTTATTTCAGAACCTCCCAATCATAAGGAATGACTACCTATTTAGAAAATGGAATATGGATATAAAAAAATTTATCTGGAAGAATAAGAAACCCAGAATAAGTGCAAAATTGTTGTCCGATGATAAGAAGCGAGGAGGGCTCGGCCTCCCCGACTTCAAACTCTATTATGAGGCCTGTAATTTAGTGGCAGTTAAAGAATGGGTAGCGCTAAACAACCAAAACTTACTAGTATTAGAAGGACACGACCTTCGCGCCGGATGGCACTCGTACCTCTGGTACGACAGAAGGAAAGTTGAAAAAAACTTCACCCACCATTATATAAGAGCCACGCTAATCAGGACATGGGAAAAATACAAATCACATTTCTTTAGACTTACACCCCTCTGGATTTCACCATTGGAAGCATTCCACAAGAGAGAACTGGCAGGAAACCAATGGCTAACATACAAACAAATCTTAAAAAGAACAGAGCAGACCTGGGACATAAAAACAAGAGAAGAACTTTCAAAGGAAGGGAATAATTTAACATGGTTTCAATATCATCAAATATACCAACAGTTCAAAATAGACAAAAAATTGGGTTTCGAGGAGGGAAAAACATGGGAAAAGGCATTGAAAACACATAGGAAAAATATCAGCTTTTTCTATAAACAACTACTAAGCTGGGAAACAGAAGACGAACAAATCAAAAACTGCCACACGAAATGGGCCCAGGATCTGGGACACACAATACTTCTGAGACAGTGGGAAGAAATATGGCTAGAAAAGCTTAAGTACACTTCCATTACTGACATCACCGAAAACTGGATTAAAATGCAATTCAGATGGCACCTGCACCCCTCAAGGATAGCCAAATTCAATAAAAATAACTCAAGTATATGCTGGAAGTGTAAGAAAGAGCTGGGGACATACTTTCACCAGTGGTGGGATTGCAGGAAAACACATAGATATTGGGAAAGCATACACACAGAGATGCAAAGCATACTGAGAGTCAGGTTTAAATTAGACCCACAAAATTATCTGTTGGGGCTTTCTAACCCTACTCTAAATAAGAACCAGGAAAGAATCTTTTTTATCCTTAGCGCCTGCAGCCGGATAGTACTAGCCCGGCACTGGAAGAAAGACACAACTCCGGACCTGGAAGAATGGACAACAAAAGTGCTTGACATTATTCAGATAGACTCTCTCACACAAAATCTGAACAACAAAAAGAACAGAACGGACTGGTCAGATTTCAGAATTTATTTGCAGAATAAAAAAATTAATTTTGTAATAGATTTGAATGACCCATAGAATCCTGCTATACAAAAAATTGGTATAGCTTTTGAAGATATACAAGGCTTATGATAGAAAACAACTTAACCCGCTACTTTCATGTTTTTCTTTTTCTAACAATGTATACAATTTTTGTATAATGAAACCTTGTGACACTCTCGGGAAGTTCTGAACATTCCCCACCATTTCTCTCCCTTTCCCCAGACCCGGTCCCCTGGAACCCCCGGCCCCAATCCACCCCAGTCACCCCCCAACCCTGATCCCTGTTTATATGAAAAAGCACAATAAAAATCTATTAAAAAAAAGTGTTCTGCGGCTCAAAAAATGTTGGGAAACACTGATCTAAAGCCACGGATCTTATTTTAGGACTCATGGCACACTGGTGGGCTGTAGCCCACAGGTTGGGAACCACTGCCTTAAATGAACGGGAATTTCTGGGAACCAGCCTTTCCAGTGGCCTCACATTTTAGAATGTGGTTCTATTGGCATTAATGCATTCCCCAGGAACACGTGTTTCCATATCATGTATGAGTTTATACATGTGTCTGCACAGCATGCACAAGAACAATATGTTCTATCACCCTGCACTTTATGTTCTCATAGAAAGAGTTACAACATATACACAACATTGGTTCTCAAATGCACCAAAATAATCATGATGAGTGCTTTTCAATCATGGATACAAATGGCATCTGCTAACTTATCTGGTGTTACTTTGCAAAAACACAGTGAAATATTCCTGTTGGTCAGTATTGCCAGAAGCTGCAGATATCTCTAAATGATTTCTTCCCGAAGCCTGCAAATGAAATTGATAATGTGAAGAAGAACAGCCCAGTGTCCTTAAAAATAGAATTATGTTAACAATGAGTTCATACATACAGCCAATTTATAGTGGACACTGATGTTGAGAGTGGTGTTTATTTAGAACTCTGTGGAGTCAGTAAATAGAACGAAAGCAGCTAACCTAAAATGTTGCAGTTGGATAACTGCGTTGAATGGTGCTTATTAATCTTCTGACTGGAAAAAGGCACACATCTATCTTATCCTTTTGATGAATCAAACCACAGGAAATTACCATAGGAAATTGCATTAGGCTCCATGTTCTGGTGGTTTATAACACAGAGGGTGGTAATTTTTTTTACAGCTATTACAGTGTATACTGTAATAGACCTTAACAGTCAGGGGTGGAAAATGTACCATGGCAAATTTTGCTCACTGTGTTTCAATAACAAAATCTCCAAAACAGACATGATTCCCCTTTAGGACTTGTTATTGATAGCAGAAACAGGAGAGCATGCTTATGGAAAGGGCTGCTCTTAAAACAGTGTAGACTTTAAAGTATTTTTAGAAGGAGCGTAAGTTGCTTAAAATGAAGGAATAAAAATTAATGGTCTCTTTCCCCTTCCTTTATATTGTGCATTTGCGTGTTTGCTTTGAGTTGGGAATGGAGGAGTGGAATGGGAGAATGAAATACATTCCTAACTTTCTCATACTGAAGCTGAGGTGACTTCAAAGGGATACGGCACTTCCTAGATTGTGTGTGCAGTCATTTTTGTTACTTAAAGGTGTTCTGAATAGGGCAAATGTTATTTTGATATTTTGAGTAAGTTGAGCATAAATAAAACAACCTGGCAAACCTCATACTTTTATTTGGTTCCAAATAAAATAATTGTAAGACACATGTCTGATTAAAAAAAATATTTTGTGTATTTAAGAAATAGTGATAGTATCTGCCTTTAAAAGAGCTAGGACCTCAACACATTGATGAAGTCCCCCAAATCAATTTGCCAGCCTCTGTGGTGGATCAGTGGGGCAGCAATGTTTCCCCATCACACATGGGGAAGCATTGCCACATGGTTTCCCCTCATGCTGGCCCCATGAATCCTTATGGAATATGGGAGGCTTCCATTGTTCTGGGTCAAGCGTCCTAGGAAGCTTGTGCTCCAGTTCACCAACAGAACCCTGCTGGAAGTGCATTGTGAGATGGGCGTTGTGGTGTTCCGTTGATCAGTTGTGCTTGGAAGCTTTCAGCCCATCGTGTGACGAGGTCTCTGGAGTCCCCTTAATCTCCCCATCTGTTATGTCAATTCTCTCCCATGTTCTTCTCGTTGCTCTTTATCTCTGCCCTATGCTTGTTCAGCCTTTCTCTCTGTGCCTTGTCTTTTCTCTGCCTCATTTGGCCTCAAGAAGTTATCACTCTCCCTCTTTCTCTCTGAATTGCTTAAAGGCATTGGGGTCTCCAGAAGGGTAGTCATTTTGGAGAAACCAAAACCCAACACATGCTACCAGCTTTCTTTCTAGGGAAAGTTGAAAACATCTATCCTCTAGTGACATATGACCTCATTAGATTGGCTGCCGGAATCGCCATGCATCATAGTGAATATGGTGATGCCCAGTGCGGGGTTTGAGGAACCTGTTGCCCCATGCCACACCCACCTGGCTTCCCTTTGATCTCATCCCATGAAGGGAAGCATCCGCAATCCAGTTTTCCCCATTGACTCCAGTCGAACACAGGAAGCCTCACATGTTGCTACTGTGGTGGCATGCGCCGGTTCCTCTATAATTTTACAACGACGCCTGCTGGAAGTAGTTCAGTGATTGGTTTACATCATTGGTTGTCCTGGGAATAGAAACACCATGGGCCAGCAGACTCCATCATCTATAGAGGAACTGAAGCATGCCACCGAAAAGTATCCCATCTGATGAGGTAGTAAACAGTGAGATGAATGACGGGGCGGGACTTAGACCGGCTCCATTGATTGTATAAAACTGAATGACTAAATCACTTGTTGGCAAATTTAATGAATTAAGATTAATTATTGTATATGCTAGTGTATAAGTCTAGAACTTTTAGTCAAAAAACCAACCCCAACTGAGTCAATTTTCCATGGGTCAATATAGATACTGTAGATAGATCTTACCTCTTATCAATCAATAAATAATAAATAGATCTTACCTCTTATCAATAAAGGAACCATCTCCTTCTCTGAATAGTGGCAAAAGACAAGAGCTTAGTCCAGTGGTTCTCAACCTTCCTAATGCTACGACCCCTTAATACAATTCCTCATGTTGTAGTGACCCCAAATCATATAATTATTTCAATGCTACTTCACAATTGTGATTTTGCTATTGTTATGAAATGTAATGTAAATATCTGATATGCAGGAGGTATTTTCATTCACTGGACCAAATTTGGCACATATACCCAATATGCCCACATTTGAATACTGGTGGGATTGGAGGGAGAGATTGTCATTTGGGAGTTGTAGTTGCTGGGATTTATAGTTCACCTACAATCAAAGAGCATTCTGAACCCCACCAATGGAGGAATTGAACCAAACTTGGGACACAGAAGTCCCATGACCAACGGAAAATACTGGAAGGGTTTGGTGGGCATTGACCTTAAGTTTTGGAGTTGTAGTTCACCTACATCCTGAGAGCACTGTCAACTCAAAACAATGATGGATCTGGACTAAACTTGGCATGAATATCAATATGCCCAAATGTGAACACTGGTGGAGTTTGGGGAAAATAGACTTGACATTTGGAAGTTGTAGTTGCTGGGATTTATAGTTCACCTACAATCAAAGAGCCTTTTGAACTCCACCAAAGATAGAATTGGGCCAAACTCCCCCCCCCCAAGATCAACAGAAAATGCTGTGTTTTGTGATGATCTTTGGCGACCCCTCTGACACCCCCTCATGACCCCTCCAGGGGTCCCGACACCCAGGTTGAGAAACACTGGCTTAGTCCATCCCTGTTGCACACCAGCATAGAGACCTAGGCCCTTAGAATCCAAACACACAACTCCAGCTGAAGAAAATAGTCTTTTATTGAAGCAAACAGCAAGCAATATAAGCAATAGAAAATATATCAAAAGAAATGTAGAATTTAATCAACAATCCAAGGAAATGTTCCAAAAGCCCATAGGCTGAATGAATGCTGTAAAGTCCCTTGATAAATCTAAGCAGGCAAGTTCCAGTAATTGATAAAGTCCAAAAGATTTCCAAGAAAGATCAAAGACTAGACTTGAGTACTTGAGCTAAAAATACAGGAGACTCGAAACACATGAGGCTAAATACAGGAACTGAAATACATGAAGCTTATTGTAAAAGTTGACCTGGATCTGAGATTCAAACCGCCAGGCATAGCTATATCAGAAACTAGATTTCCCTCACACCCCTCCCTTATATGGCAAACCGAAACCACTGCTGGAAGGATAGACCTTGAGTTGCCAATTAGCACATTCCTTCGTGCTATCCAAAGTTGCACAGCCAGGTGTCTTATCTGTGCACTGATGATTCTCAAGAGAACTGGCCTCCCTAACAGCTTTTCCCAAACGCTGTCTCTGCAAGACATTTGCAAAAGTTTCATCTCCATCATGAACTGTGGCTGCCACAATCCCTTGCACAGTAGAGCCCACAATCCCTGCTGAGGACACAGGCCCAACAATCCCTGAAGAACCTGAAAGGATCACTGACCTCCACTGCCTTTTCTGGTATTTTTGAATGCCTGATTGAGAAAATGGCAGTGACAGCAGCCAAAGGCAGCTGGCCTCATGAGATGTTGGTGCTTTCCCCTTTCCACAGAATGTGAGCCTTGACTTATCTGTATTTAAAATCCACCATTTTGCCTCCCAAACCTGCCCTTGACTTATACATGGGTTTGACTTTTTCAAGTCTACACAAAATAACTCTTTGCTTTGCCAGGGCTGTTTCGGACCTGTGGCCGGAATTCCAGTTACTGATGACCTGGGGGCCGAAGGGTCTGCCCCGCCCCGGCTCCGCCCCTCCCCCGGCTCCACCCCAGCTCCGCCTCTCCGGCTCCGCCCCAGCCCGCCCCTCCCTGGCTCCACCCCTGCCCCGCCCTCCCCAGCTCCGCCCCTCCTCCCGCCTTGAGGTGTCTGTGGGAGGACACCGGGGCTTTGACTTGGAGATAGAGATGAACACCAAAATCCCAGTCTCAAGTCCCAGTCCCTGCTTTGAACTGGATTATATTGCAGTGTGGATTCAGGGCCCTTCCACACAGCCATATAACCCAGAATACCTGCTTTGAACTGGATTATCGGAGTCCACACTCATATAATCTGGTTTAAAGCAAATAACATGGGATTTTATTCAGATGTGTGGAAAGGAAGTCAGATAAGAAGCCAGGGCCCTTCCACACAGGCCTATAACCCTGAATGATAAGGCATAATATTCATTCTGCCTCTGCTAATAATAATAATAATAACAACAACAACAGGTTCCTGAGTAGGAGACTCCAAAGGGCCATCCAGGGCCATCCAGTCCAATCTACTTCTGCCATAAGGGGAAAACACAATCAAAGCATTCCTCACAGATGACCATTCAGCCTCTGATGATGATGATAATAATAATAATAATAATAATTACAATGGGTTCCTAGAATAGGAGACCTCCAAGGGCCATCCAGTCCAATCTCCTTCTGCCATAAGGGGAAAACACAATCAAAGCATTCATGGCCATTCAGCCTCTGATGATGATGATGATGATGATGATAATAATAATAATAATAATTACAATGGGTTCCTAGAATAGGAGACCTCCAAGGGCCATCCAGTCCTACCTCCTTCTGCCATAAGGGGGAAAACACAATCAAAGCATTCCTCAGCCATGTTGAATCAAACCTAAACTCTCATGAGAGCAACAGAAAGTACTGAACCTTGAGTTTGGGAGTTGTAGTTCTCCTCCATCCAGAGAGCACTGTGGACTCAAATAATGATGGACCAGGACCAAACTTGGCACGAAGCCTCAGAAGAGGAGGAAGCCGGAAAGGGAATGGATGAGCACCCCCCGTGCTCCGAACTCGGCCCCGCCCCTTTTGCTCTGGCCCCCTCTCACTCGTGCACTCTCTCTCCTTCCCTCTTTCCTTCAGGTGGTGGAAGGGGGAAGGACTGAAAGGGGAAAGAGAAAAAAAGGAGGGAGAGAGAGAGAGGGGGGGGAGGGAGGAAGTAGGAGGAGGAGGAAGGGAGCCTGCTCCTCCTCCCTGCCCCGCCCCTCACCACCCCCCCCCCCGCCGTGAAAAAAATAAATAAAAAATATTCAAAAAATATTCCAAAAAAATATTAATTTTTTTTTAAATCTTAAAAAGCAGATATCTTGCAGGAGGGTAGGGGGCCGTGGGGAAGGGGCTGGGGGGCCGTATATGGCCCCGGGGCAGCCAGTTGGACAGCCCTGCTCTATGCCAAGTTTCAGCGGTTTAGGTTTTGTGACCTTGGAGGCAGCTCTAGACAGAGTGAGAGAGTGCTTGAAATTGGGATCTTTGATAAAGTTTTCTGTTTTGAATGGGGGGGCTTCAGGAAGAGATGGAGGAGTCTGCTGGGGAAGAAAGCAAAAGAGGAGCAGGATCTTTCCTGATTAGCAAAGCTGCCCTGCCCACACACCTCAGGCAGAGTGCCTCTCAGTCCCATTGGTCCCCATTAGCCCTCATTGGCTGAAAAGATACAGCTACTATGATTTGTATCAGCCAAGGCTTCATGCCTGTCTTGTTTTCATGGATTCAGAATCAGCAACTGAATCCACTAAATAATTTGAATCCGGCAAACAAAAACAAAATTGTGCACTTTTACTGTTTTGATGTTTTATTGATTTTTGTTGTAAACGCTCTGGGCTCTCACTCATTTGACTTTATTACTCTCACTCTTTTGACTTACTTGCCCTATGATTTATTTGTTGTCTTTCTTACTATAGTATTGGGTAAAACCCATTTTTATGCTAGAATAAGTTTTTTTAAAATTGCAGAAGTGCATCTTCCACCATCAGTTATCCAGATGGGTTAATCTAGAACAGGGATGGGCAATTACCGGCCCTCCAGGTGTTTTGGACTTCAACTCCCAGTAATCCTAGCCAGTTTACCAGCTGTTAGGATTTCTGGGAGTTGAAGTCCAAAACTCCTGGAGGGCTGGTAATTGCCCACCCCTGATCTAGAAGCTTGCTTGCAGCCACTACACACTCAAGAAGCCCTTGTTCAAACGAGACTAGTTCTCTAGTCTCTCCTCCCAACCCCTTGAGTGCACATCTTTGAGGCACAGCCCCATAGCCAAGCAATAATGTGGGGAAGGGTGGTGACTGTTCCACGAACTTTTGGCTGCCTTTGTGTACCCAGGAGATTAAAACTAGCCACCATTTCTTGGACAATAAATGTAGCTGTAGTTATGCTCTGTCAGTTTCAACCATTGCATCTCAACCAGCATATTAATGTGACATTTTAATCATATTATTGTACACCAACTTGATACCTGTAAACATAAAGGGTGGTTTGCGAATACGTTCATAAATTCAGGTTGGGTATCCCTTATCCCAAATGCCCGGGGCCAGATGTGTTTGGGATTTTGAAATACTTATTTTTGCATATGTACCCATGATATATCTTGGAATCCCAACTCCAAGATATGTCATGTATGTTTATGTAAATACAGATATTTCAAAACCTAACTTTAAAAACAATGCTTGTGTATGTTTCCTATAAACCTTCTACACACAACCTGAACATTTATTTATTTATTTATTTTATACATCACACTTGTATACCACCACTCCCCGGAGGCTCGGAGCGGTTTACAGCAGTTGAGGTACAAATGGGGGAGGGGAAACGGAAAGAGGAGTCTGATATATATAATTTTATATAAAATGTTTTAATAGCATTGGGTATGAAACAAACTTTGTGTACATTGGGTCATGAGAAAGCAAAGGTGTCACTACGTCAGTCACACATGTTGATAATTTTGGAATTCTGAGAAAGGGATGCTCAACCTGCATTGTGAATGAATATTCTGACCACTATAGTGTTTGCATGCCCAAGATCAACTCACATGCTCCAAGGGTCAATCAAAACCTCAAAATGAGTTCCCATCCATTCAATATCACATATTTGAAAGAAATGGACTGCATGGTTTTTATATCTTTCTTAAAAAAAGGAAAAATCTTAAAGCTTTGGCACTGAAGGTTGCCCCCCCCCCATTATTGCTTTGAAAGCCACTTTGTTGACAGAGAATGTGGCAGATGCAATAGTGTAAGATTATCCTCTTTCATTTCTTGAATTGTTTGTTTGTCATGCCTGTCCTGTAGCTTTGATGTGGGGCAGAACTGAGGGAGAAGTCAATAACAAGTCATAGCGTCATAAAAAGTCACTTTTAGTGTAGTAATAACATATGTGCTCAATGGCTTAACAATATCACAAATGGTGCAATGTCATGCAATTCACACAAAATACAGAGAATACATGTCGCAATAATAGCAAAGGCACAAAAGCCCTTACAATCTAACGGGCAAAACCGCGCTCGCACTCAGTCTAAGTAACCCTGCAAATAGTCGGAGTCTAATAACTCACGAACTATGGTCTGAGCCAACGGGGAGCCTTGAAGCGTGGAAGAGCTGGCAAACTGCCGAGTGGGCAGGCGCCTACGGCTGGAGGTAAGCTGACGCCAAGATGGCCGTTTTGCGTGAACCACTTCCTCGGGGCGCTTGAAACTTCTAGCCACTATCTAGCCACACTATCACCCTGGGGAGGAGCGGCTAGAAGTTTCAAGCGCCCTGAGGAAGCGGTTCACGCGAAACGGCCATCTTGGCGTCAGCTTATCTCCAGCCGTAGGCGCCTGCCCACTCGGCAGTTTGCCAGCTCTTCCACGCTTCAAGGCTCCCTGGCTCAGACCATAGTTCGTGAGTTATTAGACTCGACTATTTGCAGGGTTACTTAGACTGAGTGCGAGCGTTTTTGCCCGTTAGATTGTAAGGGCTTTTTGTGTCTTTGCTATTATTGCGACATGTATTCTCTGTATTTTGTGTGAATTGCATGACATTGCACCATTTGTGATATTGTTACGCCATTGAGCACATATGTTATTAATACACTAAAAGTGACCTTTTATGACGCTATGACTTGTTATTGACTTTTCCCTCAGTTCTGCCCCACAATATTCTTTGGTATAGCTTTGTGTGTTATATTGATGCTCTAGTGACATATTGTGTTTGAGTATTGGACTGTAGCTTTGATGCCCATGAGCTCTATGTGATCTTAGCAGAAAATCTGGTATGCCAAAAAGGAAAATGTAGCACTACTTCTCAAATGGCATTCACACTGTGAAAACACAGGCTTCTTTCTGAAGACCAATAAGTCCATGGCATGCTGTAACAGTAACTCAAGCAGATGACTTTGAAAAAAATAAGGATAAAACCTATACCAAGCAAAGATAAAATGGCAAAATAATGTTAAATATGTAATTTCTGAAATGTTGTATTTAGTCACTTTCCTATAATCATTTGGATTATTGTCTGATTATTTTTATCAATTCTTTAAAAATCACTTGCTCTGGGCTTATGCTTTCATATGATTGCTTGATATGTTTTAGTCTATACAATTATTCTAATTGTGTTAAGACTTTATCACACAAGGGAGGTAAATCCACATTGAAGCAGGACCATCACCTTTAAATGTGCTTCTTGGCCGCCTCCTTCTTGAGATTATCCCCTCTCCTGGTATTGAGAGATGAAACACATCAAAACTACCAATACGGCAAAGCTCCTATCAGATACCTTGTGATATTTGCTACTGAGGTGATGTGAGGAGTTAGGATTTTATCACCCTCTCTTTCTCCCTCTCTGTTCCCAAATTATGTATTTTATTTCTTATAATAATACACATTTGTTCTAAAATGTTGTGGGAACAGTGAAATTGCAATACTAATCAGAATCAGTAGCAGCAGAAGTTTGGAAGGGGTGGGATTATGAACTGGTTTTAAATGTTTGTGATTGCTTTTTGTAGGATTTGTGTTCATGTTTTTATAAGGTTTATTTTTGTATGTTTTTTGTGTCTTTCGGTCATTGAATGTTTTGCTTATGTTGGAAACTGATTCCAGCCCGGGAGGACACTTGCAGTATCAATCTCCCGTCCTGACTTTGAGTCCTAATTGTTCCACTACAACCCTGGGGAGGAGCGGTCAGAAGTTCAGAGCGCCCTGAGGAAGCGTGGTTTACGCGAAACGGCCATCCTGGCATTGTCAGCTTACCTCCAGCCGTGGGCGCCTGCCCATCCGGCAGCTTACCAGCTCTTCTACCCACCAAGGCTCCCCCATTGACTCAGTTGCTAGCCTGTGAGTTATCAGACTCCGGACTATCTACAGGGGTACACAGATCCTGTTAGAGCGTCGTTTAAGCCCATTGTGTTGTGAGGGCTCATTTCGCTGTGTTATTGTTACGCCTGTTATATTAGACTTGTGATATTGTGATTGAATTGTTCTACATTGCACTATATGTGATATCGTTTTGCTATTTAGCACGTATATGGTTCACAATAATACAATTTGAGATTTTTACTATATGATGACTCATGAGTAATCACTCTTGCAGATCTGCCCCTTTATATTCTATGGTTTAGCTGCGTGTATGATATGTTGGAAACTGCCCTGAGTCCCCTTGGGGAGATAGAGCAGTATGCGAATAAAGGTTTTTTTCATTACAGTAGAGTCTCACTTATCTAACATAAACGGGCCGGCAGAAAGTTGAATAAGCGAAAATGTTGGATAATAAAGAAGGATTAGGGGAAAGCCTATTTTTACAGATTATTTGAACATTCTTTTCTGGAGTATTTGATTTTTTACTGTATATTGCCTATTGTCTTAACATCCGGATTATTAGTTTCCTTTATTCGCACCATAACCTATACTAAAAATAACCCGCCCTCCCTTTCGAGCATGTGCAAGGACACCCACACATCGATCTATCACTGTTTGCTTATTTTGTTCTACTTTGGCGTCGCTTGGAGCCTCTACACTTTTCCAGCTCCCGCTCTCCTCCAAGAGTCTAATTCCTACCTCTTGGGGTTCTGAACAGCGGCTTTACATTTCGGATTAGAGCTCCACTGAACTGGGGATCCATACCATTGATCTCTTATGTATAATTTACTTCAATTCAGTTGACCTCAACACTAATTGGCTTTTAGTGCCCTTATTTTGGGCATTTTAAACCTGATGGAGTAGCCTACATGTTTGGGAGATTATCCCTGTATTCTTATTGGTGATAGTCTTGCATTTGTGTTAGCTTATACTAAATATTGTATATCGTTTTCTGTTTATAATCTAACCTATATTAATTAGTCTTATAGATGTTTCTTACATGTATTTGTTACATAATGGTGCATTAACGATTTCTCTGTTCACTCTATTGATGATATCAACACGGTATCACTTGACTTGTGAATAATTTATATTTTGCATATTGTACATTGCATTATATGATTGGTTAATGATGGATATTTCGCGTTATTTGTATTCCCTGTGATTCATCTCATGTGTGGAATACATGTATCATTGTTTATAATTCTTTTCTTCTCTAAGATCATATATCAATAGTAGTGATAACTTTCCCAGACCCTGTTTTTGTCTTTTTTACCTTTGAAAAAGCCTATTAAACGTCAAATTATGTTATGATTTTACAGATTAAGCAACAAGACATCATATTGTACAACAATTTTACAGAAAAAGCAGTTAAATAAACAGTAAGTTATGTATTAATTACTGTATTTACAGACAAGGGCTCCCGGACAGGGCGAAAGGCAGACTGCGTTGAATAATACAGAACATTGGATAAGCGAAGGTTGGATAAGCGAGACTCTACTGTATTACTTTTTATTAAGACATACAGGAGCACGAGTGCAAGACCACAGCGAATGTCTGGAATTGTGAAAATGGTCGGAAGTGTGATAATGAAGATATTCATGCAATATGAATGTGTTATCTGCCATCGTGTGAGTGGCATGGAGTACCGGCTTTGTGTGATGAAATCTTTATATTCTGAATTGATTTAAATGGTTCAGTTTCATTTTAGCTGTATGCTGCTCTGAGAGCCCATACTATGGCTTTGGAAATCAACCTTTAAATAAACAAACAAATACATCTTCTTCTTTTGAAATAGCTCTATTGAAATATTGGCGAAATACTATTTGGATTCTTTGTGGTGGAATAAAGTGCGCATAGTTTGTTCACATCTGTTAACACTTGTCAACTTTCCATTTTCAGTTCTAGGTGATGTGTGCGCATGTTTGGGGTTGGCGGGAAGAGGTGGAATGAAAGCCTAAATCCAGTCTTAGCTGAAATAATTCTGTACCTGTCACCTCTCTTCTACAGCCTCAGTGCTGCCTGAAAACTGTCTCTGTGGGACATAATAATCTTTCTTGAGCTGTTTTTGGGGTGTTGAGGGGAGAGGAAACTTCAGTGTGGAAGAGAAATTCCAGTCCTCCAAAATCCAGCAATGGAAACTGCTTCATGAATGAAAGTACGCACATTGGAGCTGTTCTATAGTATCCATATTATGTCTCAGACCCCCTCACCCCCCAAATGTTGCATTTAACAAATACACCTCAACCCCTTTCCCTCTTTATTCACATGCCGTTCAGACATTGGCTAATAAGTGATCAGTCAGGATTATTTAACAGCTCACTGTTTGATTACAATTTGCATTTGCCACTGGTCTACTCATGGAAGTTTGAACTTACCTCCATGACATAGGTATGTGATTGATATTGATATTATTTACTACTATGGGTAAGAGAATTTATTATATTGGGTTGCTTTAGAGGTGGGGTTCTGTACCTTTGTACCTTTGTAGTTTTGTATGTTTAAGCTATATATTATGTAATATCACATTACTTGTATGCTTCGTTGCAGACTGTTTATGTAGACCGCTATGTATACATGCCTCATTTAGATGCTTGATGGAAATGGCTACTATTGACAGGCCTTGAGAAAGACCCGTCAGGGTCGAAACGAGTGATGGTACCTGTAATACTATTTTCCTCATCGGCCTTTGGGACCCACCACTACATGTTGACGGCTTGAAAACTCCCTATAACAGGGATATATGGGATATCTCACATTGGTGGATTCGGAGTTATTGATACCAGCCTTCCGTTGGATTTAACTGGCATTCTACAGCATTTATTTCATGGAGCGGATTATACATTTATTAATCTTCCCAGCGAGAACACGGACACCAATAATATATATACAGGGGCGGTCCTACTGGTAGGCACAGGACGCCGCTGCGTGGGGCATCCCATCTGGGTAAAGGGCGCATTCCTCCGCCCGCCAGACAGCGTCCGGCCACTCAGGGAAGCCCCGGTGCCAAGGAGGCGCTGCTCCTGATCCGAGGAGGCAGAGAGGCGGGGGCTCACTCTCGCCCCGCAGGTAGCCAAGCTTGCAGAAAGGAGGGGGGCAGGCTGGCCCCGCTCAAGGCTGGGTGGGGGATCCTGGGAGCTGTAGTTCCACAAGGCCTTACAAAAGGCATGGGCAAAACTCGGCTGAGGGGGGAAATGGAAGGCGCCTGTTAGGACTGGTGGAAGTTGGAGTCCAAAACCCTTGGAGGGAAGGCCGAGGTCTGCCCATGCCTGGCCCATTACCTTAGACCACCCCTGTGTGTGTGTGTGTGTGTGTGTGTGTGTGTATATATATATATATATATATATATATATGAGACGTTATATTTGGGACTTTACATGAATGTGGATCATTGGGACATTCTCCACTAACCCATGGACTAATACGACTCCCTAGCGTCTTCGCTGGTAGGAACCCCATTTGGGGTGGTGATTCTTCCAATTGTTATGTAAATTCTGCAAGTTGTGTATTGCGACTAATTTGAGTTTGAGACATCGAGACACATATTGTATATAAATATATCTTTATTCACCTGGTTACTAACATCAAGGCACATATTGTATATAAATATATCTTTATTTACCTGGTTACTAGATATATTTAGCACATTGCATCCCTCTTTGGGTTAGCATTGGCTGATAAGTGGCCTGAGCTATTTGACTTTTGAAAATTGCCACCTTAAGGATTATTAAAAAGCTTTTGCAATGCCTCGATTCTTTCCTAGAGAAACTTGAAAGGTGAGTCAGGGATTAGAAATAACAACTGAAGCATTGCAGTTTGATTATTTACTTAGATAAGCTGAAAAAACCACTTGCAATTAGACACAGAAGAGCTAATTTCCTGTCACAATTCCCAACCCTTTGACATTTTGCCTTCAAAAATCCTGAAGTATCAATGGTTTTATTCCTGCTATCATCTGCAAAGGTCAATGGCTCCTGACTGATGCATATTAGGCCTGGCGTAATTATACCAAGTGCCACAAGCCCGGCAACATCTGGTGTCCAGCCGTCATCGGAGAAAACCTGTTTGCTCTCTTTTATATTGTATAGAAGAGAGTTTTTTGAAACCTGGCAGATGAACACAACAATTAGAACAGGGAAATGTCAATTGGCAGCAGAAATGTCTTTTTTTTTTGGGTCTGATTAAAAAAAAAGTAATTGCTGTAATTTTAAGCAACTTGAACCTTTTTTCAAAAATTCCCACACGTGCCCTTGACAAGGTCAGCAAGGCCTCGGCAACTTTTATGTTTCCTGTATGAACCCAGCAGGTTGAAAGAAGGGCCTCATGGAGACCAGACAGGAAAAGAAAAGCTTTTTTGTTGCTCCAAGAACTTGTACTTGGTGAAGGCAGAGGTGTGTGTGGAATGGGTGCAAGGAAAGATGCTCAAGAAGAGCCCGTTTTCAGACAAATAGACAAACTAGGCTAGAAAAAATAAGGTGTTTTTCAAGTAAAGTCATTGAAATCAACATGTTTCTAATCTGGTGTAGCTCTGGTATGAATTTGAGCCTGGATCCATTATAACACCAATGCTCCTTTCCTTTTATTTTATTAAAATGAAATAAAAACATTGCCCTCTCAGTTGGTTTTTTTTTTGTGTGTTTCCCTCTTTCTGACGTTTTACTCACATGGGACTAACCAGTGAAGTTTTACTCACTCGTAACTCCCATGTGAATGGTAGGGTGAATTCCCTTGGAGCCCAATTTCAGACTTTAATGCAGCTATCCAAGGTGCTGAATGCTGTTCTTCCAGCTACCTTCTTGTATAGCCCTTTCATGTTCAGACTCAATCCCAGACTAAATGTACTATCCTGATATTCTGGAAGCTGCTAGCTGCTAGTGGTTTTACCTCTTCATTACTTGTGCCTGGGATGGAGAAAATATACTTCTTAATGTCGAGCAGGATTGTGACCCTATGGATAGGCACAAACAACATTTGATTTATACGAGGGCGGATCAATAAGTCAGTGACTTTTTGAATGAAACAGGTTTTTGGGTTAAAAAATCATTTTATTTTTTAACGTAGTCTCCTTTGAGCTCTATACACTTTGTCCAACGTTTCTCCAATTTTTTTATCCCTTCAAAAAATAAGATTTGCCGAGGTCATCAAAATAGGTATTTGTTTGTGAGATGATTTCATTGTTAGAGTCAAATCTTGTTCCACTGAGCCATTTCTCCAGGTTTGGAAACAAGAAATAGTCACTCAGGGCTAAATCCAGAGAATAGGACGGATGAGGAAGCAATTCGTATCCCAATTCATGGATTGTTGCCATGGAAACTGTACATGTGTGCATCCATGCATTGTCCTGCATTGTGAGGCACCCATCTTGTGGAAACCTTTCTCATACCCAAGTAATCATTTAAAATTGAAACCACTGAGCCATGTGAGATGCCTATGGCTTCCACAATCTCTCGCACTTTCAATCTCCAATTGGCCAACACCATATTGTGAATTTTTTCAATTGTTTCGGGTGTAGAGACCTCAACTGGGCGTCCAGAACGTTCAGCATCTTCTGTGCTTGTACGGCCACAACGAAATTCAGTAAACCACTTTTTTTTACCATTGAAATTGATGTGGGAGAGTCCCCATGGTATTTATCAAGCTTAGCCTTGGTTTTAGTGATGGTTTTTCCCCTGCAAAAAGTAATGCTTAATGAGCACACAAAATTCACTTTTTTTCTATTTTCTCCTCAAGTCATGCGGTAGTCTGCTATCAATGGCTGTCAAACACAAACTAAATGACGCAGCTTGTTCAAATTTTGACAGGAGTCAACTGACAGATGCTGTTGACAGGAGCAGTGTTGCCCTTCCAGTTAAGAGGCGGGAAATTCAAAAGGTCACGGACTTATTGATCTGCCCTCGTATCTTGACAATTAACAAGTGATCTAGTTTAGCTAGATTATTCAACTTGATAGGTCCTAATGAGATGAGTCAAGAAGCAGAAATCTGAAGCCATTGGCTCAAGTTTGGAGTTGAAGTACTTGGAGAACAGCTTAGTGTCCAGCAGGAGAAAAGCGAGGAAACGGTATGTGGTGCTGGAGGCTCAAAGAGTAGAGTAGCACCAGGAAGTGCCAGGTGCAAGTTAGCTTTAAGAGATGGAGTTGACACAATTATGATGCAACTGATCAAGCAGCAGTATTTTTTCATGGTAGGTAGATAGAGATAGGCAAGAATTATTACCAAGTCATCACTATTAGGCAACACCCTTCCCAGGCAAATGTAGTCTCCCCATAACTTTTGAATAGGATCAGTGGAGGTGGTATTATTTCTATAACACACTGAGGGATTGTACCAGGGACAGTACTGTGAGATCTGGGTCAAAGGCTTCAGAACTCAAGTTGCAATAACGAGCGAACTGAAATCGTAAAAGATACACCAGAAACAGAAAGCTGGCAAAAGGATCTGTGTGAATCTCTGAAGTTAGATGCTACAAACTGATTTGGGAGACATTTTTTTTCATGACTTTAGTACCTACCATTTTCTAGGATGGCTGATATGGAAAAACAAAAAAACTGATAACACGGAAATAAGGAAATTTGTATAACCTACTTTGAAGGGGAAATATGGCTTGAAAGCTGTTGGTTATTGTCAACCAATGCACACTCATTGAATCAGTCATGAAATTGTGAGTCAAAAATTAGGCAAATCTCACTGATTCAATAAATCTACTCTCGTCAGAAAAGCAATAGGATTTGGATCTGTGTATTGAAAGGAAATTAAGAAAGGGAAAGAAAAATCATGATATTGTGAACACAAATTCGTATTATATTATGGAAGTTTTGAAAACTACTTGAAACATCATAAAAATTGTTTCTTAAGTGTTGGGAAGCTCACTCAGAGAAACCTGATCTGACAAGAATTTGTCAGATCAGGATTTAACTTTGCAAAATTCGCCCGTTACTTTTTTCTTGGAACACCTTATTTTCTGTACAGAAAAAAACCCCACATTTTATGAGCAGAAAATTAGGTTTTCCATGCAGAAAATATTGTTTTATGTGCAATATTTGTGAAGAGTAGATCCTTAACTAAGGGTATTTTCTTTACAGAAAACAGCAAATTATTTCTGCATTGAAAAATCTGTTGCATTCACATGCTAATTTCTGAAGAAAATTGAACATTTTGAACATATCCCAAACTATAGCACTTTCTGTGCAAGATATAGCTTTTTTGCACAGAAAATAATATTTCTGTTCTGCACAGAAAATATTGTCTGCACAAATTATCATATATGAAGTTTTGCTTAGAATAAGTCCTGAATCACGAACATTGTTTTAAAATTTTGCAATGTTTGAAGACTTTCTTGTGAAAAGGAAGAAAATTGCTAAAATTATCCATTGATACCTGTCAGAATGAAAGTAGCAAAGAACCATATTTTTAATATATGCTGATTCCTGACAGGAAAAGATACTTTGTAGGTCATTTACTGCAAATAAAGTACTAACTTGGCTGTATTAATAATAGTTTTCTGCCTTTTACTCTGTTTTAATCAGTGATTTTTTTCTTTTTGTGCTAAGTAGGGAAGGATCATCACAAAAGAGAAAGAATGGCACAGATTATGTAAATTTATATAAATACCTACTTGAGACTGAGATGCACCTCTTCCCTTCCGAATTGAGACTAGAGTTCCACTTTCAAGTACCTTCCCTGAATACTAAGTTAATGTTTGATGAAGAATGGATCTCAAATCATCCCAATTAAGTTCTTTCCGAATATCAGAGTAGTTATTTAATTATTTCTTATTTTCATTCAAATTTAAATAAATGTTTTTACATTTCCTTGACTACAATACTACAACTGCAAATATTTTGTCACAAAATGTATTACTTATGTGCATGCATTCAGGATATTCCCATAATCCAATTTTGGTGTCTAGTACCTTGAAGAATTGTGAATGCTGTATTCATACCAGAAGGCTTTCATACTCAGATACTCAATTAACATACATTTGCTTTAATTTTCAATTTTGTTCCACAAGTATATACACTTTATTTTATACATTTTATTTATATTCCACTCTTCTCACCCAGAAGGGGACTCAGAGCGGATTACAGGTACACATACTTAGCAGACAATCCCTGCCGTTTCCACATAAAACATATAGATCACGGGTGCTCACACTTTTTCAGCATGGGAGCTACTGATTAAAAAACCAAGTCCCAAAGATCACCTACCCAGAAATGTAAAACGTATAACTATTTTCTTATTTATTTATTTATATTTATTATTCATTTTATGTACCGCTCCTTCCAGCAGGCTCGGGGCAGTTTACATAAAATGAAGTTATAAAACATCAACATTTCAATTTAATAACAACAATATAAAACAGAGCATAAAAATACATCCAACCACCCCATTTCTGCCACACTGCCATATTACCACACATATTATCAGCCAGTGTAGCAACTCAGTTCCCTTTCGTGCCTGGGGGGCAGGGGGCGGCCCCGGGGGTCCCGCTTGCATTAGGGCCAGCTGCAGCTGATGAGGACACGGAGGAAGGGGATGATGAGTTATCTGGGCCTTCCTCTCCCACAGAGAGCTTGGCCTGGGACGATGGTTGGCCTGATGGCTATGATAGCTGGGAAAGTCAGGCTGACACTGAAAGTGCTGACTCCGATAATCAGTATGAGAAGCCAGGTGGTTACGGGTCGCAGGAAAGGATCAGGGAAACAGCGGAGGATGAGCCCATGGAAGCTGAAAGGGAGTTTGGCTCTCATGAAGATAGCGACCCAGGTGCTGGGAGGCAAGGACGGAGCTTTGATAGGAGACGGAGCATCGAGTCTAGCAGGAGGGAATGGCACCGAAGCCTAGAGCGCCAGAGGAGCGCTAGGTCCCGAAGCACAGATTGGCGCCGCAGCCTAGAGCGGTGAGGGTCTCACCAGGGGAATTAAGTATAGGATCCGTGGGAACGGATCCTCAGTTACTCGGCCACTTCTGATCTGAAGGGAGTGAAGCGAGTGAAGATTCATGGAGCCAGGTCTGAGGCTCGTGCTGTGCCAAGAAGTTTCTTGGGCTTGATTTCATGAACTTTGCCTTGTTTGCCTTGCCACGGACCAAGTCTGTTTTTGATCCGCATTGTTTTGCGGAGCATTTGCCAAGCTTTTGCCTTTGGATTTACCTAAGAACACTTTGCCTTTTATGATTGCAACTTTGATACTTTTTTGGACAATTATCTTTTTCACCGGTCTTTTATTATTCAATAAATAGTTAACTGATTACTGTCTCTGTGTGTGTGATTAAGGGGCCGGGCTGAGACCCTGCATTGTGACAGCCAGAAAGTAAGAAGAGAGGCTTTTGAACTGCAAGGCCATTTAATACTCAGCAAGGTAAACAAAGTGGCATGCAAAAATACATCCAACCACCCCATTTCTCCCACATTTCCATATTCCCCAACATATATTTGTCAAGGAACAAAGCAAGCAGAGAGGCTTTGGAGCTAAAAGGCCATTTTTAAACATTAAAAATAAACAAAGAGACATGCCACAGAACAATCAAGCACCCACCCCAAAGTAAAAAGACCGACCTTTGAGATGCGGTAAGGAAATGACCCCAAAGCGTCCTTCTTCTTCTCATCCGTCGTTGCTCCTATTTCCACGCCACCAGCATGCGTGCTGCCTCCAAGAGCTCACGAGAAGTCCGAGAGGCAGAATGGGCGCTTCTGCGCATGCGCGCGGGGCCAGCCATGCATTGCGTCATCCAGGCCCGCCCCCTTTGGTCTCCTACGACTCTGAGTGGCTGGAGAAGGACAGAGGGAGGAGGAGGAATCCAAAAGAGGGGGCCCATTCTGCCTCTTGGACTCTGGAGCTTTTTGGAGCGGCGCGCGAGCAGGGAGGGGAGGAGCTACGACGGAGGACTTCTTTGCAGCATGCAGGGGCGCGTGAAGAGGACCAACAGCAAAAAACCTGGTCAGGGGCGTGAAGATCACCAGGATGAGGCCTGAAGATCACCCTGGTGATCGCGATCACCGTTCTGAGCACCCCTGATATAGATGAACTGAGGCAAACTCTGGCCACCAGGGGGAGCTGATGCACTCCTCATTTCTCAGCATTGCCAGCGTCCCTTGTTGTTCCTTCCGCATTCCTCAGCGGTCCTGGAGTTCTTTAATGGCCTCATAATTCAGTCAAAATTTGCCTCCCCACTTAATGTGATACCTTTATCTCCTACTTGACAGATGCAACTGTCTTTCGGGATGCAAAGGTTGACAGCAGGCCACACTTAAAGGTCGAGCACCCTCCTCGACCCGGGCAGGCCTCAAACTCATGACCTAATGGTCAGAGAGATCTTATGCAGCTGACACTTAGCCAGCTGCACCACATTCCTGGTAATTATGTAAGAATATGTATTAATACAAGGATTGTTCTCACATTTCCGAAAACCACAGTAATATTTGACTTCTTCCACTGTGAAAAAGGGCTTGGAAAGCTGCAACATTTTGAATGTTGATAAATTGCTGCTCTCATTATCCTTTACCATGCTGACAAAAGATAATGGGAGTTCATATTCAACATTCGGAGGACAACCACCCTTGTCGTAAGATCTCATAGAAATATTTAACTTTAAGTTTGGGCAAAAGAATTCAAGAAAAATACAGTGGATGTTTTGGACCTAGGAACTTTATGGTCTCAGATTGGCCCAGAAACATTTTTGTCCATATAACTAGCAGGTGGGATATTCAAACATAAAGCCTTGGCTTGTGTTGTTGCCCCGTTGATAGTGTTGAATATTATGTTGGCTTCTGTCTATGGAGCGACATGTTTGGAATCCATTCTCATTTCTGCTAAGGCCACCCACAGACTCAGCCTACTTCTGACTGTTGTTGATAAATTAGATGAGGGTCATAGGATTTGAACAAAACTGTTAAAGAGTTTAGAAGGGAAATCATATGGAGGAAGGAGGAAGGAACCAAATATCTTCATGGTAATGAAGATCAAGGCAATCTACATTGACCTTGCTCAAATGTTTCCAAAGACTTCAGAAGGAAGAGTGATTGCCTTTGTTCATTTGACTCACTGAGGCTAGGACAAAAACCAGGGAGCACAATACAGTAAAGAGGCAAGGGGTCCGGAGTGAAAGAATGCATTATTTTACAGGTGGCATGGGCTGTGTGCATGTCAGGCCTCCATTCTTAGAAGTGAGGTCATCAAGAAGGTTGTAGATTAATTGTGTAACAAGGTGTCAGAAAATATACTACAAATAAACAGAGCGTGGCTAACTCAACACTTTGACTTTGCAGAAAGTCTAAATGAGATTCTTAAAACAACATGATTATGGCTAAGTTCTTAGCCTGAAGCAAATCCTAGGTTCCCCTTTCAGTGAAGGAGCTCCCAACTGGCCCTGACTTGAAAGGTAATCTAATATGCTACCACTAACAGAAATATAACAGACTTCTTATTGGGACATGTTTAAAAAGAGAATGCATACGAGCTTTCTGATCTCACTGATACATAGGCTTACTAATAACACTGGAGACAAGTGAAACCTGTTTTATGGCTCACAAGGACTCAGTTGAGTAGGATGTGAGTTTCATTCCGAGCAGTTCGACATATGCCAAGGAATCCCAATGGAATCTTTAAAAATAAGCATATGCTTCCCCAATGACATCATACTTCTGCTATCTTCATTGTACTAGAGCCCTTTCCCCCCAAACAAAAGACAAAGGGAATCTCAGAAAAGGTAGAAACCATTGCTCCTTAGTCCTGTTAGGTGGCAAACACTTTTTATTTCGAAATTATTTAATACAGCCACAAAAACCAGAAAGATTACATATATTGTTGAATACTATAATTAAATATTTGCCATGAGGAAATTTAATGCACAAATCAAAGAGCATAGACAATAAAGAGGCCAAGAACTTTCTGAGGTATGTGTGGACACAAGATGGCAGGAAATCTATTGTGTGGACCACAGATCTTCATGCAGCTATTAGGGGTGGTTGATCCATAAAAAAATTGATTCTAAACTCGGGGGGGGGGGATTTCCGTTGCTGGGTCGTTAGAGAAATTATTACAATTTTTAAAAAATAAATTTCGTGATTGAAACATAATCAATAACGAATTTTGGTTATTATTCCTTATTCCAGCTGGATTGTCATCCACCGCTCCCTTCCTTCCCCTGCCAGATCAGATGCCGTGCAGATATAACCCGGGATGGCATCTGATCCAGCGAGGGAAGGAAGGGAGAGGTGGTTGGCTCACATGCACTCCTACAAAACACAGGAGGCAATGCACCAAGCATGCACTAAGCTACTGAGTAAGTAGCTGGCAGTATGGGTACACACAGGTATGCATGCATGCACTCACTCAGCCTGAATAAGTCCTTAAGCCCACTAACAACATGATAGAAGCAAGCTATATCAACACATAATCATTTAATGCAAATGAAATTCACAGATACAGTATGAGCTTCTTATAACAGGAATATCAATCTCCTCAAAAATTGCTTCTCAGGGCCACTTACACACACACAACATCAGAGTCCTGTAGTTCTGGCTGCTCCAAAGCAGGAGGAAAGGCACGCGATCTTGTCCCAAACACAGCCGCAGACCCGGCCAATCGATGCCCAAAAAATGGATCCATTTTTCGGGCATCGATTGGTCGGGTCTGCAGCTTGTGTTTGGGAGAAGGTTTTGCCCGCTTGTGCGCCTGCTTTGGAGCAGCCAGAACTGCAGGAGTATGATGTATATAAGTGACCCTGAGTATGAGAAGAAATTTTAAGAGACTGATATTCCTGTTATAAGCTCTCAGCTGGTGAGAGGAGAAGGGAGGGTGCTGCTGCCTCCAGTCTCCTCTCGCGAGTTGAGAACTGAGAGGGGGAAATATGACCTAATAACATGACCTTTAGAAAAATGGTGGTTCCCAGGTTCGGTATAGTAATTAAACTTCCAGGTTGGGCCCCAAGGGTCAAAAAACTTTGAAATTAATTTTAAATACGAAAATTAACGGATTTCAAAGTATTTTAAATTGGAGATATCCACCCCTAGTAGCTATTAGGCATGGTTTCGAACCCAAAAATAGGGAATCAAAAATCTAATTGGGGGATTTTTTGATTAGTAAAAGAAAGACTTACAAAAATTTTCCAAAAATTCTCAAATGTAACTTAATTACTAACGAAATTCGTTAGTAGTTCTAAAGTAGGCAAAGCAGGGAAACAGGACTGATACTGTTTTAAGCACAGGCAAATCAAGGGGCAACATTTCCCTTGGTTTCCTTGCAGGGAGATATAATGCATTAATATATTATTATTAATATTATTAAATACCTCTGGTGCAGGCCTTGCTAGAGTTCTCTTCACTCCAGCTTTTTCCCATTCAGTTTTACCATAGCAGTCTAGGACCTCCGTTCGAACTCTATGGCTTTTCTTGATTCTGAACTCTTCCTTCGTGCTCTTTTCACTCCTGCTGCCCTTCTCTCAGCAATTCTTATGTCCTTCTACGCTGTCCTTCTATCTAAACCCCCTTCCTGGGTGTTTAAATCGCTTTTTCCTCAGTCCTCCAGCCCCTCTAGGAGTCCCGATCTGGATCTCTCTATGGTTTCCGGCTCCTTTTTCACTTCCTGGAGGAGGCCTTTCACTCTAATTAGGCTTCAAGCATGGAAAGGCCCCAATTTGACTGTGAGTTATGTCTGCAAAGCTATTTTGGAGGGGAAATTTTCCTGTTGGGGGAATCCAGAAATATTTAATAATCTAATGAAATTTTGGGCCCAGGGGGTGCGGAAAAGAAAGTCCACTTCCGGGATTGGCCTTGCAATCCATATAAACTTGAAAGTCCCATTACATATGAATCCCTTCCGATTTCTTTTCATTTTCATAACTTTTTTCTCATGCCTAGTAACTATACTAATATTACCGTAACAATACTTGTCTGTGAATATTTAAAAAAACTATCACAGACAGACAACTTTTTTTAAAAAAAAATGACTGTTTCTATCAAACATGCTATCTTGGTATGCACATATAATACTTCCCATTAAAAAAAATATGGGAATTCTGCATCCAGAAGGTCTGAGGGCTTCTTAGACACACATACTAGGCATCTTGCAGAAACCTTGGCTTTGCAGGTCCATTGTTGATGCAGATTACATAGTGGCTTCATTTGTTTAAAATGTAGTTTGTCTCCAGTGAAAATTATTATTGAATTCTGCAAAAGTAATTGGTGTTACAGTCCATGTTTCACATCTGTTTTGAATTTAGTCACTGGAGCACTAAGCAAAAGTGACTTATATAGCTGGGAAATTAAACAATATTGAATAAATCTTTACCTGAGATACAGAGATATTAGCTATTGCTTGTATATGGTTGTGTTCCTGTTCTTTTTTTGGTCGTTATTGTGCTTTTTTTTGGTATTACTCTTCAAAGCTGTGCCATCCGCCAACATAACATCATTTTTCCATCCTCCTCCGCTTTTGCAGGAAGTTGTGCTTGGCATAAGCAGTCTCTCTCAAGATTTGAATAAATAAACAGAATCCTCTTAGTTACTTATTTGCTGTCAAATTTTAATTGGTTTTGATGTAATGGGCAGTAAGCTGTTTAGTTGCTATTAAGAGAAATTAACATGTAAATTAAGAGATAATGACATTTCATATCATTGCTGTTTTCCTAATAATTATCTTTGGAAGTGCCTTTGAAAATTGGTAAAAGAAAAGTAAACATAAATTCTATTTATGTATCTACGAGAGAGAAAAATTATGACCAAGAGCACCACTGTGCCCATTTGCTCCTTGATGCTTTAACACAATGAAGTACTTGGGGACACAACCGCAGGGCAAAAGGCTTATTCATACCATAGACACATTTATTTGAGACTAGAGTATTCCTGCATTTTTGTTTAAGATTATCCTGAGTGGATGAAGTAATTATTACTCTTAATAAAAGATGCCTAGGATCTTGAAAACCAACAAATTTGTTAAACCATTGGCTGCTATGGCACACTTTGTCAAATGCATTAAATCCTTAAAAGAATCAGATCTTGCCTGATCTCAGAAGGATATGAAAAAGTTTGCATTACAGGAAAAGTTTTTGTGGATCTTACAGCAGGCTATGACACGGTGCAACACAAAAAAGGCTGCATAAAGCCTACTATATTACTCGGGACTATGATTTCACAAAAACTGTCCAGACCCTCCTAGAAAGCTGGAGCTTCTATGTGGAGTTTCAAGAGAGTAAAAGTAGATGGAGGAGGCAAAATATTAGTTTAATACACTTTAATAATAATACACTTTATTTATAGTCCGCTCTTCTCACCCTGAAGGGGACTCAGAGCGGATTACAGGTACACATACTTAGCAGACAATCTCTGCCATTTTGCACATACACAACATATAGACGAACAGAGGCAAACTCTGGCCACCAGGGGGAGCTGACGCACTCCTCATCTCTCAGCGTTCCAGCGTCCCTTGTTGGTCCTTCCGCATTCCTCAGCGTTCCTGGAGTTCTTTAGTGGCCTCATAATTCAGTCAAAATTTGCCTTCCCACTTAATGTGGTACCTTTATCACCTACTTGACAATTGCAACTGTCTTTCAGGCTGCAAAGGTCAACAGCAGGCTACACTTAAAGGTCGAGCACCCACCTTGACCCGGGCAGGCCTCGAACTCATGACCTATTGATCAGAGAGATCTTATGCAGCTGATACTAAGCCAGCTGCGCCACATTCCCGGTTTACTCCAAGGCAGCGTTCTTGTACCAACCTTGTTTAACATCTTTACTATTGATCAGCCACAGCCACCACTTACAAAGAGCTTTATATATGCTGATGACCTTGGCCTAACAGGGCAAGCAAAATACTTTGAAATAGTCAAAAACCAACTTACTAATGCCTTGAAAGATATTTCCAGCTACTACAATGATAACAACCTGAAGCCTAAACCTGCCCAAGACACAAGTGTGTGCTTTCCACCTACGCAGTCGCAAAGCCAACAGGAAATTGAAAGTTGCTTCAAAAGGCCAAGAGCTTGAACACTGTTTCCATCCTAAGTATCTCGGTGTCACTAGATTGAACACTAATAACATTTTGTGAAAACTCACTAGCAGCACATGGGGAGCAGACCCAAAATGAATAAGAACAGCAGCCCTGGCCTTGTCTTACTCAACTGCTGAGTATGCCTGCCCTGTTTGGCACAAGTCTGTCCACACGAAGCAGGTGAACATAGCACTGAATGAAAAAAGCAGAATAATCACAAGATGTCTCAAACCTACACCTGTTGATAGACTCTACAAGCTAGCTGGCATTGCTACCTCCTGATGTGCAATGGGAAGTTGCTGTGAAAGCCATCCACTGCATGGCTGCCAGTCTCCTCCTAGTAGACTCAAATCAAGGAAAAGCTTCATGAGAACCATCACTTTCCCCAACAACAGCAAGAGCATTCCTCTAGGCAGTTAAACCAGAAAAAACTCTCCTGACATCCATTTCCATCCTCTACTACTTCATTGATAACCTTTGACTTATCAATGAACTTTGGGTGGATTTTCAAAGTTTTTATTAAAAACACATTTTTTAATAATAAAGAAAATCTGTTCCAGGTTTGAATGTGTTATTTCCTGTTTCATTGGGTGGTCTTTACTTTGAAAGTAGTTGTTCTACTCCAGAAACGTTGTTTCTGTGGCTCAAACTATGTTAAATGGGTGGAGAACAGAAATAATAGTGCAGACCCCATCAAGGGACATCTAGAATGACCCCCTTCTTCTGGGCAGAAAGCCATCATCCAAACTCTCCTGACATCCATTTCTGTCCTCTACTGAGTTGGAGGGGACCCCCAAGACACATCCATCCATTTATTCCTTTTTGCAGATGCAATCAATAATTTAATTTTATCATTACTTACTGACATAAAGGGCTGGGTGTAGCTGGCTACCCCAGTGCCTTGTTCATGGTAATCAAGCCAAAGTGAAATGATTGATTTTTAAGTAGTTCATGTACTCTTGACTTTGCAAAAATTGCTTATTGCTTTGCAAAGACTATATGATAATTGTTTGCCGCCTTCTTTAGACACCTTTGTAGATTCAAGCAGTCGTTTATATATTTAGACAAAGACTGCTACAGACAGCTATAGGGATCCTTCAGCCATTTAGACTAATGAGCAGTGGGACAGTGTGGGAAAAGTAGTTTAACAGCAAGGCCTTTGGCAATCTCTACCATTGCGGGCCTGGCCTTTGCAAACCACAACAATGGCTGTGCTTAGCCACACCCACCTCATCCCTTCCATGCATCGCTGGGGGAGGGAAAGCATGAGACATTAAAACTTTTTAGGTTTTACCAAAGTTGCTAAATGGTTCTGAAAATTAAAATAACATTGGGAGACATCCAAACATTATGGAATATTTCCGGAAAAAAGGGTTAGTGGTTCAAATTCGGACCCCCCCCCCCCCAACACACACACCTCTCCTGCATGGTTCAAAACTGCTTTGAAAGTCAAAAGTCGGAAGTTTTTTTTACAACTTTCGGGCTCGTCTGAATGAACCTATCCAACCCTACTGTATATGTTACCTATGTTTTTTCTAAACTTCCTCACGAGGAAATGTGGTTATGTTATACGTCACCCATTTATTTTTACAAAAATAACAACCTTTTTCTTTGTCACAAATCTGTGCTTTTACCATTTAAAAGTTAATCTTTTTTTCTTGTATGTGAATGTGCATGTTTTGCCTTGCTGTTACACTGGCCAACACATTGTGTTGCCTCAGATGTGGTTCCTTGCCACAACTTTGTGCTTATACTCTTTTACAGTTGATCTTTAATTTTTACTGTTCCATGTGAACGTGCATTTAAACATTATTTGTTATTTATAAAGTACATTTCCTTATCTAAAACAAACAACAAAAAGGGGTGCACGAAATGGATTAATAGCATTTCAATGAGAAACTTGCTTTGAGATAAGAGTGTTTTGAGCTAATAGCACAGTCATGGAATGAACTACATTCTTAACTCAAGGTATCAATGTGTTTTAAGATGTGAAAGGTTAGGAGAGGGAAAGGCCTAGACCAGGGGTGTCCGGTTCTTGGCTCCCTCAAGGCTTCGTCCTGAAGAGAGGGAGGCGAACTCCCATTGGGGCAGCTACAAACGTAAAGAAGCAGGCAGGCAGGCAAGTGGAGGGGAAGGGAAGGGAGGGGGGAGAAGAGGAGGTGGCCAGGAGCAAGAGCATGCCTCCTCCTCCCTTCACTTCCTCCTCACACACTCCCCCTCCCTCTTGCCTCGGCGCTCTTTCTCTTGTTCTGTTCTGTTTCCTGTCTCCTTCCCTCCCTTCCTCCCTCCCTCTCTCTTTCCCCCTTTCATTCCTTCCCCCTTCCACCACTTGAACGGAAGAGGGAAGGAGCGGGAGTGCAGCGATGGAGAGGGGGCGGGGCCAGAGCGGGAAAGGGGTGGGGCCAGAGTGGGAAAGGGGCGGGGCTGAGGCCGGAGCGCGGGGGGCACTTCCATTCCTCCCTCGTCTTCCTCCTCTTCTCTTCTCTTCTCTTTTGCCTCTTTGGGCAAATTGTAGATTTGTGCCAAGTTTGGTCCCAATCCATCATTATTTGAGTCCACAGTGCTCTTGGATGTAGGAGAACTACAACTCCCAAACTCAAGGTAAATGCCCAGAAAACCCTTTCAGTACTTTCTGTTGGTCTCATGAGAGTTCATTGTGCCAAGTTTGGTTCAAGATGGCTGAATGGCTATCTGTGAGGAATGCTTTGTGTTTTTCCCTTATGGCAGAAGGAGGTTGGACTGCATGGCCCTTGGAGGTCTCCTCCTACTCTAGGAACCTGTTGTTGTTGTTTTTGTTATTATTATTATTATTAGCAGAGACTGAATAAATATCATCATCATTATTATTATAATGCTCACACTGAAATAAATTTCCAAATATTTTGCTTTTATGGCTCTCTGAGTCAAAAAGGTTCCTGACCCCTGATATAATGAATCACAAATGATGCAAATGTTCACATTTTTTAAACCATGGTTTTGTAAAATGTTAGTGAATAAATGTCATTTTTTCCCCATGTCAACCTCTCTTTTTCATTGGTCATAACATATACTCTTATCAGTCTTATTAATATATCAAAAACACAATGTAGTGCTTTATTATTATTATTATTATTAGTAGTAGTATTAAAGAAATTCAATTGATATTATGTAGAATGTAGTTCAGTCTTTAGGTACGGCCCTCCATAATATTTTTTGGCTCTCGTGTGGCCCCTTGGAAAAAATAATTGCCCACCCCTGGCCTAGACACTTGGAAAATAATGCTCTTCCATTTCCCCAACCCTGTTTTTTTTTAAACCAACAACAAATGAACATTAAAAACAAACATTAAAAATTATATTTTGGGATACTTTCTTTTATAACAATGAATACAATGTTTAGAATAAGGAATTAATATAGTAATTCCCCTACAAAATATTAAAAAAATAGGAAGACCTTTATGTAAGACAGTATGCAATCTTATGGCAATTCTTGGTCTTGATATTCTTTTCTCAGTTCTTTCTATAGGAATGAATGATTTATGTCAGATTCACAATATAGAGAAATAAATAAAATGTGCACATTGGGCAGATTATTAGATAAACAAAAACATGTTTGCAAGTTAAAAGTGCTCTGATATGACATGCCAGAAGTGATTGTTTTGATTTTCCAAAGACTATATGATAATTGTTTGATCATTTGATTAAAAATAGTCCTAGATGTCAAAGACTTTTCTCCATCAAAACAAGTGTTATTAGCTTCAATTACAGCTGCCAAGAGGGCTGTGAAGTCCTTTTAGTGTATTTCACTTGGACATTTTGGAAAAACATACATTTTTTATTCATAACCCACAGAACTGTTCTGATTTATAAGCTCTGCTCAACAGTAAATCATGGAAACGAAGAAGAAGAAAACATTATGGCATCATGCCTGAGCAAAAGGAGGAAGGAACGCAATTTTTATATTGCCAATTACCATTAAACATTTTTATTTAGTACAAGATGCATACACAGGAAGGCACGGTGTAATTATCCTCACTTTTATTCAAGGCAAAAAGGAGACATTTTAAGTGATTTCTTGCAGTCATGTTTGCAACTCTGTAACGTCTAAGGCAGTGATTTTCAACCTTTTTTTTGAGCCGCGGCACATTTTTTAACATTTACAAAATCCTGGGGCACGCCACCAACCAACATGACACAAAATGACACTCTAACACAGTAATACATATAGTTAATATGTCTTTAAATGTATTTATACACTCACTTAGTGTTAAACCTGGGCCTGCTTCGATGAACGGAAGGGTGTTTCGTTTGGAGATGGCGTTTAAGCTTGCTTGGCACCATGGCGCTATGGGACAGCTTCTTACCACACACCAAGCACAGTGGAGTCGGTGCTGTCGCATCCCCGGTGAAAGTGAATCCAAATGAAAGATAGCTTTCGCTGTATTGCCTCGAGCTCACCGTCTTTTCTTTTTTCTTTTGTCCACCACTCATATTAGGGCCTTCATCTGTGTCATAATTTTGTCCAGGGCCCTGTTCGGCATTTGCATTTTTCCTTCTCAAAACCTTCTCCATCACTGTCACTCGCTTGTCTTGCTGTGATCCCAAATTGCCGCTGTCACTTGACGCGCAGCTGCAGCACTAACTCGAACTTCGTTTACTTAGTCGCGTCTGAGCGAATCCAAGATGGCGCGACCATAGCACTCTCACGTCACTTCTTAGGTGACGCGAGAGTACTATGGATCCATTTCTTAAAGGGACAGATGCGCCTTATAGTTTATATATGAATGAAGTTCGAAAATAATTTCCCACAGCACACCTGATGATCTCTCACAGCACACTAGCGTTCCACAGCACACTGGTTGAAAATCACTGGTCTAAGGAAATGATTTCAAAGTACATTAACAGTGATGTCAGGAGTAGAAACATTTAATTTAGTCAATGTTCAATCCACAAAGGCGATTCAAAATATGACGCAGCTACTTTGAAAACATTTGTGGTATAATAATAATAAGCATTAATCTATAGGTTGAGTTCGCAATGTACCAAATCAGAGATCTACACAAACATCTTATGTGGGTCTGATCTGGTATCCCAAAAGTACAGGTACATCCTCAGCCACCTTGGAGGTGAGAGGGAGCCCCTACAGCCCAGTTATGCCAAACCATAGGTGCCCCCCAATGGAAATTAAAATAAAATAATAGTACTATAATTGTATACAGCAGGCCTTTGGTATTTTCTGGGATTTACTTCTAGTACCCAGAGGATATAAAAAAAGCATGGATGCTCAAATTCCATTATATACAGTTGTGTCGTATGTATTATATAAAACGGCGAAATCAAGCGTTGCTTTTTTGAAGTTTTTTTTTTGAGGAAATGTTTTCAGGTGTGGAGAGTGAAATCTGTGGATGGTTGATTCTGTAAATATGTATATCCGTGAATATGGACGGAATATGGGTGTGATGTGAATGGGCCCCTGCCATATAATTCACATATATACATGCAGGTTTTATAACCTCAGTTAATAATGTACATGCTCTTTTGTATAGCCATTGGATATTGATGATTTAAAACCAGAAGGAATTTCTTTTTATTTTGTTACTTGTAAGTTAATACACATTGCTTTTAGTGAAGTTTGAGCATGTATTCATATAGTCAAATGCCAAGATCCAGAGGTGTACTTTCATATTCCAGCACTAGGTCTGGGCAATCATGGTTCTAAATGATTCTAAAGTACTTACAAAACTAAAGTTCTGGTGGTGAAAACTAGGTGGCGCTGGTGCTTTGCTTCTACAGTGTTGCTAAAGTTCTGGTGGTGAACATGTCAGAACTCTAACAAAACTTTCAAAATTTTGTTATAAATGGCAGTTCCTAATTGGTTCTGTCTTAAAAATCTCCAATAATGAAATAATAATGAAGTTTTGAAAGTTTTTAAAAATATATAATTTTATTGATTTTACAGAATATTAAAAACAAAACCAATTTCAATTACAGCATATTTAAAAACAAAACCAAATCAACCAATTTGTCTTGGTTTTTTTAAAGATAGTTAACAATAAGAGTCCAGTCTGTTTTCTTCATAGATCTGCCTTCTGAAATGGTGGTTGTTAGGGAGTCCATATTTGCTATGTCTAATTTTTCCCCCCTCCAATTCGAAATTTCAGGGATATCCTCGTTCTTCCATTTTTTGGCGTAGATCATTCTTGCCGCTGATATGCAATATATAAAGAGTTTTTCTTTATTATCCTATATTTGGAAATCTATTAGACCCAACAACAAAAATTCCGGCCTAAACTCAAATTCAATCTCAAGTATATATTTTATCTTCCTATATATTATTTTCCAGAGCTCTAACAAAACTTTCAAAACATCATTATTATTTCATTATTGTCGATTTTTAAGACAGAACCAATTAGGAACTGCCATTTATAACAAAATTTTGAAAGTTTTGTTAGAGTTCTGAAATGTTCACCACCAGAAGTTTAGCAACACTGTAGAAGCAAAGCACTAGCGCCACCTAGTTTTCACCACCAGAACTTTTGTAAGTACTTTAGAACCATTCAGAACCATGGTTGCCCAGGCCTATTCAGCACTAACAGAATATTTTTCCTTCCTTCATCATTCCATGGCACTAAAAACTGGATGAGGGGAGGGTACATGGAGAGGAGGACTGCAAAATGGAGGAGGATTTGTTTAGCACCCTCGGGGATCCATGTCACAGGAACAATACCATTGGTGTATACTGCCCAGTTAATCAGGCGTGCTTTTCTGCATTTCTCCATGACTTGCTCTTCTATCAATTATATAATCTGTCCTTCCTTTGTAGGTTGGCATCCATCTTTCAAAAATGAATGCATTGGTCATGGAAGTAGCCTTGAGAGACTGAACAAAATTTAGTATGTATAAAGTACAAATTTTTCAAAGGACTTTGGGACAAAGCTGCTGTTTTCACTTTGTTTATTTTTTTCTTAAAAACTGAGAATACCTTGAAGTGACATTTTGTTTTCACTTCCGCAGGTGTCAGAAAGTGCAATTATAAATAGCCATTTTAGCACTGCAATATTCTCTTCCATGTCAGTTTTCAACAAAGATGGGTGTAAGTAGTTAGAACCCTCACTAAGATATTGTAAAATATATTGGAGAAATATTATTTTCCAATCTTTATGCATGCTTATTGTTACATTTTTAATTTTATACTATTTTACAAAACATAGGTTTTTAACCCCCACACACACACACCAAGATCTGTGTTACGCTAGAAAAATGCTTACAATAAGTAACCTTTTCTCTTAGGAATTTTGCAAGCAGCTTAGATGTTGGACCAGAATAACAACCCAATAATAACGATTGTGTGAAATTTCTTACATGTGTGTAATCACTACAACATAAGAAAAATAGATATAATATGTAAAAATAGATATATTATTTGAAGATATCTTTCTTGTTGTTGTTTTCGGAACTATACAGATACACATCCTATATTTAAGTAAATTTAAACATTAAAAGCCCTTTCAGGCCATGAAATTGTTGCATTGTGAGTTCACTTTAATTGCCATGGCAACATCCTAAGGAATCCTGGGGTTAATAGTTGAGGGTGGAGCATTTATAGTTCTCAGTCATATGATTTCTCTAGTCGTTCCCAGATTACAAACCCCAAGATTCCACTTTAGTATGGCAGTAAAGATTCATAGGACCACCATAAGATCTATAGGATATTCTCGCCATTGGGTTTCAATTGGATGAAGGAACCTAAAATGTCCTTCCATTTTGTAAAATTTTTGTTTATTCCTTGCCCTCTCAACATTTTCAAGGGTCATCCTGCAAATCGAGGAATGGAAAAAGAAACGATATGATATAATCAAAATGGACTGCCTATCTTTTGCTTTGGATCAAGATAATGTGATTAAGAAGACCGATTGGACTTCGATTACTGAATATCTTAAAGACTGTAATTTAGAATGGTTCTCAAGACTATATAGTTAACTCCCTAGGGTTCTTTCTGTTATTGTCACTACAGGAGAAATCAACAAAAGAAATGATGAAATCTATTTAGTCGTACTAAGACTAAGTTGACATTGGGGCAGGAAGTTTGGTTGTTATGTTGTTATTGTTGATTAATGTGTGTATGAGTGTAGGGTGGGGGGTGTCGTCTTGTCGGGGGTGTCTTTTGTCAAATGGTGTATTATTTTAACTCAAATACAAATAAAAAGTATTTTTAAAAAAATGTTTTCAAGGGTGACATGTAATAATAAATTTTGTATTTGGAGCATATGTCATGATAAAATTTTGTTGATTCCTTTACAATCAACACATTTTACGCCATTATCTATCCAGAGAAATTTTAAATATTTAAATATAGTGTTAGAGCAGGGGTGCCCACACTTTTTCAGCATGCGAGCTACTTATAATAAAACCAAGTCAGAAAGATCTACCTTCCGCGCACGCGCCTCCCGCGCTGAACACCATCCACGTTTGCTTCCGGACGAGAGAGAAGCAGGGCGGAGCAGGGGGAGGGGGGTGGGGATTGGCACGGCCTGGCTCCGTCCCCCTCTGGCTTTAGCTCTAGAAGCAGCTGCTCCAGCCTTGAGGAGGGCAGGGCCAAGCCATTGGTGGCATAGCTGGGCACAAGTGCTGGCTTTTGGCCCTGCCCCCTCAAGTGATGGAGCAGCTGCTGGGAATGCTGAAGCTGGGGGAGGGAGCTGGGGCTTGGTGTCGGAAGGAGAGGACATGGGCCTGGCTTACGCCCCCCTCTGAGAAGTGCCCTATCCGGGTGCTATCAACCTCCTTCGGTCCCACGATCGACTGGTTGATTGTGATCGACTTCCTGGGCAGCCCTGTGTTAGAGTGTCAGAGTGGTCCAGCACATATATCTTTTTGTTTAATTGCTATTAAATTTTTTAAAAATTAATTTCTAGGGGGGGGGGAGGCGGTGAATATTTTATTTTTCTGGGAAAGGGGCGGTAGGCCAAAAAAGCTTGGAAACCACTGGTTTAAAGGGCGAGGCCAGTTCTGTGCACTCTGTGCTCCACCAGAAAAATCAATTGCACAGGCTCGAAGGACACATCCAACTTTTAAAACCATCAATGTGCTCGCAAAATGCGTGAGATGAGTCCTTTCTAAGAGTCTTCGTTCACGAAGTAATGCCAGAGATATCATGTTAAGACTAGGACTTCAAGTTATTTACATGACACCTACAGAAATGCATGGCTATTCCATTCATAAGATCATCTGTTTGTCTGGAGAGAACTTGCTTGAGCGGATTTTTGAAACACTCATTTTCAATTGTTGTCCTTGCTATGTAAAAACAAGTGAACATCAAGAACTGCAATCTGTATGTTTCATCTGTCATAATATAAATTTTAACTTTAAATAAAGAAAAAAATAAATACAACAAGTACATTGAACCAACATTTTAGCTTGTATCTATTTCACCCTATATTCTTGAAACTTTTCAGATGAAGGAAATTTCCTCTAGAATTAATACGATAAAAATGTCTGCACTCTCTATAAATTTAATCACATCTTAAACCATTCATAAATTTCATATTCCTCTTACAGGGTTTTTTTTCCAGACCTTACAATAACATTTTAAAATCCCTCCATTTTTAACAGGAAAACACCACAAAGGGAAAGAAGGAAAAGGAAAAGAAGCAAATAAATCCGCCCATAGGGAGAAAGGATACTTAATTCTGCCAGCTTTTAATTTCTCCTTCTGGTCTACCGAGAACAATCTTTACTCAAAGCCCTCTTCTATTTCAGTGAATTAAAATGACAGAAATAGAGGTGGGAGTCAAGAAAGTGACTTTGGGGATTCACTGGAATAGTTTTTACTGCCATAACACATAATAAGCGACAGTATTGGAAAAGGGCAAAAGAATTAAAGGAGGAGACATACCTATCAATGGCCTTCAGCCACAAAGATTAAATAGAGTTTTCAAGTGACAGATGAACTCCAACACAAAAAATGGGAAGTGCTGCATTTATATTATTACTGGGGGCTCTAGAAGCATTGGGAAAAATACAGTGCCGGCCTTTGGCATTCCGCCATGTAAGCGGCCGCGTAGGGCGATGGGTCCTGGGAGGCGTTGCCGCCTGCGAGGCGCCGCCACGCTGGCCGCCCCTCCGCCCGCGCCTCCTGCCTGGGAGCCAGTGCTCCCGCCAGCGCCGCCGCCGGAGATGCAGCCGGCGGTGCAGGCGCAGGTGGCGCAGCCGGTGATGCAGCCGCGCCAGGCGTCACTGCGCATGCGCAGGCATGCGTGGCGCACTCGCGCAGCTGCGGCGTGACGCCACGACGCCTGCGCATGTGTGCGTGACGTCGCCGCGCAGCTGCGTGTGACGTCACCGTGCATGCACAGGCGTGCGTCATGCACACCTGCGCACGCGCGGTGAGTGTCGCCGCGCGGGCTGCCGCGTCCAGCAGCCATGGGGGGGCAGAAATAAGGCTCGCCTACCCCCCCAGGAGAGGTGAGACCGCCCCTGGGAAAATACAGTACATTTACTTGTCAATTCCAGCAAAAATAAAGACTTTGAATCAAGAGAAGTAATTTTAATTTACCAAGGTATCTGTTGGAACTAACAATTGGATTTAGAGTTGAATGTTGAAAAAAATCAACTCTGGATTAAACCTGCAGGGTTCTATATATAAGCCATTAGGCCTGGGCAATCATGGTTCTAAAGTACTTACAAAACTAAAGTTCTGGTGGCGAACACTAGGTGGCGCTGGTGCTTTGCTTCTACAGTGTTGCTAAAGTTCTGGTGGTAAACATTTCAGAACTCTAACAAAACTTTCAAAATTTCATTACAAATGGCAGCTCCTAATTGGTTCTGTCTTAAAAATTGTCAATAATGAAACAATTATGACGTTTTGAAAATTTTGTAGGAATTCTGAAATGTTTGGACGCCGATGTCTTCCCTTCCGCGTTAGGTCTAACGCGGAGGGAAAGACATCTGTGTCCAACCCAGTTCTGAGCGGAGGTAAGACATCCGCAACCAAACTAGGTTAAACACCCAGTTTGGATGCGGATGTCTTCCCTCTGCTCAGAACTGGGGTGAGAGGCGCAGGCGGGAGGGAAGGCCAGGGAAGGGAAACCCGCCGATTCCTTTCTAAAAATGGCGGTGGTGGCTTCGCAATGGCAAATTCACTTCCGGGTTGCTTACAGCGCTACAAAACCGCTTCAAAAGTTAATTTAATCTGAATTCATTCTGATTTTAGAAGCATTTTGATGAACCTACCCAGGCCTACTGCTTTGTATGGCCCTGTGCTGGTTTGCTTATTGTTATTTTGCATGGGCTAATCTATTTTGTGATGTTCTTTGGGAGAAGTGCCAAGGCGAGAGAGTCAGGCAGAAATGTTGCTGAGGAGTAGCAGAAGAAAAAAAAAGTGTACATTAAACTTGCTATTGCTAATATGTACCATTGACAATTCTGTTTTTAAATATTCCCATTTCTGTTCCATTGCACTTCCATTTTCATACCATGAAGTTTTTGCAGTATATTATTTATTTTATTTATTTACTTTGCTTCTAGACCGCCCCTCTCAGCCCGAAGACGACTCGAGGCGGTGTACAAATAGCAGAACTGCTCAAGACAAACACACCAACAATTATCAACACAATTCCAACATATACAAATCAGCATTTAACATTTAAAAACACAATATCAGCATCTCATCATTAAATCAATTTCCAATTGCATCGTCGTCGTTCGTTAGGTCTCAATTTGATAATCATACTACACCTGCAAATGCCCGGTCAAATAGCTAGGTCTTGAGCTTCTTGCGAAATGTCAGGAGGGAGGGGGCTGATCTGATGTCATTCGGAAGGGCATTCCAAAGCCGAGGAGCCACCACTGAAAAGGCCCTGACTTTTGTTCCCACCAATTGTGCCTGAATTGTGCCCGGTAGCAAACTGGTAGCCAGTGGAGCTGGCGCAACAGAGGTGTTGTGCGCTCCCTGAGTGCCGCTCCTGTTATCAACCTGGCTGCTGTCCGTTGGACCAGTTGAAGCTTCCGAACAGTCTTCAAAGGCAGTCCCACGTAGAGGCCGTTGCAGTAATCTATACGGGATGTAATCAGAAAGTGGACTAACGAGGCCAAGTCAGACTTCCCAAGGTACGGGCGCAGTTGGCGCACAAGTTTTAACTGTGCGAATGCTCCTTTGGTCACCGCCGAAACCTGGGGTATATTCATAAAGATGTCTTCCACAATACACATGCATTTGGATATGTCAAAATCAATACTGAGACTCTCCATGTTTGTCTGGTGGCCTAGGAATAAATGTTAATACAGTAACATTTACCTTTGTTATTTTCTCAATAGAAACCAATTAGCATCCTCATGTGTTCATATATGTTCAAATACAATAACAGGATGAAGATACCTTAACTGAGCAGTAATAGGATCTTGCTTGAAAGCCAGAAGCATAAAACCCTCAACTACATAGAGATGCCTGGGATTGGCTGCCACATACAACACATAATGCTATCCTCATCTGTTACTGGTGTTGAAATAAAAGTCAGTGAAGAGGATCTTTTTGTGTAGGGTAAAATAAACATTTCACAGGTGCTGTCCAAATCATTCTGCTAACTATGGGCTTAAACAAAATGAACTTTGTTGACACTTTAACAAGGGGAAGAATTTCCCTTGAATTACGGCCCTCTTCAAACATTACACAACAGAAATAGCCTAAATGGAAAGAGATGTCGGTTGTTCCTCCCTGGCAAGCAATTCGAATGTATACAATTGTGTTGCCTTTCAGGAGCTAGTTCTGTGTCTCCTGGTAATTTCTGTAATGACACAAGGTTTGTCTGATTGATGATTATTTATGTCTTTGACAAAATGAGTTCAGGTTGTGTTTTCCCATTCTGAAAACAGTGTTCTCAACAAGGGAAATGTCTTCTTGTTAGTCGCGCCGGTTAGTCAAGGGGCACAATTGGCTAGGACACATTACAAGAGTCATGCAATCAATAACTGAACATTCAACTATGGCTGGAAGCTGCACATTTCATTTTTTCTTTGTTAAAAATATTTATATCCCACCATCTATCCAGAGATCTTAGAGGGCTGTACAACAGAGTCAATCTAACTTAAATATTGTTTTAATTTAACAAGGCGTACAATCAAAATGATTTCAAAATGCTAAACACAAAATAAAAGATTTTAATTAACTACTGTAACGCTCTCTACATTGGCCTTCCTTTGTCGGTAATCCGGAGATTTAAGTTAGTGCAGAACGCAGCAGCTCAACTCCTCGCCGGAGTCCCAACGAGCCATCACATCACGCCAATTCTGCGCGAACTGCACTGGCTTCCTGTAGAATGCCGGATTACCTTCAAGGTGTTAGTGTTGACTTTTAAGGCCTTAAATGGTCTGGGGCCAGAGTATCTAAAGGACCGTCTTATCCCATATCGTCCCACCAGATCCCTCCGTTCTGAAGAACACAACCTCCTGGTTATTCCAAGCCCCAAGACGTTCCATCTGACCGCAACCCGACGAAGGGCTTTTTCGATTATAGCCCTGGTTCTGTGGAATGTGCTGCCAGCCGAGATTCGATCTCTTAAGACCCTTCTCCCATTCCAGAAAGCCTGTAAAACCTTGTTTCGGCAGGCCTTCAGAACATGAATGGCCATCCCCCCCCCCCCCTTGCTAAACACCTCTATTGTGTTCCTGGTTGATGTGATGTAAATGAAATGTTTAATTCGAGATTTTAGCCGTGTTTTATCGATTCATGTAAGCCGCCCCGAGCCACTGGGAGAGGCGGCAGATAGAAATTTGAATAAATAAATAAATAAATAGATTGATAATGGACTTGATTGTGAGAACTGATAACTTACCAGTTCTCTCTAGTTAAGTTTTCCCTTCTTCCTTTTCATTCTGTGTTCATTCATCTATCTATCTCTTTCCTTTTTGTTTTCCCCTTTCATTCTAGATTGGACTTGGTTGTGAAAACGGATGACTCACCAGCTCAAAAATCCTAGACATAAATAAAGAAATACTTCATTGTTTTTATGGTAAAATGACATATTGATATTACTGTAACTCTACCACAATTGCAAATCTCTCACAAAATTATTAAAATAATGTTTAGCTGACAGACCATTAAAAGCATAATTACGGTATCTCATCATAAGCCTGTGGTTTGAAGTACCTTCCCTTTTCAACTTTTCCCAAATCCATATGTTGGAAAAAATACCAAACAGAGCACAAAGACTAATGCCTCCTTTACTTGGGTGTGGTATGGGGAATCTCTAATGTGTTTATTTTAGTTTTCTGGGAGTATAATGAACACTCAAAAGTGAACAGCTCCTTTGTCTTGCTTCTCCATCAATGAATAGGTTCAAATTTTGCATTAATAAGTGCTGGTGAAGTGGTTCTGCCATAAAACAAAACAAAAATATATTTTAAGTTATCACTAGTCGTGGAATATCAAACAGAGAGTTAAAATGCAGTCTTTATAGGTCTTTCAAAATTGCTTAAATAAGAAAACAAAATTTGTCCCTAAGATATTTCAGATTTAACTGGTGATTTCCTTCGAGAAATAGTTTTGTGGCTTTATCTGAAACTATGATGGTTAAAATGCAGGACCTTTATGACCTTCTCAATGGCAGGTTTACATTGAAACTGTTATAAATTATTACAGAGGTGTAGCCAATCTAAACAGCCCAACATAAATATATCTGCAGACATACTGGCTACTACATATTCTAAACACTGTCTGTATATGAATACACAGAGCTTTCTAGATCATTGAAGAAAATGTATTTATTCATAAAATCAATAATATGTTTTTTTAATGTTTGACAAAAAAGTACTATTATAGCAATCTGACTGAGCCCTGAAAGCTTTATTATGCATTCCTGTGTGGTTTCCTCCATCTGATAATATTTAAGAATTTCACTTTGAATTATGAACATTTTCAATCATTGTTTTTGTATCTAGCCAATCCTAAACTATTATTTCATTGCAGGTCACAGCTTAAAGGAGCAATCCTATGTTAAATGTATACTGGTTTCAATGCTGCAAGATTTGATTTAACTCAATAAGGTTGGTATATCTTGAGATCCTTGGCCACACTGGGGGAAACTGTACCCAGACTCTTAGCATAAGAATGCAACGGGAAGGGCCAAAACTGGACAATGTTATAATTGTGTCCAAGGAGAAGCCGAGTTATCTCAAACCTCAAACTTTCTCCAATCTTGCACTCCTTTTCCCCAAGCAGAAAGAATAATAAACTCGTCTAGTGTGGGATTGTTAGCAATAGCCACCTTGAGTCCCCATGGGGTGAAAGGTGGTATATAAATAGATAATAATGCTCATTGCAAACATACAGTATGACCTTGCATACCTTTGTGATTGGTATCTTCAATTTCACCTACTCATATCCCGAATAGATTACTGCAACGCACTGTACGTGGGGCTGCCTTTGAAAACAGTTTGGAAATTACAATTAGTCCAATGGGCAGCAGCCGGATTACTAACTGGAGCTACATACAGGGAGCATACCACCCCTCTGTTGTGTCAGCTCCACTGGCTGCCTGTCCATTTCCGAGCTCAATTCAAAGGGCTGGTTTTGACCTTTAAAGCTTTATATGGTTCTGGCCCAGCTTACTTGTCCGAATGCATCAGCCTCTATGTCCCACCTCGTAATTTAAGATCATCCGGGGAGGCCCTGGTCTCGCTCCCGCCAACTTCTCAAACGCGGTTGGTGGGGACGAGAGAGAGTGCCTTCTCAGTGGTGGCTCCCCGTCTGTGGAACGCGCTTCCAAGCGACATACGATCAACCCCATCCCTCCTGGCATTCAGGAAAAAAAAAGCTGTGGGACCAAGCGTTTGCACATTAGCACAATACAGCACTTTGGACTGGATTTGTAACAGCAAGTTGATGGATATGGCTCAATGCTCCTGTTATGGATGAAATACTATTTTTAACTTAAGAGAATGTGTATGATGTGTTAATGTTAATTGTATTTTAATGTGTTTTAATGCTGTATGTTTTTGGTTTTATATTGTATTTATTATGTTGGCATCGAATTGTGCCTTTTGTTAGGCCGCTCTGAGTCCCCCCTCGAGGATAGAGAAGAGCGAGGTAGAAATGTTGGAAATAAATATAAATAATATCTGACAAAATATGTCCTCTCTAGGAATTCCTTAGAATTTCTAGACAATGTTATGGTATTATTCAGTTTCAATCATGTTAGAGGATCTAGTAAATTCCTAGAGAGGAAACCTCTGTAAAATTTTCTGGGTCCTCGAGGGTAATAACTTTTGGCCCTTAGTCATTCATTCCAATAGGGTTCACTACTATCCAGTTTCCTGCTTTCATTGTAAGTTCAGAAACATACCTTAGGTGGATATGGGGGCACTTAATTAAAAGGCTATTATTACTTCTTAAGATGGTACGTTCAGTTCCACAGACAGTACTGAGACTTGTCTCCCAACTAATAGTTCCACTAGATGGTTGTTGTTCTAAACTTCTGGAACATCTAATCACTTAGATCGTTCCCTGAGTCTGGCTACTACTGGGTTACTCGTAACCCACACAGTCTAAGAGTCCAACTACCTGTCACTCTATCTCCAGAGATGACCAGGTATCCCAACTGCCTATCACAAGAACAGTTCTAAATGGCACTCTTCCAACAAGCGTTCCCACTAGAATGACTACTGGCCCTAAGGGCGGTCAGAACTGAGTCGTGACTCCCACTAGTCCAGCCTATTCCTACGTGGTGAATTGCTTAGGACAGACTGTCAGTCTCTGTTGCCAAGGCTCTGGTGATACTCCCCAGAAACCTTGCTCAAGACTGCCTCAGGCGAGATGCCGAATCTACAGCCTGACTCTAAACAGCAGAGGTTGGAGATGTGCGGGGAGTCATACTGTATTCTCAAGGTATACCTGGACATCAGAAGTTGGCCAATGAAGAAATGAAATAGGTTATGTGTTGTTTATTTGGTTATTTATTTATATATTTATACTGCCCTATCTACTTGGGCAAATAAATTAATCCACTCACTGAGATCATGTGAGATACCCACAGAATACCTGAGCAACAACACCACCAAAGTCAGAGCAGAGGTGAAACAGAGAATCTTAGATATCCAAGCCCAAGAGGATCTTGCGTGCCTTGCTAGTGTAGGCTCTTTGAAATGGCTAGCGGCACTGAATTCCAGCTTCAGTCGTGCCCCTTACTTGATGGCCAATCTTCCAAGACAGTTAAGAGTGACTAAGTAGTACCAAGAGCGCAACCCCATTCCAAATCGGAGGGGTGACCAGAAGGAATGGGGTTGCACTCTTGGTACTACTTAGAATGATGTTGGTTTCCATCACCATTTATGCTTCGCCTTGAAAAAACCCGGATACCATATTAAAGTGGGGAGGCAAATTTTGACTGAATTATGAGGCCATTAAAGAACTCCAGGAACACTGAGGAATGCGGAAGGAACAATAAGGGACGCTGGGGATGCTGGGAGATGAGGAGTGCATCAGCTCTCCCTGGTGGCCAGAGTTTGCCTCTGTTCATCTATGTGTGTGTAATGTGGAAACGGCCAGGCCCGGATTAATGTTTTGTGGCACCCTAGGCCACACTCTGTAAGTGCAGCCCCTGGAGGGGGGGGGCGCTTGAGGGGGGCGGGGCTGCTTGAGCGGGGTAGGGCCACTTGCGGGGGGCGGGACCGCTTCAGTGAAGGAACGGTGCTCGCCCGCGCAAGCAAGAAGGAGCCGGGGGGAAGTCCCGCCGCCCCTAGGGCATCTGACGTGGCTTCCCCCGCCGCCTCCTCGCTTGCACGGATGGGCGCCACTCCTTCCTTCAGTGAAGGGAGGGGCACCCGTGCGAGCGAGGAGGCGGCGGGGGGAAGCCACGTCAGACGCCCTAGAGGCACGAATTCCCCCCGGCTCCTTTTTGCTTGCACGGGCGAGAAATGAAGGAAGGAGGGGCAGAGCTGGTGCGAGGGAGAAGGAGCTGGGGGGAAGTCCTGCCCCTAGGGTGTCTGACGTGGTTTCCCCCACCTCCTCCTCACTCGCGCTGCCCCGCCCCTCCTTCCTTCACTGCGCAGGCACAGAAGCAAGCGGCCAAAGATCGGATTTTGTAAAAAATATTTTTTTAATTTTTTCAATTTTGGGGGGTCCGGATCTGCCGCCTCCCCATGGCTGCCACCCTAGGCCATGGCCTAGGGTGGCCTTATGGGTAATCCGGGCCTGGAAACGGCAGGGATTGTCTGCTAAGTATGTGCACCTGTAATCCGCTCTGAGTCCTCTTCGAGGTGAGAAGAGCGGAATATAAATCAAGTGTATTATTATTTTTATTTTTATTATTATTATGATGGCTGGAGTTAAATTTGTAAAAATGTACCTGTTCCAACTTACATACAAATTTAACTTAAAGAATAAATCTACAGCACCTATCTTGTCCATAACTTGGGGACTGCCTGTATTTTTACTACAAAATAAATGATGATGGAAAGAAAATGCTAAATATGAAAACAAGCCACTATGCAAAAGAGAGCTGCATATACTTTGCAATACAACCCACCCTCTCTTGTCTTCTTAATTAAGCAACTCTGGAACAGTCCTGCATTTTGGGCTGAATGTGAACAGCATGACGGGCTCCAATCCAAAGAAGTTTGCTTGTCCACATGGACCTGTGTTGTCTCTGCTCCTTCTCACCGTGGCAAATGGCCACAGAACTTTGGAGAGCTTCTGGCTGTTGCTGGGCATCTTTGCTGACATCAACAAAGGTGCCCAGAAAATTGGCAGGTTCTCAACTGAAGCGCTAAGGCTATTGAAAAAAAGAAATAGTGAGAAGCCATGAAAGGTAAAGTGGCAGCCAAGCAGTGCTGAATTGGTTTCAGCCTTGCTGGACAATCTGGGCTCCATCCACTCCAAGGTGGACATGGAGATGTGGGCTAGTCTACATGAACTCCTTGGGCCCAGAAGGAAACTTTTCTCCTTTCAGGTGCTTTGATACTGTCAAGTCAGCACTAACTTTTCTTAGGGATTCTGAATACCTGATACACATCCTTCACCTGAGAGACCTTTCTCCATACCACTTTAAAACTATCAGCCTCAATTAACATATGCACTCTTTAACGTACAGCAAAGTGTCTTGTTAAGAAAACAAAAGTGATGCATGTGATTACACCTAGGCCTTTTAGTTACCATTGGGACCTCAGGGTAATGGCTGTTGGCAGTTGCAACTCATCTTAACAGATTAGCAGAATCAAAATATTTACTCAAGAAGGCCATTTCCCTAAAATGCTAAGCTGTGCAAGAATGGCTGAATGGCAACTGCTGCTACTTGCTGGTCTTGATAAATAGGAAGTAGAAGAAGAGAAAGGTCACCAATTTGTATCTCTTCTGCAGCCCCCCCCCCCTCTGGCATGCATAGCAAAGATTTACCTCTTCACAATGAGTCAGGTCTTCTGCAAGGTTGTGTATGTGTTTTTTCTTTTCTTTCCTGAAGAGTTTGAAAACAAAACCTGATGGGGCTTGCATGTATCTATTCCACTCGAAAGCAAGGTCAGCTATGTATCATGGTGGATTGGAGGCTGGCTGGGGAACGTCGAAGGAGGCGGCGCCCCGGTCCCTTCTTCTTTTCTTCGCACTGCCCGGCCCTTCCTCCTCCCCCAAGCAGCAGGCGTTCAGCCGGAGGGGGGGAGGAAGGGGGGCAGAGAGCTTTTCTCGCGGCACAGCAGGAGGTCCGTCGCGGCACACTAGTGTGCCACGGCACACTGGTTGAGAAAGACTGATGTAGACAGTGGAAAACCTTAGACAATTTAGGTTTCATATCTCTTCTCTTGGCTTTTCTTTGCAAATGAAGATTCAGGAACGACTCATCCCACGCTTTCTACAAGCGCATCGATGATTCGGAGGTTGGATGTGTCCTTTGAGCCTGTGCAATGGATTTTTCTGGTGGAGCACAGCGTGCACAGAACTGGCCTCACCCTTTAAACCAAAGGCTCGTCTGCCGGGGCCTAGCAAGCTGGGACGGTGGCAGCGAGGTCCTCAGGTCGTAGGTTTGGTTCTAGTTTCCTTCTCTAGATGGTTGACCTTGCAGGGCTAGATGAGCACCATCTGCCCGGGTTTGAAATTAGAGTTTTCCTTCTCCTAGGATGGTTGCCAAAAGCCTCTCTATGTCTCGCAATCAGTACTTCAGATAGGGGCCGATCAACAGCAAGGTAAAGTTGCAGAATCATCTTTCTGTTTCAGCCAACTTGGATTGGTTGGTTGTATCAAGATTACATATAATCATCAAAAAATATAAAGTAATTATTTGGAATAAAACTTCACAAAACCCCCAATCTGACTGGTCAATGAACATGGGAGTTGTAATGCAAAACATCTGAATGATATTTGGAAACAACAGGAGACTATTTATTTATTTATTTATTTATAACTTGTATCCCGATCGTCTCACCTCCGTAGAGGGACTCAGACTGCTTACAGCAAGGATCCAATGCTACAAAACACATTAAAAACATCCAACAACAATACAAGATTAAAATACATATAAAATTCATAAAAGCCAAATCGCCAACTAAAAACAAGTTCAACTCAGTCTGTAAATGTGGTCATTCACTTTGGTCTATAACCAGTCTCAGTCTTCTTCTGGGAATGCTTCGTTCCATAGCCAGGTCGTCACTAGCCTCCTGAATGACAAGAGGGAGGGGGCAGATCTTACCTCGCTTAGGAGAGACTTCCACAGAATGCTTCTAGAACATGCCCATACAGCCCGCAAAACCTACAACAACCCATATATTTGGCTGCTTACCTGTTGGTTATATTGAAGCATATATGAAAATGATCTGTTTCAGTAAAACATATTCCAACAGTCTTAAAATATGCACCATGCGTGGTCTCAGTTTATTAATTAATTTATTTATTGACTGGCTTACTTTATTTTTATCCCAGCTTTCTCCCAATATAGGGACTCAAAGCTTCCCTGGATTGAGTTGGAAAGCAACAATAGAGTAGGATGTCATCTGCATATTGATGGCACAGTGAGTTCACAAATCCTGTGTGTGAGAGAGAAACGATGACATAGAAAATAATGGAGTTGGCCTAAGACTGGTCTACCTTTAATGCCATGGAGATCTGCCCAAGTATCCTTCTGATTACACTGGCCTGGCTGTGGAAGCTACGGTATGAATGCAGGTATAGACAAAGCCTGAACCCTATAATGCTTCTTATGCACATTGAAATTAATATAAAGCAGCCATAGTTATCATATTTACTGCATCTAAGAACCTTATCCTACAAAGCAGGCACATAGATATTACATCTGGACTATCAGTTTTGGTCACACTATGAGTCAGGTCTTCTGCAAGGTTGTGTATGTGTTTTTTATTAGGGTGTGCAAGCCTCTCCCCCATGACAAGGGGGCGCCAATGGAGAGGAATAATAATAGTAATAAATAAATAAATAAATGGCAAGATGCAATAAATAGGGGACAGGGACTAGTGCAGAGAATGAAATTATGTGGATGTGTAGAAGAGTTATTTCAGGTAAACTTGGGCATTGGTGAACTTGCACAGGGAATGTGGCTCAGCTGGCTGGGAGTCAGCTGCATAAGATTTCTACTGACCAGAAGGTCATGAGTTCGAGGCCTGCCCGGGTTGGGGTGAGCTCTCGACCAATTTGTGTAGCTTGTTGTCAACCTTTGCAACCCAAAAGACAGTTGCATCTGTCAAGTAGGAAATTTAGGTACCACTTTGTAGGGAGGCTAAATTTGCCTGATTTCTGGAATGTTAAATTGCCTCTATGTCTGTTGTGACGACTTGGTACACCCAATTCTTAAAACTCGCTACCACCAACCTAATATTCTTATTAGGATTTTATTTTTTAAATAAGATTTCCAGTTAGGCTCCTATTTAAAATCACCCACTGAGAGGAAACTGAGAAGAAGTATGATGGAGGCTTTTAAAAAGTTAACAAGAAAAGGAGTTTATTAACTTTAACAGGCTTTTATAACAAACGAGGCACATATCTTAATGGTTTACTTCTATTGAGGCAACGAGAGCATATAGTTACAAAAAATGGTTCAACAGCGTGAAGGTCTACTGAGTATGAAATGTGCTGGAGCGTATTGGTTTCTCTAGAGGTATTTTCTCTTAGATCTTAAAGGCAATCCCAGTCAGTGCTAAAACTTGACTGTAAAAGCTCTGTCACACTAATGTTGAAACTAGTGCGAGCAGATGTTAACAACTAGGAACTTCTAACCCTAAAAGTTCCCTGAGTCTTGTCTGAATGAGCCAACAGACTCGTGCTAGCTCCCAGTCTCAGAGCCCACCTTTCTCTCTATATCCAGAGACTCCAAGGTGTCCTGACTGACTGTCCCAAGTCAGCCCTACTGGCTCTAAACTCTAAGCGGCACCCTGATTCTCTTCTGACCCTAAGCGCTGTCAGCTACCCTGACCCCTTAGTTCAGAATGATCCCTAGGTGTTTCGCTATAGAACAGACTGATTCAGACACACAGCCTAGCTCAAGACAGACTGCTATGGCTTGGATGTTACTTTTCCACAGCCTAGCACAAGACTAGCTTTTTCTGACAGGATTTCTCCCTCCTAGTCAGCTCAGCTCCTCCCCTATGGCTCTCAGCCAATCTCTTGGGAGACACTGTATCTAGACAGAGGAGCCCTAAAGCCACTCCCCCTGTCTCTGGCAATTACCTTCCTCTAATGGCTGCTGTGTGGAACTCCCTTCCTAAGATGGATGCCAGCTATTCTAACCAGGGAGCCAAACTGCAACACAGGTCTCGGCCCGCTCAGAATGGGTGAGTCCTTATATCTGTCTATATATGTTGTATGTCTATGGCATTGAATGTTTGCCTGTATATGTGCATTGTGATCTGCCCTGAGTCCCCTGCGGGGTGAGAAGGGCAGAATATAAATGACGTAAATAAATAAAATAAAACTAGCACAATTGTGCTATTGGAGAAAGATGCAATATTGAAGGTATTCAACTTGTGATGTATCAATTATCTGTACTAATAAAACTGTTAGAGAATAGAAAATTGGTGTGATATAGTCCAGGATCTTCTTTTGTAATTATTCTACCAGAGTGACATATCTAGTGTGGTAGAGGAGCTGGAATCAGTGTCCAAGACTGAATGAATACGTAAGTAGTAACCGGCCAGCTGCTACATGACTGCACAATCTGCACCATTTGTGGTCCGCCAAATAATTAAGTTTTGCACCGAAAAATCTTCTTTTGCACCCAAGTCACATATACAGCCAAAGCAAGGTGTTTATCAGATCTCCGGTTGGCTGTGAGCCATGCTTGCATTTGGCTCGGTTGGTGGGTCATATATAGTGACAGCTTGGGCTAATTTGATATCCATTTTCATTGTAAAGGTGTGGCTGAAGAAAATGTATTCTGTGTGGCAAAAGCTATTCTGCACTCCTCCAGCTTTTTTTAAAGCCTCTCGATAAGAAATGTCACAAAATATACATTTTTGGTTGAAAAGTTAAAGAGTGCATATTAGACATATGAAATCATAATTTCTTTAGGATACAAGGAACTTTCTCCTCTCTCTACTAGACAACTTTTGGCTGTAGAACTGAGGCAAGTTTAATTCAGGAAAATATCCCAAGTAATGGAGCCAGAGAGGCTAAATCAGAGTGGTAAATACTGCTAAGCCATCATTACTTGCTAAACAGCTATTAGTCATCTCACTCTCTGTTTTTTATAGCATGCTTAGAGTTCTAAAAGAATTGCTTGTGATACATTCTTAAACAAAACAGAAAAACCGATCCTGCAAAACCACACGTCTCTGCCAAGAGAATCTTAAGGGCCTAGTTTTAAACCCGCCAAAGTAATGAACTGAACATTTATATTATAATCTGCGAAGGGACTTAGTGGTGGTAGTGAAGCTTTGGACATTGACTGGCCATACTGTCTAAGGTCGAATGAAGAATCTTTAGCTGCTGTTATGCTCTCAGTTCTATGTAGGAGCTAGGCAGGTAGGAGAGTCCAGGAATGAAGAATAACTGAAGGCAAGCCCCAGAAAGAGCCCATCTGCATCCTTATTGTTTTGACCTGCAGCAGGGAGTTCCAACGTTCCTGCACATGTGGTCTGGCATCTCTAGCACAAAAAGATGGGATTTGGCATCAAAAGATCTCCAGCCATTTCTACCTCTTTGTTTTCTTGCCTCACATAACCTGAAGCCATGGACTCTTATTGCACGGATTTGCAGGCGGACAGGCCAACAGGGGCAAGCCCTGAGCGGTTTGGGAGACATAGTTTTCCAAGGATTTTCATGTATTTGGACTCTCCTCAGCCTGTTAGCAAAAAGGACTCACCTCTTATAGTTTTCCCAAGGACACAGATGGACTTATCTATTATGGACTTTCCCCAAAACATATGGATTTGATGCTTTTCAAGATCATATGGACTTTCTTTGTACTCCTTGCATATGAAATAATTATGCGATATTGGTAGTGGTATTTCCCTGCAACCCTCCCCTTTCCATGTAACCATTTTCCTGCATGCTTTTTTCCTTTCCCATATGTTTTTAAAAATATGAGGAAGGCTACGTAACTCAGCTGTTGTTTTTCAAGATCAGGGCGACCACATTCCTGGATGCACCCTTTAATCCAATCATTGAAACAATTTGTATGACAGAGGACTCTTTCTGGTTTGGAGAAGGTTCTCTCCCTTCTCCGCATTTTTGAAAGACTCCTTTTGTTTTATAAACGCTGGACCCTCTGAGATTAGCCTCGTCCTGCGTTTATAGAACGTATGGCACAACTATATTTCATATTTCATAACCAGCCGCCACTGTTAGCCTAGGAAACCAGCACATGGCTACAGTTATTTCATTTGTTTACCACCCAGAAGGCTGAAACTTCTCATGGATAGAATCTTCACATGGCTCTTTGTCAACAAGGAAGGGTCGGTAAGGACAATTCCTGTTTTTCACCAAAAACAAAAGAATTCCTTTGGCTCGAAAGGTTATGGGCTCGGATCTTCATTTACATATGGACATGAGCTAATCAAGAAAACTCCAGCTTCTCTTTGTTTTGAACACATTCCTGTCCCTCACTTTCCATTCACCAGGACAAAAGCTTCACGATTGGTTCCCACTACAGCTGGCTTCCAAGGTTCCAACCAATCATCATGAAGCCTACAGTGTGCAGGGGTGGGAAAGTTTGAATTTGACAGTTCTGTAAAGTGTATAAAAATGGCATATGTTTTCAATGTATCTTTATGACTGCTTTGCGACAAGGAATCTGCAGTGGTCATCCTTCTCAGCTGACAAGAATAAAAGCTTCAGTGGCATCTTCTTCTGGACTTCTTTGGTGAGATCATTTGGGAAAGGGATTTTTATTTGCTTTTAAAACTTCACCAGAGGTTCTGCTGAAATCCTCGCTTTAGGGGTACTTCTGGGCCTCTGCCCCCTAAAAGCCAGGCTGTCCTAAATTGTCCTAAATTCTGGGCCTAGAAAAGGAAGAAGCAGATGCCAAGAAAAGAGCAGGAAAAAAGCGGACTCAAAAATCAGGATTGGGCAAAAGGGTGGAATAGGGAAAGAGGAAATATTCTGGAATAATTTTTGAAAGCTTGGGCGAAAAAAGAAAACAGAGACACAGAAGAAAAACACATGTGGCCAACAACTGTAGAAACCGATAATGCTGAAGTTCAAAAATTCCAAGTTGCTAGCCCGAAGAGTTCTGTTTTGATTGCAAACAGGGCAAGGTTTGCACACAACTACAATTTAGAACAGGGGCAGGAATATTGTGACCCACAGGCTGGATGTAGTTTTCCAAAGTTGTTCCTGCAACCACCAAAGCTCTCCAGTAGTGTTCCCTCCCCATCCCAATTAATTTATGTTCAAAACAGAATTAAAACCTCATGCCTCTCAAAACATATACCTCACATAAAATGAAAGCCAAAAGTGACTGGTGGGTTGGAAATGGTCCACGTATGGCCTCCAGTTTTCTGCACAGCTGTCTACCCCTAGCTTGTGAAGGGATTTCCTAATACAATAAACATACTCCAAATGTCAGAGGATTAACTTTCTGACTTTTACTGATTTAGAGCTTATCTACAGGGCCCAAAACACCCCCCACAAAACAACCTCTGACCCACTGTAAATGCACCACTGGCAATGCAACTTCCAATGAGTACCCTAGCAATTGTTTTGGCTTTCATCCAAACTTGTCCCACTTTATGCTTCAGAGCAGGGGTGGGCAATTATTTTTCCAAGGGGCCACATGAGAGCCAAAAAATATTATGGAGGGCCACACCTAAAGGCTGAACTGCATTCTAATCTACATTATTTATTTATTTATTTATTTACTATATTTACTATATATACATCATTATTATTATATTAATATATCAAGAAATATTCATATATTATTATTATTAATCTCATAATTATATTATAGTATATCTATATAGACAATATAAATATTTCATAATATAACATTATATTATATTATTTATTATATTATTGTCAAAATTATTATTATAATAATAACCACTAAAATTTAATTAAATTCAAGAAGACAAGGTGCGAACCAAGATGAAGGCTGACATCAAGAGAGGAAGTTTCCCAAGATGGAATGGCCCACTGGTCCCAGCCCAGAGGATGGCAAAGCGGACCCAGCCACTGCTGCAACAGAGCAGAGCAGCAGGCGATCGGAGGCTGCAGGCCTCCACCCGCTCTTGCCCACAGCTGTTGCCCAGCTGATCGCTCTGCTATGGAGTGCCTGACATCCCTGGAGGCGATCCGGGCCTGCAGGGGGAGCAGTCGCCGATCTGAGGCAGCTTGTTCAACCTGGCAACCCGAAAGACGATCAAGTCTTCTGGATTGCCAGGGCGATCAGCTCCCGCAGGTCGCCGAGTTTTCCCGCTACAGGCCCAGATCACCTCCAGGGATGTCAGGCACTCCAAAGCCGCCGCTCCTCCGGCCTTTCTGTCGACACAGGCCCCACAGAGCCCGTGATGAGATGGCAACAGCTGGCACCCCTTCCTCTTGGCCCCGCCCCCGACGCCCTTCTCCCCGGGCCAGACAGAATTGGCTGCCGGGCTGCATCCGGCCCGCTGGCCGTAGGTTGCCCACCCCTGCTCCAGAGATTGCTTGAAACCTCAGAATATCCTGGGAGTTCCTTGGAGATGGACTTCACAGCCAACATCCTTTTCTTGCATTAATTATTGATGTTGATGTTGATGTTGATTATTATTATTATTATTTAAGAGCATTTGTATCCTGCCCTTCTCAACCCCTGAAGGGGGACTCAGGATGGCTTCAAATGGACATGCCAAGAAAGAAACAGAGAAGAACAATTAACATATTTATTTATTTATTTTGAGATTTATTAATCGCCCATCCCAGGTGGCTCTGGGCGATTTACAATAAAACATGCAGTTAAATATCTAAAACATCTAAACAATTTAAACAATCTAAACAGTTCCTCAGCCAAACGCCCTCCCAAATAGCCACATTTTACAAGCCGTGCAAAAATATTTTAAATCACAGGTAGCTCTGGTGTAGGGAGGGCATTCCAGAGTGATGGACTGATCACTGAAAAAGCTCTATGCTGGGTTGATGTCAGATGGGCTTCCGTAGGGCCAGGGATCTGTAATAAGTTCTGATGGTCTGAGTGTGCAGCAGCGCCCTGGGGGCGGGACTTCCCTTCCTCCTCCTCCTCCTCCTCCTCCTCCGGTTGTGGGAGGAGGAGGAGGAGGCGGACGGAAGCCACACGGTAGCGGCGCCGGCTGTGGGGCTTCCGTCCACCTCCTCCTCCTCCCGCAACCCGAAGGAGGGCACGAGGAGGAGGCGGACAGAAGCCGCATGGCCGGGGCCGCTGCTGCACATGCGCGGCAGCCCCTTGGGGGCGGGACTTCCCTTCCTCCTCCTCCTCCCCACGACCAACTTCCGGTCACGGGAGGAGACGGACGGAAGCCCCGGGGCCACTGCCGCACATGCGCAGCAGCGCCTGGGGTGTGTGTGGTTCTTTTGGCCTAGGGCGCCAAAAGAAGTTAATCCGGACCTGTGAACTGATATGATCTATGCCTCAGGGGAAGATGAGAAAGCACTTTTTCATTTCTTAAAATTATGATATGGCATGGAGTGTAGCTCGCGACAGGGGGGGGGGAGGTGGTTGAGGGGAGTATTATACCTCTCCCTAAAATTCTGAATCCCTCCTCAGGGCATTATCAATAATTTCTCTAATTTCAAAACGTAAAAGCAGAGCTTGGAAAAGGTTTTTTTTATTATTATAAAAAGATGATGATGATGACTCCACGGACATTGGTAGAAACAAGAAGTTTCTTTGTGGCACTTACTTACTGTATGTCAAATCAGTGGTGTGGCTAAAGAGCAAGTTGCATTTGACTATTTAATCATATCACTCTTGCAGATTGGAAATATATTTTGTTTGTTAAAAAAATAACTTATGATATAATTTGTTGGATCAAAAATAAGGGCTTTTTAGACATACAATTTATTAATTTGCTAGGTTCATCTTGCATATCTAATGCCATTTTGAGTTTTTCTGGCATCATTGCTCTTCCCACATCATTCTGGAAGCTGTCCTATGCAAACAGCACGTTAATCTGCTACAGTCTTCAGACAGTCCAATCCCTTCCCTCTACAGTTGGTCCCAATCAGTGCTGTTTCCATCTCATGTACAGGTAGATTTCAAAAAATATCAATCTAGAGCTTAGGGGGCACAGTAAGCCTAAACTTGATCAGGTGATGGTTGGTCCATGGCAACAGAGCAATGGTCAGCTTCTTCACATCACCACCTTCCTCCCATCCCTGGCAGAAAACCAAATCTAGTGTATGTCCAGGTCTGTGAGTAGGACCAGATACCAGTTGGGACAGCCTCATGGTTGCCATGGAGGTAATGAAGTCCTGAGTTGCTCCTGACAGGGTGGTCTCAGCATGGATGTTGAAATCCCCTAGCTCAATGAGCCATCAGGACTCCAACCCTAGGCCTGAGACCACCTCGGCTAGCTCAGGCAGGGAGACTGTAGTGCAGCAGGGTGGTCGGTACACAAATTCCCTGTTCTGTCCCGGCCACCTATCCTCAGGTGGACATATTCAAAAATGTTTAACTGTGGTTTGGGGCATCTGGTCAGGGAGATGGAATTCCTATATACCACTGTGTTCCCAACTCACTGCTCCCTCCCAGATCTTGGATGGTGCTGCACGGAGTAACCTGGTGGACAAAGCTGGATAGGATTGATTCCTCCATCTTCATCCAACCCAGGTCTCCATTATGCACATCCATAATTAAATCCCGGATTATTTTCCATTGACAGACCTGGTGTTCAACAGTACCACCCTCAATACAGGGGTATCGCCATCCTGAATACTCAGTTTTACCATGTCAAGAGACCGTGTTGGAATTACTAATATTCTCTCATGTTACCTAGGCGGAATTAATGGTCTCCCTTTACTGTATGTCCCCCTCTCCCACACTAATCTTATGTCCCTCCAACCAGTGATAGATAGATAGATATTTATTTTCGGTCAAGGACCAACGTCACATTGTACAGAAAAAAAACCAATATAAATGTTAAAACTCCGTTCAACTCTACAGTTTAATACCAACAGTATCTAGCCTATTGTGTTTCCACGTTCAATTTAATATGCTGGTTCCTCGTAGCTAGAACGGCCATGAGATATTTGGCCACCAGGTTGGTTGTCTCCTTGTGTTTGTCGTCGAGCAGCCAGTATAGGTAGGAGTCCTCAGATCTGCCAGGTAAGCGGGACAGTATTGGCGAGATTAAGGAGAGGCGGGCATCCACATACAGAGGGCAGTAAAAGAACACATGCTCTATAGATTCAACCACCCCTACGTCGCAGGGGCATATACGTTCATGATAGGGTGTTTTTGTGTACCTGCCCAGTGGTACTCCCCCTCCCTCAAAACTTCCCCCCTCCCCCTTCTCCTGTGGACTAATGGTGACTATTTGGCCTGATAGCTCTTCATTAAAAACTGGCTCCCCTCCCCATTCATATATCTCCCCCACCCTGCACTCCCCAGACCCCTCCAGCACTTCCCAACCCCCACAAAATGCAAACAAATGTGCTATGTGTAAAGGGCCAGAGAGCAGTTGGGAACAGATTTTAAAGTTTTAAGAGTCTCTAAAGTGCAGGCAAGTTGTGCAAAATTTTCAAAGTCAGTGGGTCAGATTGCCAGTTAAAGTGCCAAATAATTGATCAAGTCTTAAAGTACCAGTTTTAATAGCAATAGTAGTGCAACGGCTCCCGGTCTGTGCCCCCTCACTCCAAGGTCTTATGAATGAAAGATATTTAAGGATCCATAGTTGGCAGTATATAAAAATATAGAAAAGTAAAAGTGCAAAATGAAGGCACCCTCCTTCCAAATTAGCCCAGGTCCACAGACCAATCTTCTTAAGCAGCCAACCTAGGATGGCAAGTGCTGAGGTTAGGGCGCTTGTGCCCGCTTTGTGCTGGTCTGTGACCGTAATAAAGTTTTGATTGAAGTGCTGAGGAAGCCACAATGGAGATCAACGGAGGTCGGTCACAACAGGAAGGCAAGGTCCAGCTGTCTGCAGGGCGATGACTAACTCCTAGGCCCCTCAAAGGCAGCAAAAGGTGGAAATCGGGACTTGAGATAATCCCAGCAAGGACAGGCTGGCAACCAGCAGCAACCAGTGGCGGGAGCAATGGCAGCAGATGATTATGCCAGTGACAGCAGGTCAAATTTTTAAGAAGGAAGGAAGCGCGTTTCAGCTGTGATGAAATGGCAGCACGCAGCCTCTTTGTCTCCTCCAATTCTTCTTCCTTTCTTGCCAAAGTCACACAATTCTGGTCTCCCAAGGCCTCCTCTGAGACCCTGGTTGACCAAATAGCGCACTCAGGCCACAGGGGAGATCTAGATGGAAGGATTCTCCTGGATTGAGATTTTTCTTCCTGGAGCTGCTGTAGGTTCCTTATTGCCTCTCCGCCATCTTCAAACTATATCACGGCCATGGAGTACTTGGACCATCAGAAGGTGATGTAAAGAACTGGGAGGATATTTTTTTTCCCAAAAAGCAATGGAGGAAGGTCAATCAGTCTTGGTCCTTCACTTGCACTCTGCTGTGAAGCTCTTAGACACAGGCCCGGATTAACACCTTTTTGCGCCCTAGGCCACACTGGAATTACGCCCCCTTTAAGCCAGCCTCTACTGCCCCCCCACATCCTTTCATCCACTCGTCCCCCTTAGGGTCCCGCATCTAGCTCTCCCGGTGTGGCTCCACTAGATCTGCCACAGGAGTTTCCCTCTCAGCAGGCACTATGGATGCAGGCATGGGGGAGGAGCCTCCTCCACAATTCCGGGGCTTGAGGCACTTGGCTCCTACCTAGTATCGGGGATTATGCATGCGTTGTAGTCAGCAGCTGTACCGATGCTGCACTTCTCCCTAATACCGGGGCTTGTCGCGTTGGGCTTCTCTCCTGTACTGGGGTTTGCGCATGTGCCATAGCCGGCAGTTGCGCTTCTCTCTCCAGCAAGGAGGAGTCTCCTCCTTGTGTTGGAGGAGGAATACCAGCTTTCATGCTGTTCGGGCATGCGCAGACTGCGCAATGGAGTTTCCTGTACTTGCACTGAAGGAGCTAGCAAGTGGATACTGTCGGCATTGAGGGAGTTAATTGTTCCTCCTGTCGGCGTCGATGCCAGTGTTGAGAGCCCCTGCGCATATGCCGTTTGCGCAACAATAGCAGAGGCAGGAGCTGGTATTCAGGAAGGGGCAGGGGCGCCGCCAAAAAGGAGGACCTCCAGTATCCTTCCTTCCTCATCTCCATGTGCGTTGCGTTTTTATTTGTTTCAACATTTTTATTTTTATTTTGGTCCGTGACCTGCCCCCCCCCCCCCCGGCTTGCACCCTAGGCCATGGCCTAGGTTGGCCTTATGGGCAATATTGGCCTACTTAGACCTGGTAACTACTCAACCTCAGACGGTTCCCATTCAAAACATTGAATTGCCCTGTTAATGACACTGATGAAATTCTTAATGCAAGTATATACTTGGGAATCTCATCTTAGAAATAAATATGGAATAAAAATAAATTTGTATGTTCTCATTAAGACAAAGCATTTTAGAAATTTTGATGAAAACCTAACCATTTGTGGACTCAGAGTAGCACCATACATCCCACAACAGTGATGGAATGTTATAATCATCTTACATCTCTCCTCACATTACCCATTTTCCAAATGGTTATGTCACCATTTGTCAAATGCTGCCTCCCAGTACCAATTTCATTGCAATTATTAATGTGATTCAGTTGTTTTTCTATTTGTACAGTAATGACATTAAAAATTAAAATTAATTTACATGCAAGTAGTAAAGATGTCCCTTGGTAGAAACTTCTGAAATGTGTCTCATACGATACTGGGTTTGAATATGTGCCAAGAGGAAAAAAACACAACAGACTGTTACTCTGGAAACTCAACACAGGCTTATCACTGGCAGTTCACATTCAATACCTATTAGTGCTTTTACATATGGTATTAATTCTGCATTAATTCAGTCCAGAGTGATGTCATTGTCAGACTGTCCAAATTATGACATAACTAAAACAACTTTGCTCTTCGTGGACTCGCAGCCGGTCTGTGTCAGGATTGGCAGGAATTTAGTCATTCAGCCGGTTCAGGCAACTTTTAAGTTTAATTAGTCCATGGCCTCATAATGAGCAAGAGGGTGGTGTTCTGAAGATTGGCCAGACTCCTTTCTATTCTCTTCCACTTAAGTGTCAAACACTTGCCTTCCTTCATGCTATTTATAACTTTGCCATAATTGCTGCTCCCCAAGGTGTGATTGTCCTATTTCATAACAGTTTGTACAGCTGCCAACACGAAGATGTAAATAAATTGTAATACCATTGCTATGAGGTGTAAAAATCCCACAGCTCACATCCAGACCCTTGTATAATAAACTCAAGTAAACATTCCATTTCCTGTAAGTGATTGTGGTCTGTGACTAGATGTTGGAAAAAAAATGAAGCAGCACACCAAGTCATCATTTATTTTACAAATTGCCAAAAACCCAGATCTCTGCAGCTTAGGACAAAAAGGCTCCAATGGCAAGATGAAGTATTTGCAGAATGGGAGCAAATGTTCGCTCCATATGCCACTTCACTTTTCATTCTGCATAAATGCTTTTCTCTCTTACACTACATTAAGCCAAGTGTTCTGTTATGACAATGACCCTGGGATTTACCAGCAGGCCATGCTTTCCATGCTAAGTGATCCTCCCACACGGAAAAATAAATACTGCTTTTCATATATATATATATATATATATATATATATATATATATATATAAGGCATGGTTTAGAACCCAAAAATAGGGAATCGAAAATCTATGGGGGGGATTTTTTTGATTAGTAATAGAAAGACTTACAAAAAATTTTCCAAAAATTTCTAAAATGTAACGTAATTACTAACGAAATTCGTTAGTAGTTCGTATGCCAGCGCATTCCAGATGGTTTTGGCCTACAACTCCCAGAAATCCTAACAGCTGATAAATTGGCTGGGATTTCTGGGAGTTGGGGCCAAAACTGGGATAAATCACACTGAATTCTAGATGGGACTCTCCAAATAGGAAGGAGGGAGGGAAGGAGGGAGGGGGGTATTCTATTCTTGGAAGCAGCACAAAAAAAGGAGGAGCCCCCCCCTCGCTCCTTGCTGCCTCTCTCACCCGATCCTGGGGAGCGAGGGCCCAAGTTTGCCCAGGCTGAGAGGAAAAGGAAGAGGCCTGAGGCTGTGAGGAATGGTGGGAGTTGAAGTCCAAAACACCTGGAGGGCTGAAGTTGGCCCATCATGAAGCCTCTTCAAGGCTTTAGATCCTGGCAGGCAGAAGGGGCAGGGAGGGCCCGTCCACTCCTCCTGCCCTGCCAGGATCTAAAGCGCATCAAGGCTTGGCACGCTTTAGATCCTGTGAGAAACCAACCTAATGTATAATAGAATGAATGCTAACTTATAGAGTAAGTGCCTAAATATTATAACTAATCCAACTGGTCATATACCTACATTCCATGCACATGCAATAATACAGCAGTAATAACAATGGGTATAAGAAGAGGTAAAATTCAAACAGTATTCTGACTGGTCCCTCCTCAAGCGGTGCAAACGGGCTCTTCTCTATGAGCCCGGATTCTGCAGCAAGCAAACGCTGTGCCCGGGCTTTTGGCTTTTCCCGGGAGAGGCTGCCTCCCGGGCTCATAGAGAAGAGCTGTTTGCAGTTTGCACCGCTGAGGAGGGACCACAGTCAGAATACTGGTTTGAATTTTACCTCTTCTTATACCCATTGTTATTACTGCTGTATTATTGCATGTGCATGGAATGTAGTATATGACCAGTTGATTACTATACATGTTATATATATATATATATATATATATATATATATATATATATATATATATATATCTGTGTGTGCGTGTGTGTGTGTGCGGGGTGGTTAATCCATAAAAAAATTGATTCTAAACTCGTGGGGGGGGATCTCTGTTGCTGGGTCATTATAGAAATTAATCCGAATAATTTTCAATAAATTTTGTAATTGAAACGTAATTAATAACCAAAATTTGTTATTATTTCCTGTTAGTTCTCAGCAGGGAAGGAAGTGTGGAGGCTCGTCCGCACCTCCTTCCCTGCTTGGAACTAAAGCGCCAAAACACAGGGTGAGCTATGGAAAGCAACAGCACAAAAGACAAAGCTCTAGTCAAAAGCAAAAAATAGCTAACACATGAAGACAGCATCAATCACAGCTGTGCATATAAAGAGATTATATTGTATTGCATCCACAAAAAGTTGCTGGTATAATCTCCAAAGGTCGCTGTGGTGTATAAACTGGCGGGACTACAGGTCCCAGACGCCCTTGCTACAAACATTATATATAAATAAATATGCCATATCTATATACTAGGTGTGGGCTTCTAAATAGATACCCAAGATAAAGTGTACATGTCCACAGTGAAAATTCACAAAAGGGTAAAGCCAATACATAATATAGTAATATCACACAATCATCAAACAACACAGGAAAAAACTCACAAACCGAACAAAGTTGAAGCCATAAAGGGTCCAAGACAGTTGTTATAAGTCTTGAGTAGTAAGTCAAAAAGCCTTGAGAGTTCCCCGTGATTTCTTCCACGCTACGGGAAACCGGAAATTCATGTCTCCCGCATTGCATCTTGGGACCTGTAGTCACAAGACAGCGACTTCATTGAACGCTGGAATTTAGGCTATTCTATCATTCAATTTACTACAATAAAATCCTATAGGATTATATACCATTATTTACCATTTTCTACATTCATTTTGGCACATTTTGTGAACCTTGTCGCTGGTTTATTGTTCATCGCGGCAGCAGCACTCCATTTCCTGACTGAAAGACAACATCCGCCCCATCGCAAGGGCGGATGTTGTCTTTCAATGTTGTAGTCCCGTCAGTTTATACACCACAGCATCTTTTGGAGATTATACCAGCAACATTTTGTGGATTACCATAGTGTCAGCCTTCTTGATTTTTGACTCAAGACTTATAACAACTGTCCTGGACCCTTTATGGCTTCAACTTTGTAAGGTTTGTGAGTTTTTAATTGCGTTGTTTGATGCCTCCGTACTTCTTTCCCTGCTTGGAAATAAAGCGCAACACCTCAAAGCGCCCGCCTCAGCTCTCAGCTGGCAAGAGGAGAAAGGCGGGTGCTGCTGCCCTCCAGTCTCCTCTCGTGAGTTGAGAACTGAGGAGGGGAAAAAATGAACTAATAACGTGAACTTTAAAAGAAATGGCGATCCCAGGTTCGGTTTTGAAACTTCACTTCCGGGTTAGACCCCAAGGGTCAATATAGGGTCAAAATAATTTTCAAAATAATTTTCAAAGTATTTAAATTGAGATATCAATATATATATATCAATATATATATATAAATATACACACACACACACACACACACACACACACACACACACACACACATACAGTATATACAGTATATACCTGCATCATATTGCGACTCTTAGAAGCTTCCAGGAATATGAAGGATGAGCCTGGAGGCACATAATATGCTGTAAATAATACTATACTTTATGCCCATTATGTGTTTTTTTTTACACAGAAAGGCCATTTTACAAAGCATTTCTGTAATAACTGCTTTTTGTAACAAATAAGAATTGGCAATGTAACCCATTTCCTAAAGTGGTTGTGGGATCACTTTCCCCCGACCTTCTCAAAAAGAGGCTAGACAGCATCCCAGCTTGGGCTGCTTTAGTTGGAGATCTCTACATTGAGCAGAAGGTTGGTCTTGATTTGCTCATGAATCCCCTTCCAGTTCCATAATTCTATAATTCATGATACAGCATTTAGAAACACTGACAAAAAAATCCTTCATGAATTTCTTTCCACTGTTGTATCACCTTCAGTTGTTTTGACAGTGTTGACTATTGTGAATGCCATGTCCCTGGTTAAAGATTGCAGCAGGATCACATTATGTGCGGCAGCACAGCGGTAAAAGCCATTAGCTGCAGGAAAGGCTGCTGACCAGAAGGTCAACAGTTTGAAGCCGCGTGTTGGAGTGAGCTCCCGATTATCAGTCCTAGCTTCTGCCAACCTAGCATGCAATATGAGTAGATCAATAGGAATCACCTTGGCGGGAAGGTAAAAGCGTGCCCCATGCAGGTATGCAGACATGCTGGCAAAAAAGATTGGAATTATCTACAGAAAGCAGGCTCCTTTGGCATGGAAAATGGAACAGGGGCACCACCCCATGGCTGGAAGTTGGGCATTGCCTCCAGAAGCCAGAGATGGAAAAAGGGAAAGGCCTTTACCGTATTTGTGTATTGTATGTTGTTGTTTGTGTAAGAAGGCACTGAATGTTTGTCTTATATGTGTACTGTAATCTGCTCTGAGTCCCTCTGGGGAAATAAAGCAGAATATATAGAAAGTGTATTATTATTATTATTATCAACAAGTAAATAACAAGCCTTGATGTTTTTTTAAAAAATGCAGAAATTTTGGATATATTGCAACCAGTTCTCAAAATTTGTCTAATATCCCATCTAAAGTAATGTGGAAGTGTTCAAGAACATAAGAAGAGTTTTGCTAGATAACAATGTCGTTCCACCTGGTTCCGTATTCTCTTTCTATCAGAGACCAAGGGAATGTTCTTGATGAGTCGTCATCATCCTCAATCAAACCAATTTTCACTTATGGTGATCCTATCAATGCAAAACCTCCAAGTCACCCTGTCATTAATACGCTTGCAGACTCAAGACTGTAACTTTCTTGATCGAGCCTTTCCATCTGTAATGCAATCTTCCTCTTTTCTTACTGTTTCCCCCCATTTTACTGGGCACTATTGTCTTTTCCGAAGACTCACATCATCTCATGTTATGTCTGAAGTATGATAACCTCTTTTTAGATACGTTGGCTTCTATGAACTTTTCATTCTTAATTTGAGACCACCACCTTTCTAGGCAATTGGTTCAATTGCCAAACTGCTCTGTCGAGAAATTCCTTTGAATGTTCAATTAAAATTTACATTCCTTCAAATCCTGAGACCAGGTCCTACCCTCTGGGGAAACAAGGAACAAGTCTGTGCTCTCCTCTCTTGAATCAGCCCTTGAAACATTTAAAGAGTAGGGATGGTTGATCCATGAAAAAATTGATTCTAAACTCATGTGGGGGGAATTTCCATTGCTGGGTCATTATAGAAATTAATCCGAAATTTTAAAAATAAATTTCATAATTGAAACGCAATTAATAACAAATTTAGTTGTTATTGCGTTATTTGTTCCACGCATGCGCTGGCCAGAGGAGGGTGCCAGGCTGCACCTTCCACCCTCCTGTCACCATCTGACACCCAAATGGGGGTTAAAGATAACCCCCATTTGGGTGTCTGAGGAGGGCACCTTCCACCCTCCTGTCACCATCTGACACAGAGGAAGCCACTGCGCTGCAAAGTGAGTGTTTAGACAAACAGTGCAGCGGATTTGCTTCCCGTGCATTGGATCCATCGCAGGGGAAGAAAATCGGCTGCAAAGTGAGTCTAAACACTCACTTTGCAGCACATTAGCTTCCCTCTGCATTGGACGTAAGGCGCCCTTCAGACACCCAAATGGGGATTATTTTTAACCCGTGTTTTGGTGTCATCTGGCAAGAGGTGATGCTGCCTTCCACCCCCCTCTCGCCAGCTGACAACCAAAGGCGGAAATGACCTAATAACGCACCCTTTACGTAAATGGCTGGCCCAGTTTCGATTTAGAAAGGTCACTTCCGGGTTGGATGATGAGGGTCAATATAGGGTTGAAATAATTTCAAATTAACGAAAAATTAACAAAAATCTAAGTATTACCAAGCTGGAACATTTATTATTTATTTATTTATCCACTCCCTGCATTAAAGCATATAAAGTGCAATCACATCATACACCCCTGTCTTTTCCCCCCACCAAGCTGAACATGCCTAGTTCCTTCAATCTTTCCTCATATTTTTGTTCTCCATACTAATTTTGATTCTTGTTGCCCTTCTCTGAACCTCCTCCAATGTGTTTATATCATACTTAGAATGAAGCACTCAGAAATTCAGTACCCTAAATGAGACCCAACCAGACTAGGATATAGTGGAAATTTTACTTCCCTTGACATGGAAACTATGCTTCCATTAATGTAGTTTGGAAGAGCATTCACTTTATTTCAGTGGTCCATGGACCAGTGCTGGTATGTAAGCCATCAGGTGATAATTCACAGAAATGTTACAGGGAAAATAATAGAATAATAATATGCACAAATTCAGAGTGGTCCCTGGCACATTGGGAGAAAAAAAATCAGATAATTTGATAATTACTTTTTGGAGGTTTAGCACAGCTGATAAATCACCAGCAACTATAAGATATGTCAACCCAAAATGTTGCAAGTTCAAAGCCCCGGGTCAGCATGAGCTGTCAACTGTGAGCCCTGCTCACTGTTTACCTAAGCAGTCATCTGCCGCCATCGCTAAGGTCTCTATGCTGATTTAGATGTGGACGTGTGTTCTTGGGGCCTTGGATGCGGGTGCCTTCCTATGAAGAAAGGGAAGCTTGGACAGACTTTAAATGAGGCTCTGTAATCTGGATGGTAAAGTTCAATAGGTTTATTCACTACAACCAGATCCCTGGTGGCATAATTTCTTCCTTATCTAATAAAGGTACAGCAAAGTCTTTGAAGGGGCTGATTACTTGCCTTGAAGTTGCTAAAGTGTAGTTGTGATGAGCTATAGTTCTTTGGAGGTCCCAAGCTGTCCTAGCCTTCTCGATGGCTCCTGGAGTGGCGGAAACCCCAGGTTCCTCAGATCTACGAATCCTCTGATGAAAGCAAAACTTTTCTATACAATTCGTAGGCTGATTGTGTCAATGATAAATCATGCAGAGCCAGGTTGGAACTATAAAAGTCCTTTTATTAGTAAAGAAAGCAAAGCATTTTACCGGAGCTTTCCTACAGCCTGCGTCTCAAAGCACATTAATCATGCGTGTCCTGATCTACAAATGTTTACATGTTTACATTCCAAAGGTTGAACATATGGGAACTTTGCTTCCGTCACAGACATGAACTCTCCTTCTACAGTTAACTCTATAATGGCCTAACAATATCATATAGTTTAGAAAATTAACATAAAACATTTTAAACGCATTTTGTCATACATTCTAGCACTGACAGATTGAAGGTGCCGGATCATGCAAGTTGCACCAAAGTCTTTCAGTATACTTGAAAGTTGATCTTGGATAGGTTTATATGACCAAAATGGCTTGTTCAAGTGGAGAGCCCAGATTTCCAGCCAGCACATCCTATGCCTTTCCTTTGTTTGCTTGTAATGGCTGAAGGAGCACCTCCTCCCCAGGTGACCCCAGAAAGATGAGGGACTAAGGTGCCTGAGGTTAGCTTTGGTGCCAAACTCAAGCCTGTGCAATCATGGTTCGAAATGGTTCTAAAGTACTTACAAAACTAAAGTTCTGGTGGTGAAAACTAGGTGGCGCTGGTGCTTTGCTTCTACAGTGTTGCTAAAGTTCTGGTGGTGAACATTTCAGAACTCTAACAAAACTTTCAAAATTTGGCAGTTCATAATTGGTTCTGTCTTAAAAATCACCAATAATGAAATAATAATAAAGTTTTGAAAGTTTTGTTAGAGTTCTGAAATGTTCACCACCAGAACTTGGGCAACACTGTAGAAACAAAGCACCAGCACCACCTAGTTTTCACCACCAGAACTTTGGTTTTGTAAGTACTTTAGAACCATTTAGAACCATGATTGCCCAGGCCTAATAAATAGATAGATAGATACATTCCATTTGCATCACTGCCAACAGAACCTCTGAAGATGACGAACACAGATGCAGGCAAAATGTTAGGAGAGAATGCTGCTGGCATATGGTCATACACCTGAAAAAATCACAACAATTGTATTATTATTATTATAGGGTTATTTTGAGTTTGCTGTCCATTATTAAAGCCTTTAACCTTAAATATCCTGACTAGAGCACACCCCACCCCCAACCTCCCCCAGTAAAGCCAGGCATTATTCCTGTTACTCTCAGCCATATCTAAAGATCCCGGTGGTCTCCCATCAAAATAATAACTAAGCCCAACTTTGCTTAGCTTCTGAAATCAGACAGTATCAATCTGCTTAGAGTGGTAAGGTGGTGGAAATCATTCTGGCTTCACCTCAGGAAAAGAAAGCAGAAGCCAAGAAATTCAATGAGATCGGTTGACCATGGGAACTGAATGTCATAATCTAAATTCTATTTTTCAGAGTCATTCAGGTTTGGACCCTATAAAGTAGATATTATTACCTTAAATTAATTGAGTGCTTATGCGTTAAAAGGTTATTCACTTGAGAATATTCTGAAATTTTTTAGGATTTATGAAGGGAACATTTTATAACACCAGTATATGTTTCCCTCGGATCTGTATAGCTTCATTCATTATAATTTTTTCCTGATGTTTTGCCCACCACCCCTGAATCCATGAAACAAAGTTTGTCTTCTTCCAGCTGAAGACTGAGAGTAATAATTACGAATATGGAAAGTTAAGGGAACAATGTGGTTCAATGGAAAGAGTGGAACACATCAAAGGAGAGCCAGATTGGTGTGTAAAGACAGAAAAAATGATTCACTTATTAGTTGTATGTTTCACATTTTTCATTCAATTAGTATAAAAAGACAACTATTGCTGGAGTCCCCTCCTTTCAGGACACTTCTAGTGAGCCCCCGGTGGCGCAGTGGGTCAAACCCTTGTGCCGGCAGAACTGAAGATCGACAGGTCGCATGTTTGAATCCAGGGAGATTCTCTATCAGCTCCAGCTCCTCATGCAGGGACATGAGAGAAGCCTCCCATAAGGATGATAAAACATCAAAAACATCTGGGTGTCCCCTGGGCAACGTCCTTGCTGACGGCCAATTCTCTCACACCAGAAGCAACTTGCAGTTTCTCAAGTCGCTCCTAATAAGGCAAAATAAAATAAATTAAAAAATTAAAAAATTAAAAAATTAAAAAATTAAAAAATTAAAAATTAAAAATTAAAAATTAAAAATTAAAAATAAAAAATAAAAATAAAAATTAAAAATTAAAAATTAAAAATTAAAAATAAAATTAAAATTAAAATTAAAATTAAAAGGACGCTTCTCCCTCTTTTCAACCAAAGACAGCTAGAGGAAGTACTGTATATACTCAAGTATAAGCAGAGTTTTTCAGCCCTTTTTAAAAGCTGAATCCCACCCCTGGCTTATACTAGAGTCAAAGTTATTTATTATTTTACTCTGTTATTACCATTATCATTATTACATTTACATTGTTTACTCTATTATTATTATTTTATAACATTCATTATTTTACACTATTTATTATTACTACATTTATTATTTTACTCTATTATTATTGAAAGCACATTTACATTGAAAAAGGTTAGAATAATGGTTTAATCAGAGTTGGACAATCATATCTTAAAATACAGTTTTATGAAAATATTTAAAACCATTTAATCTACTGATGCCTCAATTAATGCAATTTTATTTTGAAATTTACCAGTAGCTGCTGCATTTCCCACCCTTGGCTTATACGCAAGTCAATATGTTTTCCCAGTATTTTTGTGGTAAAATTAGGTGGCTTGGCTTATATTTGGGTTGGTTTATACTCGAACTTATATGGTAGTTTAACATCATGTGATGAGCTCTATGCCCCCATGCTTGAAATTCTCAGGGTGGTCCTATGATGGGAAAAGGCCTTACTGGTCCATTATTTAAACTGTTATGAATTATTCAGTCCATCATCTGATCACCATTGCTCAGTCCCCCATCCCACATTCATGGGGTTATTGGGATAACAATACAAAAGTTTGAAAGCTTTCTCAGACCCAGTGATCATTTAGTCTCAAACCACTGAGCCACGTGAACCAAACTCAGCCCCGAACTTTCAAAATCCTGGCAACACCATATCCCCTTAAACAAATGCCAGCTGATATTTATAATTTACTGTCTATTTATACTCGAGAATAGAAGGATGGTCAAAGTTTAACATCATGTGATGATCTCTCTCGTCAATGCCTCTTCCATGCCCTTGAAAAGTTTCCACTTTTGACAAGTGTCCTATGATGGATGAATTTTAAAATACTTATTGATTGGGTTTTGGATGTCTCATCAGTATTTAACCAGGTCTTTCAATCAACCTCAATTCCACTCAATTTCCTTAAACATTGTCCCCTCCTCCCCCATCTCCAATTTACCTGGGTGCTTTTTTTTTGGCAAAGGTGCCCAGTAACAGCCAGGAGCGCACCACTGCTGTGGCAAAAATACAACAACAAAGGTAAAGGTGACCTTCCAGCAGAGCCAGAACCCAATTGGACAATCAGTACTCTGCTCTTGCCACTGCTGCCGTTCAGAAGGGGAGAGAGGGGTGTAGCACCATTACTGCTTGGCTGATCCAAGCAGTATTGCTTTAGATTACCCCCAGATTTTGTGACCCATATACACTGGACCTTAGTTACTTCTCTGACTCCTGAACCTCATTGAGGGTTGGTAAATAGCCTTCTTTAGGCAGAGCCACTATATGCTTTTTGTCCGAATGTATCTGCCTCTATGTCCCACCTCACAACCTAAGATCATCCGGGGAGGCTCTGCTCTTGCTCCTGACAACATCCCAAACTTAAGTAAATGAATATAGCAGTTTATATGAAGAGGGTTCCCTCTTCATTGAAGGACTTGTGAATTTTCATATTTTTAAAAAAGAATGCACCAAACTTCACATTTTTTTTCATGATTGTTTAATTAGCTATCTAGTTCATTATTTTTACTAATTCTCTAATGTAAATTGCATCTGCTCTCACTAGTAATAAGTTACAGTGATACAGTCAGGTGTCCAAATGCTGTTCATATAATGACGATTACATTATTTAGTTTTTTTTTAAAAAAAAGTATTTAATGCATTCTGGTTAAAGAGAAAATTTGAAAATTCCACAAAGCTGCATATGAACAGCTGTCTGAACAAAGTTTTGAAATCCAAATCAGAACAATGGTAGATTATTAATTCATTAGTGCCACATTGAACCCCAGTGATTTTCAACCACTGTGCCGCGGAACACTAGTGTGCCGTGATAGATCATCAGGTGTGCCGTGGGAAATTATTTTTGAACTTCATTCATATGTAAACTATAAGGCGCACCAGTCCCTTTAAGAAATGGAACCATAGCACTCTCGCATCATCTAAGAAGTGACGCAAGAGTGCTATGGTCGCGCCATCTTGGATTCGCTCAGATGCGGCTAAGTAAAAAAAGTTAGAGTTAGTGCTGCAGCTGCGCGTCAAGTGACAGTGGCAATTTGGGATCAAAGCCCAGGTTTCACAATAAGTGAGTGTACAAATACATTTAAAAACGTATTAACTATATGTATTACTATGTTAGAGTGTCTTTTTGTGTCATTTTGGTTGGTGGTGTGCCCCAGGATTTTGTAAATGTAAAAAGTGTGCCGCGGCTCAAAAAAGGTTGAAAATCACTGCCCTAAACCATGGGAAAATGGAAGTGGGGGGAAATGTGGAGGCATCTATAATATAGAAATGTTTTGTATTTTCTTAACACTTTAAATAGAATTCCATCAGCAAATTAAATAATATTAGAACATATTAATTCAGTTCATTGGGCATTGTGTGTGTTTTCCTACCAGTAGCAAGACTTCTTTCATCCAGGAGATTTTCTTCTTCCAGACTCTTTACGATAATGAGACAATGAATGAAAACCGCTGGTAGTTCTGCAAAGATTCCTTTTAACCTTCTCCCCCTTCTTCAAAACCCCTGTCAACGAGAGGAGATATAAGCCTGTGAAATCACTTCCAGAAAGTGTTGTGGATCACTGGTTATTTTACAAAGATCCCAACTTGACAGGACCACCATGGGCCATTCATGTTTATTGTTCAAAAGGTGTGTGTGTGTGTGTGTGTGTGTGTGTGTACCATCAGTGCTAGTAAAAAGTGGGAGAAATTACAAAGGCAAAGGCAGCACTGTTTAAGGGACCTTCAGTCTGACATAACATTGAGAGCTGCTCCAGGATATTCCTCCCCAGTTGATATTATTACATGTGTGTTCCTCATTGTTTATTCTCACAACAACCTAGCCTGCTTCTTGTTCTGTCACCCGGGTGGCCACTCATAAACTCTCCCTTGATTTATGTTCCTGCACCAATGCTCCACTTTCCCACTTCCTGTTGCCCATGGGATCTGCTTTACTTAGCTTACCTGTCCTCGAGACATTTGGAGAACTTCAAATATATTGACAGATGCAAATTCAAATACATGCTGACTTATTATTAATAACTTCTGTCTTTTAATAGCAGACAAGGAATGGAATCTGTCAAGCAACATGGGCCAAGCTACATGTGATGGCAAGGGATATCATTGCATTTCTACCAACTATTATATACATTTTTGATCTGGTTTAGAACCACAGTGAAGGTGGGAAGAGCGGAATGCATTTTTCTCTTAAATGTTTTCCTCATAAAAATGCACCCTCCAATGTTGTTTTTCCCCTAACAGGAAATGGTTATGGACCACTTGTGCATAGAGGGTAAGCGATTTTCATCAGTAAAACTACATACAATTATATGAACTAATTCCCTCTTTCATGGCTTGCCATGCCAAGATCCTGATCTGGAATGCTCTCCTACTTTTTTTTCTCCTTGCATTTTTTAATGTATAAAGATTTAGACATATCGCCACATTGTCCTCAACATTTCATTTTGCTTGACTCTTGGTCTACACCACTGATTCTCAAAGTGGGCGGTACCACCCCCTGGTGGGCAGTGAGGTGATCCAAGGGGGTGGTGGGAGGCTCAGGGGAATTAGGGGGCAGTAAACCCTTTAATGGGGCAGTGAACGAATATCCATTTAGGAGGGGTCACGCGGCCCTCTTCTTTGGCCCCGTCCCCTTCGCTTTGACCCTTACACGTGGTGCAGTGCGAAGGCTGCAGTGCAAAGGCCTCCGCATCCTCCGGCGGAGCCTCCCTGCCACAGTGGAAGAAAGCACGGCCTTTCCCAGTGGAGGCAACGGCGGAGGAGGTGGCGGAGGGAGCAGGAGGGGTCAAAGCAAAGGGGACGGGGCCAAAGAAGAGGGCCGCGTGACCCCTCCTAAATGGATAATTGTTCTCATCAGGCCGCGGCTGCCCGTCCACTCAGAGCCCCCTCCAGCGGCGGTATGGTGAGCCTTCATAGTACATTAGTCATAATGAATATTCGTGCCAAGTTTGGTCCAGATCCATAGTTGTTTGGGTTCTCAGTTCACTATGCTTTAATTATGTTCAATTTGTAACAATGAAAATACATCCTGCATATTAGATATTTGCATTAGAATTCATAAGAGTAGCAAAATTATTTATGAAGTAGAAATGAAAATATGGTTGGGGGTCACCACAACATGAGAAACCTTATTTAGGGGTCACAGCATTAGAAAGGTTGAGAACCACTGCATTAATACATATAGCTTTCTGTTTAATTGCTATTAAATTTTTAAAAATTAATTTCTAGGGGGGCAGTGAATACATTTTTTTCTGGAAAGGGGGCGGTAGGCCAAACAAGTTTGGGAACCACTGGTCTACACAAATTACTTATTCAAGTTTATAGAATCATGCAAGCCTGTTGACATCAAATCTCATGCTTTGGTTAATTGTTATTACGTATTAGTTTCCTTTTTCTATTTGTGGAAAATAGTAACTGATTCACTGTATAACAAAACAGAGCATCAAAAAGGTATGATCTCTAGCCTGATGCAGGATGTTACACTCCTGGTTTAAGCTAGTATTTTGGCAAGAGGGAAGTGGGCTGGGTGTGTTTTTGCTTGTTTGGCCAACCACACACCAAACCCATTTCTGGTTTTGAATAACTTGCTCATTGTCTCTACTCAGATAGGGGATCTATTAGACTTGTTTACCCTCCAAATTTTCTGAATAGTTTATTGATCTACATAGTTTTTGTTGTATCTCAATAAGTTTCTTACAACCTTATAACCTCATGCACCCTCATGCTGTTTTGCTATTTATTTATTTATTTACCGCATTTCTAACCCGCCCTTTTCAACCCCAGAAGGTTAACACCAGCACTTTGAAGGCAATCCGGTACTCGATGGGGAGCCAGTGCAATCGCTGTAGGACTGGAGTGATGTGGCACGATAGTGCTTCACCAACCAGTAGTCGAGCCGCAGGGTTTTGCACCAGCTTAAGTTTCCGGATTACCGACTGTGGAGACGTAGGCTATCTTTTCAATCCCAACACTCTTCCACCAATTTGTGGAGAAGCCAAGTTCACTGTTACCTTTTAAAACTATGGAGACTTGTGAAGATTTGTGGAGAGGCTATCAACTGGACAGGGTGGACCCTCTTTTAGAATCCCACCACTCTGTCCCTAATTCATTACATAAATCCTTGTCTTTAAACTGCTGCCACCATTTTGTGAGAGAGAAGTAATCTGAAACACTTTTGTGAGGGAAACTCTTTGTGAGGTAATGAACGCTTTCATGCGACAGGAATAAACTTTTGAAACGAGGCTTGAGTTCGAAATCAATGGCACAGAGAGGTTTTTAGATGAAATAACAAATAAGAGTTTATTCTGGTACAAAGCTTGGTTTGGTATAACTCTTCCGAGGAGGCACAACTTTAAAAGGTTACTAATTCTAGTTATGGCAAAACCAAAGTTACAATAGCCTAACTATTGTCATCAACCAGCTAGATTAGCTTTCCACTCTTTCAATACATAGGCACTTTGGCCTTTTCCAGACACTTTGTCTTCCTTTAGCCTTCAGGCTTTCTCTAAACTGACTGACTCACAGGTTCAGTTAACCAAGACTGTATTCTCTCAGCCTTAAACAAATCCTAACCCTGCTCTCTCTCTAGAGCTGGTCAGACTTAACCACTCACTTTGAGCTCTTCCCTCTCTAAACTCTTAACTCTCTCTCTGAGCTCCTCACACACTGAGCTCCTAACCCTAAGTGACTAGAATTCCCTCCTTGGTCTTGTCAGAAGCCTTTTGACTCCTCCCACTACAGCTTCAGAGCCACGTTGCTATGGCAACTTTGCTCTCCCTGCAGAAATGTGCTCTTAATATCAGCTCTCTCTCTCCTGTTCACTCTCTCCCAACATTACAATACATATTCATTTATATAATACAATTAATCACTTCAACACACTGGCAGAGGAAGAGCAATGTAAAGGGCGTTACAGTAGTCCAGTCTCGAGATGACCGTGGCCTGGATTACTGTGGCTAGGTCGCCACCGGAAAGATAGGGCGCCAGCCGCCTTGCCTGGCGCAGATGGAAAAACGCTGCTCTGCTCACGGTGGAGACCTGAGCCTCCATTGTCAGCAGAGGGTCCAGTTGGACCCCCAGGCTTTTAACCAGGGCTGATGGGCTAACCACCTCGCCGTCCATTATTAGCAGCTGGAGCTCACCCCCCCCCAGGACAACCCAGCCACAGGACCTCGTCTTCAATGGGTTCACCTTCAACCTGCTGGCCCGTAGCCACCCAGTCATGGCTTCAAGGCACTGATGGAAATAATCAGGTACAGAGTCCAGCCGGCCTTCCATTCTCAGCACCAGCGGGGTGTCATCAGCGTACTGATGACACTCCAGACCAAAGCTACGCACCAGTTGGGCCAGTGGACGCATGTAGATGTTAAATAATAGAGGATAGCCCCTTGGGGGACCCTAGAATTAAGGGGGACCCTTTCTGAGACCATCCCTCCCCTCTCCACCCGTTGTCTGCCATCTTGGAGAAAGGAGGCCACCCATTTAAGGGAGGATCCCCTAATTCCCGTCATGGCTAAACGGTGGATCGATAGTGAATGGTCGACTGTGTCAAATGCTGCCATGAGGTCCAATAACACGAGCAGGGCTGACCCACCTTGGTCCAACTGGCAGCGCAGTTGAGCTGTGATAGAGACCAGCATGGTCTTTGTCCCATGCCCCAAGCGGAAGCCGGACTGGAAGGGATCTAATCCGGCTGTATCATCCAACAACCGCTGCAGCTGTCCCGCTGCTGCCCTCTCAATTACCTCGCCCAGAAATGGTAGGTTCGAAACTGGGCAGTAATTGGAGGGAACCGAGTCATCTAGACCCAGTTTCTTCAGCAGTGAACTTACCATTGCCTCTTTAAAACTCTCTAGAAAAACTCCTTGCTCAAGGGAGCTGATTACTATATTCAACAGAGGTCCACGTAACCCTCCCAGCAAGATATAATAAGCCAGGAAGGGCACGGGTCAAGGGAGCATGTTGCTGGTCTAGCTGCAGCAACGATCTTGGGAGTGGGGCCTCTGCTGAAAGTCATATGGCATGGGCCTCCATCCCCTAAGCAGGCTGAAAGCATCCTAGGATGATTGCTTTGGTCAGTGTGATGAGGTCCTTAGTTGCCCCACTGATATCTGAAACCAGGGATTACACAAACCATTGAACATAGTTATTTTATTATTTACTTTATTAAAATATTTCTATCTGGATAACTAGATGATGGATTTTGTAAACAATTAGTTAAATATGAGATTGTTAAGATCAATCTTAGTAAATTATGTTGAAGATCAACACTTTTTAATGTATTTGTGTGTATTAACTCAATGATCTAATGAATTCAGGAAATGTTCCTTTTTATGTTGTAAGAATTGTAAAATATGTAGGCAGTCATCATAATCTAGTAGCATATAACAAAAAAAACATGGCCAATGATGAAGTTATGATGAAGTGATCAGAACTTACTATAGTAGACAGGATATGAGCTTGCAGAAGCCCTGCAAAAACCTTGAGAAAAAAACAGATTGGGGGCCAATTTTCCTCTTCAGCACAAGCTGATTCTCTCCCCCCCCCACCATCAATTGCCCCATTGCTTTGATCTTGAAGAATTTTTAGAATCATAGAATCATAGATCTATGGAGTTGGAAGAGACCTCATGGGCCATCCAGTCCAACCCCCTGCCTAGAAGCAGGAAAACCACATTCAAAGCACCCCCAACAGCCTATTTTTAAAAGCCTCCAAAGAAGGAGCCTCCACCACACTCCAGGGCAGAGAGTTCCACTGCTGAACAGCTCTCACAGTCCAGAAGTTCTTCCTAATGTTCAGATGGAATCTCCTTTCTTGTAGTTTGAAACCATTGTTCTGCATCCTAGTCTCCAGAGCAACAGAAAACAAGCTTGCTCCCTCCTCCCTATGACTTCCTCTCGCGTATTTGTGCATGACCATCATATCTCCTCTCAGCCTTCTCTTCTTCAGGCTAAACATGCCCAGGTCTTTAAGACGCTCCTCATATTTATTATTTATTTATTTCCAACATTTCTACCCCGCTCTTCTCTACCCCCGAGAGGGGACTCAGAGCGGCCTAACAAATGCACAATTCGATGCCAACATATAAAATACAATATAAATCAAAAACATACAGCATTAAAATACATTAAAATACAATTAACATTAACACATCATACACATTCTCTTAAGTTAAAAACAGTATTTATCTCCGGAGGCAGATATCTTGAAGCTCAGCGTTTAGCAGCAACTCCCACGAACTCTCAGGAACAGAAAGCCAAACATGCTTTCAAAGAAAACTTTTCTCAATCTTCCAGACCACATTCTTCAAAAACAAAAGTCACCCCAGACACATGGGCTATGCAATACCTGGGCCCATAACCTGTCAGGGATTATGAGTTAGGTTTTCCAAAATATATAAAACACAAACCTAATCTAGCAGAGTAAAACAAAATGCAGCAGCTTCAGCTTAGCCCAGAAGTAATGTGGTCATTGAGAAAAACTCCATAGCATAAAGTCAACTTACTTTATTGTAAGTAAAATAAAATATCCATACAGGAGAAAATATTCACAAATAAACCTCCACACAGGAGAGCCATAAAAGGAAACACAAAAGTAAGCCACAAAGGAACCACAAAAGGAGCCACAAAAGGAAGCCACAAAATGGAAAGGAGTATTTAAGGACATAACAATTAGACCCCCACCTTTCCCCAGGAATCTAATTGTTGAGCACCTCTGCTGCAACTCGTTACAACCAAAATTAACATTACTGAGAACACTTAAAGGTACAAATATAATTTTGTAACATAAAACTTTCAACAGTCCATAACAGAAGCATTGAGCCATATCCATCAACTTGCCATTACAAATCCAGTCCAAAGGGCTGCATTGTGCTAATGTGCAAACGTCTGGTCCCACAGCCAAGATTTCACTTTTTTCCTGAATGCCAGGAGGGATGGGGTTGATCGTATGCCGCTTGGAAGCGCGTTCCACAGATGGGGATCCACCACCGAGAAGGCCCTCTCTCTCGTCCCCACCAACCATGTTTGAGAAGTTGGCGGGAGTGAGAACAGGGCCTCCCCGGATGATCTTAAATTATGAGGTGGGATGTAGAGGCTGCTGCGTTAGGACAAGTAAGCTGGACCAGAACCATATAGAGAGCTTTAAAGGTCAAAACCAGCACTTTGAATTGAGCTCGGAAGTGGACAGGCAGCCAGTGGAGCTGACACAACAGGGAGGTGGTATGCTCCCTGTATGTAGCTCCAGTTAGTAATCTGGCTGCGGCCCGTTGGACTAATTGTAATTTCCGAACTGTCTTCAAAGGCAGCCCCATGTAGAGTGTGTTGCAGTAATATATTCGGGATGTGACCAGAGCATGGACAACCGTAGCCATAGGGCTTGTTCTCCAGGCCCTTGATCATTTCAGTCGCCCTTTTCTGGACACATTCCAGTTTGTCAGCATCTCCCTCCAATTGCCCAGAATTGGACACCTAGAATTCTTTAAAGATATCCCATATCACACTAATCTTAGTCCTTTGGAAGTAAAAAAGGGAGGAAGAGAAATATGCAGAAGAAATTCATTAGCCTTGAGGGTAAGGTAAAGCTTGCTGCCTCCTTACTTTGAAAAACCTTCCAGTACAACAAATCACTGTGTCTGACAACTTTTTTAATTCTTAAAGACTTCATAGTATCCTTCTTAAGTGTTTTGTTTTAAATAGTGAGGTCTTAATAGGAGACTCATAATAAGCTTCTGTGAGATTTGGACTTTATCCCATAATTGAAAGGAAGACCTCATAACTCAAAGGGTGATGAAGCCACAAGAGAGTTATGTTTTCCACACTGGTAGGATTAATTCCCTATTCCACAGATGCCCATTATATAATAGAGTTGCTCTCTGTTTATACTGCAGTGAGGTAAAAAAGCATTTTTATTAGATTAAAATGTCAGAGTTCAATATAAATGTCTCAGTCAGAGGCATAAAGAACTACTGCTTTGTGATGTCATAAAATATCCTGGAAATAGTGGTATGGTTAATGGAAGGGCATGAGATGAAAGAATCTGTTCTGACCTAGTTACTGATAACTTTATATTCCTGTGTATTCAAAAACGTGAAATCTTTGCATTCAATGAGAGAGTTAAGGCGCCTAAACCAAAAAGCATGGAAATAGTAAAATAAGATACTGAGCATTAAATATGTTCTAGATGATGGAATCATGTGGCCTTATAGATCAGTGCTTCCAAATCTTTTTTGAGCCGCGGCACACTTTTTACATTTACAAAATCCTGGGGCACACCACCCACCAAAATGACACAAAATGACACTCTAATACAGTAATACATATAGTTAATATGTTTTAAAATGTATTTATACACTCAGTGTGAAACCTGGCCTGTTTTGATGAACACAACATAGATATCCTGGCAGGAATGGCAGAAAGACACACACGAAGGTCTTGCTCAACAGCTGTCAATCTCTCTGTGTGTTTAGTTTTTATCGCAGTCAAGCTAGAGAAGCTCATCTCACACAGATATATTGTTGAAAACGGGAGCAATGTCAAAATAGCTTTGTTGGCCAGAATGGGGAATGGAATTAAACTTCCCACACAGAACTCCCATAACCAAGAGAAAATACTATAAGAGTTTGGTGGGCATTGACCTTGAGTTTTGGAAGTGTAGTTCACCTATATCCAGAGAGTACTGTGGACTCAAACAATGTTGGATCAGGACCAAACTTGGCATGAATACTCAATATGCCCAAATGTGAACACAGATGGAGTTTGGGGAAAACAGACCTTGACATTTGGGAGTTAACAGTTTCTGGGATTTATAGTTAACACACAATCAAAGAGCATCCTGAACTCTTGCAACAATGGAATTGAACCAAACTTGGCATATTGAACTCTCATTACCAACAGAAAGTACTGAAAGGGTTTACTTGGGAATTGACCTTGAGTTTGGATGTTATAGTTCACCTACACCCAGAGAGCACTGTGGACTCAAACTATGTCATGATATGTTGTTGTTTGGTATTGGAGGTTCCAATTTCCCACGGCACACCTGATGATCGCTCACAGCACACTGGTTGGGAAACACTGCTCTAGATATTGTTGGACTCTCATTAGCTTTACCTAGCATGACTAAGTTTAGGGACATACTATATATTAATGTATGTTCACTATTACAGGAATTTTAGGACAGTGATTAGTATCTATTTGTGTATTTTCTTGTTTTTGTCTTTTACTGTTGGTATGGTCAGTGGACTAATCAATAAACTTTACTTACTTACTATATATTGATAGTGATATGTTGTAAATGACTGTTGAGAATAGGGCAGAAGATACGAACTGGGAACAGACATTGAGACTCATAATACATCAGCAGGAGAGAAAAAAGAGAAAGAAAATGAGTTTGGAATTTATTAAAAGAAATAATAATAATAATAACAACACTTTATTTATATTCTGCCCTTTTCACCCCGAAGGGGACTCAGCGTGGGATGAGTCCTTCCTAAGAATCTTTGTTCGCGAAGTAATGCTGAGAGATAACACCACCAACTAATGCATCATGCACATAAGTCAAGGTATGAACAATGTTTTTAAAGAGTGAGAGAAGATGTTAGAACAGGGCTGTCCAACTTCTACCGGCCCAGGGGCCTGAATTCCGGTCACTTTAAATATATTTAATTCCATCCTCCCATCTTCCCTTATTTTTATTTAATATTAAATATATTTAATTCCATCCTCCCCCCTTATTTTAATGTATCCCTTCTCCCCTTATTTCATCTTTAAATATATTGAATTTTATATTTAATACATGAGGGGAGATGGGGGGAGGGAATGAGCAGCCCCCTGAGGAGCCCCCTGCTTCGGCCTACCTTTTCCAAACGCGCAGGATCCAGGAGTACCCGGACGACGAGAGAGGCGACGACCGACTGAGTCGAAGAAGGTCCTAATCGCATCTGTGGGCCTCAGCGATCCAGTAGTAGAGTAGTCGAAGAGTATCACGAGAATACGCAATCCACACGGGATTTCGCTGTCAACGCCGGCGTGATCTCGCGTTGACAGCGAAATCCTGTGTGGATTACGTATTCTCGCGATACTTGCTCCGAACCCAGAAGTAGGTATTTTTTAAAATTTTTATTATTTATTTTATTTTTCAATTTTTATTTTTTATTAAAAAGCTTAGGGGGCCGTAGGGAAGGGGCTGGGGGGCCGTATACATCCCCGGGCCTCCAGTTGGACAGCCCTGTGTTAGAAGATACTAGTTTGGAGGTCACCAAAATATCTTTCGGTCACATCCTGCCCCTGACGCCACATCTTTGTGACATAACAGATGCAGTTATCACCTGTATTGCTACCCCAGGTTCTATATACATTGAATTAAATGCAAATAATAAAGGGAAAAAGAGACATTCCAAAACAACAATAAAAACAAAGGACAGATTAGGCATGAATGCAAGAACACAACAAGTAGTTGTAAAAGAGCCCAGCTCAGTGTGCTGCTACAGCTGGTCCCAGGTAGAAATTCTAATGTAGAGTTCCCACCCCCCGGCTGCCTCTGCCACTCACAAAGAAGGCTCTAGGTCCAGTGGTCACTTTATACAATGTTTTATTCTAGAAATGAACATATGAGATGAATTGGAGTGGAAATAATAGCGAGGTGAGATATAGCAAAAACAGTCAATGGATATAATGCAAAGTCTGATCGAATCAGATCAATATGATTTTGGAAAAAACCCACCGGTATAACCATAATCTACATCTATGCTCCAAATTACAGAGGCAGAAGACGAAATAGGACAGGTTGTGTTCTGTGAATTCACACAAATGGATCTTTGTGTTTGTGCAGTCAATCATTCAGTAATTTCTAGAGCCTTTTGGCTGTAGTTCTCTCCATACACCATATTGGTGTGCTTCCAAGCTAAAACCTTAGTTCAAGGTAGTGTTTCCCAACCAGTGTGCCGTGAGTGATGATCAGGTGTGCCATGGGAAATTGGAACCGCCAATACCCTTTCTTCCCCCTCCTGCCGAACACTTTTTCTTCTCCACTCAGGCTTCCTTCTTCCCAGCCTCGCTCTGCTTGCTTTGCCTCGCTTTGCTCTGGGGTGAGTCTGTGCAGTAGCGCCCGCACGGGCCACGTCTTCCTCCCTCCCCCCTCCCCTCCTGAACACACTCACGCTGCCCTCTCGGATCAAAATGGCGGCAGAAGCGGCAAAGTAGAAGAAAAAGTAAGTGTTCGGCAGGAGGGGGAAGAAAGGGTGCGAAGGGGAAGGGGGAGGAATAGGTCTCTGTCGAAAGCTGGCATGGGCAACCTTGGACCTTCCAGGTGTGCTGGACTCCAACTCCCACCATTCCTAGCAGCCTCAGGCTCTTTTCCTTTCCCCCCTTCAGCCACTTAAGCAGGAAAGGGCCTCAGGCTGTTAGGAATGGTGGGAGTTGAAGTCCAAAGCACCCAGAGGGCCGAAGTTTTCCCATGCCTCTTTTAGGGACCTTAAAGTGGTGAGCCTCCTTCCAACATTGCGATTCTGGATTGAAAACAAACAACAACATAACATAACATTGTTTTAGTCCACAGTGCTCTCTGAATGTAGGTGAACGACAACTTCCAAACTCAAGGTCAATTCCCAAGCAAACCCTTTCTGTATTTTATGTTGTTAATGAGAGTTCAATATGCCAAATTTGGTTCAATTCCATTGTTGCAAGAGTTCAGGATGCTCTTTGATTGTGTGTTAACTATAAATCCCAGAAACGGTAACTCCCAAATGTCAAAGTCTATTTCCTCCAAACTCCACCTGTGTTCACATTTGGGCATATTGAGTATTCATGCCAAGTTTGGTCCTGATGCAACATTGTTTGAATCCACAGTGCTCTCTGGATGGAGGTGAAGTACAACTCCAAAACTCAAGGTCAATGCCCACCAAACTCTTATAGTATTTTCTCTTGGTTATGGGAGTTCTGTGTGGGAAGTTTGTATCTTTCTGCCATTCCTGCCAGGATATCTATGTTGTGTTCCTCGAAACAGGCCCAGGTTTCACATTGAGTGTATAAATACATTTAAAAACATATTAACTATATGTATTACTGTGTTAGAGTGTCATTTTGTGTCATTTTGGTTGGTGGTGTGTCCCAGGATTTTGCAAATGTAAAAAATGTGCTGCGGCTCAAAAAAGGTTGAAAAACACTGCTTCAAGGGATACCTGTGAGTTGTAGTTTCACAAAATCTTTAGCATTCTCTGGCAAAGAATGCTCAAAAGGCAACTAAATACCTTGTGAAACTACAGCTCCTGGAATTCTATGGCACATTAAATGGTGTCAAACTCTGGGAATACTAATACTAAAACAGTGTTGACCTTGCTTAACTTTCAAGATCAGACAGGATCCATTTCCTGTAGGGTATATTAGGCCATTATAAATCCAACAATGCTGGAAACATAAAAGCCGAAAGCCTGAAAATATCTAGTTCTATTCAGGTCAGTGAGATTGTTAGGTTAGATGGTTGCTTAGGTCAATATGAGCATTCATCTTTACATTTGGTTTGATTGAAATGCTTTTTGTTAAGGAAAGACCAGTTTTCTAATTCTATTCCTTTTATGAAACACAAACTCCCTAGGACTTTGATCTTTGACCTGTATTCATAGAATAATTCCCATATCATGCTTCTGCTCAAAGGTCTCTAAGGAGAATCAAATTTACGCTCTCCCTCTACATAAAACATAGTGGCATTGAATACGGTGATAAATTATGTAACACTTAATATCAACCTTTGACACTTGTTGAAGTAGAAAGGAGAAATGTACACATGTTATCACCAGACTACACGGAATAACCTAGCATGCAGTGGTTAGGCTCTTTGTCTCCATATATTGCCAGCATTGACCATTTTATTGTCTCTAAATGTCTAATACCTCTGTGGTATTAGACATTTAGACAATGGTACAAGCATTGACATGTATATGCTTGTACCACTGCTTTTCTCCATTGGACATATTCATATTTAGTCTTATCATAGCTGACCATTTTCTTCCAGGATAAAGTCAAACTAGCATTGTGTTAAAAGCTATCAAATCAATTTTAAGATCCTATGAATGAGAGATCTTCAAGTCACCTTACCTTGCAGACTTAGCACTGTGGTTTTTTGGATTGAGTCTATCCATCTGTAATGCAACATTGCGCTTTTCCCATTGCCATCTAACTTGCCAAGCATTCTTTTTCTTCTAGTGAGGCATGTCTTCTCACGTGTTCAAAGTATGACAGTCTCAGTCCGCTCACTTTGTTATCTAAAGAAAATTCAAGCTTGATTTGCTCATGGACCCATTTATTTGACTTTTTAGCAGCTCACATTATCCATAGCTGGTGTTGACCTACAGAACCCTATATGGTGCCGGCCCAGTTTACCTGTCCGAATGTATTCTCTCCTATGAACCATCAAGAGTGCCAAGATCGTCTGGAGAGGCCCTGCTCTTGGTCCCATCACCTTCGCAGGCACGTCTGGTGGGGACGAGGGACAGGGCCTTTTCTGTGGTGGCCCCCCGGCTGTGGAATTCCCTCCCAAATGAAATTTGATCCGCTCCCTCTCTCCTGACTTTTAGGAAACAGGTGAAAACATGGCTGTGCAATGAGGCCTTCACAGAATGAAGGAGGAGATCGCGAAGCGACTAAAGTCGCTAACCACTTGATACGGACCGAATATATGGATTAAGTTGGACTTGATTTTACTTTGGCGAAAGGCTTTTTAAATGTATTGTATTTTATTGTAAATTTTATTGTAAATTTATGATGCTTTTAGATTTTAAAGGTTAGCATTGAATACTTGCTGTTTGCCGGTCCGAGTCCCTCTTCGGAGGTGAGAAGGCCGGGGTAGAAAAGTTTTAAATAAATAGAACTTTTATCAAGCTCCATATTTCAAAGGCTTTGATTTTCTCCCTGTCACAATTCCTTATTGTACAGTTTTCACAACCATACATTGAAAATGGAAATATAATGCCATGATAAACCTAATTTTAGTATTGAATTATATCTTTTTACACCTCAATCTTTATCTTTTATATGTAGTATTCAGTGATATATATTTACACCTTTTTCCCATTTCTCTAGCGAAAAAAGGCAGAGGGACATGAAACTGAAGATAGTAATGATGAAGACATTGTTACCCGCAGTGTTGATTTTTAATATATGGACAAAAGAAGCTGTTTCACACTACCACATCATCATCTACCTTAACAAGTAGTGGTTTTCTATAGTTTTTGACATAATATTTCACTGTTGCACTTCAGACAGAAGTATCCCCCTAGTTCACACATACACACACACACACACACCAGACAGTCTTTGAATAATAGTCTTTTATTGAAACAAAGTATAGTGTCCAACAAAAGGTAAAAGGACAAAATATAAGATAAGTCCAAGGTAAGCATTCAGTTCCAAATTCAAAGATCCAAAAGGTAATGGTTAAAAGCTTGATACTAGATTCTAGAACAGTTCAATGCAGCAGTAGAACATTCCATGAAAAACAAGGCCAAGGCAGACAGGAACTAGAGACAAGGAAATCAGACGTGATGCCTTTTCTAAACGAAGCCTGGAAACTGGGGCCTGAATCTTTCTTACAAACTCAAGTAAGGAAAAAATACTTTCACTTTGTATCCCTGTGTTGCAATCTTCAGCTGCGCCTAACATCCTGAGTAGCTTGCCTTCGCTCTCTAATGCTGGCCCTACGATCAAATGGCACTCCTGTTTCACTTTGGTCATTTAAATTCTCAGCTGCAGTGTTATCTCTATCAGAGCTTTCTGCATCCTTAATGAAGGACTGTTTATCCAATGTGCCGTGGCACACTAGTGTGCCGTGAGCGATCATCAGGTGTGCCGCGAGAAAAGCTTTCTGCCCCCTTCCTTCCCCCCTCCTCCTGCCGAACTCCTGCTGCTTGGGGAGGGAGGAGGAAGGGCGGCGCGGCAGTGAAGAAAAAGAAGAAGGGGCCGGGGGCCCAGCCAACCTCCAATCCGCCACGACTCCCGTTCCTCACTCGCTGAAGCCACGTGGGCAGAGGAGCCCATCCACCGCTCATGCTCTTCCTCCTCTGCGCGGCTTCAGCGAGCGAGGGGCGGGAGTCATGGCGGACAGCGGCGCCGGGGACGGGGGCCATGACTCCCGCCCCTCGCTCGCACTGTCCCCTCAAGGCTGGAGAAGCTGTGGGAGAGCTGAAGCTGGGGGGAGGGGCGGGGCATGGCACAGCCTGGCTCCGCCCCCTCCCCTTGCTTTTGCTCTCCCACAGCTTCTCCAGCCTTGAGGGGACAGTGCCAAGCCAGCATTGTGCTGGCGCTGCCACCGCTGGCTTGGCACTGCCCCCTCAAGGCTGGAGAAGCTGTGGGAGAGCTGAAGCGGAGGAGAGGGGACGGGGCATGGCATGGCCTGGCTCATCCCCCGGCTTCGGCACTCCCAGCAGCTGCTCCCAGCAGGCCACCATCCCCCAACCGTTCTTTACTGTGTTAGAGTGTCATTTTGTGTCATTTTGGTTGGCGGGTTGCCCCCGGATTTTTTTAATGTTAAAAGTGTGCCGTGGCTCAAGAAAGGTTGGGAAACACTGATCTAACAGTGCCCTGGGAACTAAACTGTTCTCAGGAACAGGGGCCTCATCTGAAACTGCATTTTGCACATCAGTATGCTCACTGTCAATTTCAGCATCCCCATCAGGCACAGGAACACCAATCCCATCATTCCCATCATGCACAAGAACACCAGGCTGAAACACCACATTCATAGCCTTTCCAAACAGAGCTTTATCCCAGAAGCATCCGTGTTTAAAAATCATGGATGTTCCTGGGGCCCTATCCACACTCACTCGAGAAAGCACACACTTTCTGGGACGGGTATCCAGATGTCCTTCTGGCACTGACCTGAGAGGACACTGGGACACTCTAACCACCCCCCTCTCCAAAAGCTATAAAACCTCCTTTTAAAAATAGAAGTACTTACCGGGTTTCCATTGCAGAGCTGCCGCAGCTCTCCTGGCACATAGAAATGACACACCAGGAGAAAGAGGGGAGGGCAGGAGTGATTTTCCTCCTCCTCCCCTTTCCCCTGGCATGTCATTTCTACACACCGGGAAAGCTGCAGCAGCTCTACAATGGAGGCCTAGTAAGTATTTATTTATTTATTTATTTGCGTTGCTTCTATACCGCCTCTCTCAGCCCGAAGGCGATTCAAGGTGGTGAACAAGCGGCAGCAGTGCCCACATACAACACATCATAATAAGATAAAAACAATCATATAAAACCATATAAATTAACAATTAAAACTACAAAATACAAATCTCAGCTCCACAATCTTAAAATCGGTTTCCGTACTTTTGTTTTTAAAAGTGATTTCCTTAAGACTTTAGGGGAGTGGGTATTCCCATGGTTTTCCAGACTACTTGAGCCCAGAAAACTGCAGTATTCTGCAGTCCAGACACTGGAAGTAGCAGGTTTATCCCGCACCTTCCAAGAACATGCAGAATAAACCCACTATCAATTCACTACAAACTAGGCTTTTCCTGGTTTGTGGCTAATTAATTCTGGGTTTCCCAGAACGTTGTTTGGACAGCCCCCTTTTTATTGCGGAAGTTTCTGCAGTAAAGGGGCTGTCTAGATCCGCCCTCACTTAGAGATACAGAACAGTGGACCTGAGATATATTTTTTATGCTAAGCATATGTTCTTCTACTAAATGATGGTCCTTTTCCAATTAGAGTTATAATCAGCACATCTATGAATTAATTTTCATCATGTAAAAGGCACACAAACCCATAAAACTGTTGAGAATAGCAATAAATTCCAATGTTTATTTGTACTTCATTGGTGATTGCCAATTATGACATCCTGCAAATATTAAGAAATATGCTTTATTTGAACTGCAAACAAAGTGTGAATGTTAACTAATTCAGTGTTCAAATACTGAGGATTTATAAGTTGAAAATATTTTCACAGTGAAACTCAGATTCTTTTTCACAACCATTCATCAAGCTTTTTCCCATTTACTTTCCAAATTTATTAATAAGGATACATGTGAAACAGGTAGGTCTTAAACTACTCATTCCTACTTCCACAAGTAAAGACTAGTACTTCATATATTCATAAGAAGGCTTGTGGGGATTGCCAGCCAAATTCAACAGTAAGCAGACATAGAACAGTGACAAGTACCATGTTTACTTGAATCTAGTGCTCACCTTTTGGGCTATATTACCCTGCCAAATTTAGTGTACACATTAGATTCACGTATACAGTAATCACAGGGTACATCCAGACAGCCCCTTAGAAGCATGTGTTCTTGCCTCTTCAAGGGGCGCGTCCAGATGACATCCAACAGAAAAGCGACTGCATTTGCCACAAACCAGGAAAACCCTGGTTTGTAGTGAATTAATTTGACAGCCTATTAGATACATGCCTTCCTGAAAGGCCTGAGTTTAATGGGCTATGACCCTGTATTGACAGGCCCATCTTGCACCTCCTGGAGCCCAGAAGGTGCTGTCGCACCCCAGGCGGGAAATGACTCTCTAAATGCACTCACACAGCACCAACAGCTTGATATACGGTTCTTTTATTGTAGTAATAATGCTCCAATAAATGCAGTAAAAATAAGAAGCCAAAAAGATGCAAACATGCAGTCAATAATCTAGACCAGGGTTGCTCACAAAGTCGATCGACTGGTCGATCGCGGTGCCAAAGCAGATCGATCACACAGCACCTTCCTTCCGTGTGGCACTCCTTCCTTCCGCGCGGCGCATCTTCCCCTTCGTCATGCTGCCCCCTGAGGCGACTCCCCCGCCTCCATCTTCAGTGCCTGAGGAGGGAGGGAGAAGGAGGGCAGCAGAGCAAAGGAGCGGGCAGGCGCCCAGCCCACGCATGCGCACTTGAAACATGTGGCAGCGCGCGAAGACAAGACATGAGGGAGGACAACCAGAAGGAGGCTTTGACAGCCATTTTCTGCCAAAGCCATCTGCGACTGCGAGGAGTTCATCTGCTTGGCCACATTGATCAGCATTGAGTGGCCTTGCAGCTTCAAGGTCTGTGTGCTTCCATTCTGCCAGTTTATATCTCTGGAATTATGTCAGGGTGGGAAAGGAACTCTTGTCTGGGTGCATTTTTAATGTCCAATTGGCCACATTGATCAGCATTGAATGGCCTTGCAGTTGAAATGTCTGGTTTCTTTCTGCATGTTTATATATCTGTGGAGTAATGTCCAAGGTGGGAGAATGAACTATTGTATGTTGGGTGCAGGTTTGAATGTACCATTGGCCACATTGATCAGCATTGAATGGCCTTGCAGCTTCAAGGTCTGTGTGCTTCCATTCTGCCAGTTTATATCTCTGGAATTATGTCAGGGTGGGAAAGGAACTCTTGTCTGGGTTCATTTTTTAATGTCCCATTGCCCACATAGATCAGCATTGAATTGCCTTGCAGCTGAAAGGTCTGTGTGCTTTCATTCTGTCAGTTTATTATGTCAGGATGGGAGAAGGAACTCTTGTCTGTTTGAAGTAAGTGTGAATGTTTCAACTGGCCACCTTGATTAGCATTTAATGGCCTTGCAGTTTCAAGATTGGCTTCTTACTGCCTGGTTTATATATCTGTGGAATGTCCAGGGTGCAAGATCCACCTCACTGAGGTAGGGATACACAGGCACATAATTCAAAAGTGAGAGAAAGCACTCCTAGCCATGTGGACATCCAGGAGCAGCAGCCATAGATTGACACATAGAACAACAAAGGCAGAGAGCAACATCTTTCAACACCCCCCATGCAGAAAAAGTTCTACCTAAAATAAACCTCCAGCAAAACCTAGGTAGATCATGTTGACTTGGTTGGTTTATAAGTAGCTCGCATGCGGAAAAAATGTGTGAGCACCCCTGATCTAGACGAAAAATTCTCCAAAAGTAAAAATCCAAAAACTTTCCCAGCCTTCTTCCTTAATTGCATTCTCAGGCTACAACGGCGACCTCGAAAACCCTCTTTAACATTCCCAAAATTACCAGGTGTCTTATCAGGCGCATCCCTTTGCCTGGCAGAACTGTTCTCATGCTCCCTGTCAGCTTGTTTCTCTACATCTGCGTTGCCCAAACCATCTCCATTTTCCCCAGTCGAATCATCATCACAGTGCCCATCATCAGGTCCCACAATCCCAGGCTGAGGGTGAGCTCCAACAGGTGCTAAATTTTCCTCACCCCCTCCCCAAACCACTTAAAAACAAAGAGGAAAAGTGAAAATAACTTACTGGCCTCCACTATGTCTCACAGCACAATCCCTGGGATGTACCACTACGCACGAAAAACCAAAGGTGAGGCAGGAGCAATTGCCCTCTCTGTTTTTAAGGGGTTTGGAAGGGAGTGGGGGCTCTCTCCCTGTTCTCCTGGTAGGTACTGGGAGGACATGTAGGCCACTGATCCTCAAAGTGGGAGGTACCACCCCCTGGTGGGCGGTGATGCGATCCAAGGGGGCGGTGGGAGACTCAGGGGAATTTGGGAGGCGGACAGGCGGTGAACCCCTTTAAGGGGGCGGTGAACAATTGGCCATTTAGAAGGGGTCGCGCGGCCCTCTTCTTTGGCCCTGCCCTCTTCGCTTTGACCCCCACACGAAATGCAGTGCAAAGGCTGCAGTGCAAAGGCCTCTGCATCCTCTAGCGGAGCCTCCCCGCCACCGCGGAAGAAAGCGTGGCCTTCCCCAGCGGCAGCGGAGGGAGCAGGAGAGCCCAGGGCTTCTGCAGGGAGAGCAGGCCTCGCTTCTTCGTCCCCTCAGGCCGCGGCTGCCCGTGCCCTCAGAGCCCTCTCCGGCAGAAGTCAGAGCTGAATCGATTGAAGATACTGCAAATCCCATCATCCGTTGTCCATACTCCCCCAAAAATATTGTTTTCATGATTAATTAATATGCTTTAATTATGCTCAATTTGTAACTATGAAAATACATCCTGCATATTCGATACTTGCATTAGAATTCATAAGAGTAGCAAAATTATTTATGAAGTAGCAACGAAAATATGGTTGGGGGTCACCACAACTTGAGGAACCTTATTTAGGGGCCACGACATTAGAAAGGTTGAGAACCACTGCATTAATACATATATCTTTCTGTTTAATTGCTGTTAAAATTTTTAAAAAATTCTAGCGGGGAGGTGAGTAAATTTTTTTCTGGAAAGGGGGCGGTAGGCCAAAAAAGTTTGGGAACCACTGATGTAGACAGTGCCTACAGAAAACATGGGCTTTTGGGGCGGTGTGCAGACTACAGTCTGCCCCAACCCAGTTTTTTTTACCACTGTCAGGAACTGCCCTTAGTGCTGCCCAAGAGCAAAAGGGAAAGCTACTTCAGGAGCACCTGGATTTCTTATTTGAGGGATGTCATCTGTAATTTAATTGTCATAGTTCAATACTATGCAATACTGGGATCTGTAATTTGGTGAGACATCACCATTCTTTGGCAGAGAAGGCCCAAGACCGTGTAAAACTACAGCTCCCGTTCGCTATCACCAATTTTGGGATGCATCCATCTAGTGTTTACCTGTAAAACCCCGCAAATGGGTGGTATTTTGGCATTTCATTTGCCTCTTTCCAATTTTCTGGATCAGACTTTACATTTCTACAGACAGACAGTATACTATGGAAGTCATCCCATGAGGGAGGGCAAGTGTCCCATTACCATGACGTTATGTCCTTTTCCATCATAAAGCAAATCAGATCCCATCACATGTTCTTTCTTGTCTTTCCTCCCAACGTCATCCATTTTTAGAGTTATCACATGAGCGAATGGAGTTCCCGCCCACTCAATTTTTTTTTAAAAAAGGACACCTTGGAAAACAAACTTAGGGAATATCTACGTTCCCTTCCAATCCCTCTTCTCCAGAGTAGATCCAAGGCAATATTCTTATAAAATAGACACCACTTTGGGAAGATATTCCCTTCCAATCCTGCTTCTCCCAAGTAGACCCAAGGCAGTGTCAGCTCTACTGGCTGCCTGTCCAATTCCGAGCTCAATTCAAAGTGCTGGTTTTGACCTTTAAAGCTCTATACGGTTCTGGCCCAGCTTACTTGTCCGAATGCATCAGCCGCTACGTCCCACCTCGTACCTTAAGATCATCCGGGGAGGCCCTGCTCTCGCTCCCACCTACTTCTCAAATGCGGTTGGTGGGGATGAGAGACAGGGCCTTCTCGGTGGTGGCTCTCCATCTGTGGAATGCACTCTCTATGGATATACGATTAACCCCATCCCTCCTGGCATTCAGAAAAAAGTGAAATCCTGGTTACGGGACCAAGCGTTTGCACATTAGCACGATACGGCACTTTAGATTGGATTGAAATGGCAAACTGATGGACAAGACCCAATACTTCAATTATGGACGGAATTCTGTTTTAACTGATGTGAATATATATGATGTATTTTAATGTTAATTGTATTTTAATGAATTTTAATGCCAGCTGTAATTTCATGTATTTAATTTTAACTGTTTTTGGATTTTTATTATATGTATGCTGTGTTGGCATCGAATTGTTGCTGTTGTTAGGCCGCTCTGAGTCCTCCCACGGGGGTTGAGAAGAAGCGGGGTAGAAATAAATAAATAAATAAATAAATAATATGATTAGGCACCATTTCAGGGATTTCAACTTTATATGATCAATGTCTAAATAGTAAGGGCTATGTGGACTGGGTACTTCCCAATTCCCATGACTTATTATTTCTATGGGAAGTACCCAGTCCACATAGCCCTTACTATTTAGACATTGTTCATCTATCATTGAGGTTTGCTTTTTGTGTTTTCAAGTGACTTTCTGATAACTACCCCCACTTGTGCTTAGTGAGGGATTTCAACTCGCCCTTCCAATCCTGCTACTCCCAAGTAGACCCGAGACAATATTCTTAGACACCACTTTGGGGATATAGTCCCTTCCAATCCTGCTACTCCAAAATAGAGTTGAGGCATTATTCTGAGAAGACAGACACAGGCCAGGATTACCCATAAGGCCAACCTAGGCCATGGCCTAGGGATGCAAGCCGGGGGGGGGGGGGGCGCAGATCACGGATCAAAAATAAATAAATAAAAATGTTGAAACAAATAGAAACGCAACACACATGGAGATGAGGAAGGAAGGATACCGGAGGTCCTCCTTTTCAGCACCGCCCCTGCCCCTTCCAGCTCCTATTGTTGCACGAACGGCGTATGCGCAGGGGCTCTTGACACTGGCGTCGACGTCGACAGGAGAAACAATTAACTCCCTCGATGCCGACAGCATCCACTTGCTGGCTCCTTCAGTGCAAGTACAGGAAACTCTATTGCCCAGTCTGCGCATGCCCTAACACCATGAAAGCTGGTATTCCTCCTCCAACACAAGAGAGAAGCGCAACTGCCGGCTACGGCACATGTGCAAACCCCAGTACAGGAGAGAAGCCCAATGCGACAAGCCCCGGTATCGGGGAGAAGCGCGGCATCGGTACAGCTGCTGGCTACAACGCAGGCGCAATCCCCGATACCGGGTAGGAGCCAGGTGCCTCAAGCCCCAGTATCGGGGAGGAGGCTCTTCCCCCCATGCCTGCATCCATAGTGCCTGCAGAGAGGGAAACTCCTGTGGTGGACCTAGTGGGGCCACACCGGGAGAGCTGGACGCGGGGCCCTAAGGGGGATGAGCAGATGAAAGGATGGGAGGGGGGGTATGCAGTAGAGGTTGGCTTAAAGGGGGCGTAATTCCAAAGTGTGGCCTAGGGCAGTGTTTCCCAACCTTTTTTGAGCCGCGGCATACTTTTAACATTAAAAAAATCTGGGAGCACACCACCAACCAAAATGACACAAAATGACACTCTAACACAGTAAAGAATGGCTGGGGATGGTGGCCTGATGGGAGCAGCTGCTGGGAGTGCTAAAGCCGGGGAGGGGGCGGAGCCAGGCCACGCCATGCCCCACCCCTCCCCCCGGCTTCAGCTCTCCCACAGCTTCTCCAGCCTTGAGGGGGCAATGCCAACACAGCAGTGGCAGAGCCAGCACAATGCTGGCCTGGCACTGTCCCCTCAAGGCTGAGAAGCTGTGGGAGAGCTGAAGCCGGGGAGGGGGCGGAGCCAGACCGCACCATGCCCCGCCCCCTCCCCGACTTCAGTTCTCCCACAGGGAAGAAGCATGAGCGGTGGACGGGCTTCAGTGGGCGGGGCTCCTCCTCTGCGCGGCTTCAGCGAGCGAGGGGTGAGAGTCATGGCGGGAGCCATGGCGGATTGGAGGCTGGCTGGGGAAATGGCTGAAGGAGGCGGCGCCCTGGCCCCTTCTTCTTTTTCTTTGCCACCACTCGGCCTTCCTCCTCCTCTCCCAAGCAGCAGGAGTTCGGCAGGAGGAGGGGGGAAGGAAGGGGGGCAGAGAGTTTTTCTCGTGGCACACCTGATGATCGCTCACGGCACACTAGTGTGCCATGGCACACTGGTTGAGAAACAATGGCCTAGGGCGCAAAAAGGTATTTATCCGGGCCTGGACAGTCACCACTTTGGGGATTTAGACTTTCCCTTCCACTTCTGCTACTCCTGAGGAGACAGAGGGCATTGACCTGCATCCCTCCTTCTCTAGGCGCCTCTCCTTCCTCCAAGGTTCTGAAACAAAAGTTAAAAAGATAGCCATAGCACAATTTTGAAAACCAAGATTGCTATGAAGGTGAAGTGACAGGTAAATCAAAGTGGTGATACTTTGAAATTTTGATATTTTTAATGATCAAATTAATATTTAGAAGTTACCATCCAGGATTTTGAGAGAGAAATGTCAATGCTTGGTAGGAGACCACCCATGGGAATGCCCCTTACTCCATGTCACTGAAGCGATTCAACATGGGTAAATTTGACAGATGGTTACAAACAACAGGGAGGGGGGCTTACTAGCACAAGAAACATGCCGACGGCTTTTTGAGATCTCAACTTTGGCCCCCCCTCCATAGAAGCCGGAGCAGTTCAAGCCTTATAGTCGCTGCGTGAAAACTTCGCTTTTCTTTGGATTACAAACAGTGCTATACAGCACTTGGGGGATTTTGGCTCTGAACCATCGCACCAGGAATCCCATTGACTTACTAAAGGTATACAGTAGCTGCACCCACGTGAAGTGAATGCCACTGGAAAACCCGAATTATAATCAAACGAGGCAAACAAGGAGTACTATTCGATACTTCCGCGTCATGCACTTTGGTTTCACCATTTATTTATTTATTTATTTATTTATGCTTCAAACTTTTATATCGCCACTCCCCGAAGGCTCGGAGCGGTTTACAGAGTTTGACACATAACAGAATACAACAGATAAAGTAAAAAGATGATTACATAGACAGAGGAAGGGAGAGTACAGAGGGAATACGACATTGAAAGGAATTAGTGACAAAACGCGGGTCTGGGGTAAAGCTCAGGTCCCACGCAGGATGACGTGCTACCAAAGGGGGACGTCTGGCAGTAATATCTGTCACGCAGTCAAAAGAAGGGAGCTGTGGCACCATTCACATAGCCCAGCTACGTGACTTGGGGACCATTCACAAACTTTGATTTCAATGCATCTTCAGTATGTGTTTGTTACATAAGTACATTATAAGCATTGTGAATGCCTCAACGCAACGGGACTGAACCAGGTCAGCTGCAGGTATGTTTTTTTCTTGGGTGCACATCCACTAGCATGTTATGTTATTGGGTTGAGATCTTGTAATTCTGAAAATTATAATATAGAGCAGGGCTGTCCAATTTCTACTGGCCCAGGGGCCTGAATTCCGGTCACTGATGACCTGGGGGGCCGAAGGGTCTGCCCCCACCCCCGGCTCGGCCCCTGGCTCCACTCCGCTTTGCTCCGCCCCCGCCCTGCCCCTCCCCTCCCCCAGCTCCAATTTACTTACAATTCATAAGAGGCATCCATACAATCAAATATAATCTTTTACTAAGGGGAAATGCAGGGTGGGAATTCATAAGAGGCATCAATACAATCAAATATAATCTTTTACTAAGGGGAAATGCAGGGTGGGAATTCATAAGGGGCATCCATACAATCAAATATAATCTTTTACTAAGGGGAAATGCAGGGAGGGAATACATAAGAGGCATCAATACAATCAAATATAATCTTTTACTAAGGGGAAATGCAGGGTGGGAATTCATAAGGGGCATCCATACAATCAAATATAATCTTTTACTAAGGGGAAATGCAGGGAGGGAATACATAAGGGGCATCCATACACAATTACAGAATAATAACATAAAGGTTAGCCTACCTTCCCAAACACGCAGGATCCAGGAGTAGCTGGACCACGAGCAGAGGCGACGACCGACCAAGGCAGCAGCCAAGAAGGTCCAAATCGCGTCTGCATGGGCCGCAGGGATTAAGTAGCCAAGATTTCGGCAACAGGAGTATCGCGAGACTACGGAAGCGACATGGAATTTCGCTCTCAACGCAGGCGTGATCTCGCGTTGAGAGCGAAATCCCGTGTGGCTTCCGTAGTCTCATGACTTGCTCGGAACAGAAGTGGGTAATTTTTTAAAATATTATTATTTAATTTATTTTTTATTTTTATTTAAAAGCTTAGGGGCGCAGGGGAAGGGGCTGGGGGGCCATATACGCCCCCCCAGGCCGCCAGTTGGGCAGCTCTGATATAGAGATACAGAAGTCTTGCATTGGAAACGATATCTTTATTATTAAGGTTTGGAACCTACTCCCTTTCCCATTCGTTGGTTCCGCTTTCTTTGTGTTTCTTAAATTTGACAGATCCCATCCCACATGTTTTCCCCTGTTTTGTCCAGTTTCATCTATTTGATATTGCATCAGTTCAAATGCACACCACTCTTTCTCTCCACCACTTACCATTGATATGCAATTTCCCTCTGATCCACATTCTTTGCCCGTAGCTCAGTCTCCATAAACACCCCACAGATACTGTATAATATTATTCAAGTACAATACAGAAGCACAACATGATTTTAATAAGTTATGCAGTATACCAGATGCCATCCTAACTTCATTTTCCAGCTCAAGCATGTTGGCCAGAGAGAATCAGCTTGTTCTTGGCAGAAAATTATTTTTGGAGCCTGCTGTTGTCACCGCAGTGGTTTTGTGCGAATGCCTGCTTCTTTGAGGTTTCTTCTTTGAATATTAAAATCCTTACAAGTTTCCTTCCTGCTGTTTAAAATGATCACAAAGTATTGAGTATTTTCCCACACTTTATTGAAGCATTTTGAAATTATAAATGAGAAAGATGGACAGACAGATTTCTTTTGTAAGTGTATATTTTCCATTCTATACAGTTGTTCTTGCCATGGAATAATGCCACACAGCAATAAAATTTAAACTCCTAACTTGGAAGAAAATAATTTAGAAGAGATCTTCCCTCCAAATACTTTTATAGTGGGTTACTTGCAGTTTTTCATCTGGTCAAATATTAAATGTACTCTTGGTCTTGGCATTGCTTGTAAGTTGTAAATAGTTAATTGTTCCCCCTTTTATAGCCAGTGTTATTCATTAGATTTGGCTATAAAAGCATAACAATCTTAGTCAGCTTCCATTTACAATTCAATTGCTTCTTTTCCCTGAAGTGCTTTAAAATTCACAATGCTCAAGCACCTGTATTTTGGTAATGTTGGAGGAAAACAGAGGAAAAATGTATGTTCAATGCAAGCCAAAGTTCAATCTATCAAGTTCACATACTGTGTAAAATTAGCACTTGTGAGTTCTTTGCTGGTTGGAATAACAGCAAAATCACTCAGCTGGGTAGCCGATGTCATCTGGGTAGCTGTTCTCCTAAGGCAAATGTTCCACCCAGTCTAAGTTTACTGATGGAAAAAACTGCAAAGGATTTGGTTGGCCAACACACAATAACAACAACAACAGAACCATAAAGTACAGTGAGTAGGGAGTAGTACAGGATAGGGGTTACAAGGATGCACAGAATCATAGAACTATAGAGTTGGAAGAGACCACATGGGCCATCTAGTCCAGGGGTGCCCATACTTTTTCAGCATGCGAGCTACTTAAACTAAAACCAAGTCAGAAAGATCTACCAAGAGAGAACAGGGCGGAGCTGGGGAAGGGGGCGGGGCTTGGGGGGGCTTGGCTCCGCCCCCTCCTCCCTTTGGCTTCAGCATTTCACAGCTTCTCCAGGGTAGAAAAGGGTAATGCCAAGCCAGTGGGGGCATAGATAGCAACTACTGGCTTGGCATTACCCCTTCTACTCTTGAGAAGCTGTGGAAATGCTGAAGCTGGTGGAGGGGCGAAGCTTGATGGGGCTTAGCTCCGCCCCTTTCCTCTGGCTTTAGCATTTCCACAGCTTCTCAAGAGTAGAGGGGGTAATGCCAAGCCAGTGGTGGCTATCTATGCCACCACTGGCTTGGCATTACCCTCTTCTACCCAGGAGAAGCTGTGGAAATGCTGAAGCCAGAGGAGGAGGGGGCAGAGCTAAGCCCCGCCAAGCTTCCCCCCCTCCGCCAGCTTCAGCATTTCCACAGCTTCTCAAGGGTAGAAGCTTCTCAAGGGTAAGAAGAGGGTAATGCCAAGCCAGTGGTGGCTATCTATGCCACCACTGGCTTGGCATTACCCTCTTCTACCCTGGAGAAGCTGTGGAAATGCTAAAGCCCAGAGGGGGCGGGGCTTGGTGCAGCATGGCTCCGCCCCCTCAGAAGCGTCCCATCCAGCTGGGATCGACCTCCCTGGGTCCCAAGATCGACCAGTCGATCGCGATCGACTTTCTGAGCACCCCTGATCTAGTCCAACCCTCTGCCAAGCAGGAAAGCACAAAGTTTCCTTGATAGATGTTCATCCAGCCTCCTTTTAAAAGCTTCCAAGGAAGAAGCTTCTACCACACCCCAGGGCAGAGCGTTCCACAACTGAATAGCTCTTACAGCCAGGAAGTTCTTCCTAATGTGCAGCTCCTGTAATTTGAACCCATTGCTCTGAGTCCTAGTTTCAAGGGCAGCAGAAAACAAGCCTCCTCCCTCTTCCTAATGGCACCCTTACACATATTTATACATCGCTATCATGTCTCCTCTCAAACCTTCTCTTCTGGAAGCTAAACATGTCCAGTTCTTTAAGACCGTGTTTTTCAACCTTTTTTTGAGCCGCGGCACATTTTTTACATTTACAAAATCTTGGGGCACACCACCAACCAAAATTACACAAAATGACACTCGAACACAGTAATACATATAGTTAATATGTTTTTAATGTATTTATACACTCACTTAGTGTGAAACCTGGGCCTGTTTCGATGAACACAACATAGATATCCTGGCAGGAATGGAAGAAAGACAGCTTCTCACCACACACCAAGCACAGCGGAGTCGGTGCCGTCGCATCCCCAGTGAAAGTGAATCCAAATGAAAGATAGCTTTCGCATTATTGCCTCAAGCTCATTGTCTTTTCTTTTTCTTTTGTCCACCACTCATATTAGGGCCTTCATCTGTGTCATAATTTTGTCCAGAGCCCTGTTCGGCATTTGCATTTTCCCTTCTTCTCCATCACTGTCAATTGCTTGTCTTGTTGTGATCCCAAATTGCTACTCTCACTTGATGCGCAGCTGCAGCACTAACTCTAACTTTGTTTACTTAGCTGCGTCTGAGCGAATCCAAGATGGTGTGACCATAGTACTCTCGCGTCACTTCTTAGGTGACGCGAGAGTGCTATGGTTCCATTTCTTAAAGGGACAGATGCGCCTTATAGTTTATGTATGAATGAAGTTCGAAAATAATTTCCCACGGCACACCTGATGATCTCTCACGGCACACTAGTGTTCTGCGGCACACTTGTTGAAAAACACTGCTTTAAGATACTCCTCATAGGGATTCATGGTCTCCAGACCTTTGATCATTTTAGTTGCCCTCCTCTAGACACCTTCCAGCTTGTCTATTTCACTTTTGAACTGTGGTGCCATAAATGCACACGATATTCCAGGTGAGGTCTAACCAAAGCAAAATACAGAAGCACCATGACTTCGCTTGATCTAGACACTATACTCATTTCGATGCAGTCCAAAATCCCATTGGCTTTTTAAGCTGCTGCATGAACTGTGGGCTCATGTTCAACTTGCTGTCCATGAAGCCTCCAAGATCTTTTTCACAGGTACTGTTGTTGAGCCAGGCATTACACATTCTGTATCTTTGCATTTCATTTTTTTCCTGCCTAAATGTAGTATCTTACATTTGTCCTGTTGAAATTTATTAGTTACTTACAGTATTTCCAGGATGAGGTGCGGCCATTGATGAGCATCCTTTGGGTTTGGTTGCTCAGCCATTTACAGATCCACTTAATAATAGCATTTCCTTGCCTACATTTGACTAGTTTGCTCGTAAGGAGGTCATGGGGACTTAGTCTTACAAAGGCCTTACTGAAATCAAGATATGCTACAGCAATAGCATTCCTTGCATCTACCAAGCTTGTAACTCTATCAGAGAGAGAGAGAGAGAGAGAGAGAGAGAGAGAGAGAGAGAAGAAGAAGAAGAAGAAGAAGAAGAGAAGATTAGTTTGGCATGACTTGGTTTTGAAAAATCCATGTTGACTTTTAGTAATTATAGCATTCCTTTCTAATGCTAGGATTGCAGACTGCCTCCTTAATGAGCTGCTTAGGATCTTTCCTGGTAATGATGTCAGTACTTTGATTGTGGGACATGGGTAGGTGAACTGGCTCAATTCCACTATGGAAGAGAGGTGTCATATCAAAGGACCTCAACTTAGAATGTGGGACATGGCCCACACTTTTTAGGTGAACTAAAACCAAGTCAGAAAATTCCACTATGGGCTGGAGAGGGGAGGTGTCAGTGGCCTGGCTCCATCAAAGGAAGCCGCGCCCCTCCCCTCAACTTAGAATGTATCAAGCCAGTGGTGGCATCGCACAAGGCTAACGTTACTGTTGAAGCTGGGGAGGGGAGGGCTTTGCTGAGCGCCCCCATCCAGCTGGGTCCTAGGTCCCGGGATTTTAACTTCCTAGGTTACACCAAGTACACACATATCCCTTCTGCCAGTTTATACATGGAATAAACACCTGACTGACTGCATATACAGTCTGCAGGTCAAGATGTTTTTCATGCTTTGAGTTTTCTTTGGGAGAGATAAAACAGGTTATAAATATAATAATAATAATACTCTTCTCTCTTGGCTTTTCTTCGCGAATGAAGATTCAGGAAGGACTCATCCCACACTTTCTACAAGTGCGTTGATGATTCGGAGGTTGGATGTGTCCTTCAAGCCTGTGCAATGGACTTCTCTGGTGGAACGCAGCATGCACAGAACTGGCAGCAAGGTCTTCAGGTCGTGGGTTTGGTTCAAGTTTCCTTCTCTTAGATGGTTGAACTTACAGGATTAAATGAGCATCATCTGCCCAGGTTTGAAATCAGAGTTTTCCTTCTCTTAGGATGGTTGCAAAAAGGCTAGACAGCCCATCCTGCCCATTGACGCTCTTTGTCAGACTCTTTGGTTGTGACCTGTCTGGCATGGGAGGCCCTACCGGTGGCTATTATGCCACTGCCAGCATAGCTCACAACTTCATTACGGTACGCAAGCCTCTCCCCCATGACAAGGGGGTATCAATGGAGAGGCAATAATAATAATAATAATAATAATAATATACATAGTGGTCTGTACTCACAGCGTATCACAGACTCCTCTTCCCAATGAAAACACACATTGAACTATTTAATGCCCATAGGCTGGTAAAAGATTGATCCATTATGTATCCTGGGCTGGCCAGCCAAATGGCTCCTGGAGGGATATATGACATACATAGAAGAGGTGTGACCATCAGGGTTTAATTGATGTTTGTCCAAACCACAGGCATACATAAAAAACATCACAATTTCTATAGAAATCTGAAATTTTTCCTCCTCCCACCAAATTATACTATTGTAAAGAATACAAAATAGTAATCCTGCATGACATTTTTATTACCTGCTTAACATGTCAAGTGAAACATTTTATTAGATTTGGTGTTATTTAAACACTTACCCTGGACTCTTCAGTTCCATGATTTCAAATGTGTATTCTGGCTATATTAAGCAAACATTTAAGATAGAGTTGGAGTATGTGTTGGTTCTTTCCGTTTTAAGTGTTTAATCTGTAATAAACATTCAGTATATTGGATATGCAGTCCACATATATTATTTTATGTCTTAAATGCGGAGTGTTTTTTTATTCCTTTACTTTGGCTGGTCAGGATTTCCACTGCAAACTTTCAATTTTCAGTTTATAAATTTTCCCTCATGAAAAATAAAAATCTGTAATTTCTTTGTCCAGAAGCAGTTTAATGCACAACCTGTTCCCACTCAGACTACTTCTCTTAGCTTTTCTTTGCGAACGAAGATTGAGGAAGGTCTCATCCCATGCCATCTATAAGCGCGTTGATGAGAAGTTGGATGTGTCCTTTGAGCATGTGCAATGGATTTTTCTGGTGGAGCGCAGCATGCACAGAACTGGCCTCACCCTTTAAACCAAAGGTTCGTCTGCCGGGGCCTAGCAAGCTTAGGACAGTGGCAGCGAGGTCCTCAGGTCGTAGGTTTGGTTTGAGTTTCCTTCTCTTAGATGGTTGACCTTACAGGGTTAGACGAGCACCATCTCCCTGGGTTTGAATTTAGAGTTTTCCTTCTCCTAGGATGGTTGCCAAAAGGCTAGAGAGCCCATCCTGCCCGTTGACACTCTTTGTCAGACCCTTTGGTTGTGACCTGTCTGGCAGGTCATAAAGAAAAATCAGTACAAGTGGGATTATTTTTGTAGTGGTTATGTAAATCAAACCTACGACCTGAGGACCTCGCTGCCACCGTCCCAGCTTGCTAGGCCCCGGCAGACGAACCTTTGTGAGGCCAGTTCTGTGCATGATGCGCTCCACCAGAAAAATCCATTGCACATGCTTGAAGGACACATCCAACCTCCGAACCATCAATGCGCTTGTAGAAAGCGTGAGATGAGTCCTTTCTGAATCTTGGATCGCGAAGAAAAGCCAAGAGAAGAATGTAAATCAAAGCATCCCCTTAGATATGTATGTAGGTGTGTTTGATTTCAGCATGACATATACATTCACCCCACAATAAAGGAGCTGTATGATAAAAAATACATGTACACGTTAGTGAAACTACATTGTAAAATAAATCTGGAGTACTGTTGAGGCACGTGCATGTGTGGGAAATAGAACTGGGAAGATGCACAACATTCATATATTCAGTATAGGGCTGTCGGTTTGTGACTATGTAGCAGAGCTGATGAAAGGACTGGTGCACATTGAGACATCAACAAGAGATTTTCAGTGTGTATCAGCCACTCCCAATGGATATTCGTTATGAGTTTTCACAATCCAATAACTGGGTTTCTTAGAAGGCCTGTTACTTAGTTAAGTGTGCACATTTACATTGCAGGAAAGGACTAGAATGCTTTACATTGTAGTTCATATGCTATTGTTCACCAATAAAAACATATTTTAAATATTTTGAGATGTGTCTTCTTTTTTTCCTCATAGGGCCTTTCCACACTATCCTATATCCCAGAATATTAAGGCAGAAAAACCCACATTGAGTGTGGACTCAGATAAGCCAGTTCAAAGCAGATATTGTGCAATTTTCTGCCTTGATATTCTGGGATATAGGGCTGTGTGGAAGGGCCCTTAGATAATAAGGCTAGCTTCTGCACTGTCATGCCCACATTCTCCAAGCTCTGACCTAGTTGTCACAAAATATAATCACCAGCATAAGTGTTCATTATCTATAATGTACTCCCATCTACACATTCAACCTCTTCGCAACATGGAGACTGAGCCCTTGCTGTTATGGCCATCTGAACTAGTAGGATTAGCTCAGTGTTTTTCAACCGTTTTTGAGCCGCGACACGTTTTTTACATTTACAAAATCCTGGGGCACACCACCAACCAAAATGACACAAAATGACATTCTAACACAGTAATACATATAGTTAATATGTTTTAAAATGTATTTATACAATCAGTGTGAAACCTGGGCCTGTTTTGATGAACACAACATAGATATTCTGGCAGGAATGGCAGAAAGACACAAACTTCCCACACAGAACTCCCATAACCAAGAGAAACTACTATAAGAGTTTGGTGGGCATTGACCTTGGGTTTTGGAGTTGTAGTTCACCTATATCCAGAGAGCACTGTGGACTGAAACAATGTTGGATCAGGACCAAACTTGGCATGAATACTCAATATGCTCAAATGTGAACACAGATGGAGTTTGGGGGAAATAGACCTTGACATTTGGGAGTTACAGTTTCTGGGATTTATAGTTAACACACAATCAAAGAGCATCCTGAACTCTTGCAACAATGGAATTGAACCAAACTTGGCATAGTGAACTCTCCTCATTACCAACAGAAAGTACTGAAAGGGTTTGCTAGGGAATTGACCTTGAGTTTGGAAGTTGTAGTTCACCTACACCTAGAGAGCACTGTGGACTCAAACAATGTTATGTTATATTGTTGTTTGTTTTTTTATCCAGACTCACAATGTTGGAAGGAGGCTCACCACTTTAAGGTCCCTAAAACAGGCATGGGAAAACTTCGGCCCTCTGGGTGCTTTGGACTTCAACTCCCACCATTCCTAACAGCCTGAGGCCCTTTCCTGCTTAAGTGGCTTGGGGGGGGGGGGGGGTCTGAGGCTGCAAGGAATGGTAGGAGTTGGAGTCCAAAACACCTGGAAGGTCCAAGTTTGCCCATGCCAGCTTTTGACAGATACTTTTTCCTCCCCCTTCGCGCCCTTTCTTCCCCCTCCTGCCAAACACTTACTTTTTCTTCTACACTGCTGCTTCTGCCGCCATTTTGATCCAAGGGGGCAGCATGAGCGTGTTCAGGAGGGGAGGGGGAGGGAGGAAGACATGACCCATGCAGGCGCTACTGCGCACACTCGCCCCAGAGCAAAGCGAGGCAAAGTGAGCAGAGTTAGGCTGGGAAGAAGGGAGGAGGGGGAAGAAAGGGTATTGGAGGTTCCAATTTCCCATGGCACACCTGATGATCGCTCACGGCATACTAGTGTGCCCTGGCACAGTGGTTGGGAAACACTGGATTAGCCGAAGGAAACCGACCAAATCAAATCTGTGCACAAGCCTACTAGCCAGGGCTAGTTAAGCTTGATTCCCAAGATGAGATGCAACCTGGACCTTTTACTTCCACTATTCATCTCTCTGAGCAATATCCTTCAACTGGGAGAAGCAACCTGTTCATCATGGCCCTTCAGCTTCCTACCCAGACTTCAGTTTCACACATTTAGTAGGTAATGTTTGGATAAAATGTCTGAGTTAATTAAGATTCAGGTATACAAATTGTTACAGAGTGTTTGTTTAAGCAGAGTTGAAACTTTGGTGGTCGAACCATTAGTTGATTCCTTGCAAACCACAATTATAATTGGGGCAAGGACAACAGCAACACCAGTTCTGCAGATTAGCATAATGATGCTTTTGTGGTTGGAAAAATTAGACATTTCACAGCAAAATATCTCCTTCATTCATCTTTTATCTATGCAGCCTATAATTGAAGAATATCTAATGGTTACAGGCTGAGAAGATGGAACACAAACATTTGCTTTTATACTTATCTGGAAAAAAATGCAGAAAACTGTTTTCAGTGTGAAACATTTAAGAATCCCATGGAAATATAGAAGGGATGTGCGAAGTAACAAAGACTTCTTAGAGAATCAGGTCATGCTCTTTAACTGTCTGTTTAATAAACAAATAATGTGCTATGTTTACACATGGCTGCAAACTATGCCATTTATTTCATTTGAAAATTAATACTGTAGAAAACAAGTCATATATTAATAATGTGCCAACTTCCAAAATACACATTGCACTGAAAATCTTTTATGAAAAAGCACCGACAGTAGCTTTTTGTACATTTAAGATCTGAACTTAACAATATGTGAAATGTTATGCTCAGTATAGTCCAGGGCTGTCCAACTTCTACCGGCCCAGGGGCCTGAATTCTGGTCACTGATGACCTGGGGGGCCGTAGGGTCTGCCCCGGCCCCGGCCCCGGCTCCGCCCCCTCCCCACCCCAGCCCCGCCCCTCCCCCAACTCCAATTTACTTACAATTCCTAGTTGCATTATTAATAATAAAATAAATAATATTAAATATATTTAATTCCATCCTCCCCTCTCCCCTTATTTTTATTTAATATTAAATATATTTAATTCCATCCTCCCCTCTCCCCTTATTTTTATTTAATATTAAATATATTTAATTCCATCCTCCCCTCTCCCCTTATTTTAATGTATCCCATCTCCCCTTATTTCATTTTTAAATATATTTAATTTTATATTTAATACATGAGGGGAGATGGGGGGAGGGAATGAGGAGCCCCCTGAGGAGCCCCCTGCTTCGGCCTACCTTTTCCAAACGCACAGGATCCAGGAGTACCCGGACGACGAGAGAGGCGACGACCGACTGAGTCGAAGAAGGTCCTAATCGCGTCTGTGGGCCTCAGCAATCCAGTAGTAGAGTAGCCGAAGACTATCGCGAGAATACGCAATCCACACGGGATTTCGCTGCCAACGCCGGCGTGATCTCGCGTTGACAGCGAAATCTCGTGTGGATTGCGTATTCTCGCGATACTTGCTCCGAACCCGGAAGTAGGTATTTTTTTTTAAAAAAAAATTATTTATTTTATTTTTCAATTTTTATTTTTTATTAAAAAGCTTAGGGGGCCGTAGGGAAGGGCCTGGGGGGCCTTATACGGCCCCCGGGCCGCCAGTTGGGCAGCCCTGGTATAGTCATATAACATTTTAAGAAACATTTGTTTTGTTGTTTTGTTGACAACACAAAATATTTGTTCATACTAGATACCAAGTGTGAAGATGTGAGGTTTCAAACTGTGTAATGGCCACCACTCGTGAGGATTTTCTTTCCTGTCAGAAATCCCTTTTCTCTTTCTGACTTTTATTGATTGATTGATTGAATGATTTATTATTCGTGCTTGTATACCACTCCATCCCGAAGGCTCGGGGTGGTTCACAACATCACCACATCTGATAAAACAATAAAATAACAGTTTTAACAATAAACAGTAAAAGAATAAAACAGTAAAAACAGCAATTTAACAATGGGCAATAACAATAAGACAGCAGAGCAGTTGCCTCCTTAACATATTACTATGGCATAGATTTCTTGGGGCATTAAGTATTGCCCTACTCTGGTCTTAATCTGTTTTTATTATGTTTTCAAGTATGTTGAGTTTTGTTGTTCATTGCTGTGAACCACCCTGAGCCTTTTTGGGAAGGGTGGTATATAAGTCGAAATAATAAATAAATAAATAAATAAATATTGAAGGCCTGATGGAAGAGTGTTGTTTTACAGGCTCTTCGGAAAGCCGAGAGCTCTGTAAGTGCCCGGACGTCACCTGGTAAAGTGTTCCAGAGTATGGGGGCTGCTACAGAGAAGGCTCTCTGTCGAGTCGAAGACAGGTGATAGGTTCTGATGGAAGGCACCTCTAATAGGTTGTGATCTTTGGACCGTAGTGATCTCTGGGGAACGTATGGGGAGAGACGGCCCCTCAAGTACTCAGGCCCCAGACCATATAGAGCAGCGATAAGAGATTAAAGGACCCTATATCAGGGGTGGGCAATTACCGGCCCTCCTGGTGTTTTGGACGTCAACTCCCAGAAATCCTTACAGCTGGTAAACTGGCTAGGATTTCTGGGAGTTGAAGTCCAAAACACCTGGAGGGCCGGTAATTGCCCACCCCTGATATAGGGTCCTTTAATCTCTTATCGCTGCCACCATATACTGGGAGATTTCCACAATCAGACAGAGAGGCTTGTTGGCAAAAGAACAGTAACTTGGTTTATTTTATGACAGAAGCGTACTGGTTTCAAGGCTACAAACGTAATGGTTACGATGTGTATATTCACTCAAGAAGATGTTGCCAAACAAGGTTTCAATATACTAACACTAGCCAACTGGTTTCTAAATAACTTGAGCTTGACAAAGGAGTCCTGACCATGTAGCCCTTCCATTCCCTTCTATTGTCACAGCTCCCTGTTGTCAGTCAACTAGCTCCCTAGCTAGTTCTTAAACTGAGTTAAGATAATCCCTTAACTTCAATTCCCTGACTAACAGGTTTCTTCAGGTTACAGCTAACCCTTAGCTTTTGCTACCTTCCCTATCAACTGACAGACTTCCCCCTGACTGCTCTAACCAACTGCTAAAAAAACCTGACTTTTAAAAACCAAACTCCTTGCTAGCGACAGTTGGCCCCACCCCTTTTCCAGCTTGGAGCAGGTTGCCATAGCAACGTTTAGCTTATGTTCTCCTTTTAACTAATAGTGTCTCACTCAAACCCCATCTTACCTGAGCATCATATTATATCTGTAAATAAACAGTTTTAAAGTCATAACAACATTCAACACTTGCACATTTCAAAAAGGCACAAAACACATTTTCTGAAATAAAATCATATTGTCATTTCTCACTTCATGACACCAAGAGACAACATTTATTTTAATTCATGTTCTTTTCCTGTGGATGGGTTTGTACTTTTCAGTTCTATTCATATGAGAAAATATGTGAATTGGATATGAAAAAAAGCAGCGCTTCTAAATTCACTTTAAAATCTGGAAAATTCAAACTTCAAAATTTGAAAGTTTAAAATTTTGAAGATCAAACAACATAAGACTGTGATCAAAATGGCAAAATGAGGAAGGGCACTCCGGCTAGAGGTTGTTTTTGCCTGGGTCTACTTGGAATAACATAATTCCACCCTTTCTCTCCCCCTTCTGCTTTTGCACTTTGAACCAATGGAAGTAAGGTGAGGGCAAGAGAGGAAAGTAAGAGGTTGGGAGAGAAATTTTATAAAAGAAGATGAAATAGTGGAATGATAGAGGGTTAGCTGGGATTATCCTTGCCGAATCACAATAGTTGGAAGGGCAGGCATGTGGCCAGGGGGGGGGGCTAAGGGGGCTTCAGCCCCCCCCCCCCGAAATTCTCAGGGTGGTTCGCGAAAAGGCCTTACTGGTACATTATTTAAACTGTTATGTTTATTCATATCATGATCTGATCACCATGCTCATTATATCCCACATTAATGGGGTTATTGGGATAACAATACAAAAGATTTGCTAGGGTAGACCCTCTTCCACCCAGTCTCAGCCCCCCCCCCCCGAACCAAACTCAGCCCCCTCCGAAACAAAATCCTGGCTACGGCCCTGTGGAAGGGCATACTGTTTTTCTTACTTCTTCCTAGAGATTCTATGAAAATGACTAGGCGAGTTTCTGTCTTAAATTTGGATTAAGAGATCTTAAGCCATCTCTTTTCTGACATCATGAATAGACATCAGAACTCCACAGTTCTTTATTCCAGCTATCTTGACTTGTCCTCTACTGAGCTTTATTATAGCGGGAATTTAATGTTCCAAATTTCGACTGCTGGTCAAATTTCATACATTTTTACTATGTGGCTTGTCATCAGTGAGTAAACAGCAAGGCTTCTCCAATGCTGAACAGAATGTGCTTGAGTATAGTGCATCAGCAAACTTCTCTTTTCACTTGGGACAAAGAACCGAGCCTTTTCAATTATGGCACCCAGACTTTTAAAGACACATCAAAGAAAAATACTGTTGGGTTCCTTGCCGATATTGAGACGGGTGCTACGAACATTCTGACCCACTTCAATGCCTTATCTGTAATTTAAAACAAATGTAAGCTCAGGCTTTCATATGTTTCTAGTACTACTTAGTATTGGTGTGATTTTAATGCTGTAAGACTTTTTTTGAGGACCAAAAAGTGGGTCGCAAATAACTCTAGACAAAAAATAAAAATAGCTGGGTGTGCTCAGGAGCAGGAAGTGCATGTTTTTGGTCTGTTTGTACTACGCTTTTGGTCTGTTTGTACTACTCGCACGAAGACTCTAAACTATCTAGTCCGTGAGCTGCTTTTTGCTGATGCTGCTGCCCTTGTCGCCCATTCAGAAGCAGCTCTGCAGCACCTGACATCCTGCTTTGCAACAGCTGCAGAGCTGTTTGGGCTGGAAGTCAGCCTGAAGAAAACGGTTCTCTACCAGCCCGCACCACAGGAAGAACACCATCATCCCCACGTCAGCATAGGCAAATCTGTGCTTAAGTCCGTTCAGCAGTTCACCTACCTGGGAGGCATCATCTCTTCAGACGCCAAGCTTAATAAAGAGATAGATCACAGATTAGCAAAGGCATTTAGTGCATTTGGAAGGCTTCACAAAAGAGTCTGGAGTAACAAACACCTGAGACAAAGCACCAAAATCAGTGTGTACAGAGCTATCATACTGTCTATTCTTCCATATGGGTCTGAAACATGGGTCACCTATCGCCAGCACCTACGACTCCTCGAACATTTTCAACAGCGCTGTCTTCGCACAATCTTAAATATACACTGGACCAACTATGTGACGAATGTTGCTGCCCTTGAGCAAGCAGGGATCACCAGCATTGAGGCCATGCTATTGAAAACACAACTGCGCTGGGCAGGGCACATCTCTAGGATGGAGGACCAAAGATACTACTCTATGGTGAACTCGCCATGGGTCAGCACAAGAGAGGTGCCCCCAAAAAGAGATATAAGGACTCCCTGAAACAACATCTCAGGCTCGGCCAGATTGATCACCAACAATGGTCCACCCTGGTCTCACATCTGGAGGCATGGAGATGCACTATCCACAATGCTGCGGCCCCTTTCACGAAGACACGCTGAACGGGTCTCGAAGAGAAACGACAACGCAGAAAGAACCGCAATTTGGAAACAACATCACCCAAGGAGACTTTCTGCTGTGCTCTCTGCAACTGAACTTGCCTATCTCAGATTGGCCTTTTTAGTCATCAACGTGCTTGTAAAAAGCGTGGGATGAGCCCTTCCTAAAGAATCTTCATTTGCGAAGTAATGCTGAGAGAGAGACTACGCTTTGTAATATAATGAACTCTCTGTTGGGAGCCCATTTTGGTTAAATCCCTCTTTCCCTAGCCTCACATGCTGTCCTGCCTAGGAATATACAGAAGCAGGAGGAATTCTTTTGTCTACAAGCATATACTTCACAAAAATGTACATTGAAAATAAAGTTTTATAAGAATGGTTAAAAAAAGTATATTATGAGATATCACAGAGAAGCTACTTAAATGACATTTTTGTGCATCAAAAATAAAAATGCCAGTAAGTATTCTCAGACCTGCTTTTTTCAATGCTATTTGCTATTTATTTTCACCCACTAAACTAGCAGTGGTATAGTTAGTGAAAGAATTTGCCACGCTCATGTTCTCTTAAATGGGCTTCTATGCCTTGCTGTGAAAAATTACCTTTGGACCAGAAGTTAGACAATCTTTTTTGATTATTTATTTAAAACTAAAAGCAGGAAATGATTCATTTGATTTCTGCCAATACTGGAGTGTTGCCACTTTTAGCTCAGGAAGGCTAGGCTTCCCTTGGCAGTCTTGGCTTCAGTGATGATGAATGAAGTTCTATGTTTAGGGCTAGCTTGAATGTTAGAGTGTCAAAAAAAGCAATCTTTCTAACATGCTACAGGAGGAATGGCCGTTGCAAGATTTCTGACTGGTGTCAGAGCAATGTGCTTGCATTTTATACTTTCCAGAAAATAATGAAATGCCTGAATATTTTCTATTTATCGTTTTTGAGGGGCTGAATTGACATTGTTCTCATGGTGTCAATTATATTTTTGCCTGTTAAGCTTGATGGTGTTGTCCGAAATATTTATTTTTATTATTTTGTGTTTCGGAACCTACCCTTCAGTGATATCCTGGCACATGCATCAAAATATAATGACATGTGAGTTGCAGGGCATTTTATTTGATAAGCTGACAATTGTAGCTAGTTCAGTTTCTCTTTCATTACTTCCCAATGACTATGGGCTTTTAGACCCAAGCAAAAATGACAGTGTTGCACTTCAGATCCGGGACGTATTCCTCCTAGACCACACACACAAGCAATCAATGGAAAGTAGCTTTATTTAGAATAAAGGATAGTCCAAAAGATTAGAAGTAAAGCAAAAAGTCAGTCCCAAGGTAACTCTGTAAAAAGCTCTCAAACGGAGTAAATCCCATGGAAAACAATCCACTGCAAAAGGCCGACTGCTCCTGCAGTCAAACGTGAAACTTAGAGTCCAAGGCAACCACGACGACGGTTAAACAAGAAACGTGGAACAGCAGGGCAAAACCATCCCCTGCGGTAGACTTGATCTGGAACTCAGGAGCCAAGAAACACTTAGTCCAAACGTAGCTTCGGGTCTGTCAGACTTTCCCTAAAACCAGTCTTAAAAAGAGTCTATTTTCTATGGGACCACTGAGTCCCCCTTCGCAGATTCCAATCTTTCCTCGAAGAGAGGATAGAAGCCTTTCTATCAAATTCCTTCTCATTACCGGACCCAGCAATAATACAGCAGTACTAACAATGGGTATAAGAAGAGGTAAAATTCAAACCGAAGTATTCTGACTGTGGTCCCTCCTCAAGCAGTGCAAACTGCAAACGGCTCTTCTCTATGAGCACGGGAGGCTGCCTCTCCCGGGAAAAGCCAAAAGCTCGGGCGCAGCGTTTGCTGCCTGTGTGCACATACATATTCTTTGGGGGAGGATTTGCTGCAGAATCCCGGGCTCATAGAGAAGAGCCCGTTTGCACCGCTTGAGGAGGGACCAGTCAGAATACTTCGGTTTGAATTTTACCTCTTCTTATACCCATTGTTAGTACTGCTGTATTATTGCATGTGCATGGAATGTAGGTATATGACCAGTTGGATTACTTATAATATTTAGGCACTTACTCTATAAGTTAGCATTCATTCTATTATACATTAGGTTGGTTTCTCACAGGATCTAAAGCGTGCCAAGCCTTGATGCGCTTTAGATCCTGGCAGGAGGAGGAGTGGACGGGCCCTCCCTGCCCCTTCTGCCTGCCAGGATCTAAAGCCTTGAAGAGGCTTCATGAGCCAACTTCAGCCCTCCAGGTGTTTTGGACTTCAACTCCACCATTCTTCACAGCCTCAGGCCTCTTCCTTTTCCTCTCAGCCTGGGCAAACTTGGGCCCCTCGCTCCCTCAGGATCGGGGGGTGAGAGAGAGGCAGCGAGGAGCGGGGGCCTCCTCCTCCTTTTTTTTTTTGCTGCTTCCAAGAATAGAATACCCCCTCCCTCCCTCCTTCCTTCCCTCCCTCCTTCCTATTTGGAGAGTCCCATCTAGAATTCAGTGTGATTTATCCCAGTTTTGGCCTACAACTCCCAGAAATCCCAGCCAATTTACCAGCTGTTAGGATTTCTGGGAGTTGTAGGCCAAAACCATCTGGAATGCGCATGTGCTGGCATACAAACTACTAACAAATTTCATTAGTAATTACGTTACATTTTAGGAATTTTTGGAAATTTTTTTGTAAGTCTTTCTATTACTAATAAAAAAATCCCCCATTAGATTTTTGATTCCCTATTATTTTGGGTTCTAAACCATGCCTAGCGCTTTATGGTCAGGGGCCAGCATACCTCTCCCCTCTTTGCCGCCAGTGGTCGCCACGATGCCTCCAACTAAACTTACTGTATGTCCCAGGCCCCAGGGAAGTACGTCTCGAGAGCACAAGACGTAGGGCCTTCTCCATCGCCGCCCCTGTCTTGCGGAACTCCTTGCCTCCCCACTTGAGGGCCATGCGTGACTTGCGACCCTTTGCTCAGGCACTCAAGACCTGGCTTTTTGGCAGAGCTTTTAATGTTTAATGCAGTCTATTTGGTATTGTGTGTTTTTTAATGCAATTGTTTTATGCAAATCGCCCGGAGCATTTTAATGGAAGGTGATTAACAAGTGAGAAACTGATGATGACTGATGATAAACCAAATCAGAATCCATTTCTTACTTTGTGCTCCCTGGGCTTGTCCCTTTGTAAGCTGCCCTGAGTCTCTTAGGGGAGATGGAAGCGGGGTATAAAATAAAGCTATTATTATTATTATTATTATTCCCAGCTCAAGATTTATTACATTGTTTGCTACAGGCACATGACTTTAATCCAACACCAGAAGTTTATGTTTCTTCTGCCCACCTTCATCCTCCTCCTAATGCAAATGTTGCTGTGTGTAACCAGTTGCTGGTCTGCCATCTCTTGATCAATCCGTCTCCTGCAATTGATGGGAAATCCCATCAGTAGCCTGCTATGATGAGCCTGTTCTTCTCCTGTGCTGGCATGCTGGTACTGAAATAATATCAGGAGGTGGGATTCTCACACACTCTCCCCACTCCCCCTCACAATAATTCATTTATTTCAAATATTAAAGTTTTAAAACTAATATTTGCTGGATATTGCTTTTTATTTGAATTTATGAAGCAGCAGAACTGTGTGAGGGCAGCGTTAAGAGGTTAAGGGGCCGGAGAGATAGCACAGCGTTTGCCGCTGTGCTGGCAATCTGAAGATCTGAAGATTGCTGGTTCGAATCCTGGGCTGGTTTGGACACCCAGCTGTGAGCCCTGTCCACTGTTTACCCAACAGTTCGAAAACAGCTCAGCTGTGATTAGATAAAACTGGGAACCGCCAAGCGGGGAAGGATTTTTTCAAAGAAGGACTTACAAAGCCTAAATAAGTAAGATCGGCTGTCCGAAGGTGGAATGAGGAAAAAACAGAGGCTCTCCATCAAGAGGATGAAGCAACAGCACCACCTTGTGAAGTAATGACACAATCACACCCTGTGACGCACCCTGTGATACAGCCCTGTGACGCACCTGTGATGCAGCCTGAAGAAAAATCCTTCTAAAAAATTGTACTGTTATATGTTGTATGTTGTATGTAATTGTATGTGGAACCGGCAGGGACTGTCTTCTGTATGTGTGATGTAATTTGCTCTGAGTCCCCTTCGGGTGAGAAGAGCAGAATATAAATAAAGTGTATTATTATTATTACTATTATTATTAAGCAGAAGTACAACAGTGGGGCCATGGACTGGCAAATAGTTGTGGTTGCACAAATATGGAGAGATATGATAGTTAGGGTGATTATCCTGATATGTTGCTGCTATCCAAGATCATAGAACTACCATGGGATAGTGGCTTTGAAAAAAAGAGTGTCTGCCCTACCACTAGCAATACTTGGGTAGGCTGAAGTACAGTGTATTTGATGAAGTGAGTCTACAACCCATGTTTCCCCCTCTTTTCTCTTCAAAATATTTCCGAAGAGCCTCTTATGTCCTAAAACATTCCAGTTATAAAAACCAGAGCTGTTCTTTATATATTTGCTCTCTTTAGCACTATGGCTGCGAAGAGTGAACTATTTTCAGCAAGGTATGCTGGGCAAGGTACATTTAATGCAGTCAAGTATGTGGCACAGATGAAAAACATACCACACTTTCCAATTACCTGGACATTCCACAAAACCGACGCTACTTGCATCATATGGCTGCCATGCAGAGATCAAGATGTTGCGATTCATTCTAAAAGTGATGCATTACTCCTACACTAAAAAAAAATGAAAGTAGCAGTAGTGATAATAGTAGTAATAAAAACTCAACAATAAAAATACAAGCAACAACAATTATAAAATAACTTCATACAAAGTGGTTCAGAATATTTTAAGGTTCACAGGTACCTTTCTTAATTGTGCCTTTACTTCAGGGGTGCTCATTAGGTAGATCGCGATCTACTGGTAGATCGCGTAGGGCATCCTGGTAGATCGCAGGCAGGGCAGGAGGAAGGCTCAGTCCTGCCCCGCACCGCAGACACCGCCCAGGTGCAGAAGGAGGTTGGACTGGATGGCCCTTGGAGGTCTCCTCCTATTCTAGGATCCCATTCTTATTATTATCAGAGGTTGAATGGCCATCTGGGAGGAATGCTTTGATTGTGTTTTTCCCTTATGGCAGAAGGAGGTTGGACTGGGTGGCCCTTGGAGGTCTCCTCCTATTCTAGGATCCCATTCTTATTATTATCAGAGGTTGAATGGCCATCTGGGAGGAATGCTTTGATTGTGTTTTTCCCTTATGGCAGAAGGAGGTTGGACTGGGTGGCCCTTGGAGGTCTCCTCCTATTCTAGGTACCCATTGTTATTATTATTATTATTATTATTATTATTATCATCATCAGAGGCTGAATGGCCATCTGTGAGAAATGCTTTGATTGTGTTTTTCCTTTATGGCAGAAGGAGGTTGGACTGGATGGCCCTTGGAGGTCTCCTCCTATTCTAGGAACCCATTGTTGTTGTTGTTGTTGTTATTATTATTATCAGAGGCTGAATGGCCATCTGTGAGGAATGCTTTGATTGTGTTTTTCCTTTATGGCAGAAGGAGGTTGGACTGGATGGCCCTTGGAGGTCTCCTCCTATTCTAGGAACCCATTGTTGTTGTTGTTATTATTATTATTATTATCAGAGGCTGAATGGCCATCTGTGAGGAATGCTTTGATTGTGTTTTTCCCTTATGGCAGAAGGAGGTTGGACTGGATGGCTCTTGGAGGTCTCCTCCTATTCTAGGAACCCATTGTTGTTGTTGTTATTATTATTATTATCAGAGGCTGAATGGCCATCTGTGAGGAATGCTTTGATTGTGTTTTTCCTTTATGGCAGAAGGAGGTTGGACTGGATGGCCCTTGGAGGTCTCCTCCTATTCTAGGAACCCATTGTTGTTGTTGTTGTTGTTATTATTATTATCAGAGGCTGAATGGCCATCTGTGAGGAATGCTTTGATTGTGTTTTTTCTCTTATGGCAGAAGGAGGTTGGACTGGATGGCCCTTGGAGGTCTCCTTCTACTCTAGGAACCTATTGTTGTTGTTGTTACTATTGTTATTATTAGTAGTAGTAGCAGCAGAGGCTGAATGAATATTATCATCATCATTATTATGAATAAATTCATGGGCTTATTATACTCACATGTAGTTGAATTCAGTCTTAAAATATATTATATGGCTCTCACTGAAATAAATTTCCAAATATTTTGCTTTTATGGCTCTCTGAGTAGTGGGTAGGTAGATCATTTTGACTTGGTTGTTTTATAAGTAGCTCGCATGCTGAAAAAGTGTGAGCACCCCTTCTTTACTTACTATTTGTTCCAGATACAATCTGTTCTGAAAGTACCGGGGCCTCACTTTTCAATTTCTGGCAAATGTTCCTGCGTTGTAAACAGAAGAAAAGGGGAGAGTAACAGATACCTTTCTTCCAATTCTGTTGCTATGTCTTGCTGTGTATCTGCTGAGTTAATCCGTGCTGCTTTAATAAAACATTCCGCCCCATAGATTTTCCCAGATGTACAAAAGGGATTCTAAAATGTCTCTGGAGAAATCATATTAAAAGTAGCAAGATAGGCAAGTGGGGAATGCCAAACATTGTTAATACTGAAGGCAGAAAGATTGAAGGAACCCGAAGAACAATAAAGAACTCAGTTCATAAAGAGGCAAAGGAGGCAGGCTGGGAAGCAAAAAAGCGAACACAGATTATCCAGCAGGTATAGCCATCTGTTGCAGGAGAGACTCTATTTACTTTGTCCAAATATAATTATTATATGCTGTAATGTAAAATCCTCTATATATTATAGCATATATTATGAGTTTTAATCTGGAAGATTCAAAGAAAATCTTCAAAAAAAAGGACAACCCATTCATAACATCATTAATTGGGAGCGGGAATCTATAAGTAAGAATGTTCAGCGGTCTGGTTTGCAATGACAGAGAGCAAGTCAGAAAAATCCCCCTGTCCCAAAGGAGCCCTATTTGTCCTCATGCCAAAAAGAAGCACAAGAACAGTTTGTATATATGTATAGGGTCTTTTCACGCAGCCAAATGAACATGCATGAGGCAAGGGCAGGGGCTGGGTAAGTCAAGTCAGCTCCTCACTCACCCATGCAAGTTGAGCTAATAACATTATAGCAGAGTTCGTGTTGAGTATTCTTTGTCCAAAATACTTAAAATACATAAAGACAGCACAATACACTGTTGAATAGCTCTTATCATCAGGAAATCCTTCCTAATGCGTAAGTCGAATTTCTTCTCCACAATTTGAATCTATTGTTCCATGTATTAGTTTCAAGAGCAGCAGAAAACAAGTTTGCGCACTCCTCAATATGGCCTCCTCTCTTGAATACGACAGTATAACGACACAACCTTGGAACATAATGAGGTATCTTGGAGATGGGATCCAAGTCTAAACACAACATTCATTTATGTTGCACCTTGTACACATCTTGAGGGTTTTACATAATGTTTTAAATTGCTTTGTGCATTAAACTTAATAGGTTTATATCAGACTGTAAAGGTTCCAGCCAAACATGTGAACATTTTTTTTAGTATTTCTGATTTAGGAATCCCAGATAATATATGCTCAACTTATAGTTATTATTGTCTCTCTCTCTCGGCATTACTTCACGAATGAAGATTCTTTAGGAAGGACTCATCCCACGCTTTTTACAAGCGTGTTGATGACTAAAAAGGCCAATCTGAGATAGGCAAGTCTGGTTGCAGAAAGCACAGCAGAACGTCTCCTTGGGTGATGTTGTTTCCAAGTTGCTGTTCTTTCTGCGTTGTCATTTCTCTTCGAGACCCGTTCGGCGTGCCTTCTCGAAAGAGGCCGCAGCATTGTGGATAGTGCATCTCCATAACTCCCTGATTCTCCTGATTCCTGATTTACCTAATTATCCTAGAAGGAAATAAAAAGGAGTGTGCTACCTAGGACATTAATACAAATGTGTAAGGAAGGTACTTCAGTTACAGAATCTGAACTAAATGTAAGTTCCATCCTGATTCTGTGGATGACAAGGCACTCTGGACAAACATTAATTCTAAATATTCTGTGCATCACTTGACTAGAGAGTGACATATTGATCTGGAGTTTCCATTCATTTCAGTGAGAGAAGATGGAAGGTGTATTCCTAGACAATTGTCTGGTTTAACCCGTACTGTACATCTGTTATCTCATATGCATATTAACTTTTTGACCTAGATTCTCCTAGCTATGGACTCAAGAATTTGCTATTGCACTGCAATTGTGCTATCATAGGTAGTGAATATATTCCAGGATGAGCACTTTCAATATTGCACCTTTTCATTTATGTGTTCCCACTGATTCACACATACTCTTGTAATCCCATCTTCCCATTCTTCTTCTGCTGCATAATTTTGTGGTTTTTTATTTTTTAAAAAGCAACTACAATTCACACAATCTGGGTAACGGCCAATTCTCTCATACCAGAAGCAATTTGCAGCTTCTCACGTTGCTTCTGACATGATAAAAATAAGAGTCCAGACAGTGTTGTATCTCAGTGTCGATGTTGAGTTTTGTGCAGAGGTGGCTGTCTAGGTAGTGGAAATTAAAGAAAGACGGAGTCCGTATTTGATTTTAACTCTGTATTCATTTCAATAGAAGTGTCACTTCTATTGAAACGAATACAGAGTTAAAATCAAATACGGACTCCGTCTTTCTTTATTCTTTGACACAAGGCATTTCCACAGGTTTTTAGGTAGTGGAAATTGTCAACATTTTCTAAAGTTTCAACATTTACTAAAGTTACACCTTTAAGCTGGATTACTGGAATTGCAGAGGGATTGGCTGGTGTCTGCTGAAAGAGCATTTCGGTTTTCTCAACGTTCAGTGAGAGGCCAAGCTTTTCATAGGGTCAAGGTAAGATGGTAGCAAAAAGACTGTATGGAAAGAACACATGTAGGATTGTGTGTTTCACAACTTTGCCGTATAGTCAGCAGAGTGTACTGGTTCTACTTAGTGGTTAGAATGCTGGATTGCCGAAATCTACATTAATACAGTATTTTAAAACATTTCCTTCACATGTTACTTTGCAATGTCTTTTGTACTGTCATAGCAAGACTTGATTTAATGGATCTACTATAATTTGGATTAGCCATTTGATTTCCCTCAAATAAATATATGTAGGGTTATTTTATTCATGTCAAAAAGGAAGGTTTATCTTATTATTGTATTTAATTACTATATCTTTATACCGCCCCTCTCAGCCCGAAGGTGACTCGAGGCGGTGCACACATGGCAATGAATGCCCACAGATAAAAATACATAACAATTAGTAAAAACAACCATATAAAAACAAAAATTAGCAGTTAAAAATATAAAATTTACATTCCTAGTGAATTCCACTTATACTCAAAACATTTTTTAAAAACCTCAGATCGCTAAAAACAACTTCTACACAGGCACTAAAATCCAGTTTCAAGCCAGCTTGAGAGTGGGGTGTGAACAAAACATACATTCCTAATGCACAATATAATGTGTGTTAAAACAGTGTGTTAAAAACACCCAGAAATTCTGGTTCAAGCCATAAAATCTGATACAGCCAAACAGTGTATATCCTATGGAGAGCTGGGACCTGAGTCCAAAATGTGGACTGGTTGTAAGGACAGGGCTAGTACTGAAGCATTTGGGGAAGAAACTGAATATACAGTATGGCTGGAAGGCAAATGAACACCAGCCCTCAGAGAAGAAGTGTTTCCACAGAGAAGTGTTTCCATGGGAATTCTCACTTGACCTTTCTTGCTTTGCCTTGATTTTGTCTGGCACTGATTCTCGTCTACAACAAAACAAGTAGGTGGGGTGTTATTCTGTGCAACAGAATCAAAAATCAATGCGGGAAACCACTTTTCTTCACAATTCAATTCGATTTATTTTTCAGTCTTTCAATCTTCCAAACTTATTTTTATAGTGGATAGTGGAATGCAGATCTATATGACATCAAAACATTGGCATATCTTTTCCTTCACAAAATTATAATCCAAAAAGCAATTTTTCTATGCATCATCCTTTTTTATATATATAATCCGGATCATAGCCAATGTCGGGTCGACGGTTTTTTAGGCCCTGCTGTTTCACCGTTTCTGGCTTTTTCGGGACCTGTCATACAATAATCCACTGCACAAATCCACTGGTCCGATATCTATTAGATAAAACATCAAAAGGGTCTCATAATATATAATCCGGTATAGCATTACACACACATTTATAACCTACAAACATTAGGCATGTTCCCACATAAGAAAAACAATCACCAAAAACGGCAAGAGGTAGTCTATACATACCCCAAATCATCAAATGTATACATATATATATATATGTGTGGACGCAGCCACTGTTCCATGCGGTCGGACAACACAACTGAAAAGAGCCGCGGCTTGAGAAAGCCCCCTCCGCACTGGGCGCCAGGTGTAAATCATAACAGAATCTCTCCTATGGATAAATGGTCGTTTAATCCCCTTGGGGATTCGGATTTTAGGGATGTGATCCAGAAACATTCACGTTTTCTTAATGCTAATTTAATGTCCTGATGTGGCTTAGGTTTGATTTGTTCCAGAACCAGAACTTTGAAATCATCGTATCTATGGGTTTCCTTAAAGTGTGCATATAAAACTGAAGACTCATTTTTAGTTCTAAACCTCGAACGATGTTCCTGAATTCTCACCCTCAGGTCACGCCCAGTCTCCCCCACATAATATTTGGAACATTTGCATAATATACTATAAATGACATTCTTGGATCCGCAACTGGCTTGGCATTGAATTTTGAATGTACGTTTCCCTTCCAAATCCTGTATCGTATTCGAGTTTGATATGTGTTTGCAGATGGAACAATGACAGCATGCAACAGTGCTTCTTATGGAATGGAAAGGTTTGTTTTGATTCTGGTCTGACAGGCTGCTTCTTATCAGCACATTGCACCAGATGAGGTAAGGAAAAATATATAGATTTATTTGTAATCAGCAGATCTTTATGGCTACTGTCCCACTTTGGAAGTGGTTCCTCGGGTGCCTGTGTAGGCACCCCACAGCAAACTGGTTCTCTTTAATCCATGTTTTGACCTGAATTAAATAACTTTGCAGAAGCAGCTTGAGTTAACAAAGAGTGTACCTACACTGTAGAATTATTGCATTCTGACAACACTGGAATTGACATGGCTCAATCCTATGGAATCCTGGGATTTGTAGTTTGGAGAGGCATCAGCAGTCTTTGGCAGATAAGGTTAAAGACAGTAAAACTGTAACTCTCATATTCAAGATCATTGAAGCATAGCAATTACAGTAGTGTCAGATTGCATTCATTATAAAGTTGGGCCTTCAAGCTTTCTATTCCATCACTATTAATGAAATGTGGCTTTCCTAAAATAGGTGTGAAAAATATACTTTAGCTTATCTAGCTAGAATAAAAAAACAAGTCAGTTCAAACATACAACAATGACATTTCTACACAAAAGTTATAATTTTAATGGGATTCCCTTTGCAATCAAAATGGGGACCCCAATAATGTGCTTTAACTTAAGCAATGACTTTCCATTCAGAAGCATACTGTAATCTTATGAAAGTGAGCAAGAGGCGGGGTGAGGGGTTGGCCTCAGTGTCAGAGGCCTCTTTCAAAACTCCAGGATGAAAACCCCAGGTGTCAACCTTAAATGCTCACATATGAAAAGAAGTGCTGCATTGTAACCGAAACTTAGTATTTTGTTCCATAATTCAGCTTTAAACTAATTACGAATAAAAGGGAAAGTAGAGGACTCAAGCTGATGTCGACCAGCATGAGTGCAAAAGTTAGGTCAACGTACAGAGCATTGCAGCTCTGTGTTTAAAAAAAGAAACAAGGAGACTGGGAACTACTTCTTCTCAGCATCAAAGCACTTCACATATTCACACTGTGATTTACACAAATATTTATTTAATGAAGTATTGCAGTAGCAGTTAATATTTGTTGCACTCCAAGAGCTAAGGCAGAAAGTGTGGAAAAAATTGAAGAATGAAAACCCTTTGGCTCTAACATTTCCCGTGTTATTGTCCTCACAGACAGAAACAGTCAGCAAAAGCTGTGCGTGTGTGTATTTTGTGTGTATATATGTGTGTGTCTCTGTGTGAAGATATATACACACACACACACACACATTTTGAGAGCATACGGTCCCCAAACCACCACTTCCAAGATTGCAATTGAAGGGGTTAATGAGCTAAATAGTGCTAAAATGCTGAAATGTTAACTTAAGAAGTGCCCCTCTTGGTGAAAGGAAAGGAGAGATAAAGGCCAAGGGGAGACTGAGTGTTACACAGATACACAGGATGTTCAATCTCAATGCACACAGAGTGACCTGACAATTCAATGCTATCAAGATACAAATAATAAAATGTTTATAGATCAGGGCTGCTCATTAAGTCAATCACGATCAACTAGTAGCTCGCAAGCCCATCTGAGGTAGCTCGCAGCAGGATGGGGCGCTGCGTACGCGCACCCTGCTCGCGCACACACACCGCGTGCACGCTTTTGCCGCCGCCTTCCGCTTGCCCCTCTCTTGCCCGGCTCTATCCGGGCAAGAGAGAGGTGGGAGGAGCACGAGGCGGGGCCTGCGGAGGCCCAGCCTTCCCCACCCCTCTCTCGACCAGCTCCATGGCAGATCCGGGCGAGAGAGAGGTGGGAGGAGCGCCTTGCCTCCCCTGCAGGCCTCTCCATTGCCACCTGAGTCCCGCCCGGATTGGTGCGGCGGGACCCCGGCGGCGATCGAGGCCTACGGGAGGGGGGGCGAGGTCTGGCGCGACTCCCTTTTCCTGCCCGGATCGGAAAGGGAGCTGAGCCAGGCCTGCCCCCCCCCCTCGTAGGCCTCTCCATTGCCGCCGGAGCCCCGCCGCGCCAATCCGGGTGAGGCTTCGGCAGCAATGGAAAGGCCTGTAGGGGAGGCAATGCGCTCCTCCCACCTCTCTCTCACCCGGTTCTGCTATGGAGCCGGGCGAGAGAGGGGCGGGCGGAGAGAAAGGCTGGGCCTGCGGAGGAAGGTGCATGCGCGTGCTCACGCAAGGCATGCTACGCGGAAGCCGCGTGCACGCGCAAAGCACACGCGAAGCAAAAAGGTAGGTGATCTTTTTGACTTCGTTATTAAATAGTAGCTCACATGCTGGAAAAGTGTGAGAACCCCTGTTATAGATGTTAGTGCTTACGTAGTTGAAAGTGCAATGATGACAGGAACAATGGAAAAGCATGTTTTTAAGAATTTGATTGGATGAAGAAATGTGGGGAGAAAGGTTACCCAATGCCTAGTAAAAATGTATAAAAAATAACAGAAGAAATGCAATGGGACGGAACAGCACTTTCACTTTGAAGACACTCGCTTGTCGCCAAGCTGTCTCAGTCTCTGCGTTGGCCACGCTGAATAATAAAAGATTATTGCTTCACCTAAAGGAGACTGGTTGATTTTGTTTCTGATTGCTTGTTCTGTGGGACCGAAGTTTCAAGGGTTCCCTTTCACAATATGTAAAAATATATTGTACTAGCTGTACCCACCACATGTTGCTGTGGTCAACCTTCCCTCTTTCTTTCTTTCTTTCTTTCTCTTCCTTCCTTCCTTCCTTCCCTTCCTTTTAGTCTTTCCTTCTCTCCTTCCTTCTCTTCCTCTTCCCTTCCTTCCCCCTTTTTCTTTCCCTTCCACTTTCTCTCCTTTCCTCCTTCTCTACCTATTCTTGGACTGCAACTCCCAGCAGTCCTCCTGATCGATTTATCTGCCTACCTATATAACTCTATCTAATCTATCTATCTTATCTTGAAAAGGAGTTGCAGTCCAGGAATAGGAAATTGGAAATATGCAGGGATTCTCAAAGAAATCCAAACAGAAGAAAGCTTGCAGCTTGGAAGCAGTGCATTTGGGTAATCCTCCTCTCCTAAAGGGCCTTGTCTAGGGGATGCTGGGAGCTGTAGTCTGGAAGAGAGTGTGGATATGCTATTGTGTTTTTTTTGCCAGGGGAGTCGTTTTTGCACATGCGCTGTACTGTCTTTTTGGTTTTTTGGTTTTTAAAGTCCCTCCTGCTGTGTTTTTCAGTGTTTTAATGAATGATGGTTACTCATTGATAGGTGTATTGTGTCCAAATTTGGTGTCAAATCAACCAGTGGATTTTGTGTTATGTTAATCCCACAAACGAACATTACATGTTTATTTATATAGATATGTTTCTGCCTCAACATTTGTACAAAATTTGGTGCCAGGGCAAAAAGCAAAACAAAACCTATGACACAAAGCATGTGTACCCTAGCCCTAAAATGCAAAGTAGGCCAAAAGCCACTCCTGGATGCCCAAACATCACCCAGGAATTTCTGGTCCTTATTGCAGAGTAAACTAGTTTAGCCCCACATTGTCAGACAATGCTCTAGAGTTTCTTATAGTTTTGCATTTTGGGTATGGCATGGATCTCACGACTGGCTCCAGTGTAAACCAGTCCACTGTCAACGTGGGCTGGTACTGCAACCCTTTATCCCTGAACTTGGCAACATAGGACTCCCATTGCAGTGGAATATGGCCACAGGTCGTAGCCACTGAGGGAAGCCTGCGCTGATATAAGCAAAGATGCCTCCATGACCAACCTCTTTCTTCTTCCTTGTTGTGCAGGCATCTTTGGTGGTGGCCTGGGCTTCTTTGGCTTTTAGGCAGTGGGAACAGGAAAGGTAAGATGATGCTCCTCAGGGCTCAACCAGTTTTAGCCTGGATGGATCTTGAGGACTTCATTTTGCTGCTACTGCAGGATAGACACAGAGTGCATGGCCATCTCTGGATATTGTGATAGTTGTAGATGAGCACAGATGTTGATGTAGATGTAAATTGTGGTATGGGGAGAGATTTCAGGATCTGAGCTAAAACATCTTCATGGTTGTCAAGTGTACTGCTTTCATCTAGAACCACAGTTCAAAGGATCCATGCCTGGTGAACATAAGCTAACCCAGATAGGTCAGAGAAACAAACTTACCAGGTTGAAGACAAGTCACATAGGTTTAATATAATTTGACCGAAAAAGATGCAAATACAAGCAATTTGCTTCAAAAGATACAAAAATACACATACAGAGCAATGTAAGGCATCTTATACAGTTGTGACAGCCATTCAAACTTCCTGCACCCTCTCCTGATTGGCTAAGAAAAGGGTGAGTCATGAGCTATGCTGGGATTGGATGGGGATTCTCCTGATGTCGAGAATTCCCTGGGTGAGAGAAATGGCAGTTGGGGATTGGTCTATGCAGAGAGCCAATTAGATGCAGGGATGCCCCAAGGAGGTTTTGATTAGCTCAAATGTCCAGTTCCATGCAACACAAAGGTATGGAAATCAAGGGACAAATGTACTGATCTTAGGTAATCAAGAATTTGGCTTTCATTGAAAAGAGTTAATGAATATATTTAAGCAGGTCAAATACTTTCAATACCTTGGTATTTGTTATAGATATAGCCTGTCATGGCTCTCACAGCAACAAGTGGTAATGGCTTCTGCACATACCAACATTGCAGCAATATATTGTTTCTTCTACTGTAGGGGTAACCAATATATCCCTGCTGCCCTCAAAGTTTTTGAGGCTAAGATTGTTTCTCTATGGCTCCCCTATTTGGATTTCTGCTGTCAATAAATCATTTAATACACCACATTCCTAGTTTCTCCGGAAACTAATGGGGCTCCCTAAATGTGTGCCTTATTCCATTCTATGTATTAAGACAGGTCAAACCACTCTTGAAACCTTGGCATGGATGAGAGCTATAAAATTATGGCTGCATATACATTTTATTTATTTATTTATTTATTTATTTATTTATTCATTCATTCATTCATTCATTCATTCATTCAATCTTATATTCCGCTCCTCCCTGCAGGCTCGGGGCGGATCACAACATACAATACAATATACAGCATATAATAAAAAACATAAAACAAACAATAAAAGACATGGCATAAAACAATTGTCTCAATAAAAGGTCCATAGGAACCCATGGATACCTTGGACATAATATAAAACATACCAAGCCCGACCAGATTAATTGAAGGCCAGTCTAAAGAGGGCGGTCTTACAAGCCCTCCGAAAAGGGACAAGCTCAGGGATCGCTCGAGTGTCATCAGGAAGGGAATTCCACAACACAGGGGCCACAGCCGAGAAGGCCCGCTGCCTGGTTGTGGAAAGGTGGCAAGAGCGGACAGATGGAACCAGCAACAAATTCTGCTCTTCTGAGCGTAGTGATCTCGGGGGAACATATGGGGTAAGGCGGTCCCTTAGGTACTCAGGCCCTAGACCGTGCAAGGCCTTGAAGGTTAGAACCATCACCCTGAAGGCAATTCGGTACTGGATGGGAAGCCAGTGCAGTTGCCGAAGGATGGGAGTAATATGCTCCCTCACTGGTGCTCCCACCAGCAAGTGAGCAGCAGCATTCTGCACTAGCTTGAGTTTCCGGATTGTCGACAGGGGAAGGCCCACGTAGAGGGCGTTACAGTAGTCCAGTCTCGAGATGACCGTCGCTTGGATCACCGTGGCCAGTTGGACACCTAAGCTCTTAACAACGGATGACGGGCTAAGTTGCTCAACACAAAACTTACCTCCAAATCCATGGGGTCAGTATGGGGTCCAATTGCGCCCCCTGTCTGGCGAATCTGTTCATGAATCACTTAGAACAACACAATTTATATCAGGATTCCAATCCATTTTCTATCCATATCAAAAAGTATTGATGACCTGGTGTGGATATTATCCAAAGACATTGACCTCCCTGCCTTTTACTCCTGGATGGATTCCTGGCATCCTTGCATTTAATTCACTCACTCAGCCAGTACTGTGGAAATCAACTACTTGGATGTGACAATATACAAGTCGAACAATACAATAAAATTCAAAAATTATTCTAAATCTTCGAAATGTATCAACACCCTACATTATAAGAGCTTCCACTCCTTTTCATTAAAAACAAATCTTCCATACTCACAGCTTTTAGGAATGAGGAGGAACTGCACTGACATAACAGATTTCCATAAAGAAGCTAACCAATTCCAACAAGACTTGATGACACGAGGATACCCCAGGGATATACTGAAGAAGGCCCACCGAAAGGCCACTGAGATTCAACGCGATACTCTTTTACAACCCAAGTCCAGAAGCAGACACACCCGAATGGTGTGGCCTCTCACCTTGACCCCTCATAGCAAGGTGCTGATCAGAGCTGCCAAACAATTCTGGCCTCTTATCAATCACATAAAAGATCTTGAACAGTTTCCCACTGTGGCGTATAAGAGAACTACTAACTTGCGTAATATTTTGATGCACAATAAACCCAGGAGACACACTGCACGCAGCAACCTCAGCCCGGGCTCCAGACCTTGCACCAATTGCACGGTCTGCCAAAACATTGATTCAAGTAAACTGATCTACAGCCCTGCCCAGAAACGATACTTCAAGGTACTGGACTACGCAAATTGCAATTCGGATTTTGTCGTCTATGCCATCATCTGTGACCATTCTTTGATTTATGTGGGCCAGACCACTAGACGACTACGCCAAAGATTTATTGAGCATCGCTCGAGAATAATAAATCAATCTCAGGACTCTGCCTTTTACAGGCATTGCACCCAGTATAAACACAGCCCGACCTCTTTAAGACTCAGGGTCTTGGAACGATTGACTCCGCATTTACATACTAACAATGCACTCAGACGGAGACAAGCTGAAATCAAATGGACAATCAAACTTAAAAGCGAATGGCCTCAAGGACTTAATGACCCCCTTTCTCTCTCTGAAGTACTCAATTAACTTTGTAAGCTAATTGGGGCTAAGCTCCCAAACATGTGAATGAACCTTTGATGGTTAAATTCATTACTCCTAAGCTGCTACTCACCTTTATGGTCACCCCACCAAGAAGGATAGGGGTTGCGCTCATGTCACTACTGAGAAGGGTATGTATATTAGATTGATATTGACTATGGCTATAAATGTGCTCTCTTACATCCCTCTGATTATAATCCTATTATGAATATTATTAATTTCAGAAGTGGGTTACTAATACCATTAATGCCTCGCCTTGAAAAAACCTTTAAGGAGAAACGGACCCTTTGTAATGGCCAACTGGATTTAAGCATCTGTTCACCGTAATGATGTAAGTTTTGTGTTTGGCACCTTTTTGAATTTTGAATTTTGGTTTGCAAGTATAGCCAGGCAGTTTGTTACATAGGGCTAAGTTGCTCGCCATCCAGAGTAGGCAACCGACACTCATCCAGTCCAGGGCGACTGGGCCACAAGATCCCCGTCTTCGACGGGTTCATCTTCAGTCGGCTGAAGACCGTGATAACTATATTCCTTCTCTGTTATCAGATCATTTTATTTCAGAATCGTGTTTTTGATTCTCAGAAAGATCGAAGCAGTTGGCATGTCTTTGGCTTCTCTTAATGAGCACAAATGTGGAAGCCTGCTGAAACACTTCATCATTCTTTGTTTGGTTGCCCCAAATATGATAATATATGGATGAAATGCAGTAATTCCATTTTTGTCCCACAGTGTTCTCAATGGCAAGAGTGTTAGAAAATTTCATATCTTCTCAATAACTCTGATGCATTCTTTTGAGACTATTGCAAATTCTATCCTTGAGATAAGTAACTTTTAAGTAGGTTTTCTTTTATTTGTGATGTCTTCTTGTTGTATATACCAGTATTGTATGCTAATAAAGGCTGTGCGTGAGAGAGTTAATGAGCGCAAATACGCTAAACCCCTGTTCCTGTGGGAAAGTGGCAGACTCTCAGCCTCAGGTGAAATGCACAAACATCTTAAGCTTATCTAGTTAGCAAAGGAGATAATCAATCTGACTTGGGAAATAGCTAGAGCAGGGGTGCCCACACTTTTTCAGCATGCGAGCTACTTATAATAAAACCAAGTCAGAAAGATCTACCTACCTCCTCAAGGCTGGAGTGGGGTGGGGGGGGGGCGGGGCTTGCCGTGGCCTGGTTCTGCCCCCTCTGGCTTCAGCTCTACCAGCAGCTTCTCCAGGTTTGAGGATGGCAATGCCAAGCCAGTGGTGGCATAGCTAGCCCAAGGCTGGCTTGGCACTGCCATCCTCAAGCCTGGAGAAGCTGCTGGTAGAGCGGAAGCCAGAGGGGGCGGAGCCAGGCTGTGCCAAGCCCCTCTGGCTTTGGAGCTCCCAGCAGCTTCTCCAGGCTTGAGGATGGCAGTGCCAAGCCAGCCTTGTGCTAGTTATGCCACCACTGGCTTGGCACTGCCATCCTCAAGCCTGGAAAAGCTGCTGGGAGTGCCAAAGCCAGGGAGGGGCGGGGCTTGGGGCGGCCTGGCTCCGCCCCCTCTGAGAAGTGCCCCATCCTGGGATTGACCTCCTTTGGCCCCGGGATCGACTGGTCAATCGCTATCAACTTCCTGGGCAGCCCTGAGCTAGAGGGATTTATTCAACCTTGCCCTCCTCAGGAGATTATCTAAACAGGGTCATAGAAACATGGCGGTCTCTAGGTTACATTTTGATACATTTTGAAGAAGCAGTTTATACACACTTTTTTTAAAGAAATGAAAGAAGTAGATACATTACACAGTTTGAAGGATACAAGTTACACAGCAATAATTAAATTGATAAAATTTATTAAAGGGTTAGGCACAATATAATTTATGGGGATACATGCCTATTCCTAATCTTCTAAAGCTTCAAACTTGTGCAACTCTGGACAAGTCCAGAAAAGGTCTTTAATAAGAGGAAAACAATCAAATATATATAATATTTATTTGCGTTCCCTTAGTGAGCTATAAATCTTTCAGGGGGGGGGGGAGGTGTGTCACTGTGGCTCGATAACAAAGGCTCAATTCAACTCTAACATCTATTTTATTTGGGGAGAGGGAAAGAAAGATACATGAATATAATTTGAAGAGAATAGTCAAAAACAATGGTTTGGGAACAAATATCACAAGAATTTACAAACAATTTAATTCCATGCTCCCAAAGTACTGTTTCTTTCTTTCCTTGACACTTGCCAGGGACTGGAAGCAAATGGCTCACAGGGATGGGCACCAATCTATGGATCATCAATGTTAGTGTAGGTTGCCCCATCCCACTGCCAGAATTTCATAATCCCCTTCTCTACAACATTACAAAGATGTGAACTATGAACATTGGAATGTAGTATATCTATTGTGCATTGTGCTTTCTAGTTGCTTTAAGTACTTTGAACTTATTTTTTAAAAGAAAAGGAAAAGGAGCCCTGTTGCAGGTTGGCTCTCCTCTATTGCAAGTGAAGCCTTCAAACCACTAGGCTCCATGCTCAGGAGGCACCAAATCCACAAGTACGCATATCTGAGGCAACAGATACACTGTAGACCAGAGGTGGGCAACCTACGGCCCGCGGGCCGAATGCCGCCCAGCAGCTGATTCTGTCCGGCCCGGGGAGAAGGGCGTCAGGGGCGGGGCCAAGAGGAAGGGGTGCCGCTGCCGCCATCCCATCTTGGGCTCTGTGGGGCCTGTGTCGGCAGACAGGCTGGAGGAGCGGTGGCTTTGGAGTGCCTGCCATCCCTGGAGGCGATCCGGGGCTGCAGCGGGAGCACTCGGCGACCTCCGGGGGCTGATCGCCCTGGCGACATGGAAGACTTGATCGTCTTCCGGGTCACTAGGTTGAATAATCCACCTCAGATCACTGAGTGCTCCCCCTGCAGGCCCGGATCGCCTCCAGGGATGGCTGGCACTCCATAGCAGTGCGATCAGCTGGGGAACGGCTGGGGGCAAGAGTGGGCGGAGGGCTGCAGCCTCCAATCTCCTGTTGTTCTGCTCGGCTGCGGCAGCTGGGTCCGCTTTGCTATCCTCTGGGCTGGGGCCATTGGGTCATTTCATCTTGGGATCCTTCCTCTCTTGAGGATGTCAGCCTTCATCTTGGTTCGCACCTTGTCTTCTTGAATTTTATTTTATTTTAGTGGTTTTTATTATTATTTTATAATAATTTTATAATAATAATATAAATAATATAATGTAATAATGTTATATTATAATTTCAATATATACTATAATAATTATATTATTGCTAATAATATATGAATATTTCTTGATATATTAATATGTTAATATTAATGATGTGTAATATATAGTAAACATGGTAAATAAATAAATAAATTATGTAGATTAGAATGTAGTTCAGCTGTTAGGTGCGGTCCTCCATAATATTTTTTGGCTCTCATGTGGCCCCTTGGAAAAAATAATTGCCCACCCCTGCTGTAGACTCTCATAATGCAGATCAATCTCTAAATACATACAGAATACTAAATATATCACAATTTTGAATAAAGATATGCATTTTCTTCTTGGATCTTATGAAACCCATTTCAGCATCTTCTAGTAATAAAGAATTTACTGTGATAATTGTCCCCCGCATTTGTGGGTTTAACTTTTGTGGATTTGACTAACATAGTCCCTCCCTCTCCCTTTGCTTATGATTTTATTTTATTTTATTTATGCTTTTTCTATCATACATTTTTAAATCCCAATATTGATATTGCAGCAAGCTGCAATCTCAAAACATAAACTACAAGAAACTTATAAAACCACACTCCATCACCAGCGTCACACACACTCATAGCTGTTGCTCAAAAAAGCAATGGCATTTCAGAGAGAGAGAGAGAGAGAGAGAGAGAGAGAGAGAGAGAGAGAGAGAGAGAGAGAGAGAGGAAAGGCTAACCATTTGAGACTTGCTGGGCATAGAATCACTATTACAAAGGCCCTGCATTTAGTTACCAACTGTCAAATCACAGTGGTTTTAAAATAAATTTTCACTGGCAGGAATTAACTCAAAAGGGCACTTTTCACTGTACAAAGAACACTTTTAACGTTTCATAAATTACTAAATAAAACAGTAGCATGATAAATGTATTTTAATATGAGATGTGATTGACCTGAAATATTTTGATCCTTGAAATTATTTTATACCTCATATATGTATTCTAGACCTTCACGGTTTTCAGTCATAGAAGTTCATTTTTTTCTTTTTGCTTTCTGCAACTCCATTCTTTGCTGAATTTCCAAAGTTCAGGTTTAAAGCAATGTAAGGTTCTCCAAGAGCAACCTGGGGGAAAATTGCATTGCTTTAAACCTAAACTTTGCAAATTTAAGGGTGCATCAAAATCGTTTATGCCAGGGCTGCCCAAACGAAGACCCACAGGCTGGATGATGCCCTCCAAGGTCATTTATTTTATTTTTTATTTTTATTTCGGGATTTTACCCCGCTCTTCTCAACCCCCGAGGGGGGACTCAGAGCGGCTTACAGTATGGCACAATTCGATGCCCACATAATAACAATATAAACCCCAAAACACTTCAACAATTAAAATACATTAAAAATACATTAAAATACAACTACATTAGCACCATACACATTCACTCTGGATTAAAACAATGTTCAGTCCATAAAAACATTGGCCATAATCACCCACTTTCATTAAAAACCAATCTAAAATGCTGCCTTGTGCTGGTGTACGAATGCCTGGTCCCACAGCCAGGATTTTACTTTTTTCCTGAAGGCCAGGAGGGATGTGGTGGATCGTACATCAATAGGAAGCGCATTCCACAGGCGGGGAGCCACCACCGAGAAGGCCCTATCCCGCAGTAATCTATTCGGGATGTGACCAGAGCGTGGACGACCGTAGCCAGATCAGACTTCCCAAGGTACGGGCGCAGCTGGCGCACGAGTCTTAACTGTGCAAAAGCTCCCCCGGCCACCGCTGAGACCTGGGGTTCCAGGCTCAGCGATGAGTCCAGGATCACTCCCAAGCTGCGAACCTGCGGGGGAGTGTAACCCCATCCAACACAGGCTGTAACCCTATGCCCTGTTTGGCCTTGCGACTGACCAGGAGGACCTCTGTCTTGTCTGGATTTAGTTTCAATTTGCTAGGCCTCATCCAGTCTGACACAGCGGCCAGGCAACGGTTCAAGGTCTGGACAGCCTCCTTACTGACAGGTGGGAAGGAGTGACAGATCTGGACGTCATCTGCGTACAGATAACACCTTACTCCGAAACTCCGAATGATCTCTCCCAGCGGTTTCATGTAGATGTTGAATAACATCGGGGACAGAAATTTACATGCCATAAACTTCAGACTTAGGTTTGCCCTAAGTTTGAAATGACTTAAAGGGACACAACAACAACAATCCTCATTAGCATGACTATCTCAGTAACCTAAAGCAGGCCCACCCGTTTCATTGAAATACTGGTAAGCTGATGTTGGTTAAAATCGTTCTTCATTTTAAATTTTTGTTGTTTATTTCAGTGTTTCCCAACCAGTGTGCCGTGAGCGATCATCAGGTGTGCCGTGGGAAGTTGGAACCTCCAATACCCTTTCTTCCCCCTCCTGCCGAACACTTTTTCTTCTCCACTCGGGCTCCCTTCTTCCCAGCCTCGCTCTGCTCGCTTTGCCTCACTTTGCTCTGGGGTGAGTCTGCGCAGTAGCGCCTGCACAGGTCACGTCTCCCTCCTCCTCTTCTCCTGAACACGCTCACGCTGCCCCCTCGGATCGAAATGGTGCCAGAAGCAGCAGTGTAGAAGAAAAACTAAGTGTTTGGCAGGAAGGGGAAGAAAGGGCCCGAAGGGAAAGGGGGAGGAAGAGGTCTCTGTCGAAAGCTGGCATGGGCAAACTTGAACCTTCCAGGTGTTTTGGACTCCAACTCCCACCATTCCTAGCAGCCTCAGGCTCTTTTCCTTTTTTCCCCTCAGCTACTTAAGCAGGAAAGGGCCTCAGGCTGTTAGGAATGGTGGGAGTTGAAGTACAAAGCACCCAGAGGGATGAAGTTTTCCCATGCCTGTTTTAGGGACTTTAAAGTGGTGAGCCTCCTTCCAACATTGTGATTCTGGATAGAAAACAAACAACATCATAACATAACATTGTTTGAATCCACAGCCTCTCTGGGTGTAGGTGAACTACAACTTCCAAACTCAAGGTCAATTCCCAACCAAACCCTTTCAGTACTTTCTGTTGGTAATGAGAGTTCAATATGCCAAGTTTAGTTCAATTCTATTGTTGCAAGAGTTCAGGATGCTCTTTGATTGTGTGTTAACTATAAATCCCGGAAACTGTAACTCCCAAATGTCAAGGTCTATTTTCCCCAAACTCCATCTGTGTTCACATTTGGGCATATTGAGCATTCATGCCAAGTTTGGTCCTGATCCAACATTGTTTGAGTCCACAGTGCTCTCTGGATATAGGTGAACTACAACTCCAAAACCCAAGGTCAATGCCCACCAAACTCTTGGTTATGGGAGTTCTGTGTGGGAGGTTTGTGTCTTTCTGCCATTCCTGCCAGGATATCTATGTTGTGTTCATCGAAACAGGCCCAGGTTTCACACTGAGTGTATAAATACATTTAAAAACATATTAACTATATGTGTTAGAGTGTCATTTTGTGTCATTTTGGTTGGTGGTGTCCCCCAAGAGTTTGTAAATATAAAAAATGTGCCGCGGCTCAAAAAAGGTTGAAAAATACTGGTTTATTTGTTCAGTTGTTTTCGACTCTTAGTGGCTATCTGGACCAGTCCATGCCAAAGCTCCCTGTTGGCGATGGCCATCCCCAGCTCCTTCAAAGTCAAGCCAGAATATGACAGAATATGTCAGTGTGCCACCTCTTCTTTCAACCACATAAACCATAAACTGTACACAGTCTAATAATCTATACTGCACATTTGTTTTGTAGCCTCTTTGCAATGTTTTTCTCTCTCCTTTTGGCTGTGGAGTCAGTGAGGAGAAGCTATGATCTGTGAGCTTATGCCTAAACAACACCTCTAAGTCAAAATCCCCCCATCCCTTGATAGTAACTCTCCTCAGTTCTTATTTTTGATTCATAGAAAAGGGTTACGGATTCCTTATCCCAGGCATGGGCAAGCTTTGACCCTCCAGGCGCTTTGGACTTCAATTCCCACAATTGAAGGAATTGTTGAAGTCCAAAACACCTGGAAGGCTGAAGTTTGCCCATGCCTGCCTTATCCAGAATTGACTACTGTAACGCTCTTTACATTGGCTTTCCCTTGAATGTGATCCAGAAACTCAAGCTAGTGCAGAACGCTGCAGCCCGGCTGCTTGCAGGGGAACCCACGAGCCGCCGTATAACACCTATACTGCAGAACCTGCACTGGCTACCAATTGAATACCAGATCACTTTCAAGGTGTTAGTTCTTACTTTTAAGGCCTTGTATGGTCTGGGGCCAGTGTACCTACAGGATCGCCTGATTCCATATAACCCTCCGAGATCACTTCCCTAGTGTGAAGTCTTTCCACCTGACTTCGACAAGGCGCAGGGCATTTTCAATCATTGCCCCGGCTCTTTGGAATAGGTTGCCACCGGAAATGCGGGCTCTCCAAAATTTGGTCACCTTTCGGAGGGCCTGCAAGACACACTTGTTCAGACAGACCTTCGAAAACTTGTAATTTTAGCTTGTGATTTTAGCTGCGTTTTTATTTTTTGCTGTTTTACTTATTTATTTACTTTGCTTCTAGACCGCCTCTCTCAGCCCGAAGGCGACTCGAGGCGGTGTACAACAGCAAAAACTGCTCAAGACAAACATATCAACAAGTATCAATACAATTCCAACATATACAAATTAGCATTCAACATTAAAAAACACAATATCAGCGTCTCATTAATTAAATCGACTTCCAATTGCATCGTCGTCGTTCCTTAGGTCTCAATTTGGCAATCATACTACATCTGCAAATGCCCGGTCAAATAGCCAGGTCTTAACCTTCCTGCGAAATGTCAGGAGGGAGGGGGGCGATCTGATGTCATTAGGAAGGGCGTTCCAAAGCTGAGGAGCCACCACTGAAAAGGCCCTGTCTTTCATCCCCACCAATCGCGCCTGCAAAGCAGGCGGGACCGAGAGCAGGTCCTGTCCGGATGATCTTAAGCATCTTGAAGGTTCATAGGAAGAGATGCGTTCGGACATGTAAGTTGGACCAGAACCGTTAAGGGCTTTAAAAGCCAAAGCCAGCACTTTGAATTGTGTATGTATGTTTACCCATTGTTTGTTTTATTGAATTGTGTTGTAAACTGCCCCGAGCCGCTGGGAGTGGCGGTGTACAAGTCCAAATAAATAAATAAATAAATAAATTAAATAAATCCAAAATACTCTAAAATCCAAAATTGCCCATATGTGATGCTGTTTCTTTTAGATGGTTCAAACTTCATTTCATTCACAGAATTGTTTAAAATATTGTGCATAAAATTACCTTCAGGAGACACACACACACACACACAAATCATAAATGAATTTTGTGTTTAGACTTGGGTCCCATCTCTAAGAAATCTCATCATGTATATATATATGCCAATACAGCTAATACAAAATCTCTCCCCCATGCAAAATCCAAAACATTTTTGCTCCTAATAATTTCTGATAAGGGTTACTCAATGACTATGGCAGTTTTGTTCAACTGCAAAACAAGCAGCACACTTTTTAATGAATATTGGTGAACTAGGAAGAAAAAAAAGTTACAGAGGAGATAGCACATTTTTTGCTCATGCCTCAAAGACCCGAAAGAGCATTTTATCTAAAGAAAAGTAACTGCAGAGAAACTGAGAAATTTAACTACAGTCTTTATGCGATTATAACTGTAGTACACTAAATAGTAGAAAACTACACAGCCCTAGATACATATTATTAGCTTTTAAGAGATATACATTTTAAGGCCAGCGATTTTAATATGTGTACATTTGATAACCTGGGTACCTATGGTACAATAAGGCCAAAATAGAAAGACGTTTTAACGACCACTGCATTAGGAAACCCTTATTTAAAATATGGTTAAGATGGAAAGATAGACTCTTCGATAGTACACCGAAATGGCTCTCTCCGCAAGAGGCTCACTACAGAAGACAATATGGCAAAATATGAAGAGATTCTCCAAAGAGTAGGTAAGGAAATAGAGATAAAAGAATTGGAGGAGCTTTAAAAAATGGACCATTCTATAGACTGGTTTCAGTATAGACAGATGTGTGAGATTTTCAAGAAGGATAAAATAAACGGATTTAAAGATACCAATCAACCATGGGATATCCTCATGAAAAAACAAAAGGGCAAGACAGCTTTCCTATATAAACTACTTTTGCAGGGGCAAATGGAGGAAGAAACTATTAAAAATAGTATGGTCAGATGGGCAAAAGATGTAGGACACACAATTATGCTAGCATGGTGGGAAAGGTTTTGGAAGGTACATTTGAAATGGTTGTATGCCTACGATTTGAAGGAGAATGGGCTTAAGATCTTCTACCGATGGTATCTAACACCAAACAAAATAGCCAAATTCAACAAAAGCCATAGTAATAAATGTTGAGAGGTTGCGGGGAAATAGGATACTTCCTCCATATGTGGTGGGGTTGCAGGAGGATTAGGAAATTCTGGGTAATAGTACAGAGGGAAATGGTAAAAATGCTTGGAATTGATTTTCCCATGAAACCAGAGTACATGTTACTGGGGTTGTTGGACTTTCAAATAGATAGGAATAAAGAAAAATTGTTTGTGTACAGTATTACAGCGGCAAGGCTGGTGATCGCAAGACACTGGAAGGAGGAGGCCACGCCAAAGCTGGACGAGTGGATCATCAAATTAACAGAGATCATGAATATGGACAATCTAACGAGGGCCTTGACAAACCAAAAGGAAGCCACGGACTGGTCTCCAATAACGGAGTATATGCAAAATCATAGAGACATAAAAACCATTATGTACATAAAAAATTGGCACTAATACGCCCGGATCGGAGAAAGAGGGATCGTGGGTAATGTGGGTCAAAGGAATAGCATCTAAGATGTATTAGATGAAGCTGGTTGAGGGGCATTGGGAAGTCAATAAGAATCAGATTATTGTTTGTTGTGTAACAGAGTGTTGTTTGAGATGCCCTAGAGACATTTTGTCTATAGGGGCATATATGTTTGTCTGATCAATGTTTGTTCTGTCTGTTTTTATCATTGAAAACCTAATAAAAACTTTTTTTTTAAAAAAAACAAAACCCTGTATTGTGTTTTATATGTGACTTTTATCTGTATTATATTTTTTCTGTATCTACCTAAGGTTTGTTAACTGAAATAAAGGCAATTGATTGATTGAATATTGGCATGCAAAAGGAATATTGCACAGTCTTCATTGTTAAAAACTCCTTTTGGGTCTATGTTGAAATATTGTCATGAGAAAAAAGGATGGAGATATTTATTCTCTTTTCACAAAGCCCTTTGATATTTGTGGTTTTAAAAGCTTAACTCTTTCTCTTTTCTCCCCGGTGATATCGTATAACTCAATGCACCTATTCTCCCAGACCTCAAGGACTACGTTTTATCCTAATCCCTAATAAAAAACAAAGTTGTTTTCATGAACCAAGGTGTACACTGACTCTTTCATGCTATACATCTTTCTACTCCTGTGGTCAACTACCTTGCCGTTATTATCGCTTATTTGTTCAAGTGGTGAGGAAATATTAAATATCACAAGTTCTCAGCAGAGACTGGACAATAATTATCAACAGATGGCTAGCAGTGCAGCAGGAGAAGAAGGAGGGAGAGGCCCAAGCCTGTCCTATCAAAGAAGCCGTCGGTCTCATTGGCTGCTCATCATGTTAAGTTAAAATTGAAGTTAACTGCTCCACTTTGTCTTTTAATTTACTTCCCCCTTTTTTTCTGACATTACTAATAGTAGCATCAAATTATTTCATAAAAACCAAACTTTTGAGTGAACTGATTTTACAAAAAAATGACATTTCAAAGAAAGACATTGTAAGATAGGTCATAGATAGTGAAAGAATAATAGTACTCTGCAGTGATATATCTTAACTACCTGGTGTATATTATAGACTAGCTTTATTTGCTTTGTATTGGGGAATGTATTATCAAAGGCATATAGTGCATTTGGAAGGCTTCACAAAAGAGTCTCGCACAATCCTAAATATACACTGGACCAACCAACTATGTGACTAATGTTACTGTCCTTGAGCAAGCAGGAATCACCAGCATTGAGGCCATGCTATTGAGAACACAGCTGCGCTGGGCAGGGCACGTCTCTAGGATGGAGGACCACCGCCTCCCAAAGATACTACTCTATGGTGAACTTGCCACGGGTCAGCGCAAGAGAGGCGCCCCCAAAAAGAGATATAAGGACTCCCTGAAACAACATCTCAGGCTCGGCCAGATTGATCACCAACAGTGGTCCACCCTGGCCTCACATCGGGAGGCACAGAGATGCATTATCCACAATGCTGAGGCCTCTTTCAAGAAGACACGCCGAATGGGTCTCGAAGAGAAACGACAACGCAGAAAGAACCGCAACTTGGAAACAACATCACCCAAGGAGACTTTCTGCTGTGCTTTCTGCAACCGAACTTGCCTATCTCAGATTGTCCTTTTTAGTCATCAACGCGCTTGTAAAAAGCGTGGGACGAGTCCTTCCTGAATCTTCGTTCGCGAAGTAATGCCAAGAGAGAGAGAGAGAGAGAGAGAGAGAGAGAGATTGGGGAACTACAGTGAAGTCTCACTTATCCAAGCTTTGCTCATCCAATGTTCTGTATTATCCAACACAATCTGCCTCCCGCCCGGATCCACAGCTGTTTCAATACATTGTGTTGTTTTGATGCTAAATTCGTAAATACAGTAATTACTATATAACGTTACCATGTCTTGAACTGTTTTTTCTGTCGATTTCTTGTGAAACATGAATATTTGGTGCTTAATTTGAAAAATCATAATGTAATTTGACTTTACTTGGCTTTTTCTTAATCCCTCCTTATTATCCAACATTTTCACTTTTCCAACATTCTGCTGGCCCATTGATGTTGAATAAACGAGACTCTACTACATGTGAGATTTGCTTAAAGATGGGATAGCCCAGGTGGGAGTTGAATCACTTTCGGGGTATTGTGGCCATTTAATTTCCCCCCGACTTTCCATTGTTTTTTTTAATTAAAAAAACTGTGTTTGGGACTGAATGGGTTTTACTTTATTGATTTCCCCACATCTTAATTGTATGCAGTGTTATATATTCTTGTTTTTACACTGTCATTTGTATGTTAAGCTTGTATCTTTATGGTGACACCCAGAGCAGCTAGTCAAAAGGTGGCATATAAATGCTACAAACAGAGAATAAAATAAATAAATAAACAAATTGGACACAGCACACATGCTTACCTGCTATGGAATACCCACTCTGCTTCAAGTGGGGGATCCCAAAAGAATGAGCTACACCACAGGAAGATCTTGTTTTGTAGCTTAAGTCAGCATGAGTTCTCCAAATGACTGTAGAGAAGCCAGCCTCTGTATCCATCCCCAAATGAAAGCCTGAGTGTTATACAAATGGTTACATAAATGGCAAGTTAATTGATGACCTATTTCTGATAATTTTTAAAAAGAAAGCTTACATACAAAAAAAGATTTTAAAAACCTCAAATTATATTTTTAAAAACCCAATAGTACAACCGACAGATCTTTGACACTCTGTGGTAGGTACTTGGAGATCAAATGACATTTACTCTTTAAATTGATACTTTTAGCAGTTTTCTTTAGAGTCGAAGTATGCCCACGTAACACAGTTTGTGTTCTGGCACAGCAGTGCCAATAGGGCTCTGTTTTTCCTTTGTTGCACTACAACAGGGCTGTCCAACTTCTACCGGCCCAAGGGCCTGAATTCCGGTCACTGATGACCTGGGGGGCCGAAGGGTCTGCCCCCGCCCCCGCCCCTCACCCACCTCCAATTTACTTACAATTCATAAGAGGCATCCATACAATCAAATATAATCTTTTACTAAGGGGAAATGCAGGGAGGGAATTCATAAGAGGCATCCATACAATCAAATATAATCTTTTACTAAGGGGAAATGCAGGGAGGGAATTCATAAGAGGCATCCATACAATCAAATATAATCTTTTACTAAGGGGAAATGCAGGGTGGGAATTCATAAGAGGCATCCATACAATCAAATATAATCTTTTACTAAGGGGAAATGCAGGGAGGGAATTCATAAGAGGCATCCATACAATCAAATATAATCTTTTACTAAGGGGAAATGCAGGGAGGGAATTCATAAGAGGCATCCATACAATCAAATATAATCTTTTACTAAGGGGAAATGCAGGGAGGGAATTCATAAGAGGCATCCATACAATCAAATATAATCTTTTACTAAGGGGAAATGCAGGGAGGGAATTCATAAGAGGCATCCATACAATCAAATATAATCTTTTACTAAGGGGAAATGCAGGGAGGGAATTCATAAGAGGCATCCATACAATCAAATATAATCTTTTACTAAGGGAAATGCAGGGAGGGAATTCATAAGAGGCATCCATACAATCAAATATAATCTTTTACTAAGGGGAAATGCAAGGAGGGAATTCATAAGAGGCATCCATACAATCAAATATAATCTTTTACTAAGGGGAAATGCAGGGAGGGAATACATAAGGGCATCCATACAATCAAATATAATCTTTTACTAAGGGAAATGCAGGGTGGGAATTCATAAGAGGCATCCATACAATCAAATATAATCTTTTACTAAGGGGAAATGCAGGGAGGGAATTCATAAGGGGCATCCATACATTCAAATATAATCTTTTACTAAGGGGAAATGCAGGGTGGGAATTCATAAGAGGCATCCATACAATCAAATATAATCTTTTACTAAGGGGAAATGCAGGGAGGGAATTCATAAGAGGCATCCATACAATCAAATATAATCTTTTACTAAGGGGAAATGCAGGGAGGGAATTCATAAGGGGCATCCATACAATCAAATATAATCTTTTACTAAGGGGAAATGCAGGGAGGGAATACATAAGGGGCATCCATACACAATTACAGAATAATAACATAAAGGTTAGCCTACCTTCCCAAACGCGCAGGATCCAGGAGTAGCCGGACCACGAGCAGAGACGACGACCGACCGAGGCAGCAGCCGAGAAGGTCCAAATTGCGTCTGCGTTGGCCGCAGGGATTAAGTAGCCGAGATTTCAGCAACAGGAGTATCGCGAGACTACGGAAGCCACACGGATTTCGCTCTCAACGCAGGCGTGATCTCGCATTGAGAGCGAAATCCGTGTGGCTTCTGTAGTCTCGCAATACTTGCTCCGGAACCCGGAAGTGGGTAATTTTTCAAAATATTATTATTTAATTTATTTATTTTATTTATTTAAAAGCTTAGGGGGCCGCAGGGAAGGGGCTGGGGGCCGTATACGGCCCCTGGGCCGCCAGTTGGACAGCCCTGCACAACAAGTTTGCAGGAGCCCATTCCCTTGCATTTTATTTTGTAGGTGAGTTTCTTGGTTTGCATTTACAGTAGGGTTGCCATATGAATAAGGGACAGGCACCTAAAAATAGGGAAATTTTCACAAAAAGAAGGGACACTACATAAATACTTGAAAAACAAATGGTGATTTTCAAGTTTTTATGAAGTGTTCCTTATTTTTGTGAAAATTTCCATATTTTAGGTGCCTGTCCCTTATTCATATGGCAACCCTAATTTACAGGCCCAAAGGGCTGCCAGTCAATCAAGAGTTGCAGACCCGCCTCTATCTCCAGGATTTGGGAGGGAAAGGGGATGGTTTTCCTCTCAGTCTTAACAGCTACTCTATTGGAGAGGATGTGATTTAAGGTAGCCTTTTCCTCCCTACTTGGAAAAAAGGCATTAAATCAGTGTTTCTCAACCTGGGGGTCGGGACCCCCAGGGGGGTTGCGAGAGCGTTTCAGAGGGGTCACCAAAGACCATCAGAAAACATATATTTCTGATGGTCTTAGGAAGCCCATTGGCAGAGAAGGTTGAAGATCTCTCTGCTTGTCCTTCTCTTTCTTTTTGAAACAGACTGCGAATGTTCCCACCTAAAGCTCTCCTCTGCTGTGATTGGCAGGCCTCCCTGCCAAGGGGAGAGCTGTTTCTGAGGCTCCAAGTGGGGAGGAGAGAGCAGGCATGCTTGGCGCATGGCAGCATGACGCGCATGTGTGGGTGAGGGAGAGTGTGTGAGGTGGGATGGAGGCTCACGCAAGCTAGTTCCTTCAAGGCATGAGGGTTCTGTGTAGGAAGTTTGACCCAATTTTATCATTGGTGGGATGCAAGGGGCTCTTTGATTGTAGGTAAACTATAAATCCCAGCAATTACAACTCCCAAATGTCAAGATCTATGTTCCCCAAACTCCACTAGTATTCACATTTGGGTATATTGAGGATTTGTGTCAAGTGTGGTCCAGATGCATCATTGTTGAGTCCATAGTGCTCTCTGGATGTAGGTGAACTACAACTCCCAAACTGAACGTCAATGCCCACCAAACCCACCCAGTAATTGTTGTTGGTCATGGGAGTTTTGTGTACCAAGTTCGGTTCAATTCAATTGTTGGTGAATTCAGAATGCTCTTTGATTGTAGGTGAACTATAAATCCCAGCAACTACAATTTCCAAATGACAAAATCAACCCCCTCCCCCACCAAAAATATTATAGTTTTGAAGTAGCAATGAAAATAATGTTATGGTTAGGGGTCTCCACAACATGAGGAACTGTATTAAGGGGTCGCCGCATTAGGAAGGTTGAGAAACACTGCATTAAATCTTACCGCTTTGCTGGGGCAACAGACCAGCTTTTGCTGGAGAAATACAGAACAGTTTCACAGTCTTTTGTGAAGGGATCATCTACAGTCCCAACAGCCTGGCTAATCGACAGGAACATTGCCTGGTACAGGACATCTGGCTAGCCATAACACAGCTTGGAGTCTGAGTGAGAGAGGGTCTACCTTAGCAAACCTTTTGCATCGTTATCCCAATACCCCCATGCATATGTGATATATTGAGCATGGTGATCAGATCATGATATGAATAAACATAGCAGTTTAAATAATGTACCAGGTAAGGCATTCTCACGGACCACCCTGATCATTGGGGGGGCTGAAGCCCCTCAAGCCACCCCCCCCCCTGGCTACATGCCTGTCTGTTGGTATTCCATCTGTTCTTCAGACTTATAAAGATAAATTATTAAATACCAAAGTCAGGATCATGAATGCCATCGTATTTCTGATTTGTATAATTGTAAAAGTGAACATAGAAGAAAGCTCCATTTGTTTGCAGAGCTCATCAGCTGTTTTGGGATTTTAAAGTGTGCACATGGAGTGATGGTACTTGTCCAAATGACAAATCCTAGAATTCCATAGCATTGAGCCATGGCAAACAGCATTAATCCTACAGTATAAATGCACCTTGGGAGTACAAAAAAAGGAGCAAGCAAGAACAGGGTGAACTAAAGCTGCTGCTACTAAGTGTGGGATGCTTGTTGCATGGAACTATAGGCCAAGGTAATGTTCTGGGAAGTTGAGGATGTACCACAATTACAATTATCAGGTCTTATCACCAAAGTTTTTTTTGCGGTTGCATTGTTATTGTTACTGTTTTTTTAATCTCTGTATCCCACTCAAGTATTTCTTTCCTTAGCTAAAATATATATTTAAAAATATGTTTAAAGTGTTATTAAATTACCCATAGAATATAAACAATTTATAACAAATCTATTAACAATAAAATAATAAATAGCACATTATCTAAATAGCACATTATTAATTCCTAAAAGCAATTCCTAAAAGCTGATCAGACTGCAAAAGCTTTCATTGCCAACAAGTGCCATTCCTGCCTCCCTTTAGAAAGAGATCCAAAGTATGGGAGCCATTATGGGGAAGGCTGTCTCTTGAGTTCTCAGGAAACCAGACTCAGAAGGTGGTGGGATTGAAAGAAGAAACTCCCCAAAACATCTAAGAGTTTGGATGGGCTCGCCTTATTTATTTATTTATTTATTTACTTACTTACTGTATTTGTATACTGCCTTTCTCAACCCGCAGGGGACTCAAGACGGTTTACAGGACAACAATTCATCTTGGAAATTAAATTTTTGGGTTCCATGGAATCCAGAAACCTTTTGTTGGAGAAGAGCATCACAAAAGTTAGGGAAGTGCAAGTATTGAAGTTGAAATGCATTTTATTTTTGTATTGGTTTAAGGCAGTGTTTTTCAACCTTTTTTGAGCCGCGACACATTTTTTACATTTACAAAATCCTGGGGCACACCACCAACCAAAATGATACAAAATGACACTCTAACTTACTATATTGTACTATACCATTATACTGTAATATTATTAGTACTTTTACAAGCGATAGTACTAATAATATATAATTTCAATATTGTATTATTTTTAAAAGTGTTAACTTGTATTACATTATAATAATATAAATATTATAGGTACATACAATATATTATTAGTAAAGCACAGGAGTTAATCCTGACTGTTATCATTACTCTCATAGTCAATAACGATATACACCATGACTATGAAAAATACTGATAATATAACAATATGATAGCATATACTAAGCGAAAATAATAATATTATGTTAATACATAGCTCATAATAATAATAATATAGCCCATGAAGCTCCTTCCACGTCACGTCACAGTCTCTGAGGACCAGTAGGCTGCTTGTGTACCTGTCCGGAGGCGGGCCCCGTTGTTCCCCGCGTCGTGGCAGCAGTGGGCGAAGAGGCAGTAGAGCCACAGGTAGGATAGGAAGCCTGTGAAGACAGAGGTGGCGGTGCCAGCCAGGGCAAGGCTCAGGCTTAAGGGCTCCACCGCCCTGGCTGGCTGGACCAGCACCAGGCCCACCGCCAAGCCCAGCACCGCCAGGTACACCTGCTGCCGCATCGCCTCAGACGAGGCACTTCCGCTCCACTGGCGTCCCCTCAGGGAAGACACTTCCGGTCCCGCCGCCTCCACTGCCGCCATCTTGGTGCCGGGCAGGAGTTCAAGGCCACCGCAATAGGATTGGCCCGCGGGGAATAAAGGGGCGTGGCTTATTCAAGACTCAAGAGTTTCCAATTTCCCACGGCACACCTGATGATCATTCACGGCACACTAGTGTGCTGCGGCACGCCGGTTGGGAATCACTGGTTTAAGGAACATGAATCATGTAGCTTTGCATTAAAATATGAACCAAATAAAATTCTTTTCAAATTCAAATGGCAGTGTTAATTCTTCTCTCCCTACAAACTTTATACTAAAATATGCTACATGCAAATTGGCTGCAGAAATAGAACTGTATAGCAGGCATTATAAGTATAGGTATATACTTTAAATATCCAGTCATCATTTTGTATTTCTGCACATATTGCTATCAATGAAATTCATCCAGCAAATTCATTTCTCCAAACATTAATAAACTGTGACAAATAACAGAAAAGCGTGTTTTGAAACCAAGAAAATTAAAAAAATAACCTGGATTAACACACATAAGCATAAAGAAAGTGTGAACAATCCAAGTTTTGTGCATGTATCATATAGATTAGAATTTTACAAAATATCTCCTACGAGCTTGCCAGCCATGCCTGGAAGGCTTTTCACTTCCTATAAAAATGGTAATGATGCATAAAAATATATTTGGAAAGCTTCCAATACCTTATACAGCATAATTTCTGTTATTTCTTCCACTTACATACAAAACTCACTTCTGCTGTATGGATATAGTTCTTCCTGCATCCTCAATTAAGTAGCATGTTTACAATGTTTGAGAGTGAAATAGAATTATTATATACTTTTTACTCTTTAGCTATATATAATGTTTCCAGACAAAGAACCTATTTAAGGCAGCAACATGGTTTGGTGTATAGTACTTTGGACTTGCTTGCTTTATTTGTTTTTGCTTGTTTCTCAAATCTGCACCTATTAAAATGCTGGCATGATCATACAATTCTGTTCAAAATGGCCTATTCGTATACCTTTACAACAAGTCATTTGCTTTAAAGGCATAGTACCTAAGGTTGTGCACAATATCATTTTGGTGTAATGCATTTGGGGGATTCAGGGAATTCCGCACCAATGAGCCTGGCCCCGGGGGGGGGGGGGGGACGACACGACGACAACGACTGAAGCCTTAGCCCATACGGATTACAGCAGCCAGATCTTTTCGGCTAATGGGGGCTAATGGGGTTGAGCAGCATTCTACCTGAGGTGGAGATGGAGAGTAGGTAGCCTTGCAAATCAGGCAAACTGTGGCTCCCCCTCTTCTTTCTTCCTTGGCAGGCTCCCACATCCCTTCCCAAAGCGTCCCCCCTCCCCATGTCCACTTGAAGTAAATGGGAACTCACTTTCCCAGCAGCACTTTGTGTGGTAGGCGCATTGAAGTAGCCTTGTACTTCCACTCAGGGCATGATGGGAGTTGAGGTTTCTTCCTGTGTTCCTCACTTTATTTCTCAGGCAATCAGTGGCCTGGTTGAATGTTTATTTTCCTCCCCTCCTATGGTATGCGTTTGGGGTTTCACTAGGTTGTTTTTTTATTTTTTAAAAATAGATTTGTTAAAAACCTTAATCTCCCCCCCAAAAAAAATCAGTGATTTGGTGAAACATTCTGAAACTTGGCGGTCTTGCACAATTTTATCCTGGCTGTTAGCATCCCAGAATGTTGCCCACCAATTACATTTAAAATCATATGAATTTTGTGGGAAAACCATTTTCTGTGCAGAAAAAAACCTGATTCTTGCCAAGACAACCAGTGTTTTTGCACAAGAAAACATGTCATTCTTCTCTTCAGAATAATACCTGCACAGTGCTTTGGAACATTCAGATATGGTGAGGAGTATGTGCTTTCTCCAAATATTTATTTATTTATTATTTGGACTTGTATACCGCCATTCCCCGAGGGCTCGGAGCGGCTTACAATCAGGTAAAGCACACAGAGGTAAAAGCATACATATTAAACTAGCTTAAAAGATTTCTGGCCTAGCAATCAAAGGCTAGTCGGAAAAGATGAGTCTTGCAGGCCTTGTGGAAGGAGTGGAGGTCCTGCATGGCCCATACATCGCTAGGAAGAGTGTTCCATATTGACGGCGCCACTACAGAAAAGGCTCTGCACTGGGTCGATGTAATCGGTACTTCAAGGAGGTTCATTTGTTCGGAACGAAGTAACCTCTGAGGTTGGTAGGGGAGAAGATGATCCCTCAGATACAGCAGCCCCAGTTAACACCATCACCTTGAAGGTGATCCGGTGCTTGAACGGAAGCCAATGAAGCTGCTGGAGGATAGGTGTTATGTGACATCTCACTGGAGCCCCAGTGAGAAGTTGCGCAGCAGCATTCTGGATGAGCTTAAGTTTCCGGATCACTGACAAGGGCAGGCCGATGTAAAGGGCATTACAGTAGTCCAGTCTCGAGATGACCGTGGCTTGGAGCACCATGGCCAGGTCATCTCTGGATAGGTAGGGGGCCAGACGCTTAGCTTGCCGCAGATGGAAAAAGGCGGTTTTGCTGACGCTGGAGACCTGGGCCTCCATCGACAGCAACGGGTCAAAATGACCCCAAGGCTTTTAACTGAGGTTGTCGGGCATAATGCCTTGCCATCCAAGCCAGGCAGGAAGGATGAAATAATGAAGGACTTACATCCTGATATCCAGCTGCCACCATCTGCGTACCCATGCCAATTATAAATTCAAAGCCTTCTAGGAAAGCAAATCCCTATGAAGAAAAATAATTTTGCAAGGTAGGGATAGACCTTGAAAGAAAAGAAAGAAAAAAACCCCAGCTGACCTGGGAAACCACAACTGCATTTCTATAAGAAATAGTCCAATATGTAGGAAACTGGGCTAAGAAACAGGAAACAGAAAAAAATGACCCCATTCATCTTTTGCATGCCTGATCAACAGTCATGGCAGGAGGCAAAGGTGGGAAGCAAAGTTAAATTGAACAGAAAGGCTCCTTACCCTCACAGTCACAGATTGTACAAGAACATAAGAACGTACTATGATCAACCTCACAATGCTACAATTGCATAGTAGTTCTTGTGGAACAATACAACTTTATTATGAAAGGTACCATAGTTATTTGTTTCGTGTTCTAGATATGGCTAGGCCAGTTACCTCAATGGGGCTGTTATGCAATACTATTTTTGGTTGGTTGGCACAGCATTCATAGAGAGAACTGCACCACATGGGATGACAGCCTGCTTCTGTTTATTACCTTCTTACCACTTGAACTAAGTAGCCATCGGCAGTAACTATCCCCAAACCAGAAGACACTTGTGTCAGTAAGAATAAAAAATAGGCCAAGATTTTGCTTGCACACCCCCACTTACCTAGGGATGCAATGGCTACAGACGGAAAGTGAATGATAAACTAGCAGCAAACCAAAAAAGCCTCTAGCAAACCAATAATTGAGAACAGGTCATTTACTAATACCAGAACATACTTAAGGTTTCTAGGTCACATATATCTACTTTTCTAAACAACAAAGGCAATTTTCTGTGATTCCACCTTTTACATCTTTTAACATGTAGCTGTCATAGTAATTTGAAGCTACCATGTAGATTGCTTGGTGGTAACAAAACTGAAATACATAGAAATGTAATAAAATAATAATTCTCTTTTAGGTTTGAGGACCACTATGGTTTTGGTTGGGATAAATAGTTCTTAAGCCTGATTTGTGGTTGAGCTGGGTTTATGGCCTCTCTTAGCAGTTTACCACAGCCAGAAGCTGGGTATTTTGCTTGTCACAATCAACTCACACTCAGCACATTTGTGATAAGAAAAAATGCCTTCTTTGCAAATACTGCATGATGTAGACAACAGCTTCCCTGCAAGCAAAGCAGTGCTGTCATGATAAAACATGCTGTATAGTTTGAATGCGATTGTATGAAAGGCATGCGAATGCATCCCAATTGGGCTGAAGATACCATTCTTAGGAATGAGGCCTGACAGTGCCAGTAACAAGGGTTTGAAATAACCATAAGGATCAAAGGAGTTGTATGTTTCAGCTAAAATTCAGTTTTTATCCACATTCTGGAATGCAATGATGTTTTGGATCTGACTATAAGGGCCATTGGAAGCATCAGGTGTTTTGTTTGAAGTGCTGGCAATGAATACCTGGAGGAGTGAAGTTGCTGTGAAAGCAGGCGGGTAGAACAGTTCATTCTTTCAGCAACAAGTAACCCAAGCGAAGGAGTGAAGAAGATCTTGATACTTCATAGCAAACAGGCTGTGTCAACATAAAACTGGCCATAAAACTGGGGGCAGACCAAAGCAGAAATGGTTCGAATTGGCCCCAGAGGTGGCTAAATGCATCCTCATGAACCCACTGCAGTGGCAAGTTGGAGTCCACATGGTCCAGCTAGGCTGAGACTGCATCAGCATCACTAAGTCATTTGATGGTTTGTGCTGCTACTGCTACTCCCATCTGGTTGCAGAGCTTCCTATGAGCTCCTGGCCATCATGGGCACAGGCCTGGCTCAACTCTTTGTGGCGCCCTAGGCCACACATTGGAAGCCACGCCCCCAGGCCGATGCTGAGCATGCGCGTCAGAGGCCCTAGGGGCGGGGCTTCCCTCCGTGTCTTCCTCACTCACGTCGGGTGCCCCTCCTTCCTTCACTCAAGGAAGGAGGGGCACACATCGCAAGCGAGGAAGACGTGGAGCGAAGTCCCTACCCCTAGGGCCTCTGACGTGCCTTCATTCCACCTCTTCGTCGCCACGCTGGTGCCCCTCCTTCCTTCACTCAAGGAAGGAGGGGTGCCCGATGTGAGCGAGGAAGACACGGAGGGAAGTCCCGCCCCTAGGGCCTCTGACGCAGCTTTGCTCCGCCTCCTCGTCGCTTGCACTGGGGCTGGCTTGAGCAAGAAAGAGACGGAGCAAAGCTGCATCAGAGGCCCTAGGGGTGGGACTTCGCTCCGCCTCTTCATCACTCACGTCGGACGCCCCTCCTTCCTTCACTCAAGGAAGGAGGGGCACCTGACGCAAGCGAGGAAGAGGCAGAGGGGCCTTTGGCGCTCTGCACGCAGGCGCAGAAGTGCCCACAGATCGACCTTTTTAAAAATGGGGGGGTCCAGATCTGGTGCCCCCCCATGGCTGCACCCCTAGGCCATGGCCTAGGGCGGCCTTATGGATAATCCGGGCCTGCATGGGCACCCCATTCTAGCATTCGCAGAAGCACTCACTTGATCAGAAAGAAGAAAGAAGCTGATTCCAAATGCTTCTTTTTCGTTGTGTGGATACCTCTGCTGATGTCAACATGAGGTGCCTGTGTTGAGCAGAGGGTTACATTGTGCTCTGTGGAAGGGCGGGAGTTGCCACATAGGCAACAAGGGCACAATCCATTCCCTTTTCACTGCAGTAATGGGGGTGGTGATATTGTCTGTGTGGGCAATGGATTGTTCCAACGCAGGCCCAGTTCTGCAGTTCATATTGTCCCAAAGCCATGGAGATACCCTGGAGCAGTTGGAATTGTAAGGAAAAAAATGGAACTTTCTTCCACTTTTGGTGGCTATGTCTGAAAGCAAGAAGATTCTGGAAAATGATTCATATAGAAATTGAAAAAGTAATTAAAAAAGAATAACGAGGAAGCCAGAGTCATTTCTATTGGGGATAGTGGATCCTGGTTTTAACAACAAAGAAAAAAAATTATTTATCTTAATTACTACTGCCGCTAAAATATTATATGCAAAGTATTAGAAATCAGGAAAGATATCAACGAAGGAGGAGTGGGTATTTAAGATTATTGATACAATACAAATGGAATGGATGATGGAGGCTTTGAAAGAGAAAGACAAAAGGGAGGAGTTAAATATAGAACTGGATTGGGATGTGATCCAAGATTACTATAGAATGGAATGTAACAGTTTTAAAATGTTAATATTATGGATAATATTCATAAGCCTTTCTTTTTTATATTGTAGGAAATATAACGAAAATCTAATGATCACAAGAAGAAATTGATATATAATGAGTATAATAATGATATACTCGTTCTCGTAAGATCTACTAGATAGTTTTGTATTCCACACGATACCCATAGTTTTGTGCACTATCTGTATAAACTGTTTCTCTACACATGTCTATTTTCCCCTTTCCTCTTTCCCCCATTTCACTTTCCTGCCTATTCCCCTTACAGGGGAATGGCAGAAGTTTTGTTTATAACCTTCTTTTCACAAACATTTTGTTGTATTTTTCTTTTTCTAAGTATGTATTTTATATTGAAACCATTTTTATATTGAAAACCATTTTAAAAAATAACCCTAATTAACCTGACTATCTCATCAGCCAAAAGCAGACTCATATTTCCCATTAAAATACTGGTAAGTTTATGTTGACTAACCTTAATATTGTAATTTTTAATGCTTTTTTTGCATTACAAATAAGATAGGTATAGTGTACATTGGAATTTGCTCATATTTTTTTTCAAACTATAGTCTGTCCCAACAGTCTGAGGGTCAGTGCATGGTTTGAGGACTCCTGCTCTGGAGTTTCCAGCAAACTACAAATGTGGTGTTAAGCTGTGGTACTTATCTGTTTAGTTTGAGAGATTTACTGAAAGTGGAGCAGTGTCACAGGAAAAGCCAGAAACCACCTCAGGGTGAATCCAGGTTTCAGTACCCATGTACAGTGTTTTTCAACCTTTTTTGAGCCGCGGCACATTATTTTACATTTACAAAATCCTAAGGCACACCACCAACCAAAATGACACAAAATGACACTCTAACACAGTAATACATATAGTTAATATATTTTTAAATGTATTTATACACTCAGTGTGAAATCTGGGCCTGTTTCGGTGAACACAATATAGATATCCTGGCAGGAATGGCAGAAAGACACACACGAAGGTCTTGCTCAACAGCTGGGAGTTATAGTTCACCTGCAATCAAAGAGCATTCTGAACTCCACCAATGATGGCATTGAATCAAACTTACCACACAGAACTCCCATAACCAAGAGAAAATACTATAAGAGTTTGGTGGGCACTGACCTTGGGTTTTGGAGTTGTAGTTCACCTATATCCAGAGAGCACTGTGGACTCAAACAATTATTATTATTATTATTTATTATTATTATTTATTGGGATTTCTGCACCGCCGACTCCCAGGGGCTCGCGGCGGCTCACAAAAGCCAATGGCACAGCGCCAGAGGGTTAAAAACATAAAGCACATAAAAACACAATTAAAACAATGCAATACAGCTAAAACAATAGAGCAGCAGCGGATACAGTAGCCCAGTGGGTGTACACACGAGCCTACTCACCGAAGGCCTGCCTAAATAAATAGGTTTTGCAGGCCCTTCTAAACGGGAGTAGGTCCCTCAGGGCTCTGGCTTCGGCCGGGAGGGCGTTCCATAGCGTGGGGGCTATCACGGAGAACGCCCTCCGGCGGGTAGATGTTAGATGAGCCAACTTTACAGATGGAATTACCAGGAGGTTGGCCTCCTCGGACCGTAGTGATCTCGATGGGCAATATGGAGTGAGACGGTCCCTCAGGTACGCTGGCCCCAGGCCGTGAATGGCCTTAAAGGTGAGAACCAGCACTTTGAAGGCGACCCGGTGCTCAATAGGCAGCCAGTGCAGATCCTGCAAAATTGGTGTTATGCGGATCAGGACCAAACTTGGCATGAATACTCAATATGCCCAAATGTGAACACAGATGGAGTTTGGGGAAAATAGACCTTGACATTTGGGAGTTACAGTTTCTGGGATTTATAGTTAACACACAATCAAAAAGCATCCTGAACTCTTGCAACAATGGAATTGAACCAAACTTGGCATATTGAACTCTCATTACCAACAGAAAGTACTGAAAGGGTTTGCTTGGGAATTGACCTTGAGTTTGGAAGTTGTAGTTCACAGGGAGCCCAAGTGGAGAAGAATAGGGGTTTGGCAGGAGGGGGAAGAAAGGATATTGGAGGTGCCAATTTACCACGGCACACCTGATGATTGCTCACAACACACCGGTTGGGAAATACTGCCCATGTAGATGAGTCCAGAATTATGAAATTGACTCACTGGAATTACCTAATTCTGAAAACATGCATATGGACTTGGTTTCCTAGTATTGCAATAAGTTCAAAATTGAAGATCTGGCATGATACAAGAGGATTTATTTCACAGATTCTCTGGAGAAGACATTAGTAAATTATTTGACTACCAGGTAGAAGAAAACATTATGGCTTTTAGAATTACATTTCTTCTTAAACTTTGAGACATGTCTTCTTGAACCAAAGGAAGCACTTTGCATCTCTTGTGAAAACGTAGCACGGTGCTTTGGTTCTTTTCACTCAGGTTATTCATCAGAGGAAGAGAAAATTTAGTTTGTGGGTTTTCCAGTGTAAGAAGTAACACTACTTACAAAGGACTTAAGCTGAAATCTTTGATAATCAGAGCTGACCTAAATATACAATGTCTTGTGATGAATGAATCTGTTCTGAACAGATTAAGAAGGGAAGCGGGGAGAGGAGATAAGAGAGATTTTCTTTGACTTACAGTCAAAAGTTTTTTCCTTTCCTTTATTTTATCTTTTATTTTTACCTACAGGAATAAATATCGAATTTAATTTCCGATGTGCACGCCACAGATTTGACATAATTCCTCATTAAAGCTGTAAAAAAGGAACACAATTCCTTACTCCTCAAAAAAAAAAAACAACCCAGCCTGTCACAATTTGTTATTATCAGAACTAAAAAACATTAATCATTCCAATGGCTAATTGGCTGGAAAAAAAAGAAATGCTAACTGGTAACTGGTGTAAAGGAAAATAAATACTGTGTATACAAGGTCTGATTTCTACCCCCAAATCTGAATCGCTTTTGTCAGGTATTTAACTTAAACCAGCAAAACAGTCCGTCAAGACCAAGCCTTTAAATGGATGCCTGCAGCAATGGGCCATCAAAGAGCTCTTTATTTGTTAAAGATGGATTATTTTAAATAAATTACAGAGCACTTTCACTGAATAAACAGAGCCACCGTGGCTGTGGCATGCTGTACATGCGTAATTGAGCCACAGACATTTGAAATGTCTGACTGACTATGGGGCTATGCAATCGCTTCTCCCTCGGCTGATAGGGCTCGATTCTTTCAGGCAAAACCCAGGCTGTTGGGGCTTGTAAAGCAGCATTATCTGGAGGAAAATTAAAAGTTTTTATGTGGCTTATGGATTTATAATGTAGGATGGAATGTTCCAGTATCTGAACACAAATCAGCTTGTGAAGAGGAGTCAGGGATACCTTGCATTTATTTCAGCTTGGGATTTTAAACGTCTTAAGAGCAAACTAAGTGTGTAGTGAGAGATCTGCAAACATCTCTCACACATTGCATTTTAGGTAAATAAATAAAAGTGCTCATTCCTTTAAAAAAAAAAACAACTCCGAACCATTGCTGGAAAGTTTTTACCCTTTCCTCATTATACTTTCTTCTCTCTGGAAAATATACAGATACAATGTGTATTGGCAGCTGCAGTTCAAACTCATTTGTGATTTCCAAGTATATCAGACCCAAAAGTGCATCTACGTTGTAGAAATTAATGCACGTTGACAACAATCCTATGGAATACTGAAAGCTGTAGTTGGTGAGGTACCAACACATTTTGGCAGAGAAGGCTAGAGAAGGCTAGAGATCCCTAAAATAATGAGCTGAGTTATACAAATAAAGATAATACCAGAGTTATAGAAGCAACAATAACACTAATTCTGAAAGAAGACAGGGACATAACATTAGTCCAGAATTACAGACCAATGTCACTGTTAAATGTGGATTACAAAATTTATTCAAATATATTGATTGAAAGATTTATTTATTTATTTATCACTTTTATATACCGCTCCTCCCTGCAGGCTTGGGGTGGTTTACATAAAACTATAAAACATACATAAAAACAATTAATTGCATAAAACACAAGGACATTGATAGAAATTATCAGGAGGCGCTTAGATTGAAAGCCTGCTTAAAGAGAAGCGTCTTGCAGGCCTTCTGGAAAGGGGCCAACTCTGTAATAGCGCGAGCTCTATCTAGTAACTCGTTCCATAGAGTTGGCGCCACCATGGAGAAAGCTCTTTGTCTTGTTGTTGAAAGGCAGCAGGAACGGGCTGATGGAATCACCAGGTTTTGTTCTTCTGATCGCAATGATCTCGGGGAAACGTATGGGGTGAGGCGGTCCCTCAGGTATACTGGCCCTAGACCATACAAGGCCTTGAAGGTCAAAACCAGTACCTTGAAGACAATCCGGTACTCTACTGGTAGCCAGTGCAATTGCTGTAAAATTGGTGTAACATGCTCTCTTGCTGGTGCTCCCACCAGCAATCGAACAGCAGCATTTTGTACCAGCTTAAGTTTCTGGATTGTCTACAAGGGAAGGCCAATGTAGAGGGCATTATAGTAGTCTAGCCTCGAGATGACCGTCACCTGGATCACTGTAGCTAGATCACTCCTGGATAGGTAAGGAGCCAGTCGCCTAGCCTGTCGAAGATGGAAAAATGCAGACCTGCTAATTGTGGAGACCTTGGTCTCCATCGATAGCAGTGGGTCCAATTGGACCCCCAGGCTTTTTACCAAAGACGACGGGCTTAACCGCTCGCCATCCAGGGTAGGCAACCAGCACTCACCAACACCAGGATGACCCACTAGGATGGGTTCACCTTCAACTGGCTGGTACGCAGCCATCCAGTCACGGCTTCAAGGCATTGATGGAAACAATCGGGTACAGTGTCTGGCCTGCCATCCATTCTCAGCACCAGCTGTGTGTCATCAGCGTACTGATGACACTCCAGACCAAAATCACAGACCAGTCAGGCAAGTGGACGCATATAGATATTAAACAATAAAAGGGAGAGGATAGCTCCCTGGGGGACCCCCCCAACTTAATTTTAAAAAGATATTGAAAACTTGGATTTATGAAGAGCAAGCAAAAAATATCGCTGGATAGGCAAATTAAAGATAACATGAGGATAGTTCTAAATGCAGTGGAAAGTGCACAAAGAAAAGCAAAAAGTGTTTATGTTATTAGATGCAGAGAAAGTCTTTGATAACATATCTTGGGCTTTTATAGATGAATTATAGAGAGAAAAATAGTAATAGACTAAAGGCAATCTATTTGGAACAAACTGCAAAAATACAAATAAATGAAGACTTTACACAAAAAATAGAAATTTAGAAAGGAATTAGACAAGGATACCCATTCTCACCTTTACTTTTGATTTTTGATGTGGAAGTGTTGTCTAGACAAATTGAAACCAATATCAACATGGAAGTTTTAACAATAAAAAGTAATGTATAAGATAAGATTGTTTGCAGACAATATAGTCATTTGGACTCAAAATTCTTTTAAAAAATTAATATATTTCAGAATAATGATGAGAGTGAACGAGGTTAAAAAGATCTTAAATAGATGCCAAACAATCCAATTAAGTTGGATGGGGAAAATAGCTGCAATTAAAATGATGGTATTGCCAAAAATGTTATTTCTATTTCAAAAACTTCCCATTATAAAAGGAGTAAGGATCTTTGAGCAGTGGAGAAATAACCTTGTAAATTTCATTAAAAAGTCAGAATTGCATATAGGAATTTGATAGATGCAAAAGACAAGGGGGGTGATCTTACCAGATCTTAGATATTATGAAGCTGGATAAATGATAAACGATCTTTCCCCATCCCTGGGAAAACCCTCAAAGGACTCAGAGTCAGTAGGAGCCATGAGTATTTGCCGTACTCTCTTCCTTTGTGCCAAACTTTCCCTGCTGGAATCACTTGCAGCCCTCTTTCTGCCTGCTCCAGCGTTTAGGTTACTCTCAGCCCCACCCAGTTCCATACTACACTCAGACGCTGTAGATTCAGCTTCCTCCTCAGCCCTACTCACAGACAGAGCCGCGGGCTCAATCACAACGTAGACAATATTAATTTACTAACAAATGGAATTCAATTTTTAGAATCATATGGCAATAGTTAAAATTAGATTAAATATATGTAAAGAACTGGAAAAGAAGATAGGAAGAACATTGCATAGTATGGGAAGACATGACTCCCAGAGTGTGTTTTTTTTTCTGATACAGAGCACATTTGGAACTTTCAAAACGTTAGACAATGTATATCATAGTATTTGAGTTGAAGGTACAGATGTAATAATTATAACAAATATATCTCTTCCTCCTCAATCGCCTTCCTCTTCCTTGGTATAGTACACATTTATATAGCCTTAATCTACCAATCAGAGCCCCACAATCCCTTCTTTGCTCTTTTCTCTTTTTGTTGGGAAAAAGTGTTTTTTTTATTTTTGGAAATGCAGAATAAAAACTTATTGGAAAAAACCAACAATGCATTCCTAGTGAATTAACAGAACCAAACATAAATTTGCCTAATTCTTGTTAATTCAGCGGGTCTATAGCTGAAACTAACAATTGGGTTTGGATGTTTGCATTTCCCCCCAACGGGGAAACTGGAAATAGGTTGGCGAAAGTGATTCAAATAAGGAAAAAAGCGGTCTGAAAAAACCAGTTACTTAATTGGGGAAGGTTTGCAGCCAAGCTTTTTGGAAAACCTGCTTTCCCCCTGTAATTCCATTTCCCCAGCAGGAATTCCATTGTCCCAGCAGGAATTTAACAGGGCGCAATTATATTTTCCTTTAACTGCCCTGGTTCCATCTTGTGGACTCCTGAGCCTTGTAACTGAGGAGGGGTTTTCAACTTTCAAACTCTCAGCTAGAAAGTTTTAGTGCCTCCACAAACTGCAAACCACGGGAACCATAGGATGGAGCCATGACTGTTAAAGTGGAATGATAATGCCCTAATAGCGTACTGCAACAGGACCCTGGCTTTTAAGGCTCCAGATGGGGAATGTTTGGCCACCAGGTTGAAGGATGTGGGCATACTCCACTTTATTCTAGCAGCTTTCTTCCTCCTGTTTCTCATATTTCACATAGGGATAGTTGGTCATCCTGAGCTTGACTGTTACTTTATTAGATTCATTGCTTGTTTGGTATAGGTATATAAGGGGAATTTTTCCAGTTAGCTAATAGCTATGTCACTGTTGCCTTCCTCCAGATAAGGTAAATGGGTCAGATATTTGTTGCTGTAATTCTTGTTTTCTTTCCTCCCATTTCCACATGCATATCATGGCATCGGGGTGGGGAGTGGTTTGTGGTATTTGCATGCTAAATAATAGGGTTGGTTTAGAATCCTAAAATCGGGATTCTAAAATCAAATGGGGGGGGGATTTTTTTGATTAGTATATCAAAGACTTACAAAATTTTTCCAAAAAGTGCTAAAATGTAACTTAAGTACTACCGAAATTCTTCAGTGGTGCTAAAGTAGGAAAAAGCAGGGAAACAGATAAAAATCAAGGGGGAACATTCCCTTCACCTCTGCAGTGCAATTAAGTGGAGCTGTAATGTATAACATAAATATAAGAGGTAGTAGCTACTAGCTACTAGCTCTCAGGACACCAGAAAGTGAAGTACGATTCTCCCCCCCGCCCTTATTATTTCCCCTTCCCTCCTTTCTTCCTTCTCTACCCTCTTCTTTCATTCCTTCCTTTGCTCTTTGGTTCCCATCCCTTCTTTTCTCTTCTTCGCCCCTCTTTCCCCCCCGCCGCCGGTGCCATCGCTCCCCCTCGCCTCTCTCTAGCCTGGATCGAGGCTAGAGAGAAGCAGAAGGGGCGCGAGGCCCCTTTCCAGCTAAAATATAAGCCGACCCAGGCTTGGGTCGGCTTATATTTTAGCTGAAAGGGCCCTCGCAAGACCCTCTGCTTCTCTCTAGCCTCGATCCAGGCCAGAGAGAAGCAGAGGGGCACGGGCCCCCTTTCCAGCTAAAATATAAGCGGACCCAAGCCTGGGTCGGCTTATATTTTAGCTGAAAGGGCCTCAATCGAGGAATTTCCTCCTATTTTCCCAGGCTGTCCTCAGAAGCGGAGGGACAGCCTGGGAAATAGGAGGAAATTCTCCGATTGAGGCCCCTTTCCAGCTAAAATATAAGCCGACCCAAGCTTGGGTCGGCTTATATTTTAGCTGGAAAAAGGCCTCAATCGGAGGAATTTCCTCCTATTTCCCAGGCTGTCCCTCAGAGCGGAGGGACAGCCTGGGAAATAGGAGGAAATTCTCCGATTGAGAACTCGCAGGGTTAAGGGAGGCATCTGCCTCCCTTAACCCCTGCGATTCTCAATCGGAGGAATTTCCTCCTGTTTCCCAGGCTGTCCCTCAGAAGCGGAGGGACAGCCTGGGAAATAGGAGGAAATTCCTCCGATTGAGGCCCCTTTCCAGCCAAAAATATAAGCCGACCCAAGCCTTATATTTCAGCTGGAAAGGGGCTCAACAGCGCCTCTCTGCCACTCTCTAGCCTCGATCCATGGATCGAGCCAGAGAGTGGCAGAGAGAGGCGCTGGGCTCCCTCTTTCCAGCTGAAATATAAGCCGACCCAAGCCTGGGTCGGCTTATATTTTAGCTGGAAAGGGGCCATCGCTCCCCCCCTCGCCTCTCTCTAGCCTCGATCCATGGATTGAGCCGAGAGAGAAGCAGCGCGGCGAAGCTTTTTTCCAGCTGAAATATAAGCCGACCCAGGCTTGGGTCGGCTTATATTTCAGCTGAAAGGGGTTATCGCTCCCCTCACCTCTCTCTAGCCTCGATCCATGAAGGCAGAGCAACAGGGAAGAGAAGGAGAAGGAGGGGGAAGCCTGAGGACTACAGTTTCCAGAATGCATTGCCTAGCAGCAGCGTCACTTCCAGTTCCCCATAGAAATGCGGGAAAAGAAGAAGCTTAATGAAGGCGGGAAGGAAATGAGCGGAGAAGACAAGACAGGGAGAAGTGAGTAGTACTACAATAATTAATTAATTAATACTTAAGAATTTCTAACGAACTTAACGATATATTGTTGACCTGAAGGACCGTAAAGGAAGTCTACTTCCTGGTTCGTGGCAGCAATCCGTAAAACCTCAAAAGTCCCATTTCATACGAATCTCTTACGAATCCTTTTAATTTCCGTTTCATTTTTCTCATGCCTACTAAATAAACTGCTTTCATAGACTGCTGTTTTTTCATGTTAAATGGTGAGCATGATTTGGGAAGTCTGACTTGGCCACAATAGTCCATGCTCTGGTTACATCTCGAATAGACTACTGCAACACTCTCTACGTGGGGTTGCCCCTGAAGACTGTTCGGAAACTGCAATTAGTCCAACGCTCGGCAGCTAGGTTACTAACAGGAGCGGTGTACAGGGAGCATACAACTCCCTTGTTGCACCAGCTCCACTGGCTGCCAATTAGTTACCGAGCACAATTCAAAGTGCTGGTTTTAACCTACAAAACCCTATATGGTTCTGGCCCAGTTTACTTGTCCCCTATGAACCATCAAGGACATTAAGATCCTCCGGAGAGGCCCTGCTCTCAATCCCGCCATCTTCGCAAGCGCGTCTGGTGGGGACGAGAGACAGGGCCTTCTCTGTTGTGGCCTCTCCGGCTGTGGAACTCCCTCTCAAGCGATGTTAGATCTGCCCCCTCCCTGTTGTCCTTCAGGAGGCAGGTGAAGACTTGGATGTGGAACGAGGCCTTCCCAGAATAAGCTGAGATTGATTTCAATCGGAAACGGGTGACCACTTTTATAGACCGAGCTGAATGTGGTTTTAATGGCAATGTGGTTTTTATGTATCTCTGTTTCTATGTATTTTAATATGCTGGTTTAAGATGTTTAAAATTTGTATGGCATTGAATTTTGCTGTAAACCGGTCTGAGCCCCTCCATGGAGGTGAGAAGGTCGGGGTACAATTTTAAAAAAATAAATAAAATAAAATAAAATAAAGATAATGGAATTCATCTTTAATCCTCTTCAGTATTGGGACATGGAAAGAGCCTCCTCGAAGACTGAGTAAATACAGTTGGGTGTCCCCCGGGCAACGCTTCCCATAAACAGCTAATATTTCCAATTCCAAAAGCATTGCTTTTAAACATTGGCTATGAGACCCCAATAAATTCTAATGAAGATATACAAGGGTAGAAATTGCTTATTCTTCAGTTGGCCAGTTATGAAGCCTTTTCTCAATCTTATTATATAAAGGAGGTCCCGTCATGGAACGACCGTCCTAGGCAGAGAAACCTTACAAGGCAGAGACACCAAACTTGGCAACAAAAATAGGCCTCAGGCAAGGTAGGTTTTTAGCAAAAAAAACCTCCCCCCCCCAAAAAAAACCCTAGAAGGCTCCCAAAACAACAATACAAAAAAACCTACATTTCCCAGCATCCTCCGCGACCGCTAATGAATCTCCCGGCCTCTACATTCTGACAACATGATTGGTTGCCAATGAGGGAGTATTTGCATAACACCTCTATTGGCCAGCCAACATGAACATTCCGACCCATAATAAACTGGCAGAGGAGGATAAGGCAAAGGCTGAGGCAGTCGGCAACACGAACACCCAATTCACTTCCCACAGAAAATTTAAACCCCTAAAAATCACAGACCACGCCCAAAATTGACAGTAAGGCTTCATTAACTTGATTTCCCTGACTAGGCCTCACTTAATGGGATGCTGTTTAAGCTCTGAATTGACAGTAAGGCTTCATTAACTTGATTTTCCCAACTAGGCCTCAACTCATGGGACATTGTGTATGGCCTGAATTGACAGTAAGGCTTCAGAATTAACTTGATTTTCCCGACTAGGCCTCAGCTCATGGGACATTGTGTATGGCCTGAATTTACAGTAACCTACCTTGGCACACAGAGCCCCTATGACCCACGCTACATTCTACTGCAGTTTGGAGGAGGGTGGACCATGGATGATGGGATTTGATGTACCTCCATGGATTATGGGATTTGTAGTACTTTCAAACCCTTCATTCCCCACAGACCACTGTGGCCCAGAACCAAGACCGATAAAGACCCAACTTGGCACACAGTGCCTCCATGACCCACACTCCATCCAACTGCATTTTAGAGGAGGGCACACCATGGATGTTGGGATTTCAAGTACCTCCACTCACTTCCAAAGTACCCCACCCACACAAGCATCAACCTCTACATCAACACAGCAGACGGAAAGACAAAAAACATTGTACATCCACAAGCTATGCAGAACGCCAGCAACACCACACACCGACAACTCCACAGGACTTCAACATCCCACCCACCAGAACAACCCACAACGACACAGCCATGACCCCACCAAGAACTTAAGTAACATCAATTCCAACCCTTACATACTCAGACTTTCTCGCATCTCCTAAATAGGGCACAGCAACGCGTGCCGGGTACAGCTAGTTAAAAATAAGATACTTGTTAAAAATTATTTGCCAGCCAGTTACTCATTCATCAGTGGAATGACCTAATACTTGGACACAGAATGCATAAGGATGGAAAATGATCAATTGCAGTGGAAAGGATAGCAGCTAAAAAGGCCACGAAAGAACAATGAGTTAATAAGTCAGTGCTCTTTCGACAGATAGTGCTTTAAATCTGACTTCTAATAGTTAAACTAACACCACAAATTTCTTTGAAGTTAATGTACACACTTTGCTAATTATAATTGTAGGATTAGTCCCTAGTTTAGCCCAGCATTAAAATATGACAGGTAAAATGTGTCCATGCAGAACAAATTCTGAATTACTATTTTAACCTTGGACATGTGGTACTCATTTTGACAGGAGCTGTGACCTCAAATAATATTATACCCATTTGTCAATATCTTGGGAAAATGGTTTGACATTGAGAGGCAGCTCCAAGGCTCTTTTAAATAACAGCAATTACAAGAAAGAATGATGTAGTCAACTATTTTAATAATGGCTGAGTACCTGGGTTTTCTCTTCGGAATTTCAACACTTCACAGCTTTCTTCACAAGTGAGCAAGAAATGTCCAGATTTGGAACATTCCTTTTTTTCCTCTACAATGTGATGCAGGAACTCACATTTGGAGTCCATTCATTCATACTGTATATATATATAAGAGAGGTGTGAATGTCATAAATTGGAACAATTAAACAACATGTCTAAACCAAAACATTATTAGTGCACAATAAATTATTAGCAGCAAGAAACTGAAAACTAACCCACTGTATGTGTGTCTGTATGTATGCAAGGGTAGTGATGGGGTATAAATAATACGTGAAGACTTGAGGAGGAAAACGAGAACAGGGGTTCTTCTAGAACAGGGGAGGGCAATTATTTTTCCAAGGGGCCACACGAGAGCCAAAAAATATTGTGGAAGGCCGCACCTAAAGGCTGAACTACATTCTAATCCACATAATTTATTTATTTATTTACTATATTTACTATATATTACACATCATTAATATTAAGATATTAATATATCAAGAAATATTCATATATTAGTAGTATTAATATCATAATTATTATATTATAGTATATATATATATATAGACATTATAATATATTGAAATTATAATAGAATATAGCATTATATTATATTATTTATTATATTATTATAAAATTATTATTATAAAATAATAATAAAAACTACTAAAATAAAAAAAAAGGAATTCAAGAAGACAAGGTGCGAACCAAGATAGAGGCTGACCTCCCCAAGAGCGGAAGGATCCCAAGATGGAATGGCCCAATGGACCCAGCCCAGAATGGACCCACAAAGCGGACCCAGCCGCCACTACAGCAGAGCAGAGCAGAGCAGCACATGATCGGAGGCTGCAGGCCTCTGCCCGCTCTCACCCCCAGTCGTTCCCAAGCTGATCGCCCTGCCATGGAGTGCCTGCCATCCTGGCTTTGGAGTGCCTACCATCCCGGGAGGCGATCCGGGCCCATAGCGGGAGCAGTCGGCGAGCTGCGGCGGATGATCGCCCTGGCGAACCGGAAGATGATCAAGCCTTCTGGGATGCCAGGGTGATCAGTCGCCGCAGGTCGCCAACTGCTCCCGCTGCAGGCCCGGATTGCCTCCCGGGATGGCAGGCACTCCAAAGCCGCTGCTCCTCCGATTGTTCTCCGGAGTGGCGGGCTGTCTGCCGACGCAGGCCCCACAGCCTGAGAAGGGATGGCGGCAGTGGCACCCTTCCTCTTTGCCCTGCCCCCGACGCCCTTCTCCTCAGGCCAGACAGAATCAGCTGACGGGCCGCATCTGGCCCGAGGGTCGTGGGCAGCCAAGGTCTGTTCTAGAAACCCGGAAAAGGAGAACCTGACTGAAGCACCTTTATTGTTTCAACCTTAAATAAATCAAATACACACAAGGATTCCTTCTGTTCCCTGAGCTTAGAGTGACCCTTTCCCTGTTTTCCCACCTGATCATGTAGCGAGGTGGGGGCAAAGGAATAAAGTAGATTGCCACAAGTATAGCCTGTACATCAATCTGACATCATTCTGCAGAATGTCTTCTGTAATATGGCAAGTTAAATGTGTATTTAAAGGGCTTCCACTGGGAATGTAGCGCAGCTGGCTGGGAGTCAGCTGCATAAGATCTCTACTGACCAGAAGGTCATGAGTTCAAGGCCTGCCCAGGCCGGGGAGAGCTCTCGACCAATTGTGTAGCTCGTTGTCTGTCTATATATGTTGTATGTCTATGGCATTGAATGTTTTGCCTGTATATGTGCATTGTGATTTGCCCTGAGGCCCCTGCGGGGTGAGAAGGGCGGATATAAATGATGTAAATAAATAAATACATACATAAAATCTCTTCCAGAAAGAACAAATAGAACGAGTGATTTTCCATAAATAGATATGGAAAAATCCAGTGGCTGTCCCTGTTAAAAGAGGAACAATTGGAACATCTCAAATGTGAGGTCAACACATCACAACAAGGTTCAAAGCAGAACCTTGTTTTGAGTGGATCAGACACTAAAAGTTATCCTGACTTTTTGTGGCTATTTTTTTTGTATGACATTATGATATTGGATTTATCTGGCTGGACCTTGGTTTAGCGGCATGTTAATTTGAAAGGTTGAAGGAATTTATTGATGTTTTTATAATGTTTTAAATTGAGCCAACTGTTTTAATTGACTGTATATGTTGACAGCATCATTGATTCATATTTGAAACCACCCTGAGTCCCCTTGTGGGAGAGGGGCAAGGTAGAAATGAAGGAAATAAATAAATAAATAGAATTTTTTGGAAAAGTTCCTACAAATTTAGGTAAAGGTATTCCCCTGATATAAAGTCCAGTTGTGTTCGATTCTGAGGGGTGGTGCTCATCTCCATTTCTAAGCCGAAAAGCCAGCATTGTCCATAGACACCTCCAAGGACATGTGGCAGGCATGACTGCATAGAGCACCGTTACCTTCCAGCTGAAGCGGTACCTATTGATCTACTCACATTTGCACGTTTTCAAACTACTAGGTTGGTAGAAGCTGGGGCTAACAGCAGGAGCTCACCCCGCTCCCCGGATTCGAACTGGTGACCTTTCGCTCAGCAAGTTCTACAGCTCAGCGATTTAACACAAAGTGCCACCGGGGGCTTATGTTTTACTAATTCCCACACTGCTAATCTTAATATAACATTGTACAGGGGTTATCAATGTATTATTATTTTCAAGGGTTGCTATGAAGGTGACATGATTTTCAGAAGAAGTGTAAATTCAACAGTTCTCCAGATGACAGGTATAGATGGCTACTCAAGAAGTAATAGAAGGCTATGTGACATCATGATGTTATGGGGTATAATATTGTTTCAAGTATTATAGTTATTTGGTTTTCTATGAATTGGGTAAAGAGCCATCATGATGAATTGGTCAGAGTGTTGGATTACTAAAGGGCAGTGTTTCCCAACTAGTATGCCGTGGCACACTAGTGTGCCGTGAGCGATCATCAGGTGTACCGTGGGAAATTGGAACCTCCAATACCCTTTCTTCCTCCTCCTGCCAAACACTTTTTCTTCTCCACTCGGACTCCCTTCTTCCCAGCCTCGCTCTGCTCGCTTTGCCTCGCTTTGCTCTGGGGTGAGTCTGCGCAGTAGCGCCCACACGGGTCACGTCTTCTTCCCCTCCCCCTCCCCTCTTGAACATGCTCACGCTGCCCCCTCGGATCAAAATGGCAGCAGAAGCGGAAGTGTAGAAGAAAAAGTAAGTGTTCGACAGGAGGGGGAAGAAAGGGCGCGAAGGGGAAGGGGAAGGGGGAGGAAGAGGTCTCTGTCGAAAGCTGGCATGGGCAAACTTGGACATTCCAGGTGTTTTGGACTCCAACTCCCACCATTTCTAGCACCTCAGGCTCTTTTCCTTTTCCCCCTCAGCCATTTAAGTAGGAAAGGGCCTCAGGCTGTTAGGAATGGTGGGAATTGAAGTTCAAAGCACCCAAAGGGCTGAAGTTTTCCCATGCCTATTTTGGGGAACTTAAAGTGGTGAGCCTCCTTCCAACATTGCGATTTTGGATAGAAAACAAACAACAACATAACATAACATGGTTTGAGTCCACAGTGCTCTCTGGGTGTAGGTGAACTACAACTTCCAAACTCAAGGTCAATTCCCAAGCAAACCCTTTCAGTACTTTCTGTTGGTAATGAGAGTTCAATATGCCAAGTTTGGTTCAATTCCATTGTTGCAAGGGTTCAGGATGCTCTTTGATTGTGTGTTAACTATAAATCCCAGAAACTGTAACTCCCAAATGCCAAGGTCTATTTTCCCCAAACTCCATCTGTGTTCGCATTTAGGCATATTGAGTATTCATGCCAAGTTTGGTCCTGATCCAATATTGTTCGAATCCACAGTGCTCTCTGGATATAGGTGAACTACAACTCCAAAACTCAAGGTCAATGCCCACCAAACTCTTATAGTATTTTCTTTTGATTATGGGAGTTCTGTGTGGGAAGTTTGTGTCTTTCTGCCATTCCTGCCAGGATATCTATGTTGTGTTCATCAAAACAGGCCCAGGTTTCACACTGAGTGTATAAATACATTTAAAAACATATTAACTATATGTATTACTGTTTTAGAGTGTCATTTTGGTTGGTGGTGTGTCCCAGAATTTTGTAAATGTAAAAAATGTGCCGCGACTCAAAAAAGATTGAAAAACACTGGTCTACATAATCTGCTGAGAACCCCCAGAACAGTGAAGAACGACTTTGACTCTATCCGTCTCAGAGTGGAGAATTTCCCCCCATCTCAAGTACAAATTAGCTGAGCCATTTTAGTCAGAAGTCAAGAGGAATCATTTATTGATTGATTTCAATTGCGTTATAAGCTTCCATTTCAATGAGCTAAAGACTCACGCAAAGACTTATAGATGGGAATTTTATGGTTCTCACAGTTAAAATAAATTTCTGGTTGTAAACAAGACAATAGTAGAGTTATTAGAGCTACAGTTGGAGTTTAGGGAGATTATATGCTATCTTTAAGCAGTTATTATTTTAATAACCAGAAGATGAGTAAGAACTGCTAGTACTCAGCTGGCATGCTAACTTGCCATCAATGTACGAGCAGTTCTTTCTTCTTGGTTGAACTGCAAGGGAGAGGAGGCTTCTGGAATTGTGATGGGTTTAAGAGCGGAGAACCTTTAGTGTAATCGCTCCAATACTTTGAAACGCTCTTCCTCCCGAGATCCGCGCGTTGCCTAGCTTACTAGCCTTCCGGAAGGCTTGTAAGACCTTTTTGTTTGTACAGGCATTTAGCCAGTAACTCCAGGTCCTCTGCCACTGTAGCCATCGGCCACGGGAGTATTTTATTGTGCGTTGTGCACTATTGTATAGTTTTAATAGTTGGTGTCGATTTGATGTTTTAGCTGCGTTTTATGGTGTTTTTAGCATATGTAAGTCGCCCCGAGCCTGATGGGAGTGGCGACTAATAAGTCGAAATAAATAAATAAATAACCGCTTTGCAAGCCTCCCAGTGATTGCTAATATTGTGCATTCTATTATTGTTTTCTGGCACTTTAATAATGCTAATACCTTGATTTGTATTGCGCCTGGGTGGGCTTCTGGGTTCTGTGTCCACTTTTGATGACGGAGGAGCTTTTCCTTCCAGCTACGGCGTCTCAGCTCACTCCTGTGTGAGTTAGCAGCTCGTATATGCTGTTTATGCTTTTATGTTCATTATATAACAGATAGGGCATTGCCCCTTTAAAAAATATGTGATTATGTTGAGAATGAACTTACACCTTTGATTTCTGACACTCTTGACCATTGAGTCCTTTTGAATGCGATAAAATATATCTGTGTTATTCATTATATCGTGGTGTTGCGTTTACCTATTCCCTCTGCCACTGTAGCCATCGGCCATGGGAGTATTTTATTGTGCGTTATGCACTATTGTATAGTTTTAATAGTTGGTGTCGATTTGATGTTTTAGCTGCGTTTTATGGTGTTTTTAGCATATGTAAGTCGCCCCGAGCCTGATGGGAGTGGCGACTAATAAGTCGAAATAAATAAATAAATAAGATGAACACACTCTGGTCAATTAATAAAAGATGAAGTTTGTGCTCGAAATCCCATGGGATGCAATCTTATGATGAAGTCCGAGCTTCACAGCCAGAGCGAAAGTAACCAAGCACTATCCAGGGAACTGAACAAAGCTCTGTCCATGGTGCTAAATCAATAGAGATCTTAATTCAGAAATGACTTGAAATCACAAAGCAACAACAATGTGTCGAGGAACAGCAGGAATTAGGGAAGGTGCTGGTGGATAGGTAAATGCAATGCTGAGAATTGATTGGTGGAGTGTTTCAAGGGATTGGAATACCTTGCCATTGGCAATGCTGGGTAGGGCTGTCTGGAGTTGCAGTCTGATAACATCGGAAGGATTGCACAAATCGTTCCTACTCCATTTTCTGGATGGCTTGGAGCAGGCCTGGGCAAACTTTGGCCCTCCAGGTGTTTTGGGCTCCAACTCCCACAATTCCCTAACAGCCTACTGACTGTTAGGAATTGTGGGAGTTGGAGTCCAAAGCACCTGGAGGGGCGAAGTTTGGCCAAGCCTGGCTTGGAGAAGAATACTGAGGTGGAATCACCAAAGACTGGTCATATGTACTCCACAACCAATCTGGAGGATCGAAAGGTTACTGTTTAGACCAGAAGGCTGCTTCCCAGGTGCAATGTGGAGCAAGCTTGGCATCTGCAACTTGTAGAGAGGGAATTGTTGTTTAGTTACTCTGCTAGAAAGAGTTTCTTGGGGTTGAAGAAAGGTAGATCTTTGCCATTCAGAACAGGAAAAGGAGGGCCAGCAAAATATTGTTGGGAATCCTAAAACAGAGTTTATGGTGAAGGCAGTGTTTCTTCCAGACTGTTAGACTTACTTTTGCCTAACTCATCTACCAACCAAAATTGTATGGCTTGGAGTGGCAGTAAGTTTGGCATGATACAGTGGAAAGGGATATAAACGGTTTCCTATTCAAAGTCAGGGAGATCCATTACTAGGCATCATGAGGTTAGGAATTCTTGTGCTGTTATGTTTTTAATAATGTCTGACCCTTTCTTCTTCTATATAGTATGCTTCAGCTCCTCATTCTGCAAAATAATAATGGCAATGCTAATGACATGTATGCTTTACAGCAGTGTTTCCCAACCTTTTTTGAGCTGTGGCACACTTTTTACATTTACAAAATCCTGGGGCACACCACCAACCAAAACGACACAAAATGACACTCTAACACAGTAATACATATAGTTAATATGCTTTTTAATGTATTTATACACTCAGTGTGAAACCCAGACCTGTTTAGGTGAACACAACATAGATATCCTGGCAAGAATGGCAGAAAGACACAAACTTCCCACACAGAACTCCCATAACCTAGAGAAAATACTATAAGAGTTTGGTGGGCATTGACCTTGGATTTTGGAGTTGTAGTTCACCTATATCCAGAGAGCACTGTGGACTGAAACAATGTTGGATCAGGACCAAACTTGGCATGAATACTCAATATGCCCAAATGTGAACACAGATGGAGTTGGGGGAAAATAGACCTTGACATTTGGGAGTTACAGTTTCTGGGATTTATAGTTAAAACACAATCAAAGGGCATCTGAACTCTTGGAACAATGGAATAGAACCAAACTTGGCATATTGAACTCTCATTACCAACAGAAAGTACTGAAAGGGCTTGCTTGGAAATTGACCTTGAGTTTGGAAGTTGTAGTTCACCTACACCCAGAGAGCACTGTGGACTCAAACAATGTTATGTTATGTTGTTGTTTGTTTTCTATCCAGAATCACAATGTTGGAAGGAGGCTCACCACTTTAACGTCCCTAAAACAGGCATGGGAAAACTTCGGACCTCTGGGTGCTTTAGACTTCAACTCCCACCATTCCTAACAGCCTGAGGCCCTCTCCTGCTTAAATGGCTGAGTGGGAAATGGAAAAGGACTAGTAAATCCGCTATAAATCTTTTCCCAAGTGGGATTACCGCAAGTAGGTAATGAAAGTCCAAATCATCCAATATAGTCCAAAACTCTGTATTCAATGTAAATCCCAAATTATAGAGTTCAATATTCATTCAATGGGTATACAGCACAAATGTTCCAAATGAAATGAGGATCAAAAGCAATCTCCGGGATATGGTGTGACCACAGTCCTAAATCAAATTCTTCCGTATAATCCGGTATGGCAGGAGGTGGCAACACTCTTTTACATCCCTGGGGTATACTCAGCCGACGAGCAATAGTTAAACAAAAATTCCATGACTCGTTTCGACCGTGTTCCAGTCTTTTTCAAGGCCCGGTATAGTCCCCTTCATTAGTCCCCAAACGGTACAAATCATTCTGTAATATAATAACAATATATCAGCTAATATGCACAGGACAATCGGTTCCTTAGGCTACTCAATTACATAGAAATCACAGGTGCAAAGTGTTCATACAATATAGCGAGCAAAGTAAAGTACATTTTTAACAAATCATACATATTACATAGCAACGGAAGTCAGCCATACCTTCCATGCATTGGTAGATCCTGAATCGTGGAGACGTGGCATAAAGCAACAAGTTAAACCATAATGCTCTATTTTATGCAGTGGGAGAGGACCCACAAGTGCTCCTCATTCCCTAATTATGACATGTGGATCCCCTGAGTTAGTGTAATAATTCTGAAATACTTAGCCTTTGGTTGAGGCCCAAAGGCACCTCCGTACGTAGGGAGAGTATGCAATGATTTTCTGCCCTATGCAGATAGGTCTCCACATTACCATGTGGAGGTACATGTACATTTTTAAGGCCAAAAAATTTCAGATCATTGGGGCCATGTCCCATGGTTTTGAAATGGGAATAGAGAGGGGAATCATCTGCTAGATTCCTAATTTTAGATCTGTGTTCACCCACTCTCAAACCCATCATCCTGTTGGTCATGCCCACATAGACACGCCCACACGGGCACACCAATCCATAAATACATCTTTCACTTTTGCAGGTGAAGAACTCACGGAACTTTATAGAGCGCGCCAACCCCTGAATATAAATTTCTTTTTCTGGATATACAAAAGGGCATTGTTGACACCCTCCGCATTTATGAGTTTTGGGGGTTAGACTACTCCTGGGTTGGGTGTGCCGTTGGCCTGAATGGACTAGAACATCCTTAATGTTTTGACTTCTTTTGTTGGCTATCAACGGTGGTTGGGACAGCCCTGGAATATCTTGGACAATGGGCCAATACCTGTTTATGATCTTCTTAAAGGCACCAGTCTTGGGGGTGAGTACCAATGGCCATATTAAGCGATTCATAGGTGGTTTGATCCTTTTTTGCATCAAGGAGTTTCTGGGTATCTGTTCAGCTCTCCTGTAGGCAGTGTCGATTACCGGGTCGGGATACCCTCTGTTGCGTAATTTGGAGTAAAGTAGATCCGCTTCCCTATAATAAGAGGTATTTGTGGTGGAGTTCCTTTTCAACCTTAGAAACTGGGAAAACAGGAGGTTCCGCTTTAATGGGTGGCTGTGGTAACTGCTATAATGCAGCAAGGTGTTTCTGTCCGTCGGTTTGTGGAAGCACCGAACCTGTAACTTGTTCATCTGTTTGTATAATGTCACATCCAAAAAATTTATGGACTCCTTGCTATATTCAAAGGTGAATTTGATAGATTCATGCCACTGGTTCATCCATTCATGCAACTTGTCTATATCAGTGTCTCTGGTAACCACCATCTGCACATCATCTATAAATCTGCAGTATGACTTAATTTTGAACGGGTGGCTAGTCTGTGGGCCATATATGAAACATTGTTCCTAGAGGTTGGCCACCGTAGGCCCGAGGGGACTCCCCATGGCCATGCCCCAGGTCTGCAAGTAGAAATCATCATTATATTTGAAATAATTATAATCGAATATAAAATCGGTGAGGTCCATCAGGAAACCCGTAGGTGGTAAGTGAGGTGTGGTGCGTTGTAGAGAATTGAAGGTGTCTTGTAAGACTGTCCTTGCTTCCTTGAGGGGCAGATTAGTGTACAAAGCGTTAACATCAGCCACAATCAGGATGTCTTCCTCCTCTACGAGTTGATGTTCTAAGCGTTTTATGAAGTCCGTAGTGTCTTTGATATACGCCGGTTTGGCTTGTACTGCTGGCTGGAGAATTGAATCCAGGAATATAGCAGGAGCTTGGAGGAGACCGCCTGAGGAAGAAATGATAGGTCGTCCAGGAACCGGCTTTGTGCCCTTATGAATCTTAGGTAAATGATAATATAGAGGGATACGGGGGTGGGGGGTGATCAGATACTGGGCTAACGTATTCGGGATCATGCCCTCCAGTTCTGCCTGTTGGACAATCATTTACCTAAGATTCATAAGGGCACAAAGCCGGTTCTTGGACGACCTATCATTTCTTCCTCAAAGACTACTGAGATAACGTATTAAACACTTTCATCATTACAGCAATTGTAAATATTTAGGCTGGAATCCAGATGGAGAGTTACCGTTTCAATATTAGTGAGCATATGCTTGATGGAATTAAGCATGTGTTCTGTATCCATTACCAAACTGCTGTTAGGATACTATGTAGGAAAGCTGGCAAAATGACTGATGCACAATAGAGGTGATGCACAAGAGGAAGCATATTGCATCAGTCCTGACGCACATTGGGCATCAATGCACATTAATAATATTTGTCTGTGTCCTTTTCAACACTAACAGGGTTACTTGGTGTATCTCTACATAGTTAAGTATGGGTAAAGCTAGTAAGTTACATAATGCACGTGATGATTTCACTTCACAGCAATTAGCTTGCTGCTCATCTTCTTCCTTCCATGTTTTTACTTTTGCTCATGTTCTCCTCTATTTTGATTTCCTTTTGGGGAAAAAACTGGGGGGGGGCATTGAGAAAAATATTTTGCCGATAAACCGGGAACATTTTTGAAAAGGATAGAAAAGAAAGCAAGCTTTGTTTCCTACACATCCTAAGTGGAGTTTACCAAAATGTAAAACTGCAAGACATGAGTGTACTATGAAATATGATATAATTGGTTGATTTACCTACATCAGGAAACAGACTTGGACATTAAAATTCTGGGACACAGTTTATGGAAAAGTAAAAGATTCAAAAAGGCACAAGGGGATACACAGCTATATGGGCGAGGAAGCACAGTAATCCCAAGGAGAGGAGAGACGTAACTATCTGACTGCTACAGGAAAGGGAACTGGTCGTACAGGGAAGGAACCTGTGAAACAGTTACGAGATACTTACTGGCCTCCAGAGGATGATGACAAAAGGAAATCAGAAAACAGATAAGGAAAGTCTGTGGAAATGGTTAGAATACATGATTATAAATTGTGAGGCAGGGGAGTATCCATTTACCACTTAACAGAGAAACCATCTGTGAGACTATAGCAGAACACTGTGTGTTCCTAATTTGCAAAGTACCATAAGGCCAACCTTGCTCCCTCTTTTTAAAAAATGCTGCATAATATAAATACAGCAAGTAGAACCCTGTGGGTAGAGGTATATTGGCATATTGCAATCTAGTCATTGCTGGTGCAAAGACAAAGAAGTTCTTATTCATACACATTGAGATAAATCACTACTAGACTATTTTCTGCCAGCTAGAAGATTTTGCAAGTGTGCATGAGGGGCAACATACCTAGGTGTATTCACATCAGAACTTGGAATAAGAATGGAGGCCATGTCACTAAAGAGGCTGTCCAGACTTTGAACCGGTGCTTGGCTGCTGTGTCGAACTGGATGAGGGCTAGCAAATTGAAACTTAATCCAGACAAGACAGAGGTCCTCCTGGTCAGTCGAAAGGCCGAACAGGGCATAGGGTTACAGCCTGTGTTGGATGGGGTTACACTCCCCCTGAAGACGCAGGTTCGCAGCTTGGGAGTGATCCTGGACTCATCGCTGAGCCTGGAACCCCAGGTCTCGGCGGTGGCCAGGGGAGCTTTTGCACAGTTAAGACTCGTGTGCCAGCTGTGCCCGTACCTTGGGAAGTCTCATCTGGCTACGGTCGTCCACGCTCAGGTCACATCCCGAATAGATTACTGCAACACACTCTACGTGGGGCTGCCTTTGAAGACAGTTTGGAAATTGCAGTTAGTCCAACGGGCGACAGCCAGATTACTAACTGGAGATACATACAGGGAGCATACCACCCCCCTGTTGTGTCAGCTCCACTGGCTGCCTGTCCAATTCTGAGCTCAATTCAAAGTGCTGGTTTTGACCTTTAAAGCCCAGCTTACTTGTCCGAATGCATCTGCCGCTACGTCCCATCTCGGAATTTAAGATCATCTGGGGAGGCCCTGCTCTCACTCCCGCCAACTTCTCAAACGCGGTTGGTGGGGACGAGAGAGAGGGCCTTCTCGGTGGTGGCTCCCTGTCTGTGGAATGCACTTCCAAGTGACAAACAATAAACCCCATCCCTCCTGGCATTCAGGAAAAAAGTGAAATCATGGCTGTGGGACCAGGCGTTTGCACATTAGCACAAGGCAGCACTTTGGAGTGGAACTGTAATGGCAGATTGATGGATATGGCTCAATACTTATGTCTTGGATGAAGTACTGTCTTTAATTGAAATGTATGTGTATTATGTGTTAATTTTAATGGTATTTTATGCTGAAAGTTATGGTTTTTATATTGTATTTATTTGTATCGGCATCGAATCGTTGCCTTAGCAGTGTCTTGTGGACCAGCAACAACCTCAGAGCTGCAACTGGAGACTAGTTGCCTGATGCTTTCAACCCTCCCATCATCTGTCTTCATTAGTTGTCCAGCTATCAGCTTCTGATCTCTCAACACAACCAGTTCAAGTTTGAATTGGAAGCTCACCTTTAATCTCCGTCATCGCCATCATTGTATTCATCGTCATCATCGTCACCATCGTTATCATCACATTTTGTCTCCTCCTCCTCTACCTCCACCATCACCATCTTCTCATTCTTTCTACTTCCCTCCATTACAGCTTTCCAACACTGTACCACTTTGAAATCAGCTCACAAGGTTGGGACCTCCAGTTGTCATGTACAGTGTAGTATATCAGTGCTTCTTCCTCCTCCTCTCTTTCCCCTTCCTCTTCTTACAGAAAAGTAGTAGACCATTGAAGTGTGTACATTTCCCCATCACACAAGTAAAGTGTCCCCCAAACTGGGCAGAAGTGTACTGGCTCCTCCCGTGTTTGGAGGGAAATATCCAAGGATGCATTCACCCCGTTGGGGTTGGGGCTTTTGCTGGAAGTCATCAAACATTGTGTGATGGCAGGTATGGGTCTCTGTCCCTGAAGCAGGCTGGAAGCATCCTAGGATGCTTGATTTGGACAATGTGATGAGGTCCATAGCCGAAGAGTTGAAATATGTACCTGTCATGGTTCCTGTCATCTAATATAGAAACAGCCAAATTTCAGTCAAGTTGCTGTGCAGCACCCTGCACTATTCAGCTGCCACATCACACCGATCCTGCGCGAACTGCATTGGCTCCCTGTGAAATGCCGGATTACCTTCAAAGTGTTAGTTTTGACTTTTAAGGCCTTAAAGGGTCTGGGGCCAGTGTACTTAAGGGACCGCCTTATCCCATACTGTCCCACCAGATTCTTACGCTCTGAGGAGCAAAATCTCCTGGCTGTTCCAAGTTCCAAGGCATATCATCTGACCACAACACGGAGAAGGGCATTTTCAATCATAGTCCCGATCCTCTGGAACGCGTTGCCCTCTGAAACCTTCTAGCATTCTGGAAAGCCTGCAAGACGCTATTGTATCGGCAGGCTTTTGGGTCTTGAATAATTGTTGGTCTTTCCTCCTGTTGTAAATGCTATTTTATTGTTGATGTTTTTATTCGATGATGCTGTTTTAATGTGATGTTTTAATTGTCTTACTGCAATTGGTTTGTGAGCCGCCCTGAGCCTGCTAGGAGTGGCGGCAAACAAGTTCAAATAAATAAATAAATAAATATTGATACTCCATGGAAGTCAGCATGGCAACTTATATACCCAGCATTCTAGTATGTGTGTGGGTATGCATTAGGCTTGGTTTAGAATCCTAAAATCGGGATTCTAACATCAAACGGGGGGGGGGGGAATTTTTTTTGATTAGTATATCAAAGACTTACAAATTTTTTTCCAAAAAGTTCTAAAATGTAACTTAAGTACTAACGAAATTCTAAAGTGGTTCTAAAGTAGGAAAAGCAGGGAAACAGTCAAAAATCAATGGGGGAACATTCCCCTTCAACTCTGCAGTGCAATTCAATGGATCTGTAGATGTATAACATAAATATAAGAGCTAGCTAGTAGCTACTAGCTCTCAGTACAATTGTGACCTTCTCTACCCTCCTCTTTCATTCCTTCCTTTGCTCTTTGGTTCCCCATCCCTTCTTTTCTCTTCTTCGCCCCTCTTTCCCCCCCGCGCTCGCCGGTGCCCTCGCTCACCCCCCTTGCCTCTCTCTAGCCTCGATCCATGGATCGAGGCTAGAGAGAGGCAGAGAGGGCGGCCCTTTCCAGCTAAAATATGCCGACCCAAGCCTGGGTCGGCTTATATTTTAGCTGGAAAGGGGCCTCGCGCGCCCCTCTGCTTCTCTCTAGCCTCGATCCAGGGCTGGGCTGTCATTGGCGAGAGAGGAGGAGGAGGCCCTCGCTCACCCCATCCATGTTTCTTTGCCTCTGATTGGCTAAAGGAAAGGTGGAGTGAAGGGGAGGGTATGTCCACCTGGTATCCATCAGCCAATGGCAAAACACGCTTACTAAGGGCAAAGAAACCATACGAATGCTTTACGACCCAGATACAAAAATGGCGCCGAAGTGCCGTAAAAGAAAGTCTACTTCCTGGTTCGCGACAGCGATCCGTAAAACATCAAAAGTCCCATTACATACGAATTTCTAACGAATCCATTTAATTTCCGTTTCATTTTTCCCATGCCTAGTATGCATGTATTCCAAGGCGTGATTGTTCACTTCTGACTCAAACCTACTTCACAGTTATTGGTCCCATACCATCACCCCTACCACTAACCCCCCCCAAAACCCAAGAGACTACACATACTGTTAGAGTGGTCTGGTATTTTTATGGTTTTAGTTGTTTTTAATTATTGTATGCTGATATGCTGTAAACCACCCCGAGCCTGTGTGGAAAGGGTGGTTGGTATACAAATTGAAATAAATAATAAAATAAAATAATTATAGCTTGGGTAAAAATAGAGGTCACTTTATTTTGTCTTGAACCCATTTAGAAGCTTTTCTTCCTGACTTCCTCTCCTGGCCAACTTGTGATAGCACCTTAGCCCCAGGCGTAAACGCCACGAGTGGGTCACTCCCCAGACGCATTGGGAGGCTGACCTGAGGATCCAACATCCAATTTACATTTCCTTCCCCATGCCTTGAGCTTCAAAGCCTCCCAACTCTGGTGATCGTTTACAGAGACGTAACCTTCATCACAATAGATGTCATACATGTTTTGCCCCAAAATTAATGAGAATGATGATTTGCACAGTGGAGAAGGGCCAAGAAAGGAAAACAGGAATTGACACAGCTGGAAGGGGAACTGGGGCATACAGTTTGACCTTGCTTAGTTGAGCCTTCATAGCAGTCAGTATCTTAATAAAGTGCATAGTAATTTTTGTGTCTTGTCATGGAGGAAAATGCCTGGAGCAGTTTTTCAACTTTTGCATGTATGTTCAATACACTTAAAACATTCTTATTACTTTTGGGACAGACCATGGTGATATTCCCCAGGAACTAAACTTTCTCCCCCTTTACTTGCTCAGTGACGTCTATTTAGGGCAGCACCATATGCCAATTGTCAAAGACCCCATTTATTTATTTACTAGCTTGGGGACCCGGCGGTGCCCGGGTTATTTGAGGAAGGCATTGTGTGCCAAGGTTGGTTCCTATTAGATGTTTATGTGGCTTGCAGTGGTCTCAGGAACTTAGTGAAGGTACTGCAAGTCCCATTGGCCATGGTCCACCTCCCTCCAAACAACACCAGGATGTAGAGTGGGTCAAGGGGGCTCTGTGTGTCACATTTGGCCTTGATCATTCTTTGGATGAGGGTTGCAGCGGTCTCCGAAGGTGAGTGAAGGTATTTCAAGTCCCATCATCTGTGGTCCATCCTCCTTGAAACAGCACCAGGGTGTAGAGTGGGTCAAGGGGGCTCTGTGTGCTAATTTTGGTCTGTACTGGTCATTGGGTGAGGGTCGCTTTGTGAAGTGGTCCATTGGGCTCCTGTGTGCCAATTTTGGTCCTGATCCGTCACTGCTGTGGGCCACGGTGTCTAACTGCCTGAGGCCTTTCCTTTTCCCTCTGAGTCACCTTAGAATGTTGGAATGTGGATGGCCAATCGGAGTCCTTTATGGAAATACCATTTCAGTGGCAACCAATCCCCTCTGTCTGCGGCCGTAGAATGTTGGAATTCCGAGGCTGGCCAATCAGAGTCCTTTATGCAAATAATCCCATATTGGCAACTTATCAAAATGCTGTCACATATTCCTTGGCACCTCCGCACCTCCCAGAAAATGAACATTCCATTTCCAATGGAAAAAAACCTGTCTTTTGGCTAAGTCAAGCATTCAGCTGCATTCTGTTTTGCTGGCCAATCAGAGTCCTTTATGCAAATTGTCTTTCAGTGGCAACCAATGCCCTCTGTCTGGTGCCTTAGATTGTTAGAGTTCTGAGGCTGGCCAATCAGAGTCCTTTATGCAAATAATCCCACAGTGGCAACCAATCGAAACGCTGGCACATATTCCTCCCTCCGCACCACCGCACCGCCACAAACACTGACTTTTATTATATACATAGATAGATAGATAGATTTATCACATTTCTATACCGCCCCTCTCAGCCCGAAGGCGACTCGGGGCGGTTTACACAACGCAGTCACTGCCCTCCAATCAAAACACGAGCAAACCAAACCAAACAATAACCATATAACACAACAATTAGCAATTCAAACATCCAATTACAGTCTCAGCGTCACGTTGAAATCACTTTCCGTCACACCATCTATTGGGGGGGGGGGGGGAGAGACTAATCAGAGGCAGGAGAATGGGCCAACAGCTGGATCCAAATTGAGGAGCACATAAGTGAAAGCCAGCTAAAAAGCCTTGGCTCCACTTGCTCTTCACTCCTCCCCTATCCACCGGAATAGCTTTTATTTTGTGAATTATTTCTCTTTTATAGAGTTTTTCTTTATTATTCTGCAACAGCCACTCAGTCCCACTTCATACTTTTTCAGAATAATTATTACAGATGTTCCTATGCCCTTTGTACAGCATTATCTTTCCAGTAGCAACAACACCATGAAGACCACTCGAAGTTGTAGGTACAAATGACTGCCTTGTGATCAGAGTCAGCATTGACTACAGGTAGCATCCTGCTTGAAGCATTCCGCAATGGAAATGAGCTGATTTTGGCCACTTGTCATAAGATTGCTCTCCAGTCGTTTCCTTAATGACTTGCAAATTTTTCTCTATATATCCTGAGACTCACAGACTAGAACTTTGCAACCTCACACAGGCCAATGCAACTGAGACATCAGGTGAAATTGATAGCATGCTCACATATTAATTGATGCCAAGTGTTGCTTCTCTATTTTCCCACTGATGTTCCAATCTTTAAATCTCCAGATTACTTTTTTTGTTTGAGCAAATCAGAATATATTAGCAGAAACCAATAAATATTTCCCTTCTGAGCATTCTGTTTTATGCCTTTCTGTATTGCTTAAAAATGAATAATCATCGACTCTGAGTGTCTGTCTATATATGTTGTGTGTCTATGACACTGAATGTTTGCCTGTATATGTGCATTGTGATCCGCCCTGAGTCCCCTGCAGGGTGAGAAAAGCGGAATATAAATGATGTCAATAAATAAATAAATAATACTGGACCAGAATCTGGCTGCTGTGATGGCCTGGATGAGGGTTAACAAGTTGAAGCTTAATCCTGTCAAGACAGAGGTCCTCCAGGTCAGTTGGATCAGGGTATAGGATGGCAACCTGTGCTTGACGGGATCACACCCCCCCTGAAGACACAGGTCCACAGTCTGGGGGTTCACCTGGATTCAGCATTGATTCTTGATGCTCGGGTTTCGGCGATGGCCAAGAGGGCCTTCGCACATCTAGGACTCATGAACCATCTGTGACTGTGCCTCGTGAAGTCTGATCTAGCCACGGTGGCCCATGCCTTAGTTACATCTAGAATAGACTATTGCAATGCACTCTACATGGGGCTGCCCTTGAAGACAGCACAGAAATTTCAACTGGTCCAGCAATCGGCAGACAGATTACTAATTGGAGCAAATTACAGGGAGCCGTCAACCCCCCTGTTTAAGGTACAGGTTATCATCTACAAAGCCCTGAATGGTTTGGGAACCACCTACCTTCCTGATCGTATTTCCCCCTATGAACCTGCATGATCCGTTCGATCTTCGGGGGAGGCGTGCCTCTCGCTCCCACCTCCACCACAAGTGTGGCTTGTGGGGACGAGGGAGAGGGCCTTCTCCATGGTGGCCCCTCGGCTCTGGAACTCGCTCCCCAGGAAGATTAGGTAAGCAGCCACCCTGGCAGCCTTTAGGAAAAGGCTAAAAACGTGGCTTTTCCAGTGTGCTTTTGAAGAATGAATAATTCCCATATCAGGTCCTCTCCCAGGTCCTGTCCCAATCCCTCAGTGGAAGTCAACCTCACAGTGGGAGTCACTCACTAGACATAGCATTTTCTCTGTCTACCTCACCTATGGGTTTTTCAATTTTTTACCTTTTGCATTTGGCCCAGCTCGCACTCTTTTAATCCTTGTACTGTTTTACTTTTTGTTTTATCATGTCATTGTTATTATTTTTATTGCATTAGCATGTTATTGTTTACCATTTTATTTGATGTCATTGCCTATTTTGTATGTATTTTATTTTGCCTTATTGTAATTGCCTGGGCTTGGCCCTATGTTAGCCACCCTGAGTCCCTTCAGGGAGATGATGGTTGGGTATAAATAAAGTTGTTGTTGCTGTTGTTGTTGTGATTTAGAATGAGAGATGGCTGAGATTTGCAGACACTGAAATGGTCTGATATTTTAGCTAGAATATTGTAGTGTGGTCTGATATAAGGTCCGCAGGGATGACACCGTGAGTTACCACACTGGATGACACTCATGGCCGGATTATCCATAAGGCCACCCTAGGCCATGGCCTAGGGCAGCAGCCATTGGGGGAGGGGCAGGTCCGGACCCCCCCAAATTAAAAAAAATATTTTTTTTAAAAAAAGTTTGATCTTTGGGCGCTTCTGCGCCTGCGCAGTTCCGCTGCCTCTGAGAGTCTATGGCGCCCTGCGCGCAGACGCAGAAGTGGCCAAAGATAGCCCTTTTTTCTCAGGCAGGCCGGCGTGGTGACTTTAGGAGGGAGGGAGGGGCTGTGGGGAGGCTCCCCGCAGCTCCTCTCTCCCTCCTAAAGCCACCACACTGGCCTAAAAAGGGTGATTTCGGCCACTTCTGAGGCTGGCGTAGTAGCTTTAGGAGGGAGGGAGGAGCCGTGGGGAGCCTCCCTGTAGCTCCTCCCTCCCTCCTAAAGCCACCACGCTGGCCTAAAAAGGGCGATTTCGGCTGCTTCTGAGGCAGGTGTGGTGGCTTTAGGAGGGAGGGAAGAGCCGTGGGGAGCCTCCCCGCCGCTCCTCCCCCCTAAAGCCACCATGCCGGCCTGAGAAGCAGCCAAAGCTCACCCTTTTTTTCTCAGGTCAGTGCGAGGAGAAAGGGGTGGAGCCACGGAGGGAAGCACCGCCCTTGGGGCCATTGCCGCACATGCACGGCATCGACTCCGTGGGTGGGGCTTTCCTTCCTCCTCCTCACACCGGCGAGGAGGAAGAGGCTGAGCCCGGGCGGTGGCGGAGCCTTTGGTCTAGGGTGCCAAAAGGTCATAATCCGGGCCTGATGACACTAACTGTACACATCCTGTTTTCTGTCTTATTACCATGGAGCAACCACACATTTAACTTCCCCTCTATATTATCAGGGATATAGAAACATGGTTTTTAAATACATATTTCCAAAACCAAGCTTTTACTGAACCTGGCTGGGCAACTTCAAGAGCAACGTATGCCTACCCGCTCTTGCTCCACCATTTCTTGTTAATTTACAAAGGCTCCTTGTTCACTCTAGGGAGCAATTTTGCTTTATTGGGAGATAGTTTTAGATATAGGAAGGGTTGAAAGTGGGAGCAAGGTAGAAGTAATTTCTGGTTTGGGCAAGACAGTTCTTCCCCTCATCTTCTGTCTCATGCCCCACAAATGAAAATAATTCAAACTGCTTTTCAGGATCTCTATAAAAGCGAAGGACCCATTCTGAGAAAAAAAAAACCACAGAGGAGGCATAGGGATGCTGGGGAGAAATAAAAAGAGTCTGACCACATGCGGGATCTTGCGCAACCCTGCACCAAACACTGGATAATAGAGGGGATGGACACATTACTTCTATTTTCTACAAATGACACTAATTTACTATGTCATCTGCGTTGGTCTTAAGACATACAGTACTTAAAGGCCAAACAGCAGCTGCAAATGCCCAAGACACTGATATTACTTCCATGTGCTTCAAGGACCAAACTAGTTAGGAAATCATTTGTTTTTAATTAGTTACCACAATATATTGAATGAAAACCAGTGCACGAATTGCAGAGAGCGCTTTGGCAATGTTAAGTTTTCTTTAAGCAAAGTTCACGAGTGATTAACAGAGTACTTGTTTATGATCTTCTATAAATATGATGTTTCAATATGTCTTTGAAATCATGGACTTTTTAATTTCATTTTTATTTTTTTTCCAAAAACTGTAAAATTGTGAGTCACCATATTTTAGATTGCCAAAACAGGTTGTTTTCTAATCTATGAGGCAACCCCACTCAAAAAACGTTCTTATGTATTTTCATTACCAATCTTATAAAAAAGGCCCATTTTTATATATGGCTCCAAAAGCCTGCGCTATAAAAGTTATATATAAATTTATTCCAGTTTTGTGGCATTTGGATACCATTTCCCAGGAAATGTAAATTCTCATTTTCTTGCATAAAGTATATACATTTGTATATACCTTATGCCACCCTTCTTGCAGGGTGGTTGTAGTAGACCAGAGAAATGTAGAATCTGAATACATGAGTGTGACAACCCCTTGTTGACCGGCCTCAGACTGGACAATCTTTCGCAATCCAAACTGCTAACCCTAAATGCAAGGGGGCCTCGAAGTTACCTCAGCAACTTCGGTCTTATGGCAGGGTAGACTATCTCCCCCACCAACCATTGAATTGCAGAGACTTTAAATTTCTCAGTGACCACTTGACCACACTGCCACCATTTGTCTGTCTGACCACTGACCTTGAGGGCCACCGCCAATAAAAGAACTAACAGAGGTGTTTTTCTTTTAAGATGTAAATAATTTATTATGACACAAATGGGTACAAATCTTGATTGGTTTTATACTTCCTCAGAGGCACAAACTTATTCTGTTTATAAAACACAAATGGGGTTATACTATAGGGTTCCCACTAACCCTCTATAGACCCCTGGACTCTTCCATCTTTAACTAGGGTCTCTACACCCATAAAACTGGACTGCTCTCTTGCAGACCTTAAGACCAACTAAAGACTGAACTGTTCTCTTACAGTCCTTAAGACCAACTAAAAAAACAAACTCCTCCCCCTCTCATGGCAGTTGGCTTCCAACCGCTCTTCACCAACTGTAAAATTCATACCTTGAACATTCTAAAAGGCTCTGGCCCTGGTTGCTATGGCGACAGCTCTTCAGAGCTTCTGCCAAGCCTCCCTTCTGTCTCACCCACATCAACAATTCATAGGATATTCCTTTGAACTACACAAAACAACATACATTTAACATATGTTATACAACATTTACACACAAATAATCGACATCATTACAATGAGCGATTTAAAGGGAAGGTGCATTCTAAAGTGTGCAATGTAAATGTTTAGGTCTGGCCAAAGATGGCACTGAGTTGATAGCAAAAGTGTTGTGCAAACAGGTTCTAGATATACAAGGTCAAGGTCACCCTTGTCATCCACATTCTGGGGCTGGGGTGCTCACGCTTTTTCAGCATGCGAGCTACTTATAAAACAACCAAGTCAAAATGATCTAGCTGCCCACTACAAAAATGTGAAACATATAACACAATATCTGCTTTGAACTGGGTTTTCTGAGTCTACACTGCCATATAATCTGATTCAAAGCAGATAACATGGGATTTTATTCAACTGTGTGGAAAGGACCTCAGATAACCCAGGGCCGGCAGCACTTGGGCGGTGTCGGGAGCCTGCGGGGCGGGACTGAGCCTTCCTCCCACCCTGCCTGCGATCTACCAGGACGCCCTATGCAATCTACTAGTAGATCGTGATCTACCTTATGAGCACAGTCCAAGCCTGTCTTTTCAGTCAGACTTTTAATGGGTAAGTGTATGCACAGTGGAGGTGGAGGTGTCTGTCACCTCATTGCACCTCACCATCCCCTTATGACACAGGACTCCCTCAACCAGATTATATGAGTGAAGTTAACTCATGTTAATCAGTTATAAACAGTTTTATAGTTTTAGTTAAGAGTTTAATTTTTTCTGTTGTTTTAAAGTGTGTTTTTATATTCTCTGTAAACCGTCCTGAGCCATCAGGGAAGGACGGTATACAAAACTGAATTTAAAAAATTTAAAAAATGTTATGAACAATTAAAGCCTGCTTGAGTTAACTAGAGTGTCCAGCTTAGTCCTTGGGAGCCCTAAAGGAAGACAAGAAGCAATTCCCCAGTATAGAGAGACCACGTCCTTGCCCTTCACTGGGTATTTACAGCCCGGGTGCGATGTCACACAAACAGAACACGTTTGGCCTCATGTTGAGGAAGGGGGGGGGGGGGGATGTGCAATCACATTTGACTATGGATTTCCAACTATTAAAAAGGAAGAAAAAACAAAAGGAATGACTAAAGATAGAATTAGATTTGCCTCATTTTCTGATTAGAATCAACCTTAATCTGGTTAGAAGATATGACTAAAATATTAGATCCAAGTGCCATCTGAAGTGTTCACTGCACTTGGTGCCAGACCAGCAAATGTTTTCAGAGCATTGGATAATCTTGAGGAGATTCTTAAGTGCCAGACAGTCAGTAGGTAACACCCACAATTGGGCAGGAAGAGCCTTGTTCCTTTACAGCCTGCCAATGAGGACTATTGGGACGGAAGGAATATAAATAATGATCTTTACTTTGCTTTTTACTCTAACCGCAGAATGTGCTTGAGTGCTTTGTCCAATTCAGTTTTAAATCACCCTCTAAGATAGGGCTTCAACCAAAGAAACAAACCCCGTGGGTGGCTTTTCCACAACCTAATAGATCTTGCCACCAGGATATAGTTTCTCCTTGTTATTCATTTAAAAGAGTCTGTCACCTCATTGCACCTCACCATCCCCTAATGACACAGGACTCCCTCAACCGGATTATATTTTTAGGTGAGCAAAGAATGTTTCTTTTTTAAAATGATATACATGAACTAAGTGATAAACAAAGATGCATTTGAGAACACTTATATCATGCAAATCTATTTGGACTCATTTGAACAAGCCCAAAACCCCCAAATGGATCAGAAGTCACCCTTGGAAGTCCACATAACATCCAAATATTTCCATTCCTTAACATGGACTAAATCAAACGGTGACAGCGCAGCGAGTGCCACTTGCATGGAAAACATTAAGTTCCAAAGGTTTGCACTGTTGGATTGTGTTTTTGAAGCCTGCTCAGTTATACAAAGTTTTGGTTGCATTGATTGGTTCTTTGTACCTGCCAATCATTGTTTGCAGAGCCCAGTTGAGTTTGTTCCACCCCCTTTCCCAGGGATTTTGAGGATCAAGCCATTTTGTTTGGCAGAGCCACTAGGATTGCTCCTGAGAGGACGTGACTGAAAGTTTGCCAGGCCAGGCCTTGGTCAAGCTATCTTCCAACACCAGACTAACTTTCCTTGGGACTCAAACAGAAAGCCCAGCATACCAGAAGGTTGGATATCTCTGAGGAGTCTCAGGCACCTTCAGACCAGTCAGTTGGCATCCAGAGGAAGGTTTCATGCCTTCAATATAAGCCATCTGTAAAGTAAGATCTTTCCTTTATCTTTTTGGGGAACTAAGCGAAGTGCCCGAGTGAAGTTAACTCATGTTAATCAGTTGTAAACAGTTTTATAGTTTTTAGTTAAGTGTTTAATTTTTTCTGATGTTTTAAACTGTGTTTTTATATTCTCTGTAAACCATCCTGAGCCCTCAGGGAAGGACGGTATACAAAACTGAATAAATAAAAATAAATAAATAAATAAAATGTTATGAACAATTAAAACCTGTTTGAGTTAACTAGAGTGTCCAGCTTAGTCCTTGGGAGCCCCAAGCCCCTAAAGGAAGGCAAGAAGCAATCCCCCGGTATAGAGAGACCATGTCCTTGCCCTTCACTGGGCATTAAGGTTCCCATATGAATAAGGGACAGGTCCCTAAAAATAGGGATTTTTTCACAAAAATAAGGAACACTTCATAAAAACTTGAAAATCATCAATTGATTTTCAAGTTTTTATGAAGTGTCCCTTATTTTTGTGAAAAAATCCCTATTTTTAGGGACCTGTCCCTTATTCTTATATCAAAATATGGGAACCCTACTGGGTATTTACAGCCCGGGTGCGATGTCACACAAACAGAACATGTTTGGCCTCATGCTGAGGAAAGTGGGGAGGGCGGGATGCTCTGAAGTTTCAACTAAACCCTGGAGCAGCCATATACTGTGTGGCGATTCTGGACAGCAGAATCAGCTCCAATGAGAACTGGTTTGCCATCTAGATGGACTGGCACTACCACCCCTTTTTTCCTCACTGCCTGATGTCTATGAGACTTCTGGTTGTTGCTAGTTGTCTTTGCTAACATTAGCAAAGACACCTGTGTAACCAGGGAGAAGGAGGGGGCAATCCCCACAGCGAAGGGAAGGTAATGGTCCCACCGGGCCGAACTGGTTTAAGCCCAACTGAACCATGTAGCCTCCAATCCTGCTGCTGCTGCAGGACAGGCATGCAGTGCATTGCCATCACTGGTGCCAATCTTGCTATTTGCTACTCCCCATATTAAGTGGACAGTGGAGATAAGGTCAGGGTGCACAAAAGAGGTTGTGTTTCATTAATGAACTTAAATTTGGTCACAAGTCTGGATTTCTGAAGTGGGCCTGAAGCTACGAGGGCGGGTCAATAAGTCTGTGACTTTTTGAATGAAACACAGGTTTTTGGATAAAAAATCATTTTATTTTTCAATGTAGTCCCCTTTGAGCTCTATACACTTTGTCCAACGTTTCTCCAATTTTTTTATCCCTTCCAAAAATAAGATTTGTCAAGGTCATCAGAATAGATATTTGTTTGTGAGATGATTTCATTGTTGGAGTCAAATCTCTTTCTGCCAAGCCATTTCTTCAGGTTTAGAAACAAGAAATAGTCATTCGGGGCTAAATCCAGAGAATAGGGCAGATGAAGGAGCAATTCGTATCCCAATTCATGGATTGTTGCCATGGAAACTGCACATGTGTGAGCCCTTGCATTGTCCTGGTGCAAAAGAACTTTTTCTTGGCCAAATGTGGTCGTTTCCAAATCCTCATTAAATCGACCCAGTAAGTTGGCATAATATTCGCCATTGATTGTTTTACCCTTTTGAAGGGAGTCAATGCGGAGTATACCGCTTGCATTCCAAAAAACAGTCGCCATGACTTTATTGGCTGACAAACCCACCTTGGCCTTCTTTGGCGCCGATTCACACCGAGAAACCCACTGTTTTGACTGCTGTTTGGTCTCTGGTGTGTTGTGGTAGATCCACGTTTCATCCACGGTTACGAAACGGCGCAAAAACTCATCCATATTGCGGTTAAACAACGCCAATCACTCCTGCGAAATTGTCACACGATTGCGTTTGTGGTCGATCGTGAGTAAATGTGGCACCCATCTTGCGAAAAGCTTTTTCATACCCAAGTGATCATTTAAAATGGAAACCACTGAGCCATGTGAGATGCCTATGGCTTCCACAATCTCTCACACTTTCAATCTCCGATCGGCCAACAACATTTTTTACATGATGAAATTTTTTCAGTTGTTTCTTGGTGACTTATAGCCCTAAACTGAGCATCCAGAACATTTGGCACCTTCTGTGCTTGTACGGCCACAATGAAATTCAGTAAACCACTTTTTTACCATTGAAATTGATGGTACAGAGTCCCCATAGTATTTATCAAGCTTAGCCTTGGTTTGAGTGATGGCTTTTCCCCACAAAATCTAATGCTTAATGAGCACACAAAATTCACTTTTTTTCCATTTTCTCCTCAAATTCACGGTAGTCTGCTATCAATGACTGTCAAATACAAACTAAATGACGCAGCTTGTTCAAATTTTGACAGGAGTCAACTGACAGATGTCTGTTGACAGGAGCCGTGTTGCCCTTTCAGTTAAGAGGCAGGAAATTCAAAAAGTCACAGACTTATTGACCCGCTCTCGTACATCCATCCATATGCACACTTGTTTGGGAATTAAGATCAGATCGAGATGTGAGGGTGCAATCCAGGTCATACAACAGAATCAAACTGCAAAAGTCAATTTGCACGATCAGTCTTTTTGTATTCTAAGAAGACATCAAAGCATATCATGAAAATCAGTGGCATGCAAAGAATTAATATAATGAATTACGAAACTTTTTTTTTTCTGTTTCGGGAGCGGTTTGAGAAACTGCAAGTCACTTACAAAACTGAAAAACCTAACTAAAAGCATATTATATAGCCTTAATGACATATTCTCAAAATGTCATATCAACTGATAGGTAAACTATCGGATCTAAAAAGATTCTTTTTAAAAAGTATTAATTAAAGCATAGCAGTAGCAACCGAGATGAGGGAAGTGGGGAAGAGAAACTATCCCAGCAGGCCAATTGACTCAAAAGGCCGGGTCACTGAATGTAGCATTATTTCTACCGGTCATGTTTCTTTCCTACCTGAGTTCCAAAGTAAGCTAACTGTGTAAGCGTGGTTGAAATACACAACCCCCTTGTGACTGGAAAGAGCAAAGCATTCTCCACTTGTGGTTTTCTTGAAATGAGCCTGCATGGAATATGTGTTTGAAAACAGTGAAACTCTTTATTAATCAAGTACTTCACTTGCCCATGCCAGCATGAAGTTTCATTTATGATTTTCAAAAAATCCTTCGCAAATGGCTTGGACTGGCGACTTTGTACACAAAGTTCAACAGAAGAAATAATTTTGCAATTATCAGCAGGATAACTGAAACAAATAGCTGGGCATTTGGGGGGGGGGGGAGAGCAAGAGGAGCTACATGTGCATTGAATTATCTTTAGCTGTTCACCATAAACACGAATTATGGTGGGAGGAATGAATTTCACAAATTGCCTCACAGATGTTGGACATTTTGATAGATCTACAAAACACACAGTACTAAATGGGACTAAGCAAACCACAGAGTCGTGAACCCTAGCAATAGAGCAGTGGTAGGCAAACCAAGCATCCCTCTTTTCTTTTTTCTCTCCTTCCATCTCTGTTGATTTCAGGAATTGTGCCAGTTCACATTTTAGATCAGAGGCAGGCAACTATAGGGCTCCAGATGTTTTAGGCTTTCAGCTCACACAAACCCTAGCTAGTGGTGAAGGATTACAAGAGCTGCATGCCAAAGAACCATCTGGATAGTCAGCATTATTTGTATTCTCACACAAAAAATAGGCCATACCCCAATATAAATCCTGAATCAAGCATATCTCAGATAGGTTCAAGATCCAGCAAGGTTCCTGCTGGCGGAAAATACTATGTGATTTCCATATGTGAAAGGCGAGGAGCTTTGGAGCATCTCCTAAATCAGGGCTGTCCAACAGGTGGCCCGGGGGCCGTACACGGTCCCCCAGCCCCTTGGCTATGGCCCCTTACCCTCCTGCAATAAATAATATATTTTTAAAATATTTTTAAAATATTTTTTTCGATTAAAAAATATTATTACTTTTTATTATTATTTTTGGTCCCGCCCCCTTGGCTTTCTATTGGCCGCCTCCTCTTCTCCTGAAGGAGGGGGCCAATGGGAGGGAGTGACGTCTCTCGGGCCCCGCCCCCTTGGCAGCAAACAGGAAGAGCGACCCGGCCGCATGGGCGCTCCATGTGGCTCGGCAGAGCTCCTTCCTCCTTCTCATCCTCCCTCCCTCCCTTCCCAGGGAGGAGTTATTGCAAGGAAGCAGTCAGCATTATGGTGAGCAACATTTCTTCTCCCTCCCTCCTTCCATTCCACCCTTTCATCCTTCTTTCTTCCCTGCCCCTTCCCTCTCTCTCTTTCTCCTCTTGCTCGCTTCCTCCTCCTGCTGCTACGTGCACTCAGAGGCGCTCAGGCCCTCAGCACACTTGCCTCCATCGCCCGGCCTTCTCCCCCCCCCCGCTTCCCTCTCTCTCTCTCTTTCTACTCCCCCTCCCTTTCCTTCCACTCTTTCCTTCTTTCCTCGTCCCTCTCTTTCACCTTCTTTCCACCCACCCACTCACCCTTTCGTCCTTCCTTTCAACTGTTCTCCCTCCCTCCTTGCCCCTCTTTTGCCTTCCTTTCTTCCTTTCATGCCACCCTTTTTATCTTTTCTTCCTTCTCATTTTCCCTCCTCCCTTTCCTCCCTCTATTCCCTTCCATCCTTCTCTTCCACTCCTTCCTTCCTTCTCCTGTCCAGATCCATCATTGTTTGAGTCCACAGTGCTCTCTGGATGGAAGGTGAACTACAACTTCCAAACTCAAGGTCAATGCCCACCAAAGCCTTCCAGTATTTCCTGTTGGTCATGGGAGTTCTTTGTGCCAAGATTGTTAATTCCATCATTGGTGGGGTTTAGAATGCTCTTTGATTGTAGGTGAACCACCAATCCCAGCAACTACAACTCCCAAATGTCAAGGTCTATTTTCCCCCAAATCCACTAGTGTTCCCATTTGGGCATATTGAGTATTCATGCCAAGTTTGGTCCAGATCCATCCTTATTTGAGTCCACAGTGCTCTCTGGATGGAGGTGAACTACAACTTCCAAACTCAAGGTCAATTCCCAAGCAAACCCTTTCAGTACTTTCGGTTGGTAATGAGATTTCAATATGCCAAGTTTGGTTCAATTCCATTGTTGCAAGAGTTCAGGATGCTCTTCGATTGTGTTTTAACTATAAATCCCAGAATGTCAAGGTCTATTTTCCCCAAACTCCATCTGTGTTCACATTTGGGCATATTGAGTATTCATGCCAAGTTTGGTCCTTATCCAACATTGTGATATGGGTGAACTACAACTCCAAAACTCAATACCCATCAAACTCTTGTAGTATTTTCTCTTGGTTATGGGAGTTTTGTGTGGGAAGTTTGATTCCATTCCATAATTGGAGGAGTTCAGGATGCTCTTTGTGTGGTAACTATAAATCCCAGCAACTACAACTCCCAAATGAGAAAAGAAATTTGATGATTGATGGTCCCTCTTGGGTTAGTATTAGTATGTTTTGTGGCCAAATTTGGCAGCAATTTGTCCAGTGGTTTTTGAGTTATGTTAATACTACAAAAGGAGGAGGCAGCCTGCGCAGCTGCCTCCTCCTTTTGGGGCTTCTGCCTCCTCCTTTTGGGGCGGAGCCGGGGAGGGAAGGGGCGGGGAGGGGGCGGAGCCAGGGGAGGGGGGGGGCAGAGCCGGGAGAGGGGGCGGAGCCGGGGCGGAGGCAGACCCTAAGGCCCCCCAGGTGATCAGTGACCGGAAGTCAGGCCCCTGGTCCGGTAGAAGTTGGACAGCCCTGTCCTAAATTACAAAATGCCATAATCATAATCATATGATTGCTTTCCAAGGGTAGGGTCTTGGCCAGGGGTGGGCAATTACCGGCCCTCCAGGTGTTTTGGACTTCAACTCCCAGAAATCCTAACAGCTGGTAAACTGGCTAGGATTTCTGGGAGTTGAAGTCCAAAACACCTGGAGGGTCGGTTATTGCCTACCCCTGGTCTTGGCGGTGGGTCCGTAGGTGACTGTAGAGACCTATTCTTGTTCTGCATATTCTTTTGCGTGTGCATGGGTGATACACCTCCTGCCTAATATCCAATAATACACAGACACAATTTTTTATGGAATAAAATTGGCCGCAACTCATTTATTGATAACAGGAACAAGGGTTGGCAGCCATGAATGGGTCCTGGATCCGGGGACGGACAACCCGCTGTTGTATGAAGACACTTGTGCCACCGGACCACACCGGTCCGTGACAACTCGGCACTCCAGGGGCCAGGGCGTTATCCCCCCTTCCACCAAGGGGCGATAAGCCAGCCAGACCCAGGGCCCATGCAACACGCCAAACAGAGTTATGACAATGAACATGCCAAACACAGAGTTGCGACAATGAACACAAGTGACAGCAAGAAAAGTTAACAAGATACGAACAATGAATACACAGCGTGAAAAGTACAAGATACGAACAATGAATACACAGCATGAAAAGTAAAAAGATACAACCATGAATACAAGCAGGGTGGGTGGGATGGACAAAAACAGGAACAGGCCCGGTGCCTGTTGAGGAGCCTCAGGCAGACATCAATTTCTAGGTGGAAGGTGGTCTAGACCAGGGTTGGCTTGACATATCTTCCTCTTGACACATTTATCCCTTTTCGCTCCGCAATGGGGAGCCCTCAGCCACCCTCTTCCCTTCCCCACAGAGGAGCCTGCAGGAAACCGATTGATCTCCCTGCAGGCTCCGTTGGGGGAAGAAGAGGGGCGGCTGAGGAGGGGCCGGAACCGGCGAGAGGGGCGAGCCGGGCGGCGGCGAAAAGCGCCTGGCCGCCATGCAGGCGGGACTTCCGCCGGCGCCTTCTCCCTCTTGCCGGATCCGCCCCCGTCCCTTCAGTGAAGGGAGGGGCAGATCCGCAAGAGGGAGAAGGCGCCGTGGAAGTCCCGCCCCAGGGCGACTCAGGCGCTTTCGCCGCCGCCGGTTCCCGTTGGAGCGGGCGGGCGGGCGGCGCGGGAAAAGACGCCTGAGCCGCGTGCGGGCGGGACTCGGCGGCGCTTTCTTCCCTCTCGCCGGCGGCTCCGCCCCTCCTCCCTTCACTAAAGGGAGGGCGGAACCGGCGAGAGGGAGAAGGCGCTGCATAGTAACTGCTTGGGAGACAGTGATCAGGCATTTGGACAATGTTGCCAGTCCAGCAAAGTTGATGCCAATTGGAATTAATGTACTATGACACCACGTTAACTGGAATCGTGTGAGTTATAGTTTTGGGAAGAAAAGATTAAAGACCTTCTGAATTACAACTGCCATGATTCTATAACATTGAACCATGTCCGTTAAAGTTATATAAATTGTATTAATTCTACAGGGAAAATGTACCCAAAGATTATGTTGCTGACATGTAGGTTCCTGTTTATCACTGTGGGACTTTAATGATATTCATACTGTAGAAGAACTGAGACACAGTCCATTTTCTAAGATGTTTGAAAATATACATGGATATAGTATGTGTGTGTCTTCAAAACAAATGCCAGAATTGTGTTTTAATTTCTTCTGAAACCTTTTATTTTATATTATTTTTATCCCACCTTTCTCCCAATATAGGGTGTCATGATGGCTAACAATAAATAGTTATAAGAGAAACATTGTGAATACATTAAAATATAAATATGAAATATTAAAAACACATGATGTATGGTATTAAAGCCATTAAACATAGAAAATATTAAAATATAATAAAAATTTATTCCCAAATTAAATCAAATCACACTGCTTTTAAAAGCCCAACTATTGTCAGTTTACAAATTCCTAATGGCAGAGAAATGTTTTTCACTATAACAGGGACAATGTATTAGATTTACTTCACAGCGTCTTCCAAATGGAATCCTTCTGAAGCAAGTGCCCCTCAGATGTGGGACAATCTTGGTATGGAATTCCAAGATGGTGAGAGATGTAATCCAAAGGATCTAGAGCAGTGTTTCTCAACCAGTGTGCCGTGAGCGATCATCAGGTGTGCGTGGGAAATTGGAACCTCCAATACCCTTTCTTCCCCCTCCAGTCGAACACTTTTTCTTCTCCACTCGGGCTCCCTTCTTCCCAGCCTCACTCTGCTTGCTTTGCCTCACTTTGCTCTGGGGTGAGTCTGCGCAGTAGCGCCCACATGGGTCACGTCTTCCTCCCTCCCCCCTCCCCTCCTGAACACGCTCACGCTGCCCCCTTGGATCAAAATGGCGGCAGAAGTGGCTGTGTAGAAGAAAAAGTAAGTGTTCGGCAGGAGGGGGAAGAAAGGGCGCGAAGGGGAAGGGGCAGGAAGAGGTCTCTGTCGAAAGCTGGCATGGGAAAACTTGGACCTTTCGGGTGTTTTGGACTCCAACTCCCACCATTCCTAGCAGCCTCAGGCCCTTTTCCTTTCCCCTCCTCAGCCACTTAAGCAGGAAAGGGCCTCAGGCTGTTAGGAATGGTGGGAATTGAAGTCCAAAGCACCCAGAGGACCAAAGTTTTCCCATGCCTGTTTGAGGGACCTTAAAGTGGTGAGCCTCCTTCCAACATTGTGATTCTGGATAGAAAGCAAACAACATAACATAACATTGTTTGAGTCTACAGTGCTCTCTGGGTGTAGGTGAACTACAACTTCCAAACCAAGGTCAATTCCCAAGCACACCCTTTCAGTACTTTCTGTTGGTAATGAGAGTTTAATATGCCAAGTTTGGTTCAATTCCATTGTTGCAAGAGTTCAGGATGCTCTTTGATTGTGTGTTAACTATAAATCCCAGAAAATGTAACTCCCAAATGCCAAGGTCTATTTTCCCCAAACTCCATCTGTGTTCACATTTGGGCATATTGAGTATTCATGCCAAGTTTGGTCCTGATCCAACATTGTTTGACACCACAGTGCTCTCTGGATATAGGTGAACTACAACTCCAAAACCCAAGCCCAATGCCCACCAAACTCTTATAGTACTTTCTCTTGGTTATGGGAGTTCTGTGTGGGAAGTTTGTGTCTTTCTGCCATTCCTGCCAGGATATCTATGTTGTGTTCATCGAAACAGGTCCAGGTTTCACACTGAGTGTATAAATATATTTAAAACATATTAATATATGTATTACTGTATTAGAGTGTCATTTTGTGTTATTTTGGTTGGTGGTGTGCCTCAGGATTTTGTAAATGTAAAAAATGTGCCGCGGCTCAAAAAAGGTTGGGAAACACTGATCTAGGGGGATACTGTTTGAAATCATTTAATAATAATAAAGGAGCTATAGTTTCAGCCAGTCACTGATGAAAAGCAACATGTTTTAGGAAATCAACAATTCATAGCTTCCAAGGATTTAAATACAAGCATTGTGAATCTTAACTCCGAAATACAGTGGCTTGCACAGTAGCTTGTCTCAACTTTCCCAAAGCAAAACAACTGAAAAGTTAAGCCACGAAAAGGCCTTACTGGTACATTATTTAAACTGTTATGTTTATTCATATCATGATCTGATCACCATGCTCATTATATCCCACATTAATGGGGTTAATGGGATAACAATACAAAAGGTTTGCTAGGGTAGACCCTCTTCCACCCAGTCTCAGCCCCCCCCCCCCCCCCGAACCAAACTCAGCCCTCCCCGAATCAAAATCCTGGCTACGGCCCTGTCAAGATATAACTGTAGCATGTTGAATTTGGCTCCGAATAAACTGCTCGATTTTTAAAGTGAGAAAAATAGTTATTTTTCTTGCCTCATTCCAAGCCTGCGTATGAAGGGTTTGTCCCACTCACCACAAAGGCTAATCAACAGTCACTCTTTACAAAAGGTCTGGAGTTTCTTTGAGGGTTCAGCAGAAGGTATGAATAGCTTGTTTTGTCTTACAAAAGCAATTTGCAGCAAATCCCATGCAGGACTTATTGTTCTTTTTTATGCTTGTTCAGGTGCACATGATGAATTGGACACCCAGCTCTGGAAGTAATGGAGAAACGATGACACAAACACAGCAACAATATGTAGGGCCTCCAGGAAAAATCCTCGGAAGGGCTAAGGTGGCACTTTGGAATGCACTTTTGAGAAGGGCCCAGCTTTTAACGCATTCTTGGAAGCTGACAGGACCAAGCCCATTAAATACATACTTGCACTATCCAGGTGGACAGTGGGGATTCTTAGATTTGTATGCAGAGAAAGCTTTGTCAATGAAGAACGCAATAGTCTATTCCAGTGTTTCCCAACCTTTTTTGAGCCGCGGCACACTTTTAACATTTAAAAAATTCGGGGGCACACCACCAACCAAAATGACACAAAATGACACTCTAACACAGTAAAGAACGGCTGGGCGATGGTGGCCTGCTGGGAGCAGCTGCTGGGAGTGCTGAAGCCGGGGAGGGAGCGGAGCCAGGCTGCACCATGCCCCGCCCCCTACCCCCGGCTTCACCTCTCCCAGCAGCTGCTCCAGCCTTGAGGGGGCAGTGCCAAGCCAGAGGTGCCAGAGCCAGCACAATGCTGGCTTGGCACTGTCCCTCAAGGCTGGAGCAGCTGCTGGGAGTGCCGAAGCTGGGGAGGGCAGAGCCAGGCCGCGCCATGCCCCGCCCCCTTCCCCAGCTTCAGCTCTCCTACAGGCCGCGCCATGCCCTGCCCCCTCCCCCCAGCTTCAGCTCTCCTACAGAGGAGGAACATGAGCGGTGGACGGACTTCAGTGGACGGGGCTCCTCCTCCTCATGGCTTCAGCGAGCGAGGGGCGAGAGTCATGGCGGGAGTCATGGCGGATTGGAGGCTGGCTGGGGAAACGGCCGAAGCAGGCGGCGCCCCGGTCCCTTCTTTTTCTTCGCCACTGCCCGGCCCTTCCTCCTCTCCCAAGCAGCAGAAGTTCGGCAGGAGGGGGGGGGAGGAAGGGGGGCAGAGAGCTTTTCTCGCGGCACAGCAGGAGGTCCTTCACGGCACACTAGTGTGCCACGGCACACTGGTTGAGAAAGACTGGTCTATTCATCGAAGTCCCATGGAGAAAATGCAAAAAGTGAGGCTCAGTTGCTTCAGCTGTACCAGGGAAAAATATCATCTTTCCCTTTTGAACAAATAGCCTGTAAAATGGTTTATATATCCATCAATTACATTATTCAGTTGATTGATACCTGATGTAACAGAGGTGGCTGGTAGCCTCCATATTGATAGATCAGTGAGTCTGTACCAGTTTTAACCAAATACCTTTAAAGAGCTAACCAAGGTGCCACACTTAATTTGGAGTTGGATTCAGCACCCTGGATAGCACCATTAACATTCATACTAAACCCAGAGCAGGTTCATTGCCCCTCTAAATATGGTAATCACCAGCTTACATTACTATAGAGCAGTGTTTCTCAACCAGTGTGCCGTGAGCGATCATCAGGTGTGCCGCGAGAAAAGCTCTCTGCCCCCCTTCCTTCCCCCTTCCCCCTGCCGAACTCCTGCTGCTTGGGAGAGGAGGAGGAAGGGATGGGCAGCCATAAAGAAAAAGAAGAAGGGACCAGGGCACCGCCTCCTTCAGCCGTTTCCCCAACCAGCCTCCAATCTGCCATGACTCCCGCCATGACTCTCACCCCTTGCTTGTTGAAGCTGCGCAGAGGAGGAGCCCCGCCTACTGAAGCCCGTCCACCGCTCATGCTCCTCCTCTGTGAGAGAGCTGAAGCCGGGGGGAGGGGAGGCCCGATGAAGCCTGGCTCCGCCCCATCCCCCCGGCTTCAGCACTCCCACAGCTTCGCCAGCCTTGAGGGGGCAGTGCCAAGCCAGCGATGGCAGAGCCAGCACAATGCTGGCTTGCCCCCTCAAAGCTGGTGAAGCTGTGGGAGAACTGAAGCCGGGGGGAGGGGCGGGGCATGGCGTGGCCTGGCCCCACCCCTCCCCCAGCTTAAGCGCCCTCACAGCTTTGCCAGCCTTGAGGGGCAGTGCCAAGCTAGCGGTGGCAGAGCTAGCACAATGCTGGCTTGTCACTGCCCCCCTCAAGGCTGGCGGCTGTGGGAGAACTGAAGCCAGGGGGGGGATGGGGCATGGCATGGCCTGGCTCCTCCCTGGCTTCAGCACTCCCAGCAGCTGCTCCCAGCAGCTCACCATCCCCAGGCGTTCTTTACTGTGTTACAGTGTCATTTTGTGTCATTTTGGTTGGTGGTATGCCCCGGATTTTTTTAAAAAAAATTTAAAATTTTATTTTTCAACATCCATACAAGCATATATACATAAACAACATAAACAACAGTGTGCCCTGTGAACGTGACCCTCCCCCCTCACAAACATCCACGCCCCTCCACCCCTGCTGAGGGTTACATCTTATTTTTCTTCTTCCTCCTCTTCTGCAAGCTTCTCGGACAGTTTACATTACATCTTAAATAATAACTCCAACTTATTGCTAATGGTTTGATCCCGGGTCCCCAAACGATGTATCCTCTCACCCGGTCCCACCGTCCCAACAGCTGTTGCAATTTGTCCTCATGTAATTGATTGACCTTCATCTCCATAATTTCAAATTGAATGTGTTCTACCAAATACCGCAGCCAATTGTCTATTGTCCATTTCGTGGAGTCCTTCCATCCTAAAACCACCACGGCCTGGGCGCTTTCCATCATTGCTGACTTCATTTCCAAGTGTTCACCCATCACACCCGCCCCCAGATTTTTTTAATGTTAAAAGTGTGCCACGGCTCAAAAAAGGTTGGGAAACACTGCTATAGAGTATCTTCGTGTACAACAACATAAAATGCCATACTTTTTATATGCTTTAACAGTGAGGAAATATAATGCTGTAGTGATTAATGTGTTATAATAGGGGGTTCCAGTTCACACATTATCCAAATGTTCTATTATTTTGTGTGGGGAGAGGGAAAAGTTGTGTGCCCCTTCGCTTCATTCTGAAGCTGAAACCATGTCTGATGTGGGTCTCCTGTACAGAAACCAATAGATCCAGGCCCGGATTAACACTTTTTGCACCCTAGGCCACTGGAGTTTCCCTCTCGGCGGGTACTATGGATGCAGGCATGGGAGGAGGAGCCTCCTCCCCGATGCCGGGGCTTGAGGCACTTGGCTCCTACCTGGTATCGGGGATTGCACATGCGTTGTAGTCAGCGGCTGAACCGATGCTGCGCTTCTCCCCGATACTGGGGCTTGTTGCAATGGGCTTCTCTCCTGCAGCCGGCAGTTGTGCTTCTCTCTCCAGTAAGGAGGAGTCTCCTCCTTGTGTTGGAGGAGGAATACCAGCTTTCATGGTGTTAGGGCATGCACAGACTGTGCAACGGAGTTTCCTATACTTGCACTGAAGGAGCCAGCAAGTGGATGCTGTCGGCATCGAGGGAGTTAATTGTTCCTCCTGTTGACGTCAACGCCAGTGTCGAGAGCCCCTGCGCATACGCCGTTTGTGCAACAATAGCAGAGGCAGGAGCTGGTATTCAGGAAGGGGCAGAGGCGGCGCTGAAGTCCTCTGGTATCCTTCCTTCCTCATCTCCATGCGCGTTGCGTTTTTATTTGTTTCAACATTTTTATTTTTATTTCTTTGGTCCGTGATCTGCGCCCCCTTCTCGCTTGCAGTGTTTCCCAACCTTTTTTGAGCCACGGCACACTTTTAACATTAAAAACCGGGGCACACCACCAACAAAAATGACAAAAAATGACACTCTAACACAGTAAACAGTGGCTGGGGGGATGGGGGCCTGCTGGGAGCAGCTGCTGGGAGTGTCGAAGCTGGGGGGGGTGGAGCCAGACCACACCATGCCCCACCCTCCCCCAGCTTCAACTCTCCCAGCAGCTGCTCCAGCCTTGAGGGGGCAGTGCCAAGCCAGCGGTGCCAGAGCCAGCACAATGCTGGCTTGGCACTGTCCCCTCAAGGCTGAAGCAGCTGCTGGGAGTGCCGAAGCCGGGGGAGGAGGCAGAGCCAGGCCACGCCATGACCCTCCCCCTTCCCCCAGCTTCAGCTCTCCCACAGAGGAGGAGCATGAGCGGTGGACGGGCTTCAGTGGGTGGGGCTCCTCCACGCGGCTTCAGCACGCGAGGGGCGAGAGTCATGGCGGATTGGAGGCTGGCTGGGGAAACGGCCGAAGGAGGCGGTGCCCCAGCACCTTCTTCTTTTTCTTCGCCGCCGCCCGGCCCTTCCTCCTCCTCCCCTAAACAGCAGGGGGGGAAGGAAGGGGGGCAGAGAGCTTTTCTCGCGGCACAGCAGGAGGTCCGTCACGGCACACTAGTGTGCCACGGCACACTGGTTGAGAAAGACTGCCCTAGGCCATGGCCTAGGTTGGCCTTATGGGTAATCCTGGCCTGAATTGATCACAGAGGTCACTTGTCTCTTTCTTATACTGGAAATGGAAAGAGCATATTGGCCAAATTGATACTTTTGCATAATGGACTTCATGCATAAGGCCTGTGACTCATGGTCTTACAGGGTGTGGTGACATAGGATTGTTCCTTCACTGACTTTAGCTAACATATCACAAAAAGTTTTTTCTGAAACCAAAACACTCCTATGAGAAATTATTGTACACAGGGTGTTCTCTCATGTCTATTGAAGGTCTTCTGAGGGATGTTTTCTTCTACCAGTCAGAAATCAACTGGTAGCTGTCATTTAGAGGACCTTTTCATTGCCTACCCTTAGACTGTGGAATGACTTGCTGGAAAAGATTTTACAGCTAAATAAGATGTCAAAATTTAAAATGGAATTGAAGATCTATCTCTTATGGTAGGTGTACCCAATCGATTTTAATCTAGGAATTTTAACTTACATTTTATTGTGCAAATTATTTTAATGTACATGTTTTAATATTACCTCTATGTCTTTTAATATGTGCGTTTTAATGGTCTTGTGTTTTTGTCTATGCATTTTGATGTGATTTACTCTGCTTCAAGACTTGAGGAGAAGCGGATAACAAATAAAAATTATTATTATATTATTGTCGGTGAATTTTTTTACTTGGTAATGGAAAATAGCGGATTTCATGACATTTAATGGATTACATTTGGCCATTTGAAGTTCTTGATTTCTTGTTTTGATTTGTTCTGCTTTGTTCGACAGATGTTGGAATATAGTTTTTTAAGTAATTCATTCCTGATACTCATTACAGTGTTTGGAAAGTAACTAATTACTATTATGCTTAGCCTTGTTTGACTAGTAACTTAGTTATATTACTTGTACTTTTTGTCACTTTTTGCCCTACTTCTGTAACTAGAAACCCTTTTAACAATCAAATGACATTGTTCCTCGACACAATGCAATTTCTGAAATGTAACTTTACAATGCCCTTATTACGAAGAAAAGCAATTCAATACAGATTTGTAATTAATTTTTCCAAGCTCTACAATCTGATCATTCTCCCAGGCACTAAATAGGGCATGGTTTAAAGGTTAAACTAAATAAACATACTGTACTCGGAAAAGCAATTGCAATGTGGCAAATGGTCGTATTTTCTTTCACCTCTGTTTTCACTAATCAACAAATAGAAATATTTAATGTTTTTACGGGCAGCTGGATTACTTTTGCCCTCAAATTCTTACCATTTCTTCAAAGGGTTTTAATGGTTCATGAGCAAGGATACACTTCACATGCTTGGGTGTGGGTTGTACAAGCTGTGCTGTGGGGAGTTACAACATGGCCAGCGAAAGAGACTAAAGTCTGAATTTTGTAGCTGCCTTGGAAGAGGAAGTCTTAGGGGAGGGGGTGGCGTAGGTGGGTAATGCTTGCTTTGGCCGGACCTGTGGCTGATTCATAACCTAGCAGTGCTCACTAAAGTGCTTGCTTACTCTCCTATGCTTAACACATAGAGTTGGCCATTATCAACAAATATAAGAAAAATGTCATGCTAACTTTTTTGCAACAGCCTTTGGAACTTCCTACTGTTTTGAATGTTATGTTCTTTCATTTGCATGTGTCTCCTTAGTTTTCAAAACATAACATTCAATTGCGTCTAGGACCACAATTTCAATCTGAGGACCCAAGGGCAAGAATGAAACTAAGAACCTCATCATATTGATGACCCCCACTTTTGTTCCATTTTGCTGGAAATCAATGAAATGGAAGGCACATGTGGCCCTTTGGGGTGGGCCATGCACCCTCCCACCTTCCGCCATGAGACAGGGAAAGGATGGCATATCAGGCCAAGGCACTTTGGTGCCCTTCACCCATCAGGTGTGGCAAGACACATTGGCACATTACACTTTCCCCCATCAGATGGGGAAAGCCCAAGAAAAGCAGGTAACTCAGTTGGAGCTACCCAAAAGATAATTACTCACTGTGGTTGATGAGGAAGCTTTATGCAAAGCTTCTTTGCTACTTCAGCCATCGATGGAGCGGGGACACGGCCTGCATTAGATGATGGCATTTGGCAGGATCTGTAACAGAAGAGAGGCCAGGAGCCAAAAAATCCCATGTGATATGAGGTGGTAAAGATAGCCCTACGGTGGTCAAGTTGTTTGATGTGATGCTATTGAAAATTATTTTATCCAAGCCCAAACTATATGTGACATATGATTGCCTGTATAATATTTTTATTTTTACATTGAAAAATCTTTGAAGGAGGTACAGCTTTGGATAGAAAGAGCAGCTTACAAAAACCAGACATTTACAATCAAAAAGGGCCAAAATCATCCTTGTTTATTTTGATTTTCTGAGTTTTTAAAAAATCACTTTAAGTCTCAGTTTGAGAGTAAGATGGAATATAAATGAATGGTTTCAGAGGAAGGTCCATTATGATAGCAATGGACAAGAGTAACCACAAATTCAACCTTCACGGCAAAGGATTATTTAAACCAGTAAAAAAAAACAACCCTAGGGATTGAGGATCTTATCAGACACAGTCTTTTCTGCATCTTTTCTCTGTTTTCAAGTGTTGGCAAAATGACGTCCCACGGAGGCCATACACAATGTATGCCCACTTCTGATTGCTGCCCATAGGAATCTGTGTTGCCGGTGCCTGAAAATGCAAAAAAAACCCAAACCTCCATTTTCAACCTAAACAAGTGTAAAGTCATGCACATCGGGGCAAAGAACCCCAACTACACCTACAAATTGATGGGGTCAAAGCTTTCCGAGACAAACCAGGAAAGGGATCTTGGGGTCTTGGTGGACAGCTCAATGAAGATGTCAACCCAGTGCGCAGCAGCAGTGAAAAAAGCAAATTCTATGCTTGGCATGATCAGAAAGGGAATCGAAAATAGGTCAGCAAATGTTGTATTACCTCTCTACAAATCGATGGTAAGGCCACATTTGGAGTACTGTGTACAATTCTGGTCTCCGCACCTTAAGAAGGATATAACGGAACTGGAAAAGGTACAGAAAAGGGCAACAAGAATGATCCAAGGGATGGAGCGGCTCCCTTATGAAACCAGGTTGCAACGCCTTGGTCTTTTCAGCCTTGAAAGACGGCGTTTAAGAGGTGACTTGATCGAAGTGTATAAAATCATGCATGGGATAGAAAAGGTGAATAAAGAAAAATTATTTTCTTTGTCACACAACACTAGGACTAGAGGGCACTCCCTGAAGCTCCATGGTAGGAAAATTAGGACTAATAAAGGGAAATATTTCTTCACCCAGAGGGTCATTGGGTTATGGAACTCACTTCCAGAAGAGGTTGTGACAGCTGTCAGACTGAACAACTTCAAGGCAGGATTAGACAGATTCATGGATACCAAGTGTATCGGTAGTTACTGAAAAGGACATTCAAGTGCCACCTCGGAGTTGGTTGAGGTAGGCAGGATTTCCCTGGGTACTGGTTGTGGGGGGTCGGGAGCAGGTCAGGGTTTTGCCCTCCCTTCTGCTCGAGATCCCCGTGTACAACTGGTGGGCCACTGTGTGATACAGAATGCTGGACTAGATGGGCTGAGGTCCGATTCAGCATGGCTCTTCTTATGTTCTTATGTTCAGGAATCGGTGCTACCTGATGCCTAACTGCAGTAAATGGAGAGGAAGCAGGGAAAGCACGACAAATAATGGGAACCATCTCAGAAGATGGGAATAGATGGTAGAAAATGAAAGAGAACAATTTCCTCCAGTTTGCCCCATTTCCCCCCAGCCTATCTGATGAGGTCCCAAGACTAGCTATTTGTTTTCGCTATACAGTTTGTCCTCCACATTTGCAAGTTTGGATTTTGAAATTTTCATTATTTGTGAATTTGATCAAAATGTTATCTCTAGGAACATCAGGTCATCCAATGTGATAATGTCAGCTTCCACCAGAAGTTAATCATGGAGCCACTCAGGAGGACCTAGAGATTCAACTCCATTTGATAAAGTGAGAATTGATATCCTTGGTCCGATGTCACCTGTGATCAGAGATAGACATCAATTCATCCTAACAGCAGTGGACTTTGCAACTAAATACCCAGAGGCTAATCCCCTGAAGGAAACCGATTCCAGGACGGTGGCACATGCATTGCTGAACCTGTTTGCGCGTGTGGGGTTTCCCAAATCAATAGTAACTGATTTAGGGACAATCTTTATGTCACGAGTAATCACTGCTGCTGCTGCTGACTATGTATCGATGTATTTGCTATCCACTTTTTACATAAAAATAAAAAAAACCTATCCAGCTAAAGGCTTATTATACTCAATATTGTGACCATACATTACATAAGAGAAATCTTCAACAAGTTGTCACACTTTTATATTTTTGTTAGAAATTGTGAGGACAGGAGGAAGAGTTATTGGTCATCTCTGAGAGTGTCACATGACTACACATGACTAGTTTAGTAAGCCGACCGGCTTTGTGGTTTAGTATAAGAGTTGTCATGCTGTGATGAAGATGGCAGCAAAACTTTTAAATTGCACAAAAGAGGAACAGTGTTCTGTCATATGCTTTTTGTGGGCAGAAGGTGTGCTGGTAGCACAAATTCATCTCTGCATGTGCACTCAATATGGAGAAAAAGTTCTCTCATAGTCCTCTATGAGTGGATTGTGACATATTGTGATATGTGTAAAAAAAATCTGAAACCTGCAATTCATTCTAAAATAAGAGGAAATCTGTGAAAGAGAATTGTATTGTTGCACAACAATGCTTGCCTCCACATTGCAATGCACACATCAGACACCCTCAGTTGACATGAGAGGTTATGGCACACCCACCTTATAGTCTGGATTCAGTGCCATCTGATTTTCACCTTTTTCAACTGCTTAAAGAAGCTTTAAGAGGAAGATGTTCATATATCCCCTTATGTGCCCAGGAGATCACTGGGCTCAGAGGGGCTCAACTTACTGGAGGTGCCTGGCATTAAGGTCTACAGGCTCTCTAGTACGTGGCAGAGGGCATTCGCTGTGGCCGCGCCAACCTTGTGGAACACCCTCCCTGAGGAGATACGAGTCATCCGCGACTTGCTGCCATTACGCAGAGCCGTCAAGACCTGGCTATTTAGACAGGCATTTGGCCCATAACCAGTGCCCATTACCACCAGCGCTCTGCTACGTCACCGCCACCGCATTTCTGCTGCCTTATTGCAGTTTATTGTTGGGAATGGGATTTTAACTGGGGGTTTTTTAATTCTGTAAACCGCTCTGGGCTCCAGAGAGAGCGGTATATTAAGTTGAACTAATAAATAAATAAATAAATATATCGCTGATATGAAAGAAACAGTGCATCACTCAACCAAAGAGATTTTTTGCAGACAGCATTTAAAAGTTGGTATACAACTAGGAAAATGTATCTCAAAGGAATGTGACTATGTAGAAACGTGATGCAATTTGTTTTTAAAATTCTTAATAAATAGAATTTTTTTTAAGTGCAGAAACTTTTTAAATGCCTTCATATTTCATGCTTCAGTGCTCACTTATGTAATTGGGTGATGAGTAATGCATGAAACTGCTTGATATAAAATAATCCTTTGGCAGTAGGCTGATAATCTAATTAATTAGCAATGCAGGCCTATCTTGTTTCAGATGAGTTAGAGGCTTTGTTATGAGAGCAAAATAATTCAAGTTTTTTTTCATGTGAAATCCATAGAGAGTGGGAATGAGAAGATGTCTTGATTATCTGGCCAATTACGAAGGCAAAGATAATTTAAAAAATGTAACATTTTGATTAACCGGAGAATAGTGCATAAAATATTTGAATGATACTACCTATATGGTGCTTGTGATGTTTTCCATTTTAGAAAATAACCGGGTTATAGTATTTTGGTCCTGTTTTTCTTAAATAAACCTTTACTACCTCAAAATGAGCTTATTTCCTTAAATGGAGAGAGTCTGTATCTGAGAGTAGGTCCTCCAGTGAAAATCCTCCAGAAGTTAACCCATAAAGTCATGATGAAAGATCTACAGATTCCTAGAAAAATGTTCTCTTGGGTAAAAAAAAAAGTGGCTATTTTATTTGTGGGTTTTCTACTGTTGTGCACTTGCCTCCAGTGAATGAGTAATTTTATTCCACTCTTCCTTAAGGTGCTCAGGTGGCTCTTCCTTTCTTATATACAGTATTAGTAACTAGGATATATGTTAGATCAGATTAAAACATCAAACCATCAAGTCACCATCTAGTGCAGGGCTGCTCATTAGGTCAATCGCGATCGACCAGTGGATCGTGAAGCTGGAACTGGTCGATCGGGACCGACCAAGCAGCGTAGCCTTGAGGAGGGAGGAAGCAGGGAGCAGAAGGAGGACAGAGCACAGAGGGAAAAGGGGGTGAGAGAAGGAGTGCCATCCAGCCATGCCCCTCTTGATCCCACCAAAAGAGTAGGGGAAATGGGCACGTGTGAAAAGGGGGGGAAGAAATGGAATAAATTCCCACACCTCCTTTCCTCTCTCTTTCTCCCCTTCAAAGAAGACCTCCCTCTTTCCCTTCTCCCTCCCTCCCCCCTCTCTCTTCCCCCTCCAAAATGTACTACTACTATTGCTACTACTATTATTATTAGTCCCTGCTCTTTAGGCTGCACTGCGCTCTATCCCCCGCATGACACTTGCCTGCTTCCTTGGGTTGGAATCCTAACCTAAATAGACACAGACACACATACCTCCTCCTCCTCTTCCCTTGCCTGGCTCCTCTTATGAAGCCCTCATAGGCACACCATGCAAGGCGAGGAGATTGAGAATAATAACCCGACAGACACACACCGTGATGCCGGCTGATTGACGGATTTTTTAATCCACGGAGGAGAAAGGAAGGTCTGGCTTCCCAGAGGCACGCCACTGGCAAAGAGAGGACGGCCCGCAGGGGTGCCTGGGAAAGGTCGTTTTTTAATCCACGGAGGAGAAAGGAAAGTCTGAAAGAGAGGACTACCCTTCCCAGAGGCACTGGCATTCATAGCTCTTTGGGCTCCAGGGGGAGAACGGGGGGCAGGCAGGCAGGAGGGAGGTCTCGGCACTTGGTAACGGTGTCGCTGCAGCAAAAGGGAGGGAAAGTGGTGGCGATTGGCGAGTGGCCACTATTTTTATTTATTTATTTTCTACTTTTGCCTGGTGTTGAGTCTCTACAGTGGGAGAAAGGTGGGATAAAAAGAAAGGGAACACAAAGTCAATCAATGCATGCGGTGGGTGGGAGCCTTGCTCACCCTACACCAGGTAGGCTATGGGCAAACCCGGGCCCGAGAATGGGTGCGGCTCATTGGACTCTTTTCTCAAGCCCAACTCTCTCTCAACATCCCTTCCTTCCTTCATTGGACTAGAGATGGTTATGATGATGATGATGATGGCTGGATGGCCATACATACAAAGAATCCTTAATAAATTTGAAAATATTTATATGTTTTACATTTTTGTAGTGGGTAGGTAGATCATTTTGACTTGGTTATTTTATAAGTAGCTCGCATGCTGAAAAAGTGTGAGCACCCCTGATTTAATGAATGTTGTGGCCAAGCAAAGTCTTGAACCCAGGCCTTTCCAGTACGAGACCAACATTCAAACTCATAGACTGCGCTGTCTATGTGCATCATTCTTTCTTACCTTGCCTGACCTGGCCTAATATGGAAACAAGGAATATTCCACTCTCAAACCTCTTATGAGTTAATCATTGACTTTTCCTCTCTCTTAAAAGATGTTATTGAAGACATTTTATTTCTGAGATGTCAGTTACCAGCCAAAACTATAAAATAGTTCAGCATAAGGAGGCAGTATCTTCTCAGCTACAGAAAGTACTGGTTGAGGAGGGGTTGAGGCATATGTTAGAAAAGAGTTAGAGGGTGTTAAGGCCCATGTGTTGGCTTTTTAAAAAGGGGAAGTACTGTGAAAAGAGCAAGATCATTTTTTAAAAAATTATTTAGTAATGTGCCCAGTAGTAGTTATATATATAGGGAGGGAGGGAGAAATCTTTAGCCAGTTTGATTGGAGGCCAAATAGTCTCCACTTGATTTCATTGGGAGTTTCTTCCAAATATGACTCTTTGGGATTGGAGTGCTAGCCTAGAGCTTGGTGAATAAGATTTTTGATTCAGCCTTGTCACTTACCCAGCTGCAATGTTAATGTTTGTGGAAAAGCTAGTTTGTCGTCTAATTATATTATAGCCCACAATTACTTTGGCTACAGTTTTTGTGTTTTTAAAAAAGTCCAGATTTTTCCCCCACCGCAGAAAGATAAATAGCCCAGTCATGCACACATCCAGTTGGAAGTCATTGGCTTCATGGGAACATGCTCATACAAAAGAAGTGTGACTAGGTGCAGGCTGACAATCTGATTTATTTATTTATATTTATATAAATGTTTTAGAGTCGTATCTTTAAAGGTAAGCCTGCTCAAGATATCAAGATGCCAAGTCTATTAAAACATTGCAAAAGTTATAGAGAATATACAGCAGTGGAAGAATTTCAAAGCCAGGATAAATATGTTCATAGTATGTTAATATTTCATATTTGAAATGCTTCAGCTCTAGTATGGAAAAACAAAACAGTTTGCAATTTCATGGGTTATGTTCACAAAATAATTCTGCATTAGGGTTGGATAGGTTCATTCGGAAATGACTGAAATTCAGAAAAAAACCAAATTTGATACTTTCTCAAAGAAAGAGAAAGTATGGAAACTCAAATCAATAGGAAACCTAAGAGAAATGGATAAGGACTTGACATGGTTCCATTATGCCCAGATAAAGGACTACTGTAATCTAGACAGCAAAAAAAGATTTTCATACACAAGATACAACATGGGACATAATAATGAAATCCGATAGAAAGCAAATAAGGATTTTATATAGAAAACTCCTGGAATGGGACACAGAAATGGAACTCATAAAGGATAATATGATTAAATGGGCACAGGATCTAGGTCACTCAATTATGCTAAATGAATGGGAGGGGAGATATGGAAAAGAAAGATCAAATATGCAGGCTCTACCATGATATCAGAAAACTGGTACAAAATGTTTTACCGCTGGTACTAGGGGTGGATATCTTCAATTTAAATACTTTGAAATCTGTTATTTTTCGTTTTTTAAATTTCAATGTTTTTTGACCCTGGAGGCCCAACCAGGAAGTATAATTTCTTTACCGAACCTGGAATGGCAATTTTTCTTTAATTTTTGTAATAGATAGTATTTTCCCCTTCTCCTCTCGCCAGCTCAGAGATTCTTCTAACAGGAATATTTATCTCTTCCAAACTTCTTTTTCAGGGTCACTTACAGACATCAGAGTCCTGTTCCTGCCTCCTGCCAGATCCCAGGAAAAAGGGAAAGCACACAAAAGCTTTGCCGAAAACCGCAGACCTGAGCAATGGATTGCCAGAGATAATGGATTGGATCCATTGCTCTGGCAATCCATTGCTCGGGTCTGCGGTGATGTTTAGGACTAATCCAGGCTTGCTCTCCATTCTGGCTGGAGAGACATGCACCTAAGCATATCCATCTTTGCATGAGGCTTCTACTACCTTGGATTTACAAAGGGGCTTGTATTAGCCAACAGCGGCGATATACCAAGCACGGTTTCCCCTTAAGGAGCATTCACCTTCATCCTTCTTCCAGACACGTGGTTCGTCTCAGTCTCGGGAGAGCAGCACACCTCGGCCCGCTCCCATCGCGAGACTCCGCGGTACACGCAAGATGCCTCTGGGTAATGTAGTTTGGCAACATTCCGTCTTGTCCCATTGGCGGTTTTCTGTCTCCGTTTGTTCCAGGCTTACTTCCAGCCAGGACTGTATGTGAGTAGACTTTCAATGACTGTGTGTTGGACTTGGTACGGGCTACTGCATTAGCCACATCATACCCCACACCCTGTGTATTTGAATGCGAACGGACTGACGATGGACTTGCCCACATGTTAATTCAATGTATTATTTATTGTGATATTGGCCCATGAGGCTATTGAGGAATATTCCAAGTGTCTTGACATGTTAATACAGATATATTTGGCATTTTGATAAGTTGATTTCTAAGTGGTTATTGGCGCCAGTGTCCTAATTGTTTGTACTTTGCCCTCCATTCTTCCCTCCCAGCTGAGGTCACGAATAATAACGAATATTTGTTATTAATAACAGTTTAATCACGAACGTCTTGGAATTTTTGTAAGTATTTCAATTACTAATAAAAAAATCATCCCCCCCCCATTAGTAGTTTAGAACCAATTTTTTTATGGATTAACCACCCCTAGCTGGTACCTTACACCTCACAAACTAGCCAAATATTACAAAAATCTAAACAACAAAGGCAAATCACGTCTTACTAACTTGTTAGAATTCTTTGAGGGTGTAAATAAACACATAGATAAAGGGGACCCAGTCGATATTGTTTACCTTGACTTTCAAAAGGCTTTTGACAAAGTCCCTCACCAAAGGCTCCTAAATAAGCTCTTCAGCCATGGAATCAGAGGACAGGTCTTGTCCTGGATTGGAACCTGGCTAAACTGTAGGAAACAAAGGGTGGTAATAAATGGACATTTCTCTGGGTGGAAAGAGGTGAGAAGTGGCGTACCCCAAGGTTCAGTTTTGGGTCCGTTACTTTTTAATTTATTCATTAATGATCTGGATGTAGGAGTGAATTCTGAGGTAGCAAAGTTTGCAGACGACACTAAATTGTTCAGGGTAGTTAAAAATGAAACTGATTGTAAAGAGCTCCAGAAAGATCTCTCGAAATTGAGTGAATGGGCAACAAAGTGGCAAATGCATTTTAACCTAAACAAGTGTAAAGTCATGCACATCGGGGCAAAGAACCCCAACTACACCTACCAATTGATGGGGTCAAAGCTTTCCGAGACAAACCAGGAAAGGGATCTTGGGGTCTTGGTGGACAGCTCAATGAAGATGTCAACCCAGTGCGCAGCAGCAGTGAAAAAAGCAAATTCTATGCTTGGCATGATCAGAAAGGGAATCGAAAATAGGTCAGCAAATGTTGTATTACCTCTCTACAAATCTATGGTAAGGCCACATTTGGAGTACTGTGTACAATTCTGGTCTCCGCACCTTAAGAAGGATATAACGGAACTGGAAAAGGTACAGAAAAGGGCAACAAGAATGATCCAAGGGATGGAGCAGCTCCCTTACGAAATCAGGTTGCAACGCCTTGGTCTTTTCAGCCTTGAAAGACGGCGCCTAAGAGGTGACTTGATCGAAGTGTATGAAATCATGCATGGGAGAGAAAAGGTGAATAAAGAAAAATTATTTTCTTTGTCACAAAACACTAGGACTAGAGGGCACTCCCTGAAGCTCCGAGGTAGGAAAATTAGGACTAATAAAGGGAAATATTTCTTCACCCAGAGGGTCATTGGGTTATGGAACTCACTTCCAGAAGAGGTTGTGACAGCTGTCAGCCTGAACAACTTCAAGGCAGGATTAGACAGATTCATGGATACCAAGTTTATCGGTAGTTACTGAAAAGGACATTCAAGTGCCACCTCGGAGTTGGTTGAGGTAGGCAGGATTTCCTGGGTACTGGTTGTGGGGGTCGGGAGCAGGTCAGGGTTTTGCCCTCCCTTCTGCTCGAGATCCCCGTGTACAACTGGTGGGCCACTGTGTGATACAGAATGCTGGACTAGATGGGCTGAGGTCCGATTCAGCACGGCTCTTCTTATGTTCTTATGTAACAAATGCTGGAAATATGGGGAACAAATAGGCACTTTCCTACACTGTTGGTGGAACTGTAATTTTTTTAAAAAAAATTGGAAGACTATACATACACATGTACAAAAAATATTGAAGAATAAATTAGACTTTAAACCAGAATATTATCTTATAATATTATCTTATAAATTTAATGGATTGTGACATAGAGAAAAACAACAAGCTGTTCTACTATATGTCTGCGGCGGCAAGGACAGTTCTGGCAAAGAAATGGAAGAATAAAGAACCCCCGACACCTGAAGAATGGATTATTAAATTAAGAGAATTCATGGATCTGGTCTCTGTGAAGAACATGGTACATGACCAAATGCAAAAATATTAGAATAGATTGGCAACCCGTGAGAGCATATTTAAAAGAAATAAAGATTGTGTAAATAATTTAAAGAAGATAAGAATAGAAAATCTGAAAGGAAGAATGGCAAAATTATGATACATGATCATGAATTAGAACTTTCAAGAATCAAATAAATCCCCGTGGAATGGACTGGGAGATCAATTGTCATCTTTCCATCTACATCTATTACCTAACTTTATGCCCTCTTCTAACTTTTTACTGACTATTTTCTCCACTTTAGTTAACTAATTTCACCTCTTTTTTATTTTATTTTATTCTTCTATTTTCTTTGCCTTACCTTTCCCTATTTCCCTTCTCTTCTATTCCCTTTCTCTATACTTATGTTTCAATGTTTTATATTCATATCTTCCTTTTTATGATTGTAAAAAGCAACTCAATAGAAATAATTTTAAAAAGAAAAGAAAAAACTTATAAATTTGGACATCTGAACCAGGTTTTGAACCATGCAGGAAAGTTGGGGGGGGGGTGATGGGGGGGGGGGGAAATTTGAACCACTTACCTTTCACCCCCGGAAATATCCTATAATGTTCTGATGTCCCCCAAGGCTATTTTAATTTTCATAACCATTAAGCAACTTTGCTAAAAGGAAGGGAAATTTTAAAATCTCATTCTTTCTGCCAGTGGTGCTCCCATATGTTCCCCAGAGATCTCTTCGTTCAGAAGACCTCAATCTCTTGCAGATTCCTTCCCTGCGAACCATCCATCGGTCGTCAACCAGGCACAGAGCTTTCTCTGTGGCAGCACCGCAATTGTGGAACAGTTTGCCACCGGAAGTTCGAGCAGTTAATGAACTACCGGCTTTCCGGAAAGCTTGTAAAACAACACTGTTCCGACTTGCTTTCAATCTGTGACCTCCCTGGATTATAGCAGAATACTGTTAAATTGATTTTATTGCTTGTTTTATCTATCTTGTTGGTTATTGATATGTTTTTATGATGTAATTTGATATGCTGTAAACCGTCCTGAACCAGTCGGAAGGGACGGTGTACAAATCAAAATAATAAATAAATAAATAAATAAAAAGGGACGTGGTGGGCATGGCTAATCACAGCCATCTTTTACTGTAGTTTATGAAGGCCAGCCCCTAATGGTAGAGATTGCGAAAGGCCCTGCTGTTTAACTACATTTCCCACAATGCATGGCTGCTCGTTAGCCAAAATGGCCGAAGGACCTTAAAAATAGCTGTCTGTAACAGTCTTCATCTAAATATAAAATAAACTGATTAAGTCTACAACGAAGTCTAAAAAAACAGCAAAGCAATAAACAACGATTGCAAAAGCCAAGAGAACATAAACTGCTTTAAAAAATCAATGGATGTCAGGATAGTTTGAATGGTGCCTTTCTGCCCAGAAGAAGGGGGTCAGTCTAGATGTCCCTTGATGGGGTCTGTACTATGATTTCTGTTCCCCACCAATTTAACACAGTTTGTGCCACACAAAGTTTCTGGAGTAGAACAACTACTTTCAAAGTAAAGACCACCCAATGAAAGAGGTGATAACACTTTCAAACCAGGAAACGATTTTCTTTACTATTAAAAAATGTTTTTACTAAAAACTTTGAAAATTCACCAAAAATCCATGGATTTGGTGAAATCTGGTGAGTTAACAGTGGTCCATGTGTTCTACCACTGTAGCAAGTTCCATCAGGATTTGTTTAAAAATGAGGGAGAATCCCCTGAAGTTTCCCCAGTGCCAGTGCTGTTTTTCCCTACTGCGCATTAACAAATCAACTTGGAAATTTTGGAAGTTTCTGAAAGTTTTGAAATTGGGGGATTCAGAAGTGACTTTAGAATCGAACCACCAGTGCCCCCTACATCCAAAACGAATTCTGAATATATATTTTTTATCAACCAAGCTTATTCTGCACCCCATGGTCCAGTTGTGTTTGAACATGAGGGGTAATCACACACATGGAATAATGTAACATCTAAATACAATGAAGTAGATGTCGCCAAAGTTTTTGAATGAGACAAATGTATTTGTAGGGTTTATTAAGCCAGTTACAATTTTACCATTGCTGTTCTCTTTGAGGTAATTTTTGCTGCCATCTGCTATGGTCATGAAAACATAATTCCTTTTGGGAGGTGCTGGCAAGTATCCACCAAGAAGAGTCCATTACCGCTACACATAGTGGCAAGAAACATGACTAGAAGAAATGAAACCAACTAAATATATGGGAAATGGGTAATAACTCAAAAGAGTTTAAATTCTGCTGTGCCCTTTGAAATGAAAGAGACTTTGAAGAAAGCTGTTACTACAGCAAACTCCCAGCTTGGTTCTATCCAGATTTTTTGAACAGCAGTCCCCATCAGCCCCATATACATGGGCAATTGTTATAAATTATGTATCTTGCCATTTAAAACATCTGGAAGAAAAGGCTGATACTGAATAGGACACACACACACACACACCATGCATGGGCAATAGCTGTTGCTGTGGCCTCAGGCCCCTTTCATGTACCACCACCTGCTCTTCTTTGGTTTCTCTCTCCGTACACATACAAGATCAATACATACAGCTAGTTTCATTTCTGAACTTTATTTGGGACTGTGAGTATGCCGTACCGGGAATGTGGCGCAGCTGGCTAAGTGTCAGCTGCATAAGATCTCTCTGACCAATAGATCATGAGTTTGAGGCCTGCCCGGGTTTAGGTGGGTGCTCGACCTTTATTTATTTATTTATGTATTTATTCGGACTTCTATGCCGCCGACTCCCTAAGGCTCGCGGCGACTCACAGGAGCCGAAGCAACAAAATACAGAGAGTACATAAATAAACATACAAAACATACAGGGGTAAAACATCACAGGGGTGAACAACAGTAAATAGGGAGGAGACCAGGCTCATGCCAAAGGGCAGAGCCACCCGGTGGAGCTATCGAGGGCGACCATCAAATGGGGGAGCTGGGGGTCCCACAAATCGAGGAACGTCCTCAAAGACTCCAAGTCTAAGCAGTGACAGTCACTGCGGTGTCGGTCGTTGCCAGCCTGTGGACCATGCCTCGTTATCGGCGGCTTGTCCACCCTCCTAGATTGGGGGTTCGCCGGTGGAGGCGCCCCGTGCCTGCGGGCAGTGTTCCGGAAAGTCCTGGGACGGGGCCCTCCGAAGGGCGCCTTCCGGAAGACAGCCACCTCGTCGGGTGTCCATCGGACTTGGGCGACCCACCGGGGCCCGAGCTGACCACAGTCAGGAGGACCGCCGGCAGCCGCCCGCACATTGCCGGGCTGCTCCCCGGAACCCTCGCCAGGACCCCCCTCGATGTCCACCGCATCCGTCGCGGGCCGCCTGCGCAGCAGCAACGGGGAGCTCGCGGCCTTGGGCGGCGGGACTGGCAGCGGCGGCAACCCACGACAGGGGCCGCCGGGGGTGTGGTCCCAGCCACTGGGAAGGTGGAGGGGCGGGGCCAGGGACGTCAGGCTGGACGAGGCCGGCGCCATGTTGGGGCAGCCAGCCGATGCCTCCCACCGTCGAGCCCGGGGCAGCGCCCCAGGGTCGCCCACGGGCTCCACCACTGGACCGCCGTCGCTCTTACTGGGGTCTCGCCCGTGGGCGGGGTCGCCTCCTCAGAGAGGGGGGACCCCCTCGGCAGACCACCGGCCGTCCTCCGAAGGTCCATCTGTGGGGCCGGGGCTGGCCACCCCACTCGGCCCTCTCTCCTCCAGACCTGGGTGCGGGAAGGCCGAGCGAGGTGGACCCAGTGCTCCGCCGGCCACGCCTTCTCCAGGCCCAGGGCAGGGGTCCGGGCAGCGGGGGGCGGCCGCGCCACACAAGGACGCCAGCGCTGGTCCCAGCCTGTCCAACTCACCCAGCCAGATGGCCAGCCGCTCGACCAACTGGCCGAGATGATGGGTGAGGCCGGCAAGGTCCGGCGGTACGTCCCTGGTGTTCCCGGGTTGTTTGCCAGCGTCCCCTTGGGTGTAGTTGGGGGGGGGGGTAGAAGGCCCGGCCTCTTCCAGGCCCGGCCAAGGCACAGGGGACCAAGCCAGGCACCCCCGGGGGGTCAATGTGGTCGTCGTAGTCGCAGCAGTCCCCACCAGGCCGGGGGGCCTCCCGGAGGCAGCAACGTCCCTCAGTCCTGCAGGGGCCCTGAGGACGGAGGCCGGCGCCTGAGCAGCCTCCAAGGTGAACTCGGCGTCGGCCTGCAAGACCTCGAGAAGGGGCAGGGAGCGCCTCGGAGCCTCAAGCAGCGACCCCCCCGAGCCAGGCAAGTCGGGCAAGTCCGGTGAGTCGTTCCCCAGGCAAAGAGCATCCCCCCTCAGCAGTAGGGGTGCTGTGCGGGAAACGGCACGGGAAAAGTTACCAGAGGCTCGGCGGAGCTCGGCGTTTGGACGCCTGCTCGATGCGGCCATCTTGGAAAGTGTAGCCTGCTGTCGACCTTTGCAGCCCGAAAGACAGTTGCATCTGTCAAGTAGGAGATAAAGGTACCACATTAAATGGGGAGGCAAATTTTGACTGAATTATGAGGCCATTAAAAGATATCCAGGGATGCCGAGGAATGTGGAAGGAACAACAAGGGACACTGGAAACACTGAGAGATGAGGAGTGCGTCAGTTCCCCCTGGGGGCCAGAGTTTGCCTCTGTTCATCTATAAGTTGTGTCTGCTAAGTATGTGTACCTGTAATCTGCTCTGAGTCCCCTTCGGGGTGAGAAGAGTGGAATATAAATAAAATGTATTATTATTATTTTGAGAATTTACCATTGTGACTAATATTATGGTACACGTTTACCATCTCCTATCTAGAATTCCAACTTCTCAAATACTCCAAAATCCCAAAGTCTCCACATGGGTGGTTAGGATAGTGACATCTTTGCTTTCAGATGTGTACAGAATGACTTTGTTTCATGCACAAAATTATATTAAAATGTCGCATGAAAATATTTTTGGGCTATGTGTATAAAGTGTATGAAATATAAACAAATTAATCTAAAATCTAAGACGATGCAGAACCCAAAGCACTTCTGGTCCCAAGCATTTTAGATAAGGAATCCTCAATCTGAATGACAAAATATGACAGAGTGACCGGGAATTCAATATATAATTAGTGTGGTGTTTCAGCCTGGTGCTCATGTGCATGCTAGGGATGGTGGGAATGTTTCTGGAAATGCTGGTGATGGAATTGTTCCTGCAAATGCTGATGATGGGATGCCTAGTGAGAACTCCGAGATGCAAAGTGACCCTGAAGATGAGGGTTGCTTTCCTGGGCACAGTTCCCTTCCCAGGGCCTCAGTAGATGAGAATTCTTTTGTTCAGGACTCTGAAAGTTTTGATGTTGATAACGGAACACCTGGGAATTTTAACGAGCTTACATTTGACCACCGAGATAGCATTTGGCAATCTAGGCAGGCAGCCAGCTTGCAACATAGCAGTCGGTTTGCAAACCGAAACTAATTTTGTCTTTATATTACTTGGCTAGTGAAATTGTCTTCAGATTCCAAACTTTGTTTAGAATACTATGCCAGATCTTGTCTTGTCTCCAAGCTCCTGATTTCGCCTAGGCCTTTGTGCACGTTTTGCTCCTATAGCTGCCTTGTATTATTCATGGGATTTTCATCAAGCATTTTACCTTTGCCTTTGGATTTTGGATTATATCTTTGCCTTTGGATTTTGGGACTATTTTGAACTGTGTGTTTTACCTTGGATATATTCTACTATTGATCTTCTTTAAACCCTTTTGTTGGACCCTTTATTTGATTCAATAAAAGCCTTTTTATTCAGAGACTGTCTGTTGTGTGTGTGACTACGTGGGGTGCTCCTTGTCTGAAGTGCAACAATTACATTCTTGAATCAAATGTTATATAAGACTTGAAACAATCCATGTAATCATACTGACACATTGATGATATACCTGAAAACTGGAGGGCCACTGTAAATCAGGGAAACAGCTACATCATTTTTGTACATGTCAAACTGCACATATATCTTCTTATTCTCCTATACTTAGCATAGTACGTGTGCTATGTGAATTGGCCCTGGTGGTAGCAGAATGGTTGCCTCTATTCCGATTTCAGACATTATTTGCTGATGGCTCAGAAGCTGTCCAAAGGCAGTGGTTAGTGGTCATCATTTTGTAAACTTGACTCAGCAGGCATGAGCATGGAAGTGCCTGGAACATACAAGCCAGTTTTATTAGTAAACCATAATGATGTAAACAATTTTTTCCAAGGAGCTCTTTTTTATTTTGGACCAAAGACAACCCAAAGAACCCACAGTACTGACCATAAACCTGCCTATCAGGAAATATGGCCTCTTTGCTATTCCATCTGCCATACTGACAAAATTCTGGTACAGAGTGAACCTGAATCCAGTGTGATGGAAACTTCTATTTCAGTGAACATTCTCTCTGGTTAGGTCCTCCAGGTGGTGAATAATACGCTTCAGAAACCCAGGTTACTGACACTTCTCAAATAGAAGCGGAAGAGATTTATGAGATCTCTTTAAATGGACTAGTGTGGTCGGACTGTCCACTAGAGCTGTCAATCTGAAAGAAGCAGCTGAGCGCAGTGCTTAAATGCTGGGCCTCTCCTTCAGGGTAGGAGAGGAAACGCCATCCAGAATGCTGCTCTGATTGATGGGGTGAATAGCAGAGCAAACATTTAACTTTTCATTCCATCTCTTCTAGATGTTTGGCTAATGCCCCTTGAATATGGAATATTTATCAGACAAACAATGACAGTAATATTTTCGGGGCAAAGAAAGATGGAAAACTTGCTCACATGTCTGGTTTTCATGCACACTTAACTTACAGTAGCCTTCAGCTGTATTCATGTGGAGAAGTGTGGCTTTTATTTTATTCATCACTTGCTGGCATTACTGCGCGCTTAGAATGGTGCCATATTTAGCTAGTGCTACATGGTAATTTTTTTGGTAAATAGTTTGTTATCAAAAGGGTGCATTCACCAACTAGACTAAACCTAAATAACATGTAATAGTTTCTCTACTTTGGATCATTAGATGAGGCTTTGGCTTATTGTGTCTTTTATGCCAAATTATGTTTCTTTCTGCATAGTTAGTCTTGGCATATTTTATAGTGTGAAAAAAAATAATTGGTTACACTCAGGATGTGGTGGCGACATCATTTGAAGGAGGGAAGCATAAATGCATGCACACACATCTCTAGCATAATGCACTTTATCAAGATCTTTATTAAGATCTGGATTTGCTAAATACATAAAAGGTTCTCAATTGAAACATGGACATTCTTTTTTTAAAAAAGAGAGAGAAAATATGGATAATTTAGAAACATGCTTAGTGGTTAAACTCACTCTTATAGCCCACTGGGCGGTTTAAAGCAACCAGGCCTTCCATTGCTTCCAGAGTCTCATTAGGTGTTTAGAGCAATGATTTTCAACCTTTTTTGAGCCGTGGCACATTTTTTACATTTATAAAATCCTGGGGCACACCACCAACCAAAATGACACAAAATTATACTCTAACACAGTAATACATATAGTTAATATGTTTTTAAATGTATTTATACACTCAGTGTGAAACCTGGGCCTGTTTCAATGAACACAACATAGATATGACTTCCTCTCACATATTTATACATGGCTATCATGTCTTCTCTCAGCCTTCTCTTCTTCAGGCTAAACATGCCCTGCTCTTCAAGCCACTCCTCATAGAGCTTGTTCTCCAGACTTTTGTGAAACCCTGAGTGAAACTTGCTTCCCGTTAACTATGGATGTCATGAAGCTGTTATAAACAGTTCCTTGGGGGGGGGGGGGCAGCTCTTGAAAAATCCAGTAAAATAGTTTTTTAAAAAGTCCCACAGTATTTTTGAGTGTTCATTTTCCACTACCTTTTCAGGTTTATGATCCCACCAGTTCTTTACTACTGACAGGTGGTACTTGTGACATAAGTTCCAATGAATCATTTGGGCCACAGAGTTGTGCCTCTGTTTGTAGTCCGTCTGTGCAATTTTCTTGCAGCAGCTGAGGATATGATCAATGGTTTCATCAGCTTCCTTGCACAGTCTGCATTTTGGGTCATTAGCTGATTTTTCAATCCTGGCATTAATGTCATTTGTTCTGATGGCTTGCTCCTGGGCTGCAAGAATCAGGCCTTCTGTCTCCTTCTTCAGTGTTCCATTTGTGAGCCATAACCAGGTCTTCTCCCTGTCAACTTTTCCTTCAATTTTGTCAAGGAACTCCCCATGCAATGCTTTGTTGTGCCAGCTGTCAGCTCTGGTTTGTAGTGCAGTTTTCTTGTACTGATTCTTTGCTATTATAATTATAATTATATAAGCATTGGCCATTCACCTGATGTCTCCTACTGATTTCAGCTCTGGCTACTAGGCCTGACATGAGCCGGCAGACAGAAGGAGAATCCATGGGGCAGAGGAGGAAACCATCAGACAGAGCCCCACTACCATCTCACATTGTTTCTTGTCTTCTCCCAGTTTTGTCCCATGCTGTCCCCACCTTAACACATGAAAACACGGATAGTCATCCGTGTTCTCCGGGCTGCCAAGACTGCTGAGATGGAGACAGGATAGAGCCCTGCTAGAAGTAGCCCTACGTCATGTGATGAGCTCTGGTGGGTTCCATCTTGGCTGTGTCTCACTAGCGTCCTAGGAGGGGGAAATGTCAGAATATTGAGCTCCTTAGCTGTGTGGAAGAAAATACTTCTGCAGACCCAGAATGAGTACAGAGGTTGATGGATCGAAACCATCCCCTGCTACCATGTGCATCTGGGAGCGGAGGTCTTCTGTGTGAGAGTGGAAATGGCTACAAGCAATCCATTCACTGAGAGGGGCCCATAACCATTTGTCAGAATATTGAGCTCCTTAGCTGTGTGGAAGAAAATACTTCTGCAGACCCAGAATGAGTACAAATAGCTTTACTGGCACAGACATCCAACACTTAACATCAGCCACATGGGAAGGAAGAAGCTGGCTTGGAGCCTCCTACATATACTAGTCACAAAGTCTTGCATCATCTCTCTCTTTAACTCTTTCAGCACCCAGACTCCAGCTCTGCACAGTCACTAGTAGGCTGATGAAATCCAGGCACATAGATTGCCCCTCCTTGCGCTCGGCTCTGCCCCTCCCCACCCCCGCCTCCTCGCCGGATTGAAGGAAGGAGGGCAGGGTGAGGAGGAGAAAGAGGCGCCCTCCCACCGCGCATCCTGCACGCCGCCCACCTCTTTTTGGCGGGGCTGGCACGACGCAAGGGAGGAGGGGCGGTGGCGCAGCTTCTCCCTGCCTGGCGACGCCAAGCCATGGAGGAGGCAGAGAGGAGTCCCGCTGCTGCCCCCTCCCATGATGACGCAAGGGAGGAGGGGCGGTGGCGCGGCTTCTCTCCGCCTCCCTGGCTTAGCGTCGCCAGGGAGGGAAGAGGAGGCAGAGAGAATTCACGCTGCCACCCCTCCTCCCTTGCGTAGTCACACCCTTTTCAGGCTGGCTTTAGAAGGGAGGGCGGATCAGCTCCGCGCCGGTGAGGAGGGGCGGAGTCAGGGGCGGAGCCAATCCTCCTTCCCTCCTTCCCTCCTAAAGCAGAGCCGAGGGGAGCAGAGCAAAGGGAGGGGGCGGCCGCGCATGCACCCTTTTAAAAAAAATCGATTTTTTTATTTTGGGGGATTTTTAAAAAAATTGGGGGGTCTGGATCTGCTGCCCCCAAAGTGCTGCCCGAGGCCATGGACTAGGGTGGCCTTATGAGTAATCCGGGCCTGCCTCTGATGTCTCCACAACTTGCACCTTTTTCTTTTTTCAGCTGCAGAATGGCTCTTTCTGTCTTTCTGCCTTGTTTTGATTGGGCTGCTTTAAGCTGAGCTAGTAGCAGCTCAATTTCCCCTGGACCTGGTGCTGTGACTCTTAGTAGAGATATGCCAAAGTTTACAGGCACATTGTTTATACTTGTAGGATCTCAGTGGGAGGTGTTGGTAATCACAGAGAGAAGTACCTACTACTGACCTGCTGCTATGCAGATCAGTTACATTATTGATGGGTACTATTCCCTGACATGCATTTTAGGAGACATATTTCCAAATGTCTTAGAGACAGTTTCCTCTTCTCGCTGAAGACACCCTCAAAAGGGCATACTCTAAATCCTTAGTCAGAATAACAGAGAACTAAATGACTGGAAAGAAAATAGTTCCTTCAGTGTAATGATGTTACTCATAATAAAAATGTTGATAATTGTGGAGCAGGATTCTGCCTTTATTCGTTACCTAGAACTTTCACTATAATATCAACTAGATCAGGGGTGCTCACACTTTTTCAGCATGCGAGCTACTTATAAAACAACCAAGTCAAAATGATCTACCTCCCCACTACTCAGAGAGCCATAAAAGCAAAATATTTGGAAATTTATTTCAGTGAGAGCCATATAATATATTTTAAAGCTGAATTCAACTAAATGTGAGTATAATAAGCCCTGAATTTATTCATAATAATAATGATGATGATATTAATTCAGCCTCTGCTGCTACTACTACTACTACTACTAATAATAATAATAATGGTAACAACAACAATAGGTTCCTAGAGTAGAAGGAGACCTCCAAGGGCCATCTAACCTCCTTCTGCCATAAGGGAAAAACGCAATCAAAGCATTCCTCACAGATGGCCATTCAGCCCCTGATAATAATAATAATAATAATAATATAAAACAACCAAGTCAAAATGATCTACCTACCCACTACTCAGAGAGCCATAAAAGCAAAATATTTGGAAATTTATTTCAGTGAGAGCCATATAATATATTTTAAGACTGAATTCAACTAAATGTGAGTATAATAAGCCCTGAATTCATTCATAATAATAATGATGATAATGATATTCATTCAGTCTCTACTACTACTACTACTACTACTACTACTAATAATAATAATAATGGTAACAGCAACAATAGGTTCCTAGAGTAGAAGGAGACCTCCAAGGGCCATCCAACCTCCTTCTGCCATAAGGGAAAAACACAATCAAAGCATTCCTCACAGATGGCCATTCAGTCCCTGATAATAACAACAACAACAACAACAACAATGGGTTCCTAGAATAGGAGGATATCTCCAAGGGCCATCTAGTCCAACCTCCTTCTGCACCTGGGTGGCGTCGGGAGCCTGCAGGGTGGGACTGAGCCTTCCTCCCGCCCTGCCTGCGATCTACCAGGACGCCCTATGCGATCTACCAGTAGATCACGATCTACCTAATGAGCACCCCTGAACTAGATGAATAGATTTTTTTTTAAAAAAAACCTGGCATGGTTATGAACGATCACCACATTTACGTCTTGTGATGCAGAAATTCTTCAACATGTTTTGTGTCTTTCTAAAAAAGCTATTCTGTCAAACTTGCAACATTTCAGATCAGAGGACGAAGTTGGATACTTACAAATTCTTTCCATTTCTAGTTTTGTTCTCACATAAGCTGTGCGAAACAGCTTCGTTTAAAAATAATAATAATCCAGCAGAGTGCACCAAACACATTACAAGCTGGCACAATGTGGAAATTATACAATTATTTTTCTCTCAAAATGTTATATTAGTGTATGAAAATATGAGAGAACTGACATTTTCTTAACAGTGCACTATTTCCCTCTAGTGGCTCTTAGAAAGTAGTCATTGCACTGTGATTACTTCCTTAAATTTTGTAGTGAAAAAATTATTTGTGCCAACTAGCCCGATATTTCAACTTGTTATTTGACAGTGCTTCCTTGGAATCCAAAGTCAAGAATGTTCTGCCCTGTTGCCTGATTAGAACTATTAGAGAATGAATCAGAGACTTCATGTATACAGACTCATTGACCTGAATTCCAGAATGCCCAAAATCTTGCCACAAACTCAGATGCATAACTACTCAGAAAATGTTGGCACAGGACCTAATCACATCATGCTCAATATTAGAGGTACAGTGATACCTTGACTTAAGAGTTTAATTTGTTCAGTGACAGATCTCTTAACTCAAATACTCTTATCTCAAAGCAAATTTACAGCTGAAATGTTTTAATCCATTCTGCCCCCCAAAACCCTCCCGATTTTTTTGTTATGTGTTTTTAAATAAGTTCCATGAAGTGGACAAGAGTAAAGCAGATAGTAATCTCCCAAAGTGAACAAGAGCATGAGGCTCAAGGCTGTTCTCTTGAAGCTCTAAAACCCTGTACTCTTGTGCTAGTTCTCCCTCTTGCACTAGTGCTTAACTCAAAAAGCAGCTCTTATGTCAAAATGAAACCCAGGCCAAGCAACAGCTCTTAACTCAAAATGCTCTTAAGTTGGGATGCTCTTAAGTAGAGGTTCCACTGTTCTTTCATTGCTCATCCTCTTGTGCACTTGTCTCAAACAGAAGGACTGCAGGCAAAATCTGCCATCATGTCATTTTATGTGTCCCATAAGACCTTAAATGCCAGAGCAATATAGTTACAATTACAGAATCTTACAATTACAAATGACCCTTTGAAAAAAAATATAAGTCTTATGTAGTCCTCTGTGAAAATGAGTTTGACACCTCTCCGTTAATGTGATACATACCATATTTTGCTGACAATTCCCTGCAGCACTCTGATTTGTACAAACAGTTGTTGGGAAAGGAAATACACAAACACCAGTTGTAGAACACTTCAGTATTCCTGGGTATTCCATCTCAGACTTCAGAACAGCCCTTGAACAAAAGAATTTACAAAGGAAGATTGAAATGAGAAAGAGCAGAAATACAATTTATCCACAAACCCCAGTCCATTGAGATGGGGTTGAACAGTGACAATGGTTTCCTGACTCACTACACATAGTCTAACACAGGGCTGTCCAACTTCTACCGGACCAGGGGCCTGATTTCCGGTCACTGATGGCCTGGGGGGCCTAAGGGTCTGCCCCCAGCTCTGCCCCCTCCCTGGCTCCGCCCCCGCCCCAGCTCCGCCCCAGCTCCGCCCCCGCCCCAGCTCCAATTTACTTACAATTCCTAGTTGCATTATTAATTATAAAATAACTAAATAAAGCAATGGAACAGAATGATTATGGATGCAAGCATGGAACACAGAATGAGGCCCAAATACACCATTAATTATTATTTATTTTATTTCATTGCATATTTATGCCCCCCATGTCTGCCATCCTCCCCTCCCCCTTATTTTAATTTAATATTTATATTAAATACATTCAGTCCCCTCTCCTTATATTAATGCAATATTAAATACATTCTCTCTCTCTCTCTCTCTCTCTCTCTCTGCCTCTCCCTCTCTCTCTGCCTCTCTCTTTCTCTCTCTCTTTCTCTCTGTCTCTTCCTCCTCTTACCTTTCCGGGTGTGGCGGAGGGGCAAGGAGAGGCCTTTGGAGGCTGGCCGGGAGGCCCCCGCTGCACGCCTTCATGGGCCAGGTGGGAGAGAAAAATTTAAACACTGGGATTCAAAGGGGAAGTTGCAAGGGTATCCCTCCCTTGCTACTTCCCCTTTAAATCCCAGTGTTTACATTTTCCAGGCTTCAACTTGCCTGGTGACCCAGCTCATCCCTGCTGCTTTTTTACCCTTCTGGGAGGTGCAGCGGGACCAACCTCCTCCGAACTGCCGCCTCAGCAGCCGCCGCCACCGCACCTGGCCTTGCTGAGCGGCAGGAGCGCTGCGAAGGGTAAGGCCGCAGCGGCCGGGGATGGCCAGCTGCGGCTGGGCCTGCGCAAGAAGTGGCGAAGGAGGAGGGGAGGGAGGGAAGTAGGAGGCGGAGGAGGAGGAAGGGAGCCTGCTCCTCCTCCCTGCCCCACCCCCCCCCTCACCCCCCCGCTGCGAAATAATAATAATAAATAATAATAAATATTAAAAAAATAATTAAAAATATTTTTTTAATCTTAAAAAGCAGAGATATCTTGCAGGAGGGTAGGGGGCCGTAGGGAAGGGGCTGGGGGCCATATATGGCCCCCAGGCTGCCAGTTGGGCAGCCCTGGTCTAACACCAATTAGCAGCACCCAGAGTCATGAGAGCTGTCTTGGCCAGTTTATGACATCTCCTTTTATCAACTTCTTTCATTCAATCTCAAAGGTATGCCAAGATCCCTTTCCATACTATTTATAGTCATTGTTCAAAATTTCCCACACTTTTTAGTGCTGAGCTCTTAAGGCTCTTTTATTTACAGATTACTGCAGGTTTAAGTATGGAAAATACATCTGATCATAAACAACAGGGAAGTTTAGAGATATATGAGCTAGTCAGTGTATGAGAGAGATAAGCCCCTTGATAGAATGTCTCACCTTGTCTTGGTGAGGGGGCTTGCAGGCATCACATAACCCCAGGAAAGGCTGCAGGGAAGGATCCAGACCAAGCACAATCTGAAGACCGGACAACCTCAAAGGTGGAGCAGGCAGAAGATAACACGGTACATGCTACAATAAATGTGAAGGTGGAAGAAGGCTGCAACAGATGAGATGTAAAGATGGGCTTAAAGCCAACCTTAAAAACATGTGGCATACTCACTGAGAACTGGGAAGTCCTGGCCCTTGAGCACTCTAACTGGAGGTCAGCTGTGACCAACTGTGCTGTGGAATTCAAAGAGACATGAATGGAAGGCAAACGGGAGAAATGTGTGAAGAGGAAGGAACATAAAGCCGCCCTGCCCAAGACAGCCTTCCATCTGGAAACTAATGTCCTCACTGTGGAAGAACATGGGGGTCAAGACTAGGTCTCCACAGACATCTATGGACCCACCTCCAAGACCCTATGCTTAGAAGGCCATCTTATTCAGGCACGAGTGATTGCTGATGATGATGGAAAATAATTATTTTTATTTCTAAGCAATTAGGGAACCACTCCACTTTGTTTCATTGGCATGGAATCAGCTACTATACTGTCTGACAGACTGGAGCAAACCAAATTATCAGTATATTGACCAATGCAGACAAGTCGATGAGGTACCATTCACAGTGCAGAATACTACTGCAATGCTACTGTATTGGGGGACAGAGGGATACATCCCATTTGAAATTAAAACATCCCTAAGACTCAAAGATCAGATGGAGATGATACACTATATCCCATGTAACACTCCAGCTCAACAAAACACAACAATTCATTGGTTTCCTAAGATAAACTATAAACGTTACTTATTAAAGGGCAGCTGTCATGCTATTTGTAGGACTCTTATCACAGTAAAAAGACTAGATTTGTGAATGATGGACCAGTTCCCTCTGTTGTTTTATCAGTGCAGTCTTGTCACATGCATTAATCATAATTTTGCTTATACAGTTTTTGAGATGTTTTCAAATATTCTGAGGTTATAACTATATATGTGGTTACTATATCTGAAAGAAAGAATTATTATGAGATTTGTTTTAGATTAATTTCTGTTTCTGGTCAGGATTTAATAATTAATCCAACAGTTTGGATAAATACATTTTTGACATGCTAGCAAATGTGCACATGGGAGTCAGATAAGCACCATATAACAGAAACCAAACTGATCTGATCATGCTTCATAAAGTCATGTGAATCTCTTAGAGAAGGGATCCCCAAACTAAGGCCGGTCAACCAGATGTGGCCCTCCACAGGCATGTAGCCAGGGGGGGGGGGGCTAAGGGGGCTTCAGCCCCCCCGAAATTATCAGGGTGGTCCGCGAGAAGGCCTTACTGGTACATTATTTAAACTGTTATGTGCATTTAAATCATGATCTGATCACCATGCTCATTATATCCCACATTAATGGGGTTATTGGGATAACAATACAAAAGGTTTGCTAGGGTAGACCCTCTTCCACCCAGTCTCAGCCCCCCCCCAAACCAAACTCAGCCTCCCCCCCCCCCCGAATCAAAATCCTGGCTACGGCCCTGGCCCTCCAAGGTCATTTACCCAGTCCCTGTCTTAAACTTTATATTTAGGGTCGCCCTAAGTTTGAAATGACTTGAACACAACAATCCGAATTTATTTATTTATTTTTATTTTATTGTTTCGACTTGTTAGTCGCCCCTTCTGGTAGGCTCGGGGTGACTTACATATGCATAAAACCATAAATACACTATAAAACAACGGACCAATGTCCACATTTTAAAATTGAACAAACAGATACACATTAAAATAACTCTTAGGCCTGCATTACAGTAAGCGGCCTAGGGATGTCTACGGACCGAACGCCTGTACGAACAGGAGGGTTTTACAAGCCCTACAGAAGCCTAGCAGGTCAGTGTGTGCTCAGATTGTGGAGGGAAAGGTATTCCATAAGACTGGTGCGATGGCACTAAAAGCCCTCCTCCGCGTTGTAGACAGATGGATTGACAACTAGGTACCACCAGGAGGTTCTGAGACTCAGATCGCAGTGGTTGTGGGGGATTGTATTGGGAGAGGCGGTCCCTTAGGTACACTGGCCCCAGACCATTCAAGGCCTTGAAGATCAAAACCAGCACCTTGAAGGTGATCCGGTGCTCTATTGGAAGCCAGTGCAGTTCGCGCAGAACAGGCGTGATGTGGCAGCGAGATGGAAGGCCTGCCACCAGCCGAGCTGCAGCGTTCTGCACCAGCTTAAGCTTCCAGATCACCGACAAAGGAAGGCCGATGTAGAGGGCATTACAGTAGTCCAATCTTGAGATGACCATGGCTTGGACCACTGTGGCTAGGTCATGACGGGACAGGTAGGGAGCCAGCTTCCTCGCCTGTCGGAGGTGATGGAAAGCCACTCCACTGACGATGGAGATGTGCTTCTCCATCGACAGCTAGGAGTCAAGGGTGATTCCCAGACTTTTTACAGTTGGAGACTTGATTATTTCATCAGCCAAAAGCAGGCCCACACTTCCCACTGAAATACTGTTAAGTTTATGTTGGTTAAAACTGTTCTTCATTTTAAATATTGTTTTCTTGTTTTTTTGCAATACAAATATGATAAGTGCAGTGTGCATAAAAATTGGTTCATTTATTTTCCAACTATAGCCTGTCCCCCCCCCCCCCCCACCCCAACAGTTTGAGGGACCATGAATGACCCTCTGCTTAAAAAGCTTGAGGACCTCTGCCTTAGAGTCACATGAAAAATTACACTGGCCAACACTAATTTTGGTGCCTGAAATGTTAGACTTGTTTAACCCCAGGAGGAGTCCTAAAAACCATGACACCAAGAAAATTAAAGATCTGGTAAGAAAAGATTAAAGACCTGGCAATATTACACCTCCCAGGATGTCAAACTGCATTAATCCTACAGTGTAAATGCACTCATTGAGTCCCACAGAGTGTGTGTATGTGAAAACCAGTTCAATGCAGCTATCCACCTCTGCTTTAAGAAAACCCCTATACACACTTGGGGGAAAAAACCCTCCAGTTTCAACTCAAATTTTTGTGCACTAGAGATCAATACATTTTGATGGAGTCGAGATTCTTATCAAAATTATCTATTGTATAACTTCTGACGACCTCATCTCATGCTGGGAAGGGGAGTGGGGGGAATCATCTTCTTACCATACCGTTCCATTCTATTGTGCTCATAATTAAAATGGATGATACATCTACCCCCATCACATACTATGTACCTTTGTCACTTTCAGCAGTAATCCTCCATGTTCTGAGCTATCACATGGGTCCAGGTAAACTGCAATTCATTTCAGTGCCCCGGATTTCAGTGTGGGACTCGATCTGCTTTTTGGGAGCCTCCTGAATTCAGGAGGACAGAAATCTGTTTTCGATCTGGAAAGCTGAAAGATTTGTTTTCTATGAGGCCCATTGATGGCAATGTGGTCTGACTTGGCCACAGTGGTCCATGCTCTTGTTACATCCCGAATAGATTACTGCAAAGCAGTCTGTGTGGGGTTACCTCTGAAGACTGCTCAAAAGCTCCAGCTAGTTCAGCAACTAGGCTGCTCACTGGGGCAGGGTACAGGGAGCGCACAACTCCCCTGTCATGCCAGCTCTGCTGGCTATCTATTAGCTTCCGAGCACAATTCAAAGTGCTGGCTTTAGACTATAAAGTCCTAAATAGTTCTGGCCTAGTTTACCTGCCCGAACATATCTCCCTCTATGAACCACCAAGGATGTTATGATCATCCGGAGAGCCCTGCTCTTGGTCCCACCTCTTTTGCAGTCACGACTGGTCGGGACAAGAGACAGGGCCTTCTCCGTAGTGGCCCCTCGGATGTGGAACTCTCTCCCCAATAATAATAGATCTGTCCCCTCCCTCCTGACCTTTCAGGGGAAAAACTCAAATCCTGGCTTTGGGATCAAGCATTTGTGCAATAAATGGATCAACTGGGAAAATAATGTTTTAGTGGACCGCAATGGACTGATTTGGATTATGTTTTGAACCGGCGAACTGTTTTTAATTGAATACTTATAATTGTTTTAATTGTGTTAATTGTAACTGTGTGTTTTAATGTATTGTTTTTGGCATGTAATGACTGCCTGTTGTAAGCGGTCCTGAGTCCCTCTTCGGAGGTGAGAAGGATGGGATAGAAATGCCAATAATAATAATAATAATATGTGTGTGTGTGGGAGGGGGAGGAGAATTCCCATACTCCCCTTCCCATCATTTTAGGCATTGTTTGTCTTTATATCCTTCATTAAGACCTGGATTTAAAGCATCAGAGTTAAGATACCACTATTTCTGTGATCCTTTTCCTTCTATCTGTAGAGGAGACCTGGATTTATTGTTTTATTGAAACTGTTTCTGCTCTAGAGGAGACAGGAGCTGCAATTGTGCAAAGCTTTCTCCCTGCAGGAGGCAATTTTCCAAGGCATTTTAAGGGGGCTTTCCAGTTCCCAGGGAAGGAAGAGGGATTAATCTGGAGGTATCCTACCCTGGACTTCCTTTAAAAAGCCCCCTCTTCTCTCTTGATTTGGAGGTGCTGGAAAGGAGAGCTGGCACCTTAGAATGCCTTTCCCTCCCTCACACTTCATTCTCCTTCCTGCTTCCAAATCAAAAGAGAAGGGAGGGCTTAAGAAACCTCATTTCCTGGGATCATTTTCCTTCTAGCGGCTGTTGCACTCCAGACCAGGAAAGCCCTCTGACTTTAAACACCACACAGCTGGGTAGGAATGACCATTTTCATTTATTGAAAATATTTAAAAAGCAGTAGTAGTTAAAAAAAACACTTTAAAAGAATAGGTAAATCCAATTAGGTAGAAAGATAAGCCAAAACAAATATGACAAGAAATTAGTCCATCAAAGTTCATGAAAAACAAAGGCAAAAATCCAAAAACTGGAAAACATGTATCAAAGGTACTTAACACATGAATATATCCAAGAAAACAGCAAGATGTCTTATCTTGATTCCAAATGTTGCTTCATCTGACTACAGATCCTATACTTGGGACTTTTATCTCCTAATTACGTTATGTCCCAAGTGGCCAGAAATGGGTTTCATTTTAGCCTTGAACCCCTAATCATTCTTTCTTTGAGCCTGGCAGAACGCCTAAGTGACTGATTAGCTTTCCTATTTTGACTAATAACATCTGTCTATCAACTGGCGCATTAATTTCTGCAGCTGTCCTAGGTGTCGAGTTATTATCAGAGAACTATGGGAATTCTCTGGTAGCAATTCAGGGAACACACCATCATTCCCAATCCCTTCGGGATCATTCTCATCAGAAAATACACTTTGAACAGGGATCTCCTGGCCATTCTCTGCATCAATAGCTACTTCACCATTGGCAACACCATTACCTACATGAACCTCATTGTCATTATTTCTGTGGTGTCCCACCAGGGCCAAAAATGTGACTTTAGAAGAATGGATGAATTCTATGGGCCCTGGGGTTCACGTTCTAGCCCTCCCATGTACAGGAGACATGGAGTAGCTTTAAGAATGAGTGCTAGACTCAAAATAGTGGATGAAAACCAAGATTTATTTAATAACAACCAGAGAAAGTACTGGTGGCCCAAAATGCTTAGTTGGTTGCAAAAGGAAGTCCTTTAAACAAAGGGAATGCGTTCACTTGCCTCATGCAGCGTGAAGGTGCCTCTCTTAAGTTCCAAGTATCCTGTTGCTCCTCAAATGGTCCTCTGGCGCACGAAGTCCATAGATCCCTAAAGAAATACAGTCTCTGTTGAAGGGCTGGCCCTTCCTATTACTGAATTCCTTGGTTTGAGAGCGTTGGAAGACTATACGTGAACGTAGGTGCTTTTCCTGAGCCTTAGTTCCAGATGTCCACCTGCTTCGTCCGTGTGCTATGCTTGGAATGGCCAAAGAGAGGATGTCCTGCCCCTCAGATGACCTCAGAAAGAGGAGGAGTTGTGATGGTGATGCCAGGTTGGCACCAAGACAAAGCTCCTCCTATCAAGTGTCCACATGGCTGAACAATAGGATGAAGGCCTTGCAGGTAAAGGCAACAGGTACATAATCTCTATATATAAAAAGAGAGTGGTTGTGGTACCCGGCAAATAGGCGGAAAAATAAACACACATACACACACATATATACACCCAAACAGACACATAAAAACACACACAACACACATAGTCACATCACTACCAACCCATACATACCCAGACTTCCACACATCTCCTAAATAGGGCACAGCAACGCGTGCCGGGTTCAGCTAGTACAGATATAAAACAAGCCCCTGTGGGGGCGTGATGATTCCCAACATCCAAAGGACCCTTATCCTTAAACGCAATGACAGGCTGAACTCCAACACTGGCCGCCTCCCTCCCCCCCCCCCCGCACTCCATGTGTAACTGAAAGAAACTGAAAAGCGGACAGTTTTTCACAGTAAAAAAATGGCGGCGGTCGGTAAAAAAATGGCGGCGGAGCCCATGCTATTAGGGGCTTCTGAACAAGCTGAATAAATCAAAGGTAAACGTCCAAAATGAATTCATGCACAAGCCTAGCTGGCATACATACTGAAAACAAAAGAACAGCCATTGATGTGAACTTGCTTAGACATGGAACTAAGAATGGATGACTCCAAAAATGTAATTCCCAGTGCCTTGTCCTATTGAGAGGGTTAACCACTGTTGTTCCTTTTGTTTTTGAAAAGCATCTGACATGCTTGATAGAGTCAACATATCTCTCCTTCGTACAATACTTATTTAATATCCAGATTCTTTCAGGAAAGCATTTCTTAACAAAATTATTTCTGCTCAGGGAGCTACAACTTTTTTCACTTTCATTCTTTCTTAAAAGTTTGTTTTTATAAATGTTCGAACAAATATATAAATGAAATCAGTCTGTGTCAGATCAGTAGCTGGTCAGTTATGTTTACTTATTTATATGGACCAGAATATGTGAAGAAATAAAAACAATGTGCAAAGGAAAGCATGGACATCAAAGGTCTTATCTCCAGTGGAATGTCGTGCATACAAGCAAGCAAGCAGCAAGTCTTCTCTTCAGAATGTTTACAAGGAGATGAGCTTTAAGAAATAGCTGCGGTATAGTATTTTGTCACCAGCTAACATCTTTGAAGATGTAATGGGCCTCCAAGTGTCTTTGTATCTATACTTCTGAGACCACAGAAGTGCTTCCTGACAGCATTTGGTCTCAGCAGCTCTCTGATGAGTCTCAGTGACCCATATAACCTGTGCTAAAGTGGAGAGCCAGTCAGATGGCTTCTCGAATCCACATTCTTAACCTTTGTTTCCCTACTGGTTCACATGCAGAGCAATATTCCATTCTCCTTTTCCCTCAACGGAATTTACTGTGTGTGGTATGAACCCTTTTATTTCAGACCTTACAGCTTCAGATTTCCCAGTGTAAACAAACTGCAGCCATAAGCAAAAGATATGTATGAAGTCAATAAATATTATAAACATACCAATTAAAATGAAATGTGGGTGAACATATTCACTGAGAAACTAATGAAAATAGTGGAACTTCAATCAAATCTTTAGTATGGTCATGGACCATCATAATAGTGTGAGTTTCATCAGGACCATTTCATTTGGGATTCCAATTCTGAGAGAAATTATAATTATCTTTGCCTTATGCCACATAATTTCGCAGTATGGGGGCTGTATATGTTTACTCACTATGCCAAATAAAAGTGTGAGGGAGAGGCGAATTCATTTGAGAAAAAGTTGTGTACATACAGTACAATAAAGCAGTGTTTCCCAACCAGTGTACCATGGCACATTAGTGTGCCGTGAGCGATCATCAGGTGTGCCGTGGGAAATTGGAACCTCGAATACCCTTTCTTCCCCCTCCTGTTGAACACTTTTTTTTCTCCACTCTCTTCTCTATTTTCCCCAAACTCCATCTGCATTCACATTTGGGCATATTGAGTATTCATGCCAAATTTGGTCCTGATCCAACATTGTTTCAGTCCACAGTGCTCTCTGGATATAGGTGAACTACAACTCCAAAACCCAAGGTCAATGCCCACCAAACTCTTATAGTATTTTCTCTTGGTTATGGGAGTTCTGTGTGGGAAGTTTGTGTCTTTCTGCCATTCCTGCCAGGATATCTATGTTGAGTTCATCGAAAAAGGGCTATGTCTCACACTGAATGTATAAATACATTAAAAAACATATTAACTATATGTATTACTGTGTTAGAGTGTCATTTTGTGTCATTTTGGTTGGTGGTGTGCCCCAGGATTTTGTAAATGTAAAAAATGTGCCGCAGCTCAAAAAAGGTTGAAAAACACTGCAATAAAGCATAATCCCATTCATCCTTAACTGAACTTAAATTGTCCATCTCCCTGGAAAAACTTTCTCTTTTTCCCTCAATAGGAAACCCAATGAAAGATATCCTGTAATAACATCCAATTAGTCCCTAAGAACTGAGCTCAAACTTGCCTATATGACTCTAATTACTTTTATTTCAGTCCTACATCTATTTTAATCTTTTGGCAAAGAACCTGAGCACCACAGAAATGTCGTGGAAGCTCCTTCTTTGGAGATTTTTAAGCAGAGGCTGGATGACCATCTGTTGGTAGTACCTTGCTTGTGCGTTTCCTGCATGGCAGGCGGTTGGACTTGATGGCCCATGTGGTCTCTTCCAACTCTTTGATTCTATGATTCTAATTCAAAGTAATTTAAAAAAAGAATTGAGTTCATTTGTTTCTTCCTTCTTTGTGAAATTGTCTTAAGTGTTTTCTTTTTGTATGCATATTCATAGATTGCAAGGATTGGGAAAGTCCTGGAAATTTAATTTAGCAAAGTCTCTAGAGGGAATGAGTGCTTATGTATGTTTAATGTGGTTGACTGCTACTGGCATGGTTGAATTGTTGACCTGCTATATTTTTTGCCATATTTTGCTGCATTTTTCTCATGCTGCTATCAACCACTCCAAAATCTAGTAGAGATAATACATCATTATCCAGCTCAATCAATCAGTCAATCATTTTGTAGATAAGAATACTATAATTTTTATAAGCATAGGCCGAAATCCAGCATCCCTTTAGCGTGGCATAAATAGTGTTAGTTTAGTGTTGCACCAGAAATGTGGCGCAGCTGGCTAAGTGTCAGCTGCATAAGATCTCTCTGACCAGTAGGTCATGAGTTCAAGGCCTGCCTGGGTCGAGGTGGGTGCTTGACCTTAAGTGTAGCATGCTGTTGACCTTTGCAGCCTGAAAGACAGTTGCATCTGTCAAGTAGGTGATAAAGATACCACATTAAGTGGGGAGGCAAATTTTGACTGAATTATGAGGCCATTAAAAAACTCCAGGAACGCTGAGGAATTCGGAAGGAACAACAAGGGATGCTGGGAATGCTGAGAGATGTCAGCTCCCCCTGGTGGTCAGAGTTTGCCTCTGTTCATCTATATGTGTGTATGTGGAAACGGCAGGGATTGTCAGCTAAGTATGTGTAATATACCAGCAAAAATACAGTTCCTGCCTACTTACACACTAATAACTCAAGAATCAGGAAAGGATGAATTTCATATATGTATATTGTAACTTTCAGATAAGTATATCATCTAATCATTCAACAATGTATAAATCATATGGTTCGTCTAAAGGCGCATAGAAACAGAGTATCAGCACAATAAACAATCAAATCCGCATTACTCACAGTACCTGTCGGCTGGATAATATAACACAAAGTCAAATATATATCACAATGATATTTGTGTCCCGGTAGTGAAGTCAATCATCAAAGAAAATTATAATCCTGGGCCCGATGGCCAAACGTTGAGTTGAAAATCTAGCAAAGGGTAAATCCAGGGGTACGCAGTGTCGCGGTTCCAATAATCAATGTAGAGTAACTCTGTAGTATGAAGATCAATGGGATGTCCACCTACAGGTATATCCATGTCCGGCAACCGACCCGTTTCGAATTTCTCTTCGTCAGGGTGGCCCCATATGGGTTGACATGCAAGCGATAATATTTCTGTAATATAAACATACTTAATAGTATCCTGAAATAATAGCAGGCAAGTAACATAGGGTAGGAGATTAAACATACACTTACCAATTGTAATAAATGAAAATGCTTAATAGCAATGCTGATATCACAGCATAAAATAATCCACCTCAATGGTGTGGGACCGCAAAACAGAAAACCAATTGGCGGTGAAACCCTACACAAAACCTACATCGAAAAATGCTATGTTGCATTACAAAAGTTTTCATCCTCCAGCACTCAGAAATAATTTGCCATACTCTATGCTTATCAGAGCTAAAAGAAATTCTACCCAAGATGAACATTATCAACAGGAAGCAACCCGGGTGCTAGAGAATTTCAGAAAAAAGTGCTACCCAATTGATATATTGCAGAAAGCTAAAATTAAAGCGGATGCTACCGACAGAAATGAATTACTAATCACAAAACAAAAGAAACCCATTGACAGACGTATATGGCCCATGCAGTACACCCCTAAAAGCCAAGAAATTATACATATTGTGCAGCGACACTGGCTGCTGATATCAGATATCAATGGACTTGAGAAGTTCCCTATGCCTGCATTCAAACACACAGAAAATATTAAAGATTGGCTTATTAAAACGGATCATACCAAACAGATAGCTACTAGTAGTAGCTTTAAAGCGGGATACTTTCAATGCGGCCATTGCTCCATGTGTGATTATATATCACCTTTAAAAGTAATTGAAATACCAGCTGCTTCATATACCATTAAACTTGACCAATTTTTTACGTGTGCCACCGAAAAATCCGTTTATCTATTATTTTGTTCGTGCCCCCGCTTTTATGTGGGAATGATGAAACGTGAACTGAGAAAACGAATGGGTGAACATAAAAGTCGGATTTTAGCTAGCAGTGAGGATACATTTCTATACAGGCATTTTAAAACTGTCCACAATTTGCGTCCAGAATTTAAGTTTGTAGGTTTACAGCATGTTTCCATACCGCCACACGCAGACATCCATACTGTGTTGTTAATATGCAAAAGGTCCTGGATAATCCGGACCAAATGTGAACAGCCAATAGGTTTGAACGAGACTCTAAGTTTGATGGATATTTTGCTTTAAGGTAACCTGTAAGTCTCTCCCTGATATGCATTCTAATTACTTGCGCCGAATGAAGTACTTAAGCAGCTTCCCAGTGTGAGCTTTTACCGAATGTGCGGTCCCACACCATTGAGGTGGATTATTTTATGCTGTGATATCAGCATTGCTATTAAGCATTTTCATTTATTACAATTGGTAAGTGTATGTTTAATCTCCTACCCTATGTTACTTGCCTGCTATTATTTCAGGATACTATTAAGTATGCTTATATTACAGAAATATTATCGCTTGCATGTCAACCCATATGGGGCCACCCTGACGAAGAGAAATTCGAAACGGGTCGGTTGCCGGACACGGATATACCCGTAGGTGGACATCCCATTGATCTTCATACTACAGAGTTACTCTACATTGATTATTGGAATCGCGACACTGCGTACCCCTGGATTTACCCTTTGCTAGATTTTCAACTCAACGTTTGGCCATCGGGCCCAGGATTATAATTTTCTTTGATGATTGACTTCACTACCGGGACACAAATATCATTGTGATATATATTTGACTTTGTGTTATATTATCCAGCCGACGGGTACTGTGAGTAATGCGGATTTGATTGCTTATTGTGCTGATACTCTGTTTCTATGCGCCTTTAGACGAACCATATGATTTATACATTGTTGAATGATTAGATGATATACTTATCTGAAAGTTACAATATACATATATGAAATTCATCCTTTCCTGATTCTTGAGTTATTAGTGCTAAGTATGTGTACCTGTAATCCGCTCTGAGTCCCCTTCAGGGTGAGAAGAGCAGAATATAAATAAAGTAAATAAATAAATAAAGTAAAATAAATATCCACACAGAGAGATATACCTCATTAGCAATATGCAACCCTCATGCAGGATAGCAACATTGCAGAACACATGTCAAGGACTGAGTCCTTCTGTGCGATGTGAAATAAGCAACTGCAATGTATAATGTGAAATAAGCAGTTGCAATGTGCTATATTGCTGTACATGCAAATGTCTGTCATGTTATAGTGATTAATTCTGCTTGCATTGCATAGCATGACTTTTGTACACATATATTAGTAACAAAATATCATCTAGCAATGCATAGCTACTTTGTAAGTGGAGCCTGGATAAAATGAAGGGCGCTTCCAAACAGTATCAAAATGCGGGAAAAATAAGTGGGGCAAAAAATCATGGGGCCTAACAGCAAGTCCAAACATAGACCTGTCAAGTTCCAGTAAATGGTCCCCTGCTATCCTGATACATTTGTTTGTAGCAGATTTTTAACATCAGCAAGATGGATTGAGGACTCTTTGAGTTGCACTGAATCTCATATGGGCTCATGCGGATTACTAAATGTACACACAAGAAGATTTCCTCTTATCTCTCCTCACCCTACTGTAAATTCAAACTCTGTTTAATTACATAAAGCTCAGAAGAAAGAAATGGTTGCAGACTTCTCATTGTAATTGCTTTCCATTTATGATTCCATTTAGCCTCTTATGTGTCCGTGGCTCCATTTGTTTACAGCCCAGATCAACAGTATCAGGATTTAAAAATATGCACATGCACTGGTGCAGTCCACACCAGATTTTATGAACAAATTTATTTATTTATTATTTAATTATATGCTGCCCTTCTCAACCCCAAAGGGGACTCAGAGTGGCTCACAAGCAAAATGCAAATACAATGAACTATAATTATTGCCATCACAACATCAATATTATATATCACATTGTACTATAACAATATCACATTGAACTATACAAATACAATAAACTATATTATTGCCACGGCAAAACATCAATATTACATATCATAAAACAAAATCATGTGTTTTCCTTGAGTACAGGGATATACAGTCATGTAAATGTGCACATTTTCAGCCAAAAAATAGGGAACCACTGGTCTAGACCAGTGTTTCCCAACCTTTTTTGAGCCGCGACACATTTTTTACATTTGCAAAATCCTGGGGCACACCACCAACCAAAATGACACAAAATGACACTCTAACACAGTAATACATATAGTTAATATATTTTAAAATGTATTTATACACTCAGTGTGACACCTGGGCCTGTTTCAATGAACTCAACATAGATATCCTGGCAGGAATGGCAGAAAGACACAAACTTCCCACACAGAACTCCCATAATCAAGAGAAAATGCTATGAGTTTGGTGGGCATTGACCTTGAGTTTTGGAGTTGTAGTTCACCTATATCCAGAGAGCACTGCGGACTGAAACAATGTTGGATCAGGACCAAACTTGGCATGAATACTCAATATGCCCAAATATGAATGCAGATGGAGTTCAGGGGAAATAGACCTTGACATTTGGGAGTTGTAGTTGCTGTGATTTATAGTTCCCCTACAATCAAAGACCATTCTGAACCCCACCAATGACAGAACTGGGCCAAACTTCCCACACATAACCCCCAGGAAGCACGAGGAGGTTTTTACTTGGGGAAAGGGAGGTGGGCCTTCCCAATGCATGGAGAGGGAGAGGCCAAGTAGACAACGGGTGGGGAGGGGGGTTTTTTGTAATTTTGTGCCTTTATCGAGGTAGGTTTCTTGGGGTTTTTATACTTCAACACACTAGACTCTCCCCCCGTTCCTGGAGGTTCCGATTTCCCACGGCACACCTGATGATTGCTCACGGCACACTGGTTGGGAAACAGTGGTCTAGACCAGTGTTTCTCAACCAGTGTGCCGTGGCACACTAGTGTGCCGTGAGCGATCATCAGGTGTGCCATGAGAAAAGCTCTCTGCCCCCCTTCCTTCCCCCCTCCTGCCGAACTCCTGCTGCTTGGGAGAGGAGGAGGAAGGGCCGAGTGGCGGTGAAGAAAAAGAAGAAGGGGCCGGGGCACCACCTCCTTCGGCCGTTTCCCCAGCCAGCCTCCAATCTGCCATGACTCCTGCCACGACTCTCACCCCTCGCTCGCTGAAGCCACGCGGAGGAGGAGCCCCGCCTACTGAAGCCCGTCCACCGCTCATGCTTCTCCTCTGTGGGAGAACTGAAGCCGGGGGAGGGGGTGGGGCATGGTATGGCCTGGCTCCACCCCCTCCCCCGGCTTCAGCGCTCCCACAGCGTCACCAGCCTTGAGGGGGTAGTGCCAAGCCAGCATTGTGCTGGCTCTGCCACCGCTGGCTTGGCACTGCCCCCTCAAGGCTGGCAAAGCTGTGGGAGAACTGAAGCCGCGTGGAGGGGGCGGGGCATGGCATGGCCTGGCTCCTCCCCCTCCCCCAGCTTCGGCACTCCCAGCAGCTGCTCCCAGCAAGTCACCATCCCCCAGCCGTTCTTTACTGTGTTAGAGTGTCATTTTGTGTCATTTTGGTTGGTGGTGTGCCCCCGGATTTTTTTAATGTTAAAAATGTGCCGCGGCTCAAAAAAGGTTGGGAAACACTGGTCTAGACGATCTAGCTGGACTGAAGGCAGGTGATCCCTGCTGGGTTGTCACTGTACTTTGTCCCTTGTTTTCAGTGCTGATTTGCTATAGAGCTCCTGAGAGCCCCTGCCCATGTAATTAACATAGAATAATAGAATCAGAGTTGGAAGAGACCTTGTGGGCCATCCCGTTCAACTCCCTGCCAAGAAGCAGGAAAATAACAGTCAAAGCACCCCTGACAGATGGCTATCCAGCCTCTGCTTAAATCAACAGCTTGAAGTCACCAGTGCTCAATGATCCTGGAATAAAAAATGCATACAGTTAAAAAAATTAACTGAAAAAGAGCATGCCATTTTAAAGCCCACATGTGTTTCCTACTGAAATCAGTAAAAAAATTAACTTCTTCAAGACAACAAGGGGAAAAAAACCATTCCATTTTAAAAACCCAACATTTAATGGGAGAGATACCCACATAAAAATCAATGATAGTCAAGTAAATGAACTTTACTGAGTTCTTGTGCAGCTCTCAATTCATTTCTGTTCCTGTTCCAAAATATATACAAGTTAAATGCTTAATTTAAAAAAGATAAAAGAAGGAAAGCAATGGTTATGGGAAGCTGTAGCACTTAGATTATTTTTTTCCATTTCTGTGGGAGGGAGACAAGCTAGTTCATAATGAATGCTTAGCTTAAATCCATGCCACTGAAAAGTGCTTAACTTTGGCTGGATTCTACCTATTGATTCAAATGTTAAAAAACCCTTTTTTTTCAAAATTATCTGGAAGACCAGAAGTGAAACCTTCCAGTTCCTACCACTTCTTTGCACTGTTAGAAATACGGGTCCTCTACTTCAGACATGCCTCCAGACCAGGGTACAATTTAGTTCTTGTTAAGTGCTGCTTTAATATATTTGTGCAAAGCCAAATTTGAGAAGATCACAAACATACTCTTGAAAGCTGGCATTTTATTGCTAGTTGGGAGCAAGGACTGAGGGTGAGCTAAAGTATAACAGTATTGTTTTACTGCACTTTAAGGTGACACGCATAAACAGGTCCTTGTGAAAAGTCTTGAAAGTAAGTGTGGTTCGACAAAGATTTATTGTTCACCGAAAGCATATGACGCGGATTACAATGAAGAGCATTGGGGCTCAGGCGAGAGATTCTTTCTGCTCGTCTTGAAGTGCTCCTCCGATGAGATCCCTCTTGTTTTCCTTTGTTAAGGATCATTTCTTTTGCCACTCATGGAAGCCTCAATGATTTAAAAATAATAATAGTACAAATACAACATCTGACCTCTAACCTGCTCCTCTTTGATTAAGCCTCATTTTATAGCAAAACTATGACTAATGCCTCTTCTTTTCCCTTCAATAAACGCTCGCATATAATCTGTCTATTATTCTTAATATCCTCTTGCCCCAATAAGACTTTTTGTGTTTTGTTTGGATTCCCCTGAATGGGCTGAATATTATATCTATAACCTACTGGAAAGCATTTCTTAGTAGATATATTGGCAGGGCTAATTTTGTTTTCACAGGTGTTTGTACTTGGAAAGGGGTTAGCCACAGTCTTGAAAAATCTACCGCATGGGTACATCACAGGAGAACAGTGTGCTGTGGGTCCTTGAGCTGTTAACGGTAGGCTGGGAGGGGAGAAGGAAGACCAAATTAATCATTTATGCTTTATTTATATATTCTTTTACAAGTACAGCCCAGACAAGTGGATGCCAGTTTTCCTCAGCTAAGAGTAGTCTGTGTGACATGAGTTTGATAACTGGAAAAATGCCATCATGTTGTAAACTTAAGGGCATAAATGTTGGCAAGTAGAACTGTGTGCTTACTAGTTTTTGTCAGCTGTGATGGCTATCTTTTTAAAAAAAAAGATTCACTGGAATTAAACAGGAACATAAAAAGAAATATTGCTATGTGCTCAAAGTTCAGCTTCATTATTACTGGTATTTTCTGGAACCGGGACCCAAAGCCTAGCGGAGCTTTTGAAAGACGGAGATCCTTTGGCTGGGCCGTCCGGGCGATAGGGATATCCAACTGCTGACCCTGGATGGCGAGGCACTACGCCCGTCACCATCTGTAAAAAGCCTAGGTGTCCATTTGGACCCTCTGCTGTCAATGGAGATCCATTGAATCGCATTCATCCATCTGCGACAGGCGAAGCGCTTGGCCCCTATCTGTCCCGGAACAACTTAGCCATGGTAATCCAAGCCACGGTCACCTCAAGACTTGACTACTGTAATGTTCTTTACATCGGCCTACTCATGACCGTAATCTGGAAACTTAAGCTGGTGCAGAATGCCGCAGCTCAGCTGCTCACAGGGGAGCCTGCAACATGCCGTATTACTCCAATCCTGCGGGATCTGCACTGGCTTCCAATTGAATGCCAGATCACCTTCAAGGTGTTAGTTCTTACTTTCAAGGCCTTATATGGTCTGGGGCCAGTGTACCTATGGGATTGCCTGATTCCATATACCCCCCAGATCACTACGTTCAGAAGACTCGAACCTTCTAACTATCCCCAGTGTAAAGTCTTTTCATCTGACCTCTACCAGACAGGTGAGCTTTTTCCATCATTGCTCTTACTCTGTGGAACGCATTGCCTCCGGAGACACGGGCTCTGCGAAGCCTATATTCCTTTCGCAGAGCTTGCAAGACATTCCTTTTTAAGCAAGCTTTTGAATGCTTGTGATTTGTGTCTTAGTTCCATTGCGCTTGCTGAATTTTTTACTGTTTTATCGTATTTTATTTACCCTGTGTTTTGATTCATATTGTTGAAAACTGCCCTGAGCCGTTGGGAGTGGCGGTGTACAAATCTAATAAATAAAATAAACTTATCATTATATCCATTTTATTATTGTAAATAATAGATGATACAAAATAAATTTGACATCTGGGGGGGAGGATGACCAATCAGAATTAAGACTAATTGTACTGATTTTCACCAGTCCACCATATAATTGCTTAATTTCAAACACTGTGTTAAGCAGAAGACTTACAATAATTCCACCTCCCCATATTCATCAACATTGGTCCAAATCCTGGTCTTGAGCATCTCCTTTTCTCTGGACCAGAACAGTGGGGCACATGTTAGGAAGGTTACTGGAAGGTTGTTAACAGGAGCCTTTCTATTAGTCAAATATCTCCGCCTGATCATACATGCATAATATGTAAATATTTATATTTTGTTTACATATTTTATATAATGACTCAAATGAGTAATTTAGAAGACTACTGAAATAGAGAACATGAAGAACAACAAAACAGAACCCCCAACACCTAGTGCAACACACAAAATATTAAAACAGAAGAAATGTTCACACTAGAGGCCTCAATTATCCAGAGCATTTCTGCTCTGGAGTAAGCCTTGGCACAACCATACAGGCATGCAATAATAATAATAATAATCATCATCATCATTATTTATAACCCACCACCATCTCCCCGATGGGGACTTGGGGTGGTTCACATGGGGCCAAGCCCAAACAATAAATTACAATAAAACAAAATCAATGCATCAACAATATACAAACAATATGTAAAATCACAGATGATAGGGTAGGCTGAATGTACGAATATGAAATGTTAAAAACTCAGGTGATGTAAAGCAAATTGTAATCTGTACATGCCTAATTAGAAATAAGGTCAGATTCAGTGCATTAACTTGGAAAAAATAAGACATTCATATTCCCCTTGTGCCTGAGAAATTTTAATGTAATGTTGTGTATATTTTGAAGCATACTGGTCGGTTTTTATTAAATACACTTTAGAGAGTGAAAATAGAATGCAATATAACCCTGTTGGTCAGGAATTTTGGATTTGACATTTGTTTAACGGTTGATTTATAAAGATATGGCAAAGTAAAGGATACCTGTTCAGGCCTTGGTGGTGGGTTATGTGTATGTAAAATGTTCACTGTTTTGTATTCTGTCTACATTGTAAGCTGTTTTTGTATGTAAATAAAATCTTTTTTTTAAAAATTTAAAAAATGTTGTGTATATAGGTATATAAACTATCAAGTCCGTGAGCTGCTTTCTGCAGACAATGCCACCCTTGTCACCCATACAGAAGCAGCTCTGCAGTACCTAACATCCAGCTTTGCAACAACTGCAGAGCTGTATGGGCTGGAAATCAGCCTGAAGAAAACGGAAGTTCTCTACCAGCCCGCACCACAGGAAGAACACCATCATCCACATGTCAGCATAAGCAAATCTGTGCTAAAGTTCATTCAGCAGTTCACCTACCTGGGTAGCATCATCTCTTCAGATGCCAAGATTGATAAAGAGATAGACCACAGATTAGCAAAAGCATATAGTGCATTCAGAAGGCTTCACTAAAGAGTCTGGAGCAACAAGCACAAAGTACAAAAGTACAAAAGACAAAGTACAAAAATCAGAGCTATTGTACTGTCTATTCTCCTATATGGGTCTGAAACATGGGTCACCTATCGCCGACACCTATGACTCCTCGAACACTTTCAACAGCGCTGTCTTCGCACAATCCTAAATATACACTGGACTGACTATGTGTCGAACATTGCTGTCCTTGAGCAAGCAGGGATCACCAGCGTTGTGGCCATGCTATTGAGAACTCAGCTACTCTGGGCAGGGCACGTCTCTAGGATGGAGGACTACTGCCTCCCAAAGATACTACTCTATGATGAACTTTTCATGGGTCAGCTCATGGGATGCCCCCAAAAAGAGATATAAGGACTCCCTGAAACAACAGCTCAGGCTTGGCCAGATTGATCACCAAAAATGGTTCATCCTGCCTCACTTCGGGAGGCATGGAGTCACACTACCCATAATGCTGTGGCCTCTTTTGAGAATACATGCCTAACTAGTCTCGAAGAGAAACAACAACGCAGAAAGAACTGCTACTTGGAAACAACTTCACCCAAAGAGTCTTTCTGCTGTGCTTTCTGTAACCGGACTTGCCTATCTCGGATTGGCCTTTTTTAGTCATCAACACGCTTGTAAAAAGCGTGGGATGAATCCTTCCTAAGAATATTCATCCACGAAGTAATGCCAGAGAGAGAGAGAGAGAGAGAGAGAGAGAGAGAGAGAGAGAAATAATTATTAAAATCAAATATATACTGGTAATTTTCTGGAAGAAGCAGAGACCACCAGCACTGAAGCAATGATTCTCTGCCATCAACTTCGCAGGACTGGCCATGTTGTCCAAATGCCTGATCACCATCTCCCAAGGCAATTACTTTATTCTCAGATCAATAAAGGGAAGTGTAATGTCAGTGGATAGCGAAGGAGATTTTAAAAATGGGATTAAAGATAACCTAAAACAATGTGGAATCAAAACTGAGAACTGGGAAGCCCTGGTTCTTGAGCTTCCTAGCTGGATGTCAGCTGTTGCCAACAGTGTTATGGATTTTCTGGAGGCACAAATAGAAGGAGAAAGGGAGAAATGTACCAAGAGGAAGGGGCGTCAAGCAAACCCTTGTTAGGACCACCTTCCATCTGGAAATCTATGTTGTCATTTTGAAAGACCATAAGGATCCAGAATAGGCCTATATAGTCACTAGGCATGGTTAGGTTCGTTCGGAATCTTTGTAATTTGGAATCAATTTGGAAATATTTCCTTTTTGAAGTGATTTTGACGTTTTTAAGGAAACTGGAAGTCTCTTTGCCCTTCTGAAGCTTTTTCCGCCATTTCTCTTATGAATCAGTAAGTGAGTCGGAAATGATTCAGCTTTCCCCCCACTTCTGTTCCCTGGCCTCAGTTCAAGCCAGAGAAGTCTTCTAAACCAGTGTAGATGGATTCCCTTTCTTTCCTTTCCCTCCTGCGTTAGCGAGAGAAGCGGTTTTAACCAGTGTGGATGGATTTGTTGCGTCTCAGACCAGGAACGTGCCGCCCCCTAGATCACACACACAGCTCTAGAAACTATTTTTATTTAGAATAATATAGTCCAAAAGGTAAAGGGAAGAGGCAAAAGTAAGTCCCAAAGTAAAAACTGCAAAAGTTCTCCAAAGCGGGGTGATTCCCAATGAAAGCAATCCAAAACAAAGGCAGGTCGCTCTGGCGGCCGAAACAGGAACTTAAGAGTCTAGACAGACCAAAACAACGGTCAACAAGGTACTTGGAGCTCCGGGCAAAACCAGCCCCAGCAAAGCCTTGATTTTGGAGACTTGGTGTCCAGAACCGTTCAGTCCAAACGTAGCTTCCAGTCTACTGGACTTTTCCCAGGGCCAGTCTTAAAAGCAAATCTATCTTCTGGGGTTCCACTGAATCCCATGTTTTACATTCCAATCTCTATGCCTGGAACGGATGCTTGCTCTTCGGTCAAAACTCCCTTGCTCATTAGTCACACCAGGTGTACTATCTTGGTGGGAAAGATCCTCCTCCCTAATTCTCTCAGCCCCAGCTGGCAAAGGAGAAGGGTTTCTGTGAGGGCCAAGGTCAAAAGACTTCTCACTTGCAGTTTCAAAGCTGACTTCCATAGAATCTTCATTAACCCCTTCCTCGGGCAAATAACCATGCAACCAATCGTTATCCCAAGATAAATCTGCCTCTACAGAAGTGTCCATCTCAGGCAATCCATCTTCCTCATCCTGGGCCTGATCCTCTGGCACCAAGGGTACCTGACTTGACCCACTAGGCTGAGGAGTCACACAAGTAGGCGGTGAGGCCACACTAGGAGGTGGGGGGGGTCTCACGAAGAGGCTGGGGGGGTCACACTACGAGGCTGGGACACCACAGGATTCCTTTGCTTTCCCTCCCCCCTCCCGCGTCAGTCTTAAACGAGAGAGGTGTTTTTAACCAGTGTGGATGGGATGAATCCGCGTCAGTTTAAACCAGTGTGGAGTGATTCCTCTCCTTTCCTTTCCCTCCCGCGTCAGTTTTAACCAGTGTGGATGGTTTCCTTTCCTTTCCCTCCCGCCTCCCGAGTCAGTCTTAAGCAAGAGAAGCGGTTTTAACCAGAGTGGATGGATTTCTTCCCTTTGCTTCCCCTCCTTTTTCTGGAGTAAAACAACTACTTTCAAAGTAAAGACCACCCTATGAAACAGGAAATAACACTTTGAAACCATTAATCAAGGATTTGGAAGTCTCTGAAGTTTTGAAAAGTTTTGAACTTTTTTTTCTGTGAAAATCAGAATTGACTTTAGATCCGAACCAAAATCAAACAAGCCTAATATTCACTTATGGACCTGCTACTAAGACTCTACCCTTGAAAGAGAATTATACTTAGACTATGAGTAATGATGATGAATCACAAAAATTATGCACTGATCTTTTTTCTTTTATTTTTTTTTGCTCATCACTTATCATTATTGTTAGCATATTTTATGTATGGCCAAAGACAATTCCCCTTTTTCCAGTGTGCCCTGTGAAGCCAAAGGTTAGACATCCCTATAAAATAATAGAGAAATAGTGCTGGGCACCATCACCACAATGATATTTAAGCCCAGATCTTCAGATTGTGTTACCCAGAGATTTCATGAAGAAGTTAAAGAGTATGAGGGATAAGACTGATTCCCTCATCACCTCACCTTCAGGTAGAAATATAGTTTTTGTTCCTAACTTTTCCAAAGCCTATGCTGTGAGGGCATCATGTCAATTTGTTTCGTCAAAGAAAATCTAAAGCTGCCATGATGCACTTGGAGACTGCCCAAGAAGAACCCATTCAACACTCAGCTAGGTTTACTGTCGCAAGATTCGTCCTTTCTTTTTCGCTGATGCTCTTTACTATTTGCTCCATTCATCCATTAAAACAGTAAGCCTGAACAAGCATTCAGCAGAAATGCCTTGCCTGTGAAACTACACAATAGAGCAACCATTCAAGGGAGGAGGGGTCTCTTATGAATGCAAACACACAAACACATGTTGCTGGCACGTTCCACCCCTAAGCTGGCTTCACAAAGTTTCTGCAGCTGGTCTGCCATCTCATCCCTTCCCCAGGAGACAGTTTGAAAGTCAATCTCTTGCCCACCCACAGAGCCAAAGGGAAGACCACAACTCTTCCCCGCCACCCACAGCCACATCCCTTTTCTTGTTGTTGTTGCTATTTTTTTCTAATTTAGCCTGGTCATTATTTTATCTAGGTTGCAGGTGTGACATGTCATCATTAGTCAAGTAGCTTTTTCAAATACCTGAATGGTAAATTGTGAAGTCAGACCAAAAACAAATCTAGCCTGTATAACGTTTAACTGTATTTCTATTTTATTTCAACTTTCATTAACATTTATGTGTGATAGATGATTATGTTGAGTCTGCACCTAGAGAAAACTGTTTAAGAAAATACAAAGTGCGCTGTAGCACTGCAGGGAGAGAAAAGGCTCATATTTTAAGTGAATATTGACATTTTTGACATTTTTGATGAGACATTTGTGCAAAACTCAGTGCCATTGCCATTTACAAATTTACAAAAGCAGAGTTATTTTAAAAACAAACATGCAGGTCTCTCATGGAACATAGTTTTTCATAACATCTGTGGCACACATGTAGCTTCCAGTGGCTATGAAGCACACTTCCTGGATGACCCTCAGTTCTTTGTTGTCTTTCACTTCATAAGGTGCTTCCCTTCTTCTGCCAGCACAGCACCTGAAAAGCTATATGCTACTTGTAGCCCAGTCACACCACTGTGCATGCCTCCAAAGTGTGTTATATCTTTTTAAACTCAAGATAGGTCTAGTAAAAAAAGTCTTAAGAATGGTCACTACACAGCATATCACAATGTTAGGGTGCCAAAGAAAGAAGCGTTTGTCCTAGCATTTGTGCAATTCACCTATGATTTGAATAAATGAATAAGTTTTATTGTTCTAGCCATAGGCCAGAACAATAAAATTAAGCACACATATTAGTGACATACAAAGTACACATCACAATATAAAACTTCAGTACAAATATTGAAACTCATTAAAACTGACTCTTTAAATTCCAGTCATGTCTACAACGCACTGTATCATCCTGTGCTATTTCCCATCCTTCACTAAGGATTTTACTAGTTTCACACGGATATTTTGAGCTGCCACTGCAAAAGTGGCAACCTTTCTTGTTTTATCTTTAGAGTAGTCTGCTAGCAAATCCTTAATCATTGCTGTCTGCTGCCAAGCCACCCTATCCTCCAGATGCCCTCCTAGAATCTTCTTTCTAGGATCCTTATACAGAGCGCAATGTAGTAAGTAATGTGTCAGATCCTCAGTCGCTCCTGAACCACATATACATAATCTTTGGGAATAAGGTGTTCCTCTATATCTTCCCTCCAGCCAGGCTGTAGGCATTGTCTGAAACCGCAAGGCTGTAAAGGCGTTCCTGAGGGTCACCACAGTTAATTCTTACAAGTAATCTTGGCGGTATTGATCACTCTTAAATAGGGGATACCAGGTGGAAAATTTCTGCTTTAGATCATGTTCTTGATCACATCCACATCCATTATTTTATCCCCAATGGTCTTCTTATACACTTTCATTAGTGTTGTTATTGAGCCGTCAAAATACTGGTGTAGCAAAGACGAGCAATATTGGGTCCAGCCGCCCCACTTTTGTTGTTCTATCATGAATTTGAGAAGAACTGTTTCAAAGAGTTGGGCCCATATCTTTGCTTCACTGATAAAATCCATAACGAATACGTTATTTCCTCCCAGCAGAAATTCTAGTTTGGAGGCCAAGGGCATGATTAACAGGCTAAAGAAGAAAGGCTCTCTCTCCTTCCCCAAATCTCAGGATCCATTCACCCCTCCAAATAGGCTCTGTCCCCACCCCCAAATCCCAACACGACTCACATAATACATGAGAATTGAAATCCATTATTCAATGAAGTAGTCTGGTTTTCTTTTTTAAAAAGGGAGAGAAAAACTATGTGCATGGTATATAAAAATAGAAGTGAAGAATATAAGAGAAGAGAAGAAGAAAAACAAAAAAGGAGGAAAAACGAAAAGGAAAAGAGATATAGAAAAGGGGTTATATATATGGAAAGAAAAAGAAGAAAATAAATTTTTTAAAAAGTATATTTTTTGACTCCTGGGCATTTTCTTTGAGGTTTCCCCCTTTTCCTTCCTTCCCTCTTGCTCTTTATTCTTTCTCCTTTTCTTATTTCCCCTTTTCTGTCTTGGTATGCATATTCAACAGATTTAATTATTAGTGAAATTGTGTTTATTATTTCCAACCAAATCAGAGTGCCAGTACAGAGCTTTGCAGATTTTAATCAATGTTTTACCAACCAACCTACCAACAAATCAATCTCTATAAAACCTGAGAGAATACAATGGGACAAAATAACTGGAGGACGGCGAAGTTCTTATCCCATTCATACCACCTCCAAAAGGCAGTGAAACAGATGCACTGGCTGCTGGCAATTCAAATCAATTAATTTTGGAGCTTCTGGCAGATCAAACTGCTAACAGAGCTTCTCTGATGACTGACATCTGTTAGAAGCAGAATCTCAAGCAGGAGCAAGAAGTTACAGCTGACCTATATTTCCTCCAGCTCCAGGATACATCATAACATTGGATGGAGACAAGGGTAGCATTTTCCACCATCGCTAGTCAAAGAAAAGGCTGGAGTCTTTATAATTTTAGTTGCCCCAGGACTATATCAAACAAGATAAGAAAAACAGCTCAGAAGCTGGACTATCATCTTTGGTCCCTATCACCCCCAATTCTCCTGACCCCAGCAGTTAATGAGTAAAACTTGTCAGTAGCTTCCCAAACCACTATGTTCCTATCATCTAGCTTCTGAATTTGTGGTGGCATAACTGTCTGTTGACAATTAAAAAAACCTCACAGCAACCCAGTTACAAGAGTGCATTATAGACCAATTGTGGGATTACAGATTGTCAAACCAACACACTGATGCTACAGAAAAGAGATGAGATATTGAAGGTGCTCAACATGAATATATATCCATTCCCACACTAATACGGTCATTGTGAAATAGCGAGTTGGTGTGACAAAGTCCCTAGTGTGGCCTGAGCTGACTCTTAGTCATCTTTGACAACTATTATTACACATTGACAGTCTCCAATCCAAGAGGGCAATGGGCTGGGTGATGATGTTAGTGATTGAAAATGGGGCTTGTGACCACTGTGTGGATAATCGGAATCCCAGTTACTTCACTTTTCTAGGACCTTTCCACCCACTCATGGTTCATAGCACTTTTTCACTGTTTCACTTTTTGGTTGTTTTGGAGCTCTCGCTACTAAAGTAACTATTTTCCTATGTTCTTTGTATTTACTAGGGGTGGATATCTCCGGTTTCAAATACTTTGAAATCCATTAATTTTTGTATTTAAAATAAATTGTAAAGTTTTTTTTACCCTCGGGGCCCAACCCGGAAGTGTAATTTCTATACCGAACCTGGGCGTTGCCATTTTTCTAAAGGTCACATTATTAGGTCGTATTTTCCCCTCTCCGTTCTCAACTCGCTAGAGGAGACTGGAGGCAGCAGCACTCTCCCTTCTCTCGCCAGCTGAGAGCTTCTTATAATAGGAATATCAATCTCCTCAAAAATTGCTTTTCAGGGTCACTTACACATATCATACTCCTGCAGTTCTGGGTGCTCGGAAGCAGGCGCAAAAGCGGGCAAAATCTTCTCCCGATCACAGATCCATTTTTTGGGTATCGATTGGTCGGGTCTGCAGCTTGTGTTTGGGAGAAGATTTTGCCCGCTTTTGTGCCTGCTTCCGAGCACCCAAAACAGCAGGAGTATGTAAGTGACCCTGAAAAGAAATTTTTGAGGAGATTGATATTCCTGTTATAAGAAGCTCATACTGTATCTGTGAATTTCATTTGCATTAATTGATTATTTGTTGATATAGCTTGCTTCTATCACGTTGTTAGTGGGCTTTAGGAACTTATTCAGGCTGAGTGAGTGAGTGCATGCATACCTGTACCCATACTGCCAGCTTACTCAGTAACTTAGTGCATGCTTGGTGCATTGCCTCCTGTGTTTTGTAGGAGTGGATGCGAGCCATCCACCCCTCCCTTCCTTCCCTTGCTAGGTCAGATGCCATTCCGGGTTATATCTGCATGGCATCTGATCTGGCAAGGGAAGGGAGGGAGGGATGGATGACAAGCCAGCTGTCATAAGGAATAATAACGGAAATTCGTTATTAATTACGTTTCAATCACGAAATTTATGTTTAAAAATTTGTAATAATTTCTATAATGATGCAGCAACGGAAATCCCCCCCCCCCCCCAACGAGTTTAGAATCAATTTTTTTATGGATCAACCACCCCTAGTATTTACTACAGGGTACCCCCAAGCATGCTGAAACCTTCCTCTTCTGCATGGATGGTGTATCTTGGCAGCATACAGGAAACCTTCACAGCTCAAGCATTAGAAACAATGGCAATGATAATATTGAAGCGCCCTGCATGTGCACATTTCAAAATGAATCAAGAATGTAGAAAATCTGACAAGAGTAAGTGAGAAGATTGGTGAGTTTTGAATGCCCGCCTCTTGTCCTCTGTTATGATTCTCTTCGGCCTTTTAGAATTAGTCTTGATACATATTTTGTCATGAGTTGGAGATTTAAGGACCCTTTATCCTGACATATAGCCTCCACAATTTTTCAGTTCCCAAAGGAATTAAAATGGAGGCCAAGAAAAACCCACACTTTAAAATTTTACATTACATTTTCAATGTGCTAAGAATAATAACGCTATTCTGTTTTAAGCCAAGATATAAAAGTACTTGGCGGGGGAGTGTGTAATTAAGCTTCTGTCAGCATTTCCATTAGAAACACCAATCACTAATCCTCTAAAACAAAGCTAAGATCATCAAACCACTTTCTGTGGAGTAGTTCCCTGGAGCCAGTAGAGCTCCAAGTCATGTGGTCGGACTGTTACAGACAAATGCATTCTTTTTCTGTGAAAAGGGAGAATTTTGTGTGCATGGTTGTGGAGCTTTTAAAAAACACAAAAAATGCAAAACACAAAAATTAAACATAGTACCAACCCATTTTATCTTTAAAGCAGTGAGGGTGCTCTCTGCACTTTGCTAAATTTATCCCTTGCATATGGTATTGTCACTATTTATGAGTTTCAAGAGTCCAAAAGCTACCATTTTTTTTCAATTTGAAATTACTGAAAACTATTATGCAAATTAAAATTATTAGTTAAGAGTGACCCTTCATTGCCAAGTTTCACTCTAATTGATTGGTTTTTAGTTACATGATTTCTAAAAATTACTTAAGTAAGCCAAATCTCATTCCAAAGACGTGCGTTTTATATGTTCTGGAGCAAACTCAATCTATTAGACTGTGTTTCTCTGACCATGTAATAAAACTTCTTCATAGAGCCATGTTGCTCAACCAGTTGGGTGTAATGGAAATGTTGGCAAGCTTTAAGCGATGTGGCTTAGCCCCTTGCCCAAGCATGCACATGGTACCACAACCTGGATTTTTTTCCTTTTTTGAATTACATGTGTCTCAATCCCCTAGTTAACATTATCTGAGCAGAAATCCAAAAACAACCCCTGGATTTTCCATGCTCTGAATGGTACCACTTCCTCCTCGTCAATTAACAAAATGTAATTCACCAACCATGTATGGTAGATCACCAGGGAAATTATTGGTTTTCTGATTTTGCAACCTAGGGATGAGAAAAGTTGTCAACTATATTTAAACCGTATATTCTTTCCATGCTGGAATTGCTGTGAGCAAGAAGAGCAGCCAGGTGGGGTAAGGCAGCAAACCTTTGAGCAAATGTAGTTCTATACTGTACATTCCATATAGCCATTTCAGGGGCAGTGCCGGCCTTTGGCATTCCGCCATGTAAGCGGCCGCGTAGGGCGACGGGTCCTGGGAGGGGCGTCGCCGCCTGCGAGGGGCGCCACCACGCTGGCCGCCCCTCCGCCGCGCCTCCTACCCGGAGCCAGTGCTCCCCGCCCGGCAGCGCAGCGGTGATGCAGCCGGCAGCGCAGGCGGCGCAGCCGGTGATGCAGCCGCCGGATGTCACTGCGACGCGCAGGCGTCGCGTGACGCACTCGCGCAGCTGCGGCGTGACGTCACCCGCATGCGCAGGTGTGCATGGCGCTTTTGGGCGCAGCTGCGCGTGGCGTCACCCGCATGCGCAGGTGTGCGTGACGTCACCGCGCAGCTGCATGTGACGTCACCGCGCATGCGCAGGCGTGCGTCATGCACGCCTGCGCATGCGCAGTGACGTCGCCGTGCGGGCTGCCGCGTCCAGCAGCCATGGGGGGCGCACAAATAAGGCTCGCCTACCCCCAGGAGAGGTGAGACCGCCCCTGTTCAGGGGGGAGGAAGAGGAAATAAAAAACTGCAAAGATGGATAGAGGTGTGCATAAGGATCTTTATGCACACCTCTATCCATCCAAAGGTCTATCTATCCAAAGGTCTGTGGCAGATCCTGGAACGACTAGGATGTCCCCCCAAATTCCTCAAATTGATTATCCTGCTACATGAGGGCCAGCGCAGTCAAGTCAGGTACGGCGATGCTCTCTCGGAGCCCTTTCTCATAACTAATGGAGTGAAACAAGGTTGTGTTCTTGCACCAACCCTATTTACAATCTTCTTCAGCATGATGCTCCAAAGGGCTATGACAGACCTCGAAGAAGAAGACGGCATATATATATAGGCTATCATACTGATGGTAGCTTGTTCAACTTAAGCCGTCTGAGGGCTCGGACAAAGACTCTATAGCAGGGGTGCTCACACTTTTTCAGCATGCGAGCTACTCTTAAAGCAACCAAGTCCAAAAGATCTACTTGCCCCTGCCACCGCACGCTCCCGTGCACTCCCGCCGCTGCACGCTCTCGCCACCATGCGTGCTCCTGCTACTGTTTTCCGCCCGCACAGCGCTTCTTCCGCCTGCGGGGCATTGCAGGAAGGAGAAAGCACGAGGCAGGGCATCCAGAGGGAGCACTCCGCCCTGCCTGTCTCACCGGCAACGGAGGCTGCACAGCTGCTTCTGGAGGAGAGAGAGGCAGGGCGCACCCTCCAGAGGCCCCGCCTCATGCTTCCTTCTTCCTGCAATGCCCCGCAGGTGAAAGAAGCACCGCGAGAGTGGAAGCCAGCAGCAGGCGCGCACATGTGCGCAGGGTGTGTACGCACATGGCAGGAGCGCCCCATCCGGCTGGTGAGGCCCGAAGATCATTTGGAAAAGGGCCGAAGATCTACTAGTAGCTCGCGAGCTACCTAATGAGAACCCCTGCTCTAAACTATCTAGTCTGTGAGCTGCTTTTTGCTGACGATGCTGCCCTTGTCGCCCATTCAGAAGCAGCCCTGCAGCGCCTAACATCCTGCTTTGCAACAGCTGCAGAGCTGTTTGGGCTGGAAGTCAGCCTGAAGAAAACAGTTCTCTACCAGCCCGCACCACAGGAAGAACACCACCATCCCCACATCAGCATAGGCAAATCTGTGCTTAAGTCCGTTCAGCAGTTCACCTACCTGGGAAGCATAATTTCTACAGATGCCAAGCTTGACAAAGAGATAGATCACAGATTATCAAAAGCATATAGTGCATTTGGAAGGCTTCACAAAAGAGTCTGGAGCAACAAGCACTTGAGGCAAAGCACCAAAATCAGTGTGTACAGAGCTATCGTACTGTCTATTCTCCTCTATGGGTCTGAAACATGGGTCACCTATCGCCAACACCTACGACTCCTCAAACGCTTTCATCAGCACTGTCTTCGCACAATCCTAAATATACACTGGACTGACTATGTGACTAATGTTGCTGTCTTTGCGCCAGCAGGAATCACCAGCATTGAGGCCATGCTATTGAGAACACAGCTGTGCTGGGCAGGGCATGTCTCTAGGATGGAGGACCACCGCCTCCCAAAGATACTACTCTATGGTGAACTCGCCACGGGTCAGCGCAAGAGAGGCACCCCCAAAAAGAGATATAAGGACTCCCTGAAACAACATCTCAGGCTTGGCCAGATTGATCACCAACAATGGTCCACCCTGGCCTCACATCGGGAGGCATGGAGACGCACTATCCACAATGTTGTAGCCTCTTTCGAGAAGACATGCCGAATGGGTCTCGAAGAGAAATGACAACGCAGAAAGAACCGCAACTTGGAAACAACATCACCCAAGGAGACTTTCTGCTGTGCTTTCTGCAACCGAACCTGCCTATCTCAGATTGTCATTTTTAGTCATCAACGCGCTTGTAAAAAGCGTGGGATGAGTCCTTCCTAAAAATCTTTGTTCGTGAAGTAATGCCAAGAATGTGCCATGTTTGAGGCACAGATCACATTCTTGTCAGTTTTACCAATAAAGGGTTAAGATTGACACTGGGACAGAAAGACACTAAAATCAATGACTGGTTACATTAGACAGGAAAGGTTTGACTTCTGGGGCCACAGGTTTCAGTTGTGAACCACCTTGATGATGATGATGATGATGATTATTCAGTTCTTAGACAGAAGATTGCTGGCTAGAAATAGGCTGCACCTCATGAAGACTGGAAAGAATGTGAGAGCCATTCAACAGTGGAACTTTCTGCCCCGGAGTGTAGTGGAGGCTCCTTCTTTGGAGACTTTTAAACAGAGCTGGATGGCCATCTGTCGGGGTGTTTTGAATGCGATTTTCCTGCTTCTTGGCAGGGGATTGGACTGGATGGTCCATGAGGTCTCTTCCAACTCTATGATTCTATTATTTTACCATCCAGGAAAAGCACAAAGCACCCCTGACAGATGGCCATTTATCTCCAAAGAAGAGCCTTCATCATATCCCAGAGTATGGAAGAAACTTGATAATGCAATTTCTGAACCACTTGCCATTGTTTTGGGGAAATCTTGGAGAACAGGTGAGGCATCAGAAGACTTAAGTTGGGTAAGGTGCATTACAGTGTATATGGTTTTATTTTGACCATACAATTTAGTTTTAAATGGCATTATATGGCAGTCCATGTTTCTAGACCAGAGTTTCTTAAACTATGCTCTTCCAGATGTTTTGGACTTCAATTTCCACAATTCCTAACGGCTGGTAAATGCTTGGGATTTCTGGGAGCTGAAGTCCAAAACACCAGTTTGAAAAACACTGCTCTAGTCAATGGTGTAATAGAGTGAGGACTGACAGGGTCAGAGTAGCGGGAGTTTCTGAATGGCTACTGAGCTCATCCATCAGCATCATGTCTGTTGGATTTCCCGGATTCCTTGGAGCATAGCTACAATCCTCAGATTCAGTAATGTGTGTGCGTGTGGAGGGGGATGGCTTTTCAACAGCAACAATCTTGTTGTGAGCTATCCATGTGGTAAAGCGAAGTATTTTGTGGCAGGTAGTTTGTGGACTTGCTTAAATATTCTTTCTTAGTGATCCAATACTCCATAACTGTAGCAACCCAGCCTCCGTTCCAGCCCGGGAGACGGGGTGCCGCTCCGGGGGTCCCGATCGCGTTGGACCAAGATGGAGGGGAATCAGGGGCTGATGGGCATGCATCACCTACTGACAGTTTGCAATGGGATGACACCTGGCCTTCTGCTTACTCGGATGATGAAGGCCAGCTAGATCCCGGATCAGACGGATCAGATTGCGAATATGAGAAACCAGGAGGTTTCGGTTCACAAGAGCGTTTGTTGCCACCAGCTGCGGAGGAAGAGATGGAAACCGAGTTGGAGGCATGTTCCCAGGAAGATAACGAGCCAGATGGTGCTGGGCCTGCGAGGAGTTTCGACCGGAGGAGTAGTATTGTGGCTATGCGAAAAGATTGGAAGAGGAGCCTGGAGAGGCGCTGGTCTCACAAAGGTGGGAATTAAATATACACTTTGTGGGAAAGTTCCTCAGTTGAGTGGCCACGTCGTTGCTGGAAGGACGCATCGGTGGTCTGCTGTTCCTTGGAAGCCATAGTTTGGCTTACCTTGCCAAGAACTACCTTGGGACCTTGTTCATATCCTGTACCTTGGATTGCCTTGTTTGCCTACGGACTAAGTTGCCTTGTTTTGATTCGCTTTGTTTTTATGGACCTTGCCTTTGGAAGATTCCTTGCTTTTTGGATTACTTTTGGACCTTAATTGCTAATTACCTTGGACTCATTGATCTAATCTACTTTTGGACATTTTACCTTTTTCACCTGCAAATAATTGTGCTTAATAAATAGTTAATTGACATTGTCTGTGTGTGTGTGATTAAGAGGTCGGGCCAGGACCCGCGTTGTGACAATAACTGTCAATGTCACAGTTTCTATCCAAAAGGAATGAAACTATCCCTCATTAAATTATGGTCATAATGAAGTTATGCCAAAAAAGTAGGTAGTTCTCTAGTCAAGGAAAAACAAAGAGCAAAACGGGACAAAAAGTGCAGAAATCCAAAATTCTTCATTCAATTATAATGAATTATTATTTTAATATTCAATTCATTAAAGTACTCGCACTTTAAGCAATTTCACGAGCATGAGGAGTTTAAGGTCTTTGTTCTTGAAAGGATCAATCCCCTTCCACATAGGGACATTAAAAGGCAATTACTTCAACGTGAATGCTTCTGGATAACCAATTTACATACTGAAACGCCCCATGGGTTAAACGATCATTTGTCAATCAATGAATTATTGATCTAGAAATCACCTGTGTATGCTAGACTAGGATTTAAACTGTATACCTTCTCTTTTTGTGTTGTCCGAGGATTGGGATAAGAGTGGCTGCGTCCACCGATGATGATGATTATTATATATGAGGATATCTAGGTATGTATCTTTATGTGTGATTCTCAGCCTTTGTGGAATTGTTCTCCTTACGGGCTTAGATGTTGGGTCCATGTTACTTTATATGTATATAAGATGTTATATATTATTTTGTCAGATTTACTGGACCAGTGGAACTGAATATTATATAGCAGATTTTAGTCGTCAGGTCCCGAAGAAGCCGAGAACTCCAGCGAAACGGCTAGGCCTTTTGTGACCGTCGACCTGCTTTACCCGCAATTTACTCTCCAAATATGGATTACAATTGATTGAAAGGGACAATAAGTGAAGACAAGGAGATTGCCGAGCGGCTAAACGACTTCTTTGCCTCCGTTTTCACACAGGAGGACAGACAACATATGCCTGCAGCTGAGTCAGTTTTTTCAGGGAGGGAATTAAATGAATTAAACCAGATAGAGATAAACAAGGAAGATGTTCTCACATGCCTTACTAAACTAAATGTCAACAAATCACCAGGGCCAGATGGCATCCACCCCAGAGTTCTTAAGGAACTCAAGTGTGAAATTGCTGAAATTCTAGCCAAAATATATAACCTTTCTCTAAGATCAGGCACTGTACCCGAGGACTGGAGGGAGGCAAATGTAACTCCGATCTTCAAGAAAGGATCCAGGGGTGATTCAGGAAATTATAGGCCAGTTAGTCTAACCTCAGTTCCAGGCAAAGTGATGGAAACCATTATTAAAGAAAAAATTACTAAGCACATAGAAGAACAGGCATTGCTGAAGGAAAATCAACATGGTTTCTGCAAAGGCAAATCATGTCTTACTAACTTGTTAGAATTCTTTGAGGGTGTAAATAAACACATAGATAAAGGGGACCCGGTCGATATTGTTTACCTTGACTTTCAAAAGGCTTTTGACAAAGTCCCTCACCAAAGGCTCCTAAATAAGCTCTACAGCCATGGAATCAGAGGACAGGTCTTGTCCTGGATTGGAACCTGGCTAAACTGCAGGAAACAAAGGGTGGTAATAAACGGACATTTCTCTGGGTGGAAAGAGGTGAGAAGTGGCGTACCCCAAGGTTCAGTTTTGGGTCCGTTACTTTTTAATTTATTCATTAATGATCTGGATGTAGGAGTAAATTCTGAGGTAGCAAAGTTTGCAGACGACACTAAATTGTTCAGGGTAGTTAAAAATGAAACTGATTGTAAAGAGCTCCAGAAAGATCTCTCGAAATTGAGTGAATGGGCAACAAAGTGGCAAATGCATTTTAACCTAAACAAGTGTAAAGTCATGCACATCGGGGCAAAGAACCCCAACTACACCTACCAATTGATGGGGTCAAAGCTTTCCGAGACAAACCAGGAAAGGGATCTTGGGGTTTTGGTGGACAGCTCAATGAAGATGTCAACCCAGTGCGCAGCAGCAGTGAAAAAAGCAAATTCTATGCTTGGCATGATCAGGAAGGGAATTGAAAATAGGTCGTCAAATGTTGTATTGCCTCTCTACAAATCTATGGTGAGGCCACATCTGAGTACTGTGTACAATTCTGGTCACCACACCTCAAGAAGGATATAACGGAACTGGAAAAGGTACAGAAAAGGGCAACAAGAATGATCCAAGGGATGGAGCAGCTCCCTTACGAAATCAGGTTGCAACGCCTTGGTCTTTTCAGCCTTGAAAGACGGCGTTTAAGAGGTGACTTGATCGAAGTGTATAAAATCATGCATGGGATAGAAAAGGTGAATAGAGAAAAAATATTTTCTCTGTCACACAACACTAGGACTAGGGGCACTCCTAAAGCTCCAAGGTAGGAAAGTTAGGACTAATAAAGGGAAATATTTCTTCACCCAGAGGGTCATTGGGTTATGGAACTCACTTCCAGAGGAGGTTGTGACAGCGGTCAGCCTGGACAGCTTCAAGGCAGGATTAGACAGATTCATGGATACCAAGGGAATCAGTAGTTACTGAAATGGACATCCAAGTGCCACCTCTGTGTTGATGGAGGCAGGCAGGATTTCTCCGGGTACTGGTTGTGGGGGGTCGGGAGCAGGTGAGGTTTTGCCCTCCTTTCTGCTAGAGATCCCTGTGTACAACTAGTGGGCCACTGTGTGACACAGAATGCTGGACTAGATGGGCTGAGGCCCGATTCAGCATGGCTCTTCTTATGTTCTTATGTTCTTATGAATGCTTTGAGTTTTTTTGCGGCGTTGATTGTGTAAACTCTACTTGGAAGGGGTATTTCCCCATTTACAGTATTTTCCGTTTCACTTGAACTTTCCCCATTTACAGTATTTTCCGTTTCACTTGAACTTCCTGCTCAATAGAATTTTAATGAATTGAATATTAAAATAATAATTCATTATAATTATTATAATTTTGGATTTCTGGACTTTTTGTCCCGTTTTGCTCTTTGTTTTTCCATAATGAAGTTATGCCCTTCTTGTTATGGAAAACCATTAATATTGAGTATTAGTTATTTGTAACTAGTTATTTCTGAGCTGTGACAGGCAGGTCAAAATGTTTCTAATGTTTAGACCTAGGATTAGATTTCTCAACCCAATATTTTAGTGCCAAATGGCAATGGGACTTTGGTATGGGACTTTGCTGGCCAAATACATTGTGTAAGATCACTACCAGCATTCAAATTACGCAATGTCTCTTTAAAGGCTTTAGATTTATTTCTTTAAAAGGCTGAAACGTACAGAGAGTCATCTTTTGCTTAGATCGCTTCTCATTTTCTTTCAGGATTTTTTTTTTGGTTTTTAGAACAGGTTCAACTGGTTTTTGATGATGGGCTTAGATACCCTTTTAAGTTTCTCCTTTTAAAAAGCCCTGAAAATCAGCCACTGATATGTTTATTTGAGAGCCGAGGCTCAGACAGAAAAAATAAACACTGTCAATATGTTTGGGGTTAAGATGAACAGCATTAGCCTGCCCAGTTTGATTTTTCAAACCTCAGCAACCCTATTGCCGTAACCCTGGCATTTTAGTGGGCTTTAGTCTGGCCTCTGAAAGGAAAGGAGAAGCACAACTTGTTTGTACAGCTGAAAACAAGATGAAAAACCACAGGCCCCCTCTCACACTCCATTAGACCGTAAAGTCTATGGAGTACTGCACTCAACACATAAACACACCATTTGTAGAAATCTTTCTTGGTGTGTGAATGAAAGGAACAAAGCTCCGAGTTTTGAAGGCCAAATGAATATTTATGCATGGGGCAAAGAGCTGCTGCAAAAAGACATGGCAACACGTAATATACATTAATGATCAATCTCCACTATAATTAATGGTGCTCACATGTTTTAGAGATAATAGGATTCAATTGAGTTTGTTGCATTGCCAGTGATTGGTGAGGGAATTTCATCCTGCTGATCACCTTAGAGCAGTGGTTCCCAACCTTTGGTCCTTCAGGTGTTTTGGACTTTAACTCCCAGAAATCCCAGCCAGCTTACCAGCCAAAACACCTGGAGGACCAAAGGTTGGGAACCACTGGGAATGTGGCGCAGCTGGCTAAGTGTCAGCTGCATAAGATCTCTCTGACCAGTAGATCATGAGTTCGAGGCCTGCTCGGGTCGAGGTAGGTGCTCGACCTTTAAGTGTAGCCTGCTGTTGACCTTTGCAGCCCGAAAGACAGTTGCATCTGTCAAGTAGGAGATAGATGTACCACATTAAGTGGGGAGGCAAATCTTGACTGAATTATGTGGCCATTAAAGAACTCCAGGAATGCTGAGGAATGCGGAAGGAACAACAAGGGACGCTGGGAACACTGAGAGATGAGGAGTGCGTCAGCTCCCCCTGGTGGCCAGAGTTTGCCTCTGTTCGTCTATTTGTGTGTATGTTGGAAACAGCAGGGATTGTCTGCTAAGTATGTGTACCTGTAATCCGCTCTGAGTCCCCTTCGGGGTGAGAAGAGCAGAATATAAATAAAGTAAATAAATAAATAAATAATAGAGCAGCGTTTCTCAACCTGGGGGCCGGGACCCTTGAGGATGTTGTGAGGGGGTGTCAGAGGGGTCACCAAAGACCATCAGAAAACACAGTGTTTTCTGTTGGTCATGGGAATTCTGTGAGGGAAGTTTGGCACAATTCTATCATTGGTGGGGATCAGAATGCTCTTTGATGGCTGGTGAACTATAAATCCCAGCAACTACAACCTCCAAATGTCAAGGTCTCCCCCTCCCCAAACTCCACCAATGTTCACATTTGGGCATATTGAGTATTTGTGCCAAGTTTGGTCCAATTCATCATTGTTTGAGTCCACAGTGCTCTCTGGATGTAGGTGAACTACAACTCTAAAACTCAAGGTCAATGCCCACTAAATCTTTCCAGTATTTTTCATTGTTCATGGGAGTTCTGGGTGCCAAATTTAGTTCAATTCCATTGTTGGTAGAGTTCAGACCACTCTTTGATTGTAGGTAATCTATAAATCTCAGCAACTACAGTTCCTAAATGACAAAATCAACCCCCCAACCCCACCAGTATTCAAATTTGGGCATATTGGGTTTTGTTGTTGTTCATGACGTCATGGACCATCCCACACCAGAGCTCTCTGTTGGCCGTCACCTCCCCCAGCTCCTTCAGAGTAAAGCCAGTCACTTTAAGGATACCATCCATCCATCTTGCCCTTGGTCGGCCCCTCTTCCTTTTTTCTTCCATTTTCCCCAGCATAATTGTCTTCTCTAAGTTTTTCTTTCTACTCGTGATGTGGTCAAAGTACTTCATCTTTGCCACTAATATCCTTCCCTCCAATAAGCAGTTGTGCATTATTTCCTGAAGTATGGAATGGTTGGATCTTGTCACGGTCCAAGGCACTCTCAGAACTTTCCTCCAACACCACAGTTCAAAAGCATCTATCTTCCTTCGCTCAGCCTTCCCTAAGGTCCAGCTCTCACATCTGTAGGTTACTACGGGGAATACCACTGCTTTTACTATGCGGATCTTCATTGCCAGTGTGATGTCTCTACTCTTCACTAGTTTATCAAGATTTGTCATTGCTCTCCTCTCAAGAAGTAAGCGTCTTCTCATTTCCTAACTGCAGTCTGCATCTGCAATAATCTTTGCACCTAGAAATACAAGGTCTGTCACTGCCTCCACGTTTTCTCCCTCTATTTGCCACTTATCAATCAGTCCAGTTGCCATAATCTTTTTTTTGGATGTTTAACTGCAATGCAGCTTTTCAACTTTCTTCTTCTATCTTGATTAGAAGGCTCCTCAGCTCCTCCTCACTTTCAGCCATCAAAGTAGTATCATCTGCATATCTAAGGTTGTTAATGTTTCTTCCAGCAATTTTAACCCCAGCCTTGCATTCGTCAAGCCCCGCACATCGCATGATGTGTTCTGCATACAAGTTGAATAGGTTGGGTGAGAGTATACAATAGGCATGAGAAAAATGTTATGAAAATGAAATGATTCATAAGAAATTCGTAAGAAATGCTACTTTTGAGTATTTCCGCACCTGGAACGCCAACCAGGAAGTGGACTTTCTTTATAGAACTGGGGCCAGGATTTTCTTAAGTGTCGTTATTAGGTCGTAAGGGGGCACCTCCTTCTCTCTCACCCTCCCGCCTCCCTTGCCAATATTATGGCAAGGCAAGCCCTAAACTCGCTCCTTCTTTTCGGCTGGAAGCCGGAAAAATGTAAACAGAGGTTTACTCAGAAGTAAATCTGCAAGGGGCACTTTGGATGAAGTGCCCTCCTTGTGGATTTACTTCTGAGTAAACCTCTGTTTACATTTTTCCAGGCTTCCCTGCCTCTCCTGCCTGCCAGGATCTAAAGCATCAAAGAGTATTGGGGTGAGAAACCAACCTAATGTATAATAGAATGAATGCTACTGTAGCGCCTAATATTATAAGTAATCCAACTGGTCATATACCTACATTCCATGCACATGCAATAATACAGCAGTAATAACAATGGGTATAAGAAGAGGTAAAAATTCAAACCGAAGTATTCTGACTGGTCCCTCCTCAAACTGCAAAAGGCTCTTCTCTGAGCCGGGAAAAGCCAAAACCCCGGGCACAGCCACAGCGTTGCTGCCTGGGTGCACACAAATACATATTCTTTGGGGGTTTGCTGCAGAATCTTCTCTATGAGCCGGGATTCTGCAGCAAATCCCCAAGAATATGTGTGTGTGTGCACCCAGGCAGCAAACGCTGTGCCCGGGTTTTTTTTCCCGGCCTCATAGAGAAGAGCCGTTTGCAGTTTGCACCGCTTGAGAGGGACCACAGTCAGAATACTTCGGTTTTGAATTTTACCTCTTCTTATACCCATTGTTATTACTGCTGTTATTGCATGCATGGAATGTAGGTATATGACCAGTTGGATTACTTATAATATTAGGCACTTACAGCATTCATTCTATTAGGTGACAGTTGGTTTCTCACCCCAATATTCTCTTGATGCTTTAGATTCCGGCAGGGCAGGAGGAGTGGACGGCTCTCCTGCCCTTCTGCCTGCCAGGGATCTAAAAGCCTTGAAGAGGCTTCATGAGGCCAACTTCAGCCCTCAGGTGTTTTGGACTTCAACTCCCCACCATTCCTCACAGCCTCAGGCCTCTTCCTTTTCCTCTCAGCCTGGAGCAACTTGGGCCCTCGCTCCCTCAGGATCGGGTGAGAGAGAGGCAGTGAGGAGCGAGGGGGGGGGCTCCGCCTCCTTTTTTTGCTGCTTCCAAGAATAGAATACCCCCCTCCCTCCTTCCCTCCCTTCTTCCTATTTGGAGAGTCCCATCTAGAATTCAGTGTGATTTATTCAAGTTTTGGCCTACAACTCCCAGAAATCCCAGCCAATTTACCAGCTGTTAGGATTTCTGGGAGTTGTAGGCCAAAACCATCTGGAATGCGCATGCGCTGGCATACGAACTACTAACGAATTTCGTTAGTGATTAGTTACATTTTAGAAATTTTCGGAAAATTTTTAAGTAAGTCTTCTTTTACTAATCAAAAAAAAATCCCCCATTTGATTTTAGAATCGCCATTTTTGGGTTCGAAACCATGCCTAGTATACAACCCTGCCGTACTCCTTTCTCAATCTTGAACTAGTCTGTTGTTCCATGGTCAGTTCTTACTGTTGCTACTTGGTCATTATACAGATTCCTCAGGAGAGAGACAAGGTGATTTGGTATGCCCATACCACCAAGAACAATGTATTATGATCCACACAGTCAAAGGCTTTAGAATCTCTATCTCTATATCTCTATCTCTATATATAATAAAGCGGAATGTTTGTATGTTATGTATGTGGGTGGGTTTGTATGTATGTGCCGGCGTTCTGATTGGCTGCCACTTTCACAGGCCACAGCGACCACCGTGAGTGATGGACCTGCACCAAACTTGGGACACATAACCCCCCTGACCCCCTTTACGTCCTGGTGCAGTTTGGGGGACATGTACCACGGATTATGAGATTTGTAGTGCATTCAAAGACTTTGGTTCCCACAGACCACTGCGGCCACAAAAGGACCAAAAGAGACCACACTTAGCACACACATCCCCCATTACCCACTCTACGTCCTGGGACACTTGGGAGGAGGGCGGACCATGGATGATGGGACTTGAACTACCTCTACTCACTTCCTATGTCCGCTGCGACCCTCATCCAATTACTGATCAAGACCACACTTGGCACACATAACCCCCATGGCTGCCTTCACGTCCTGGTGAGGTTGGGGGGGGGGGGGCTGCCAATGGACGATGGGATTTGTAGTACTTTCATACCCCTCTACTACCACAGACCACTGCAGCCCCCAACAAACACCTATAAAAACCACACTTGGCACACAGAGCCCCAGTGACCCACTCTACATCCTACTGCAGTTTAGAGTAGGGCAGACCATGGATGGTGGGACTTGAAGTACCTTCCCTCAATTTCCAAGACTGCTGCAAACCTAATCCAATGACTGATCAAGACCAAACCTGCCACGCAGAGCCCTCATGACCCACTCTACATCCTGGTGCAGTTTTGTGTGAGACGGACCACGGATGATGGGACTTTAAGTACCTTCACTCACTTCCTAAAAACAATGCAACCCTCATCCATTCGCCAATACAGACCACACTTGGCACACACAGCCCCCATGACCCAATCTACATCCTACTGCCAATTGGAGGAGGGTGGCCCACAGATGATGGGACTTGCAGTACCTTCAGAAAGTTCATGATACCACTACAACTCCCAATAATGATGGATCAAGACCACACTTGGCACACAGAGCCCCCATGACCCACTCTACAGCCTGGTGCAGTTTTGTGTGAGACGGACCATGGATGATGGGACTTGAAGTACCTTCACTCACTTCCTAAAAACAATGCAACCCTCATCCATTCACCAATACAGACCAAACTTGGCACACAGAGCCTCCATGACCAACTCTACATCCTGCTGCACTTTGGATGAGGGTACACCATGGACGATGGGACTCGCAGTGCCTTCACTAACTTCCTGACACCACTGCGAGCCACATAAATAATTGCTACAGACCAACTAATACGTTTCTCAAACAACCCGGGCACCGCCGGGTCCCCAAGCTAGTAGTAAATAAAGCAGAAATAGATGTTTTTTTCTGAAACTCCCGGCCTTTCTCCATTATCCAGCGGACATTGGCAATTTGGCCTCTCGTTCCTCTTTTCTGAACCCAGCTTGTACCCCCTTGTACATCTCTTGGCTTTGTAAGCCGCTACGAGCCTCTCAATAAATAAAATAAATAAATATAAATAAATAAATACATCTCGCAACTCTCTCTCTCTCCCTGTATTTCTGGAGTCTTCCTTGCATGATCTTGAGCATTACCTTACTAGCATGAGAAATAAGAGCCACTTTATGAAAGTTTGAGCATTCTTTAGCATTTTCCTTTTTTGGTATGGGGATATAAGTTGATATTTTCCAGTCTGATGACCATTCTTGTGTTTTCCATATTTGTTGGTATATGGCATGCATCACCTTGACAGCATCATCTTTCAAGTTTTTGAACAGTTCAGCTGGGATCCCATCATCTCCTACTGTCTTGTTGTTAGCAATGCTTCTTAAGGCCCATTCAACCTCACTCCTCAGGATGTCTGGTTCTAATTCACTCACTCGATATTATTATCCTTCCTATACAGATCTTCTCTATAGTCTCACCACCTTCTCTTAATCTCTTCAGCTTCTGTTAGGTCTCTGCCATCTTTGTTTTTGACCATGCCAATTTTTGCCTGAAATTTACCTCCAGTGTTTCCAATTTTCTGAAAGAGGTCTCTTATCCTTTCTATTCTACTGTCTTCTTCCACTTCCATGCAATGCTTGTTTAAAAATAGTTCCTTATCTCCTGTGGCTAATCTCTGGAATTGTGCCTTTAACTGGGCATATCTCCCTTCATCACTGTTTCCTTTTGCTTTCCTCCTTTCTTGGGCTACTTCCAGTGTCTCAGCACTGCCTTCTTGGTTTTCTTTTTCTTTGGGACATACTTTGTTGCCACCTCCTGAACAATGTCGCAGACTTCTGTCCACAGTTCTTCTGGGACTTTATTTATTAGATCAAGTCCCTTAAATCTGTTCTTCACCTCCACTGCATATTTGCTAGGAATGTTAGTGAGATCGTATCTAACCGGTCTGTGTGTTTTCCCTGATCTCTTTAGTCTTATTCTAAATTGAGCAATAAAAAGTTCGTGATCTGAACTACAGTCAGCCCCAGGCCTTGTTTTCACCAACTGGATGGATGTCCACCACCTTTGGCTGCAAAGGATGTAGTCAATCTGATTTCGGTGTTGCCCATCTGGTGAAATCCATGTATAGAGCCCTCTTTTAGGTTGTTGGAAGAAAGTGTTCATTATACACAGTGAGTTTTCCTGGTGAAATTATATCAGCCTACATCCCGCTTCATTTTGTTGTCCCAGACCATGATTGCCTGTGATCCCAGTTATCATTTGAATTCTTACCTTAGCATTCCAGTCTCCTGTAATGAAAATAATGTCTCTTTTTGGTATATTATCCAGTAGATGCTAGATCCTCATACAACTGATCTACTTCTGCTTCTTCAGCAGCTGTGGTTGGGGCGTATAATTGGATCACTGCAATATTAAAAGGTTTGCCTTGCATTCGAATTGAGATCATTCTGTCATTTTTTTGGATTGTATCCAAGCACTGCTTTAGCGACTTCCTTATTAATTATGAAGGCTACTTCATTTTTTGGTGCTCCTCTTGTCCGCAGTAGTAGATCTGGTGGTCATCTGATGTGAAGTGGCCCATTCCAGTCCATTTCAGTCTGCTGACCCCCAGTCTTGCCATCTCACCAATAACAACATCCAGTTTGCTCTGGCTCATAGATCTTACATTCCAGGTTCCTATGGTGTGTTGATTTTTAGAGCATTGGATTCGTCGTTCACCTCCAGCACCGTCGGCCGCTAGCCTTCCTTTCGGCTTTGAGCTAGCTGCATCATCATATCTGGGGCTAGTTGAACTTATCCTCTGCTCCTCCCCAGTAGCATATTGACCATCTTCCAACCTGGGAGTCCCATCTTCCAATGGCATACCGACATATCTCTGGTTTTACTGGTCCATTTAGTTTTCTTGGCAAGAATACTGGGGTGGGTTACCTTTACCTTCCCCAGGGAACGCGTTTGGTCTCACCTCTCCGCCATGACCTTCCCATCTTGGGTGTCCTTTTACGGTTTCACTCATGGCATCATTGTGGTGCTCAAGCTCCAGCACCACGACAAGGCAGCGATCCTTTGCTGGAGGCATATTGGGTATTTGTGTCCAATTTGGTCCAGTGAATGAAAATACATCCTGCATATCAGATGTTTACATCACGATTCATAACAGTAGCAAAATTACAGTTATGAAGTAGCAATGAAAATAATTTTATGGCTGGTGTCACCACAAAATGAGGAACTGTATCACAAGGTTGTGGCATTAGGAAGGTTGAGAAACACCGCCTTAGAGCTTTCTAGACATTGTGCTACTTGAAGTGGAACAGCATCCCCACCCCTGGTCAATGTGCATGCCCCTTTTAAGCATGCACACATTTGGATGGTATTCTTTTTAGAGCTATATGCCATGATGGATGTATGGTTACTCTTCTCCAAAATACTTCTTGCATGGTGTTATTGATATTTAAAGTTAATATATAGCTCATGATTTTGTCAATATGACTATTCAGATACCTTATAAAAATTTAAACAAATACTGATCAATCTTTGAGAAGCTCTCTGGTGTCTCCATAAGGCGACCCTGAAAGGTGGTGGAATAAAGGCAGGTAGGCTCATTTTGAAAGGTACAATCATTCAGTACAAATTGTGAATCTGCATCTCTAACTACACCTAGCACAGGCTGGGTCCCTATTCTGCTTTTCAACTGATCAGGAGTACTGTTCTGGCACCGCAGTGCCAATAGGGCTCTATTTTCCCTTTGTTGCACTACAAGTTTGCAGGAGCTCATTCCCTTGTATTTTATTTTGTAGGTGACTTTCTTGGTTTGCATTTATGGGCCCAGAGGGCTGCCAATCAATCAAAAGTTGCAGACCCACCCCTATCCCCAGGATTTGGGAGGGAAAGGGGGTGGTTTTCCTCTCAGTCTTAACAGCTACTCTATTGGAGAGGACGTGATTTAAGGTAGCCTATTCCTTCCTACTTGGAAAAAGGCATTAAATCTTATAGCTTTGCTGGGGTAACAGACCAGCTTTTGCTGGAGAAATACAGAACAGTTTCACAGCTTTTTGTGAAAGGATCATCTACAGTCCCAACAGCCTGGCTAATCGACAGGAACCTTGCCTGGTACAGGACATCTGGCTATCCATAACGCAGCTTGGAGTCGGAAGAAGGGGCCTCACACCAGCAAGATAAAGAAAGATTGCCCAGGGAAGGGTCATAGGATTTTCCCCAAAAGGAGAAGACCAGTATTGCCCAGTTTGCCGGCCCTGTTGCTGCAGACTGAGAAAGTCACCTGTTTGAAGCCTTCCAGTTTGTTAAGATTTAAGCCCAAATAAAGAACATTGTTAAACTTATATCAAGCCCCGAAGGACTTTATCATTGGGGAAACCAAGGGGTCCTTCCAGCTGAGGCACCCCGGCGTCCCGTTGGGCAAACAGAAGTCACATCCTAGAAACAGCCATTCTACGGGCCTAGTGTGCGACAGCACAAGTACCAAAGACCTTATTTTGATTAAGCTTGATTTTATTTCCTCTCATTGAATCCATTACGAACACCAGAAACCAAATTATCGTGGAAACAGTATCTCTGAAGCTGGGTAGAACAGATAAATAAAGGTCTCTTTCTCACTACATAATCAAAGTTGCTCACCATCCTATCAAGGAAGGCATGGCATTGATTTTGCAGGACCTGAGAAGGGCTGTTGATAGTTGAGTGTCTTGGAGGTCTCTCGTTCATAACCAACTTGAATGCAGCTAACAACAACATGAAAATGATAACATAACAACAGTAAACTAAATAATGTAAGAATAATATATAACTGAAGATAGTAGAGGGCATAATCTATATTTCTCCACACTCTTTGCTTTCTTTTCGACAGGTTTGATAGTATACTAAGGGCCCTTCCAAACAGGCCCCATATTCCAGGATCTGATCCCAGGTTTTCTGTTTACCCCAGATTACCTGGCAGTGCAGACTCATATAATCTAGTTTAAAGCAGAAAACCTGGGATCAGTTCCTGGGATATAGGGCTTGTCTGGAAGAGCCCTAAAAGTACATCAATTATGTAAGATGAATGCAGTTTAGCATTACTGTAACTACCATGGCTCAATGCTATGGAGTCCTGGGATCTATAGTTTGGTGGAGAAGGATAAAGGAGAGATAGCACAGCAGTAACAACAGCTGTGCTTGCAATCAGAAGGTTGCATGTCCGATTCCCGGGCTGGTCTGGACACTCAGATGTGAGCCCTGTTCACTGTTCACCTAACAGTTCGAAAACAGCCCAGCTGTGAATAGATAAACTAGGGACCAATAAGCGGGGAAGGATTTTTACAAAAAGGACTTTACAACGCCTGAATAAAAAAGAAAGATCGGCTGTCGGAAGGTGGAATGCGGAAACAGAAGCTCTCCATCATGAGGATGAAGCAACAGCACCCCCTTGTGACGTAATGACGTAACGACGTAATGGAGCAACCGCACCCTGTGACACAGTCAGAAGAAGAAAAAAATCCTTCTAAATTGTACATGTTGTATTGTAATTGTATGTCAACCGGCAGGGATTGTCTGCTGTATGTGTAATGTAATCCGCACTGAGTCCCCTTCGGGGTGAGAAGAGCGGAATATAAATAAAGTGTATTATTATATTATACATTTACAGCTTTCTTAATTCCATAGCTTTACTTTTGCAGCTTCTTGTGCCAACTAGTTTGTGGGCAGAGATAACAACACGAGAAAGGTATTATGGAACTTCAGGTGGTGATTCTCCCTGCAATTATGCAAACACACCTACCAGTACTTTGGTAAGTTATCTATCAGATAGAACTAAGGTTAAAACATAAGAGATGCTGAACTAATATTTTGAGAGAGCTCGCTCAAGTGGTGAAGGCTACAAGACTGCAACATGGCATTATTACACTCAAAAGTACATTGCAGTATCTTTTTTCAGGCATATGGTGCTATGATCCTGCAATGCCACATCTCACTTTCATACCAGAGTTAAGCAAGTATGCATACAAAATATTCCTTGCTACCACCCTAAGTTTATTCCCCTTAGAGTGGACTGCAACTTAGTTTTTGCCATATTCACTCTTGTCACTCCTTCCTTCCGTCTTTCCCCCTCTTCTGCCTTTGTTTCACTATGAACATTTTTAATACAAAACAATTTCCCTATACTTTCTAAACAACTAAGGTTGGTGATTGCAAGAACAAGGAAATCATGTGGCTCACTGAGCTTAATGGTAAACCAATGTTTACATAAATTCCACTGATTTTTTTTAGTGAGAATTTGCTAAAAGATCCTCTGAAGATGCCAGCCACAGATGTGGCCAAAACATCAGGAGAAAATCCTGCGAGAACATGGCCATACAACAGCGCAATTTGCTAAGGGTTTGCTATGTTTCTTTTCTTTTTTACAGTTTTGTTACAGTTTTTTTTATTTATTTATTTATTTTACTTCATTTATATTCCACCCTTCGCACCCCTCAGGGGACTCAGGACGGGTTACAATGTACACATTGCATTTAGACACACAAACAGAGAAGACAGACAGAGGCCATTTAACATCTGGCCACCAGGGGGAGCTGCCGCACTCCTTCATTCCTCAGCTTGTTTCCTGGAGATTGTTTTTTTAATGGCCTCGTAAATCAGTTAAATTTAGCCTCCCCACTAAGTGGTACCTTAATTTCCTACTTGACAGATGCAACTGTCTTTCGGGTTGCAAAGGTCGACAGCAGACTACACAATAGGTCAAGAGCCCACCTCGACCCAGGCAGGTCTTGAACTCATGACCTTCTGGTCAGTAGAGATCTTATGCAGCTGACACCCAGCCAGCTGCGCCACATTCCCGGAGAACATAGAAATGCGGGACCACTTTAACAACTACCATGTCAGAGTACACAGAGAAGCCACAGACAATTTCAACAGAAAGGAGGAAAACATAAAAATGAACACAATCTGGGTACCAGTATTTTTTAAAAACCCTGTAAACCATAACAGTAAATAAAGAACAACACTCAAAAATGGGAATTCCACACAAGAAATAATCAGGGTCAGCTAATCATCACCCAACAAAGGATTTCCCCAGGCAGTAAGAAGCCAGACACTGAAACTGATAGGCCACTACATTTATTTTATTTATTTATTTATTATTCAAATTTGTGAGTCGCCACTCCCGGGTGGCTCGAGGCGACTTACACCAAAATTCAGGATTAAAAACAGAATAAGAACACCATAAAACACATAAAAACACAGTAAAATACAATAAGTACGATACACAGCAAGCCGGTGGCACAGGTGTGTGTAACTACATCGGCATACACAATGCAAGGAGGCGGAGTAGCCTACAAATCTCAGCATTAATACCCAAAGGCCTGCCGAAACAGGAGGGTTTTGCACACCTTCCGGAATGTCACTAAGTCCGTAAGGACACGGACTCCGGAAGGCAGTGTGTTCCACAGGGTGGGGGCAATTATTGAGAAGGCCCTCCTTCTTGTGGCCGTCAGATGGTATATTTTAGTGCCGGGCACCTCTAGAAGTTGACCCACCTCTGAACGTAGTGGCCTAGTGGGACAGTATGGGATAAGGCGGTCCCTAAGGTACACTGGCCCCAGACCATTCAAGGCCTTAAAGGTCAGTACCTGCACTTTGAAGGTGATCCGGTGTTCCACTGGTAACCAGTGCAGCTCCCGCAAGACAGGTGTTATGTGGCTGGTCGTCACGACGCCAGCCAACAGTCTAGCTGCCGCATTCTGGACCAGCTTCAGTTTCCGGATCACCGACAAAGGAAGGCCAACATAGAGAGCATTACAGTAGTCCAGTCTCGAGATGACCATGGCTTGTACCACTGTGACTAGGTCGTGGCGGGAGAGGTAGGGAGCCAGCTAATCAAGGTGGCCAATTGAAACATTCACACCTGCCTCAAACAGACAAGAGTTGTTTCTCCGACCCTGGACATTCCACAGATATATAAACCCATTTTCCTAGTTTCCAACAGACCTCACAACCGCTGAGGGTGCCTGCCATAGATGCAGGCGAAACATCAGGAGAGAATGCTTCTGGAACATGGTCATACAGCCCGGAAAACTCACAACTTGTGATTCAGGTCATGAAAGCTTTCGCCAATACCTAGTACCCCAAATGTTAGTGGATAATATTTGTCATGTATTTAACCCAGCCTCCTCAGTCTATGTTGGGTGGATGTGTAAACTCTGGAAGCAAGGCTTCAAGCCTGTGATTCAACTTGCAGGAGGAGGAATATCATGCTCCTTTCAGCAGTGTTGCTCTAACAGGGTTCTTTTCTTTTTCGTAACTTCTGTGAAGTGCCTGGACGGTGTTAAAGAGCGCTGCTTTGTGAAGCCTGTAGCACTCTCTCTTTTCCCTAAAGAAAGGAAAAGAAAGCAGGCATTATAAGCTGGGGGTTCCAGCAGAGCAGTGCTCTTCATTTTGTTTGTTTTCCTCTTCTGGGTGGTAGAGGTAGGAAGCAGTTTGGTTACGCCTTTCATTTTAATGCAAGGTCAAAAGGACACTTGGTGGCACATAATCAATATATGGACTAATGTACAAGATACATGATTGTGCAGCTGACATGATCACTTGTATTTGACTGTTAAATTTCCAGTAGGTTAGGTCAGCCCCCCTTTGATGGATTTTGCCTGAGCTAAGGCACCAGACACCAGCTTCAGCATCTTCTTCAGTATGCGCACATAATTCATATGCAGGCTAATTCTCCCTAGATTCGAACCTGACGGTCTTCAGTCCTGCCAGCACAAGGGTTTAACCCAGTCATTCCCAAAGTGGGCATTACCACCTCCTGGTGGGCGCTGCAGCAATCCAGGGGGGCGGTGATGGCCACACGTACATTTGGGGGGGTGAAAGCATGGCTGAAATCATTGGGTTGCTGTAAGTTTCCCAGGATCAACAAGAGGAGTCGATTGGCAATTTCAGAGGGGTCGCGGCACCGCCTCATTTAGCCCCGTCCACTTTGCCTCCCCAAAATGGCCCTTGGAGGTCTCTTGCAACCATAGGATTCTATTATTATTATTACTAGCTGTACCCGGCACGCGTTCCTGTGCCCTATTTAGGAGATGCGAGAAAGTCTGAGTATGTAAGGGTTGGAATTGTTGTTAGTGAATTGGGTGTTTTATGTTTGTGCCTCAGCTCTTTGCCTGCAGTCCTTCGGGTTTGACTTGTACCATGGCCAGGACGGATCAGCTTGGGGAGGGCTTGTCCTGTCAGGGGATCTCTATCTTCACAGGTTCGTCCAGTGTCTGTTGGGGGACTGTTAAAAATCCTTTCTGTATCCTTTTTAGCCACCTTTCTCAAGATCTTCATGTCTAGCTTACTTTCTGCTCCTCTCTTTTTCAAGATGTCCTGCTCTGTGTCTTTTGCACCCATTGGTCGATGTCCGATGAGGCTTTCCCCATCATGGTCTTCTGATTTGAAAGTGTTGGAGGAAGCTGTGGCACTCATCTGACAGTTTGTTATGGGTCGGAATGTTCATGTTGGCTGGCCAGTACAGCAGTTATGCAAATCCGCCCTTATTGGCAGCCAATCATGTTGTCAGAATGTAGAGGCTGGGGGAGTCTTTGGCAGCCCTGGTGGATGCTGGGAAATGTAGTTTTTTTAACTCGTTGTTTTGGGGGCCTTTTAGGTTTTGGGGGGAAAGTTTCTTTGCTACAAACGTACCTTGCTTGAGGCCTATTTCTGTTGGCAAGTTTTGTGTTTCTGCGTTGTAAGGTTTCTCTGTTTCAGGTAGTCTTCACATGACGACTGTTCCTTTATATATATAGATTATTATCATTGAGAGTCTGAATGACCATCTGTTTGGTTGTGCTTTTCCCTTATGGCAGAAGGAGGTTGGAATGGGTGGCCCTTGGAAGTCTCTTGCAACCATAGGATTCTATTATTATTATTATTATTATTATTATTATTGAGAGTCTGAATGACCACCTTTCAGGAGTGCTTTTGATTGTGTGTTTGCCTTTTGGTAGGAGGTTGGACTGGATGACCCTTGAAGGTCACTTGCAACTACAAATGATGAATTGGAATCTAAATTCAAAAGCGGCTACCAAGAAATGTGAGTAGATCAATAGGTACTGCTCCAGTGGGAAGGTAGCAGCACTCCATGCAGTCATGCTGACCACATAACCTTGGAGGTGTCTATGGACAATGCCGGCTCTTCAGCTTAAAAATGGAAATGAGCACCACCCCCTGGAGTCGGACACGACTGGACTTAATGTCAGGGAAAACCTTTACCTTTACCCTACCATTATTAAATACAACATTTTTGAAATCGACTAGGCTAAAATTTCAAATAATCAACATGAGGGTACAATCCACTGGAAAGTTCTTCTGTGTGAGCATCATCCAGAGAGATGAAAGACACAAATAATGCTTATTTACTTCATGTGTGATTGGCATTACAATCTACTAGTGGAGTGCATCCATTATTCTTAGAGATGATTAAAGTATGAATTAATAGATCACAAGTGTTTCAAATTTCATTATGGGTTCATTGAACATTTCAAATGTGATCCTACACCTTTCCAGGCTTTCCCATTATTGTTGTAGGAAGATGTCTTGCTTCCCTCCCTCAAATGTTCTTTTAAGACTTGCTTTCCAACCTTCTTTTATTGCTTTTGAAGGGACCTCGGTTAAGTTCCGATTTACTAAAGAAAAGACAAATGAGTAGCTTGTCCTGAAATGTAAGTGCTCCTGATGAAATGATGGGAGGGAAAATAAATATTATCATAGATAAAACTATATTTTCATATGTTGCATCTGTTACTGAATACTTCGTTCCATTGGCTAGACTCTGGGCAAAACGCACACCCATGACTGTAGCTGTTGAATAATGTTTAAGCATTTTCCGTATACCTTCTTTTCTTTCACTGCGGGTATTAACTCTGAGGAACAGAGATCTTCAAGTATTCCAGATGGTAGCATAAATTTTTTCAGGTCAACTGATATTAAAAATAGATAATAGCTCAGACCTCGGGAGTCTCTGCAGAAAGACTAAACAGTCACAATGGGGAATATCTCTGTTTTGGTTTTCTTTATGAGGTTTTATGTACTCAGCTGTTTCTCAACCAGGCTCTTGGTGCATAGAGACCCTGCTCATTCTAAATTCCAGTTCCACCTCGCTTCCTATCCTTTATACTTTTTAAGCCCCATGCCACACAAGTCAAGAGAATCCCATCCACACAGCTGTGCCACAGGCCCCTTGTGTGCTCTCCACTGGCTGTATTGCTTCCCTTCACTTCAGAGCACTTATACTATTGATAAATGAGTTCTTGAATAACCACTCTGGCACACATTCTTTGGAAATGTTGTACAACTTTTGGCATCTCTTTTCTTGTTAATGAATGGAATCACAGTGAAACGCCATCAATAAAATGCCTTAATAAACTACTTGAAGGGGAAGGGAAGTTCGCCTGGGTGGAACAATGCATTTAATCACATGTGTCATTCTATTATTTTAGATATATTTCAATCCAATAGCTTACATTTAATATGCCATCCTTGAGTTATGGAAGGAAAGGTTGACTTTCCTACATTTGTAAATACAGTCAGTTCTCTGTATCCGTGTTTTTCAACCTTTTTTGAGCCGCGGCACATTTTTTACATTTACAAAATCCTGGGGCACACCACCAACCAAAATGACACAAAATGACACTCTAACACAGTAATACATATAGTTTTTAAATGTATTTATACACTCAGTGTGAAACCTGGGCCTGTTTCAATAGGATTTGTAGTTGCTGGGAGATATAGTTCACCTGCAATCAAAGAGCATTCTGAATTCCACCAATGATGGAATGGAATCAAACTTCCCACACAGAACTCCCATAACCAAGAGAAAATACCGTAAGTTTGGTGGGCATTGACCTTGGGTTTTGGAGTTGTAGTTCACCTATATCCAGAGAGCACTGTGGACTCAAACAATGTTGGATCAGGACCAAACTTGGCATGAATACTCAATATGCCCAAATATGAAAACAGATGGAGTTTGGGGAAAATAGACCTTGACATTTTGGCATTACAGTTTCTGGGATTTATAGTTCACATGCAATCAAAGAGCATTCTGAAACCCAAAACAAGGCCTGCTCCCCTTCCTTCTTCTCACCCTCCCATCGTGTGTGTGTGTGGGGGGGGGGGGGCTGTAGCACCGCACACGCTTCCCGTCCGTTCTTTTTATTTATTTATTTGAGGCTCCTCCACTGCGCTACAAAATGCCACCAGCGAGAGCGCAGCGAGAGGAACCGCTTCGCCCCTTCCTCGTCTCGCCCTATCAGAAAACAGGAAGCGCCGGCACAAAGCATGGCAAACCACTGCCACTCAAAGCGGGCCTGGCCCCGCCCCTTCATTCCCTCCGCCTGCACGTGCGTGACTCCACCCCTACCCTGCCCCACCCTCGCGCCGCCTCCTCCTCCTCCTTCGCGCTTACCGGCCTATAGCCAGCCACCAACAGCTCCTGCAGCAGCCGTGACGGGACTCCTTTGCCTCGCTTTCTTCCAAGCTGCCTCCCTCTCCTTCGGTCTATGTCCTAGCAATCTTTAAACCAAGGCCTTTGACTATCGCTTGCACTCGACACTAAGAAGGGGAAGTAAATAAGATTTGCATAAGGGGAGGGGGGAACCTCGGGGAAAGGCGTGGTGTGCAGTTCTTCCTACCTTCCTTCCTTGCACACGCCAGAGTGCGCACTCGCAAAGCATGCTAGGAGGTTCCAATTTCCCAAGGCACACCTGAGGGTCACTCACGGCACACTAGTGTGCCGCGTCACACCGGTTGGGAAACACTGCTCTATATCCACAGATACATCCATGGATTCAAAAAAATCCCCAAGGCTAAGCTTGATTTTGCTATTTCACATATGATACACCATTCTACTATGCCATTGTATATAATACCTCTCCGTTGGCACCCCCTTGTCGTGAGGGAGAGGCTTGTGTACCCTAATGAAGTTGTGAGCTATGCTGGCGGTGGCAAAATAGTCCCCAGTAGGGCCTCCCATGCCAGACAGGTCACAACCGAAGGGTCTGACAAAGAGCGTCAATGGGCAGGACGGGCTCTCTAACCTTTTGGCAACCATCCTAGGAGAAGGCAAACTCTAATTTCAAACCCGTGCTCGTTTAAGGTAAACCCTCTAAGAGAAGGAAACTCAAACCAAACCTACGACCTGAGTCCGCTAATGAGGGGGAGGTAACACGAACCTCAATTAGCTCCAAATTTGACCGATTTACATTATTGGACACAGAAGCTGTCCGTAAGATTCTATCTACAGCAAGACCGACTACCTGTTCCTTGGATTCTTGTCCTTCTTGGTTGGTCAAGGATTGCCCAGAGGCTGCCACGGTCAGCTCATGAGAATCTTCTCTATGTCCCTGGCCCTAGAGAGGTCCGTTTGGAGTCCACAGGACAGAGATCCTTCTCAATCACAGCCCCAATCTTGTGGAACTCCCTACCGCCAGACCAAAGAGCCACTCCCAATCTATATACATTTTTTAGGGGCACTTAAGACATGGCTCTTCAGAAGAGCCTATGATTGTTAAGTAACAAGCTGTGACTATGTAACCTGTTTATTTTAATTGTGTAAGTCGCCCTGAGCACCTTTGGTGGAGGGTGACTCATAAAAAATAAAGTTGATTGATTGATCTACCTTGTATGATAGGTCCTTTATGATTCTGCGCTGGCATGCTGGCACTAAAATAGTATCAGGAAGATGAAATTATTCTTGTCTCCCACCTTCCCCCTCCCTATTTGTGAGCTGTTAAATTTAAAATTAGCAGTCATGTTTGGCTTTTTAAAAATTAACAATTTCTAGAACTATTTTTTTTAAAAAAAATAATTATAAAATTTTGGAGCATGTGGAATAGCAGTGTTGTGTAATAAAGTCCTCTTTCCAAACTAGTCCAAATTTACTGTCTCCCACTCCATCTCTACAAACCTCTAATCCTCTGTTTCAACTTCCTTATCTCTCTCGTCACTCTTTCTTGATAAACTTCAACAAATGCGCAACAGCAAGAACCAGAATGAAGAGTAAGACATAAAAGGCTACATCCTTAGGAACAGCTGGTGATGGGGTGTTAACACTTACCCCCTGCAAGGAACCCTTTTACCCCATGTGAGAGTTGGCATTAATCAAAACATTTCAAGGCAGATGGAGATGCTGGAAGCTTGCAAGTCCATAGCATTTCCAGCTGTGTTTGACAGCCTAATGCAGGCTGGAATGGTCTCGGAAGGTCTTCTCCCTGCCAGATAAGGCTATTATTTTCAACTAGGCAACATGGAAACTAGTAATCCCAGGGTCCCTAGCTGTAATGTGATTTCCCCAAAATCCCCAAGCCTGCATAGGTGGAGGAGATTGGTTTGCTGGCCTCCGTTGGGAGAGGCCAGTTTGAACTGATGTCAGATAAGCCATGTGAAGGCGTGGCTAATGCCACCTGTGTATAAGACTTTAAGTTGCAAGGTTTAAACTATTGGATTATGTTTCAGCTAGTCTGTTTAGTGTTGTTAAGTTTTGGTTGCATTGATTGGTTCTTTAGAGCTGTCAATCATCATTAAGTTTGTTTTTTCCTCCCCCTTGAGACTTTGGAAATCTAGCTTTCTCTTTAGATTTTGCCTGCATCTCTACAGAAGAGGACATGTTAGAGGGTTTGCCAGCCAGGCCTCAGTCAGGCATTCTCTAGCACCAACTCTTTATATCTTGGATTCATTCTGCATATTCAGCACACCTGGATGGGACTGTGGAATCTCAAGCGCCTTCAACTAGTCATTTGGCACCAAGAGGAAAGCTCTGTGCCTTCAATATAGGCCATTTGACTGGGGCTAAGAGAGTTCTCACCTCAAAGCCATTGAGAGAGAGAGAGAATTTGGAAAGCCATCCGGCTGAAAGCTTCCTGGACCCAAACAACTAAAGAACTGTAATGTATATTTCATTTTACCCCTGTTTGGAGAACTAAGTTTAATACCTCAACAAGATATCTCCTTTTGTGAACAATAAAGCCTGTTTGAATTATCTAAAGTGACTGGTTTGGTCCTTTTGAGTTCCAGTTCTCTATGGGAAGGCAAGAAGAAGTCCCCTGGGAAGAGATGTCACGTCCTTGTTCCTATTCTAAGTCAAAGATCCCAGGCGCGTCTTCACAAGCCATGTCTGACATAGGGGAGGAAAGGGGTCTGGTTTCCCATCTCTTGGATCTGCCTTGAGGTTGGCAGAAGCATTATAGGCTTGGAGGTTTTGACAGGAATGATAAAAGTGGCATTTTTTCTGCTATTTTTTGCTTTGTTTTTAGTGTTATAATTGTAGAAATGTAATTAGTTAAAGGACATTATCACACATTTTTTATCCAAGTTGCAACCTCTTTGCCCATGGATTGAAGCAGATCCTATCACATGATGCCTCCTCCTATTCAAAAGAGTTTCATAGGCAAAGCAGTAGCTTTAAAAAAAACTGGGAACCTCTATATTTATCGTTTGCTGAAGTTCATTTTGTTTCTGTGCAGTGGGACAGACCTGCTTGTAGGAATCAAACCACTGGTTAAATGCATTCAGTTACACTGGGGCATACTCCAGGAGATAATAAAGGTACTTACAGTCCCAAGTTGCACCTGATATAGGGATGAATCAGTCTTATAAGGATATGTCAGTCCATCAGTCTCACAATGTTTTCATAAGTTGAATAGTTCAGTTATGGATCGTGCGCTGTATATATCTCGATAAATCAAAATGGAGTTAGTCCTGTCTTTTGATTATAATCCAAATGAAAACTTAGGAAATCCACATCGTGGAGCCTCACATTAGAGTGAGCATCTGGTGCTAGTAACTGTAATCCATGTATCTGCAGCTGCTAAGAGCTGTAGGAAGTCTGTGGTTGTTCAATCTTGTCCCCGCGAAAATGCAGATTATCCTGGTACCAACGCATCAAATAAAAACCCAAAGATTCATCCACCCTAGGTCTGGATATCAAAGACTCGTAGCAAATGTGCTTCAGATTTAAAGGGCTGTAGACAATAGTAACACTATGCACGGAACGGAGGCTGTAGCCGTTCCCATAAAGCGCAACCACAAGTGTGTTCCAAACACTCAACTGAAGCCAAAATCGCCAAAGGGGAAAAGATGGACAGGATCCACCACGTTTCGCTCAAAACTGAGCTTCCTCAGGGCGTTAGATGGTAAGGCTTCAATAATGGTTGATCAATCTATCAAGAAGTAAGTATCCATGAACATCACTAATGTTAATGACTGCAAATACGGACCATTAAGAAATCATAAGAAAATATATAAAATGACAAATAAAATAAACAGAATAACATCACATAGTAAAATCAACACACGGGCGGGCCAAGTGTATGGAATGAAATGTTAGAAAAGTTAGGAGCACAAAGTGTATTTGTAAGAAAGGAGCACAAGAAGGAGGAGCAGTGGGGTTAGGCCTTTATAAAGGGTTAGCTGCTTTATTATGAGGGAGAATTGGAGATGGGAACAAACGATGAGTTGGGTGGTCACTCTCCAAAGGCACATCGGAAGAGCCAGGATTTTAGCTCTTTCTTGAAGGCTGCTAGGGTAGGGGCTTCTTTCATCTCCCCAGGTAGTGAGTTCCAAAGGCGGGCGTCCACAGCGGAGAAAGCTCTCTCCCTTGTACCTACAAGTCGAGCCTGTGATAAAGGAAGGGGTGAAAGAAAGGCCTCTCCGGAAGATGGAAGCGATCGTGCAGGATTGTGGTAGAAGCGGCGGTCACGAAGGTAGGAGGGTTCCGAACCGTTTAGGGCAGGGCTGCCCAGGAAGTCGATTACGATCGACTGGTCAATCCCAGGACCGAAGGAGGTCGATCCCAGCCAGATGGGGCACTTCTAGAGGGGGCTGAGCCATGCCGCACCAAGCCCCGCCCCCTCCTCCAGCTTCAGCACTACCAGAGCTTCTCCAGGCTTGAGGAGGGTAGTGCCAAGCCAGTAGTGGCTAGTTATGCGACCACTGGCTTGGCACTACCCTCTTCTAGCCTGGAGAAGCTGTGGTAGCGCTAAGGCCAGAGGGGAAGGGGCGGAGCCAGGCCATGCCAAGCCCTGCCCCCTCCCCGGCTTCAGCGCTACCACAGCTTCTCCAGCCTTGAGGAGGGTAGTGCCAAGCCACTAGTGGCTAGCTATGCCAACACTGGCTTGGCACTACCCTCCTCAAGCCTGGAGAAGCTGTGATAGAGCTAAAGCCAGAGGGGGGAGGAGCCAGGCTGCGCCAAGCCCCAACCCTCCCCCTGCTCCACCCTGCTTCTCTCTCGGTAGATCTCTCTGACTTGATTTTATTATAAGTAGCTCGCATGCTGAAAAAGTGTGGGCACCCCTGGTTTACGGCTTTATAGGTGATGACCTGAATCTTGAATTGGGACCGGAAGATGAACGGCAGCCAATTGAGCTCCTTAAACAAGGGGGTTGGTCGCTCCCTGTAAGTCGCCCCAGTTAGAAGTCTCTTAGTTTTTTGCTACTTGGCAGGAATACATCCAGCAGTTCTTCCTGAGCTGCAGGCTCCTTTTCTCCTAGCTGCTTTCCTTGAAGGGGGCTATTTTTCAAATTGGGCAATAGAAGTTTGGCAGAAGACGCGTCAAACTCTATTCCTCATCTACCAGACTTCTGGGTTTCAGTGCCAGCTGCTCGTAAGGGAATATTTATATTCTTGCACACTGCTGTAATCTGAACAATTAAATTGATCTGAATACATATGGCAAAGGCACATTCCATTTTTTGTGTTTTCAAACCAATTATATGTGGATTATTCTGTATTAATAAAATTAACACAAACTGTAAAATCATATGGGGGATTACTTGCCAAAAGATATAGTCACAGCTGCCAACTGCACAGCTTTAAAAGGAGACTGGATAATGTAATTGAAGAGGGTCTGCTCTGCTGTGTCCAAGGCAAACTCTTCCTCCCTGATATACTTGAGTGTAGATACATGGACTCGGGGCCCAAACCGGATTGGTGGCTTGCTCATAAGGTTCTGTTCTGAAGCAGAGCTCCACTGTGACGGTGCGGTGAGCGCCACTTGCATGGAAAGTCTTGAGTTCTTAAAGGTTTGCTTTGTTAAAGTGTGTTTTTACAGCCTGCATAGTTTGCAAGAGTCTAGTTGCACTGATTGGTCCTTAGCACCAGGAATGTGGCGCAGCTGGCTAAGTGTCAGCTGCATAAGATCTCTCTGACCAATAGGTCATGAGTTCGAGGCCTGCCCAGGTCGAGGTGGGTGCTCGACCTTAAGTGTAGCCTGCTGTCGACCTTTGCAGCCCGAAAGACAGTTGCATCTGTCAAGTAGGAGATAAAGGTACCACATTAAGTGGGGAGGCAAATTTTGACTGAATTATGAGGCCATTAAAGAGAACTCCAGGAAATGCTAAGGAATGTGGAAGGAACAACAAAGGACGCTGAGAGATGAGGTGTGTGTGAGCTCCCCCTGGTGGCCAGAATTTGCCTCTGTTCATTTATATGTGTGTACTGTGTACTGTGTGTACTGTGTATGTGGAAAACGGCAGGGATTGTCTGCTAAGTATGTGTACCTGTAATCCGCTCCGAGTCCCCTTCGGGGTGAGAAGAGCGGAATATAAATAAATAAAATAAAATAAAATAAATAAATAGCACCTGCTAATCATCCTTAGCAGAGCCCAATTCAGTTTGTTCCACCCAGTACTGTAGCCTGGATTTTAATTGGGGGGGGGGGGGGGGGTCTGAGTGAGAGAGGATCTACCTTAGCAAACCTTTTGTATCGTTGTCCCAATGCCCCCATACATATGGGATATATTGAGGATATTCAAATCATGTTATGAATACACATAACAGTTTAAATACTGTACCAGTAAGGCCGTCTCGTGGACCACCCTGAGAATTTCGGGCTCAGCCCCCCCCCCTCAACTGCATGCCTGGTTCCACCTCTTTTTCCAGGGATCTGGGAACAAGCTACTTTTATATTTCAGGGACTATCAGGACCCCTCCTGTAAGGATGTGTTTAAAGGGGTTCGCCAGACCAGACTCTTGGTCAGGCCATCTGTCAATACCAGTCTGATTTCCTTGGAATTCAATCAGAAGGCTCAGCATATCGGAAGGCTGAGTAACTCTGGGGAGTTCCAAGCGCCTCCAAACCAGTCGTTTGGCCTTTAGAGGAAGACTCCGTGACTTCAAGTTCGGCCATCTGGTTGGGGCTGCGAGTGTTCCTACCTCAAAGCCATTGGAAGAGAAAGGACTCAGAGAGCCTTCCGGCTAAAGCTTTGTGGACCGAAACAGTAAAAGGAACTTTAAAGTAAGAACTTTTCTACCTCATTTTGGAGACTATATCATCAGTTATTATTTTGTGGAAATTAAGCAAAGTGCCTAAGTGAAGTTAACTCATGTAATGGACAATAAAGCATTTGAGTTAACCAAAGTGTTCAGTTTAGTCCTTGGAGCCCTGAGCCTTTAAAGGGAGGCAAAAAAGCAATCCCCTGGGATAGGCCACGTCCTTGCCCTTTCACAAGGCATTGTTACCCCGGGAGCGATGGCACATCCACTCCCTCATCTAACTGAATTAAAATTGTTGCATATTTCCCACACACATTAAGAGTGTCTGGGTTATTTATTTATTTATTAGATTTATACACCACCACTCCCAGAGGCTCGGTGCAGTTTAAAGCAATATGCAAATACACAGAAGATAGCAATATAATAAAACAGTAAAAACACAATAAAACCAGGTAAAATGCAGGTAAAAATTATAAGCCTTCAAAAGTTGCCTAAATAAGTGTGTCTTACACGCTCTGCGGAAGCTGTACAAATTTCGCAGCGCTCGTGTCTCTGGTGGCAGGGCATTCCACAATGTTGGAGTGATGATACAAAGGCTCTTCACCTGGTGGATGTCAAGTGGAAGGATTTTACACTAGGAATGTTCAGCAGATTCATGTCTTCTGAGCGTAGTGATCTCGGAGGGTTATATGGAATCAGGCGATCCCGCAGGTACACTGCTCCCAGACCATATAAGGCCTTGAAAGTAAGAACGAACACCTTGAAAGTGATCCGGAATTCAATTGGCAGCCAGTGCAGGTCTTGCAGGATCAGTGTTATATGGCAGGTCACGGGCTCCCCAGGCTGCAGAATTCTGCACTAGCTTAAGTTTCCGGATCGCAGTCAAGGGTAGGCCAATGTAAAGAGTGTTACAGTAGTCAAGTCTTGAGATGACCGTGGCTTGGAGTACCATGGCTAGGTTATTAGGGACAGGGGGCCAAACGCTTTGCCTGTCGTAGATGGAAAAACACGATTATGCTGACAGTGAAGATTTGAGTCTCCATTGACAGCAGAGGGTCCAAATGGACCCCGAGGCTTTTTATTGATGATGACGGGCGTAGTGCCTCGCCATCCATGTTCGGCAGTTGGATTTCCCTATCGCCAGGACGACCCAGCCAAAGGATTTCCGTCTTCGCCGCATTCACCTTCAACCTGCTGGCTCGCAGCCATCTAGTAACGGCTTCAAGGCACAGATGGAAATTATTGGGTACAGAGTCCGGCCGGCCCTCCATCCTCAGAATGAGCTGAGGTTAGAAATGTGTTCAATGAATTCTATCAAATGCAATCCAGAATTTATGTAAAACCTCTTTACCAAAAAAAGGGGAACATGCACATGCAGTCACGCCACTTGGAAATGTCACAATTCCTTAGCATATTTGTGGTTTAAGTAGGGGTTATTTTCAATCTTAATGCTATTAATGTAACCCTTAGGCATGGTTTAGAATCCTAAAATGGCGATTCTTATATCAAATGGGGGGGGGGGGATTTTTTTTATTAGTAAAAGAAAGACTTACAAAAAATTTCCCAAAAATTTCGGAAATGTAACTTAAGTACTAACGAAATTCGTTAGTAATTCGTATGCCAGAGCATGCGCATTCCAGATGGTTTTGGCCTACAACTCCCAGAAATCCTAACAGCTGGTAAAGGGGCTGGGATTTCTGGGAGTTGTAGGCCAAAACTTGAATAAACCACACTGAATTCTAGATGGGACTCTCCACACAGGAGGGAGGGAGGGAAGGAGGGAGGGAGGGAGCGGGTATTCTATTCTTGGAAGCAGCAAAAGAAAAGGAGGAGGAGCCCCCCCTCGCTCCTCGCTGCCTCTCTCTCACCCCGATCCCGAGGGAGCGAGGGCCCAAGTTTGCCCAGGCTGAGAGGAAAAGGAAGAGGCCTGAGGCTGTGAGGAATGGTGGGAGTTGAAGTCCAAAACACGTACCTGGAGGGCTGAAGTTGGCCCTGCGATGGGGCATGGCAGAGCAACGGGGAAGAGAAGCATCTGAGAGAGCGCAAGGGAGAGAGAGGAGGAGAAGCGTGTGTGTGGGTGTGTGCAGCTGGCCCCTGCGATGGGGCATGGCAGCAGAGCATCGGGGAAGAGAAGGAGGGGGGGGGGAGAGCCTGGAGGAGAAGCGTGTGTGTGTGTGTGTGTGTGTGAAGCAGGCCCCTGCGATGGGGCATGCATGGCAGCAGAGCAACGGGGAAAAGAAGGAGGGGGGGGAAGCCTGGAGAGAGAGGAGGAGAAGCGCATGTGTGTGTGTGTGTGTGTGAAGCAGGCCCCTGCGATGGGGCATGGCAGCAGAGCAACGGGGAAGAGAAGGGGGGAAGCCTGGAGGACTACACTTTCCAGAATGCATTGCCTACCTAGCAGCAGCGTCACTTCCAGTTCCCCATAGAAATGCGGGAAAAAGAAGAAGCTGAATGAAGGCGGGAAGGAAATGAGGGGGAGAAGACCGGGAGAAGTGAGTAGTACAATAATTAATTAATTAATACTTAAGAATTTATTACGATCATAACGCAAATTGTTGGCCTCAAGGACCATAAAAGGAAGTCTACTTCCGGGATCGCGGTAGCGATCCGTAAAACCTCAAAAGTCCCATTACATACAAATCTCTTACGAATCCTTTTAATTTCCGTTTCATTTTTCTCATGCCTAGTAACCCTTCCTTGATCTGAAGCACCTTTCAAGGATTCACCAAAGATAAGAGAGAGATTTAAGAGACTCTGGGGGGTGGTGCAAATATTAGTTGCTACTAGCTAAACTTAATGGGGCAAGATTTAGCACACATTCATGACACCTGAAATCTAACATGTGCACTAGAGGAGAACGAAACCTTTAAACAGTTATTCCCTATTAACTCCATGTGCAAGAAACAGCACGTGTCTCCATTCAGCTGCAAACCTTTCTTGCCATACCAGGATAGCTATGAAGCGTAGACGGCTCCCCATTAAAGGCAGTGAGGCGCAGACAATGTGTTACTTCAAATGCAGATGATCTAAATGCTTATGCGCTCCTATAAAACTCAAGGATTATGGTACCAGGCAAATACCACCTACAATACGTACACAGGAAACAGGGTGTTGTGTTATGCTTCAATTTGCTTTATATTTTGATACCAGGGTCTATATTTTGACTCCAGAGTGTGATGACTATATAACTTCACACATGCATTTCATCTGTCCTGTTGAGGCACATTATTTTAAGGGTGACAATAACTTGGCTATAAATGAGGTGAAACCATTGTGATGATAAATGGGATTTTCTCTGAGGGGGGAATTTATATCTTGGGAATATACTGTGGCAAGACCACACACCTCTGCATAACCAAGCCTGTGAGCTTTACAACACATTACAAATACACCTATTGAGGCAGATGGCAATAAACAATGTGATCACTTGACTTCGGTAAACAAGTGGTTTTAGTGTGGCGCATTTGAATTCATAATAGTCTTCACTGCAGCTTTTGTATGTCTTACTTGTCAGATGGTTAACAATCTGAGAGCTTTTTGGATTGAAGAGGGATGGTGTTGAGGGTCAAATTTCCATGGGTAGCAAGGACTGAGACTCCTTGTCTTCATTGAACATGGGCTCAGGCTGTATGGCAGCAGTCTTTAAAATGATTTACAATGCTGCTGGCTGGAAACCTGTATCAGCTTATATTAAACTAAGTAGTTAGCTAAGCAACTTCTGACCCATCCCCTCCAAATCCGATCGAAGCATCATTCAGGCATGCTGTGAATGTTAGCTGAGTGACCTCCCTTCTCACCATGCAGCTGATACCACATAAAGTAGGCTAGGACTGAGTTACAATCAGGGCCAGACCTAGGTAATTTTAAATGGTAAGCAAACAGTATTTTGGCGCCCCCCAAACAATCACCGAAATAGATAGATAGATAGATAGATAAAGGAGGACCCGTCATTGAACGACTGACAGAGACAGAGAAACCTTCCAAGCAGGGCCGTAGCCAGGATTTTGTTTCGGAGGGGGCTGAGTTTGGTTCGGGGGGGGGGGGGCTGAGAGTGGGTGGAAGAGGGTCTACCCTAGCAAATCTTTTGTATTGTTATCCCAATAACCCCATTAATGTGGGATATAATGAGCATGGTGATCAAATCATGATATGAATAAACATAACAGTTTAAATAATGTACCAATAAGGCCCTTTCGCGGACCACCCTGAGAATTTCGGGGGGCTGAAGCCCCCTTAGCCCCCCTGGCTTCCAAGGCAGAGACATCAAACTTGCCAACAAAAATAGGCCTCAGGCAAGGAAGGTTTTTAGCAAAGAAACTTCCCCCAAAACCTAGAAGACCCCCAAAACCATGATTTAAAAAACTACATTTCCCAGCATCCTCTGCGGCAGCCAGCGAAACCCATTGGCCAACATCGGCCCACACAAAATGCAGGGAGGCTGAGTAACCATAGTAATGCTGGGCAGAGCCAGCCAAGGCTAGGATAGAATGCTGAGTGATTTCAGTTTAGTCAGTTGGTGTTTGAGGGTTAAACTGTCAAGGCCAAGATCTAGGAGGAGACAAATAGGGCACCAGGGACACGGGCACCACTGACAAACACATACCCCCAGAATAACACAAACTTGCAAAACCCACAAAAAAAATCCTGCAACACAGCCCCCCCCAAATACACAACAAACACACTGGCCATAGCAACCCCCCCTCCACATCACAACCAGGACACAGCCAGACTAAGACACCTATGTCACCACAACACACACAAAAAATACACCTCACAAATACCTAACAACTTCCCCAACAAAAACCCAGGACTGCACTCACTACTCACCACCACACACACCTCCAAATACACACATGTCCCAGGCACAATACTCCAGCAATTCCTACCCACACAACACAACACAATTTCCTATCACAACTCATCCCCCCAACCTTACGGGACCCCGCACACACAACACCTACCACCACCACAAACAAAAAACAACTCCACCTATACTGCAACCACAACACAACACAACACTGCACTGATACTCTACAAACACACACAAACACCCAAAACACCCCACCCACACAAGCATTCCACAACGTACTACCACCCACAATGCCACCACACACCCACTAACTCACCAAAAAGTAATACCTACACACAACACAATGCGCACAGAACACAACCTTGCGTCTACTGCTCAACCCTTTTGTATGCCATTCCTTCCTTCCACACAGACATAAGCTGACCCAAAAGACAAGCCATGCCTTATAAAAATAACAGCATCGGACGACACACTCGCAACGCTACATACATCAAACAACAAAGGGCAGAACAAACGCCAGAACAGAAAGACACTGCACTACACTAGCTTTTGCCATCACCAGAAACAAGGCTCAAGGACAAACACTACAAATCTGTGGCATAGACCTTGACACAGAATGCTTCTCCCACGGACAACTCTACGTAGCGTGCTCCAGAGTTGGGAAACCACAGAACCTCTACATCAACACAGCAGACGGAAAGACAAAAACATTGTATATCCACAAGCTCTGCAGAACGCCAGGAACACCACACACCGACAACTCCACAGGACTTCAACATCCCACCCACCAGAATAACCCACAACGACACAGCCATGACCCCACCAAGACCATAAGTAACATCAATTCCAACCCTTACATACTCAGACTTTCTCGCATCTCCTAAATAGGGCACAGCAACGCGTGCCGGGTACAGCTAGTATATATATATGGTGCATAGACAAATTTGGGCCTTCCTACTGGCTGTTTGGAATTGTGGGAGTTGAAGTCCAAAACACATGGAGGGCTGAAGTTGGCTCATGCCACACACGCTCGCGTGCACACACACACACACACACATATATTCCTTCCCACCATTTTCCCTGCTCTATTCCTATTCTCTTTGAATGTGTGTGTGTGTGTCTATATCTATTCCCCTTCCTTCCTTCTCAGCCCTATACCCCGGAATATCAAGGCAGAAAATCCCACATTATCTGTGGACTCAGATATTGAAAGCAGATATTGTGGGATATAGGGCTGTGTGGAAGGGCCCTCACCCTTTTCCCTCCACTCTTCCTATTCTTTGTGTGGGTCTCTACATTCCCCATCCTTCCTTCCTCCTCACCCTTTTCCTTGCCCCCTTCCTATTCTCTTTCCCCTTCTTACCTTCCCCTTCCTCCCTTCTCACCCTTTTTCTTCCCCTCTTCCTATTCTCTTTTTGTGTGTATGTATAGAGACTGTCCCCAATCTCCCTCTCTGCCCCCATTCCCTTGCCTTACCCTCCCTAACTGTTTGTGATTCTGTGCATTGTTTTTCTCAATTCTTGTAAACTGCTCCGAGCCTTCGGGGAGTGGCGGTATAGAAGCTTGAGGTTAATAATAATAATAATAATAATAATAATATGTGTGTGTATCAGGTCTAGGCTAATTTCAGGAGAAAGGGCCCGGGGATTGGGCTAGGTGCCCTCTGGCTGGCAGGCTCGTCTGGCCGCTCAGTCCTGCTCCCGGCCCCCAGGTAAGGGCGCCCACGTGGCCTCTTCCCTCGCGCTCGTGCACCGGTGGCAGCAGCGGCAGCAGAGGGAGGAGATGTGCAGGGGCAAGGGAGATGGGAAAGGTGGGCGCCTCTGCCCCCTTCTATCTCGCCCTGCGCAAGGCATCCTTGGCAGGGGCAGGGGGGAAAGGCATGTGCAGGGTGAGGGATGAGACGCGCGCAGGGCGCAGGGCGAGACAGGGAGAAGGGAAAGGCGCGCGCCTCTGCCTCCTCCTCTCTCGTCCTGTGTGAGTCTTCCTCCCACCCTGCCGGCACCCCTGGGGGCATGGCACCTGGCCCTGGATGCGCTCTATGGCCACGTGGCGCCCTGAGGCGGCCACTTAATTTGCCTCCACTAAGATCCGCCCATGGTTACAATTGTGGCAATAGTTTCAAAATGGTGACTAAGCAGTAACTGAGAGTACAAAGCAGTTACGGTCAGGTTTCCAGCCCATCACTTTACTATTTATTTATTTACTGTATTTTTATACCGCCCCTCTCAGCCAGAAGGCAACTCGAGGAGGTGCACATGCGGCAACAATGGCACAATAAAATACAACAACCAATTAATACACAACTATATAAAACAATACAATGAACAGTTGAAATTATAAAAATGTAAAATACAAATCTCAGCGTCTCTTCAATAGAGTTGATTTCCGTTGCATCGTCATATTAATTTCACAGGTCTCAGTTAAATAATTATAATTCGTCTGCAAATGCCTGCTCAAACAGGCATTTGCAGTTATTGTTCAGTCAGCTGCCCAAATGTTTGGTCCCAAAGCCATGATTTGACCTTTTTTCTAAAGGAAAGGAGAGAGGGCATGACCCTGATTTCACTGGATAATGTGTTCCATAGATGGGGGCCACCACTGAGAAGGCCCTGTCTCTTGTCCCCACCAACTGCACTTGTGAGGGTGGCGGGATGACGATCGCAAACTCTGAGGTGGATCATAGAGGGAGATACGTTTAGACAAGTAAACTGGGCTGGAACCATATAGGGCACTGATTCTCAAAGTGGGCGGTACCACCCCCTGGTGGGCGGTAAAGTGATCCAAGGGGGCGGTGGGAGGCTCAGGGGAATTTGGGGGTGGTGAACCCCTTTAAGGGGGTGGTGAACGATTGGCTATTTAGAAGGGGTCACGCGGTGAACGATTGGCTATTTAGGAGGGGTCATCTTTGGCCTCGCCCCCTTCGCTTTGACCTGCATATTAGATACTTGGATTAGAATTCGTAAGAGTAGCAAGATTATTTATGAAGTAGCAACGAAAATATGGTTGGGGGTCACCACAACATGAGGAACCTTATTGAGGGGTCATGGCACTAGAAAGGTTGAGAACCACTGCATTAATACATATATTTAATTGTTTAGTTGCTTTTAAATTTTAAAAAATTAATTTATAGGGGGCGGTAGGCCAAAAAGTTTGGGAACCACTGATATAGGGGTTTATAGGTCAAGACCAGCACTTTGAATTGTGCTCGGAAATGGACCGACAGCCGGTGGAGCTGATGTTGCATGAGGGTGATGTGCTCCCTGTATGTCGCTCTGGTGAGTAATCTGGCTGCCGATCATTGGACTACTTGGAGTTTCCGAACAGTCTTCAAAGGCAACCCCACGTAGCAGGGCCGTAGCCAGGATTTTGGTTCGGGGGGCTGAGTTTGGTTCGGGGGCTCCCCCGGCTACATGCCTGCCATGCAGAGTGTGTTGCAATAATCTACAACACAATTTTGCATTGGCTAGAGATGATTAGTAGCTGACTTTAGCCAGACTGGAGCAGAGAAAGCCATCTCTTAATCTAAGCGATTCCTTTTCCAGACTTAAGATCACTTGATCATTATACTGGGCTTGAAGAAATCACTGCTGCAAATTAAAGTTAATCCTTGTGTTAAAGGAAACTTCAGGTCTTAGAAACAGATGAGTAGTTTGGGTGGTTACGCTAGCAGTTCTAGCAGTTGGGTGGTTAGTCTAGCAGTTCGTGAGTTTTCTGGTTCATAGTATTCTCCCAACCACAGAAATATAAATATATTTTGTTTCACTCCCATGGTTTGTTATGGGTGTAATGTATTAGTGCACCCATGATTAAATCAGTGAAATAAAATTTTACAAGAAGGTAAAAATTGAGCTATATTTGCTTGTGTCCAAGGTCATGTGGTTAAATAATTTCAAACTGGAATGTAATGTGTATTTATTTACCCCAAGTGCTTGTGATCATTGTCAGAAACATATGATGAACTGATCTATGTAGACATCAAATTATCTGGTATGGATGAGACAGAAACTATCAAAATCTCACATCAAATGTGGATTTTCCTTGGAGAGACACTTCAAATGTATGCCTCATAAAATATATATACATACAGTGGGTCATTGATATCTGCTGGGGTTTGGTTTTAGGACAATTCCATAGATACCAAAATTAGTGGGTGTTGAAGTCCACAATGTTAATTATTTATTTATTCTAAACTTTTGTATCCCGATCTTCTCTACCTCCGTGGAGGGACTTGGGCCGGCTGACAGCAAAAATTCAATGCTAACAATAAAAATCTAAAATATCATACATCAACATCAATAGTACATATAGCATAAAATACATATAAGCCATTCGCCAATAACACAGTAAAATGGCTTCCTTTATATCAGTGTTTCCCAACCAGTGTGCCATGGCTAGTGTGCCGTGAGAGATCATCAGGTGTGCCGTGGAAAATTAGATTCCTATCTATCTGATGTCATGTATAAAGTTAGATACTCTGTCTCCAGAACCTCAGCGCGTGGGTCCCTGTTTCCGGGAGGGCTGCACAGTAGGGCGGACCTGTTTAGGCCCATTCCCTTCCATTCCGCTCCAGCGGGGAGCACTCCCGGTCCAGTCCATCCCAGCCCTGTTGGCGCTATGCGAGGTGTGATTCAGAGAGCAGCAGAGCCCGAGCGCTGAAGGCAGGCAGGCAAGCAGCCAGAGGGGCAGGTAGGTAGGCAGGCAGGCAGGGAGTCAGCCAGCTAATGGGGGGAAGGGGGGGGAAGGGAACTCGTGGGAGAAATATGGGTCCCCCAAAGGCCATCCAGCCTGACCCCCTTCAGCCAAGCAGGAAGGCACCAGCCAAGCCCTCCCGACAGATGGGCACGGAGACTCTGGCTATACATTAAGACAGGCAGCATCTTTATTAAGGGCTTGGAAGAAGGTTTAGACTATATATGGTCAAACTTGGGCCTTCCTCCAGGTGTTTTGGACTTCAACTAATATTGCGATATAATTGTTATAATAAAATGTGGTATGTAATTGTTGTACTGTGACAATGACATAGTATGTTGTTTATCATATTATAGTAATATACGTATATTGTGTGTACATATAATATTGATAGTGTTGTAATGTAATGCAATATAATAATAATATACTATATAACTATATAATTTGTGTTCATCGAAACAGGCCCAGGTTTCACACTAAGTGAGTGTATAAATACATTAAAAAACATATTAACTATATGTATTACTGTGTTAGAGTGTCATTTTGTGTCATTTTGGTTGGTGGTGTGCCCCAGGATCTTGTAAAGTGTATAAAATGACTAAATCAAGGCTGGGGTTTCCAGATTATTTTTCCCTTTTGAATATTTTCAAAATCTAGACTTCTGAGTCCACGGGCAGAGAATACATAAATATTGAGGGCGGACTTTGTATGTGTGTGTGTGTGTGTGTGTGTGTGTGTGTGTGTGTAGAGAGTGACCAATTAATTGACATGATAGGTTTTTTTAATTTACCACTGTGACATATTTTACGCAGCTTAAGGCTAGTACATGTTAATTTTGAATTAACATAGAATCATAGAGTTGGAAGAGGCCTTGTAGACCATCTAGTCCAAGAAGCAGGAAAATCGTATTCACAGCACCCCCGATAGATGGCCATCCAGCCTCTGTTGAAAAGCCTCCAAAGAAGGAGCCTCCACCGCATCTTGCAAAAGACCTAATTCACACCAGAGCACACTCAAAGATTAGAAAATGAAGAAATGAAAAGCTGAAGGAAACTTTACAAGATCAGGTAAGGTCATCTGAGCAATGCATTAAGTTGATTGGTGGGGGGAAACAGGTAGTCTTTCAGTTCTCTGAGCCTATACTGCCCTCTAGTGGTCTTTTTGCCAATGTACATTAAAAACAATTCTCTGAAAGTATGCATCATATGGTCAGTGTAGGCTCATATCATGCAACTATCTCCTTATTCCCATGTTGTTACTATAACTATTAAAATTAAAAACCAAGGTGTACTGTTGAGAAACATTAAGAAGGCTGATGTTTCTAGGCAATCCTTTGCTTGACGGTTTCACCTCAAAACTGCAGAAACACCTTTTTTATATGAAACTAGCTATCCCCTGCCACGTGTTGCAGTGGCCCAGTCTGGTGATCTGGAAAATAAAGTAATAAAGTTTCTAATATATGTAATTTCTTTATGCTTGTGGGTAAAAAGTATTTTGTGTTGTTTCTTTGTCAGTGTTGATGTAGAGCAAGGGTGCTCATTAGGTAGATCGCGATCTACTGGTAGATCACGTAGGGCATCCTGGTAGATCACAGGCAGGGCGGGGGGAAGGCTCAGTCCCGCCGCACAGGCTCCTGACGCTGCCCAGGTGCTGCCGGCAAGTCAGAGTGGCGGCGGCATGACTGGCGCCGCTATGGCCCATATGGGAGCCATTCCTTCCTTTCTTCCTCATCTCCTTTCTTCCTTTCCTTCCTTTCTCCCCTCCTTCTTGCCTTTCTTTCTTTCCTTCCTGTTTCCTCCCTCCCTCCCTCATTCCTTCCTTCCTCTCTGCCTTGAACATCACGGTCTAGGGCCATAAACATGTGCTGTTGGTTGTGGGGGTTCTGTGTGGGAAGCTTGCCCCAATTCTGTTTATTGGTGGGGTTCAGAATGCTCTTTGTTTGTAGGTGAACTATAAATCCCAGCAACTACAACTCCCAAATGACAAAATCATTTTTTTAGTGATGGTCACTCCTTGTAGGTGTCTTGTGGCCAAATTTGGCAGCAATTCATCCAGTAGTAAGAAATCAGTTGGTGTGTGTCAACTGTAAAATAGGATGTGTGGAAGGGCCCTGGGTTTTCTGAGGTCCTTTCCACACAGTTGAATAAAATCCCATGTTATCTGCTTTGAATCAGATTATATGGCAGTGTGGACTCAGAAAACCCAGTTCAAAGCAGATATCATGTTATATGTTTCACATTTTTGTAGTGGGTAGGTAGATATTTTGACTTGGTTGTTTTAAAAGTAGCTCGCATGCTGAAAAAGTGTAGGCACCCCTGATGTAGAGATTGCCGGGCTTGCCTACTGTGGAACATGCAAATATAATTGTCCTTCTTTGGGGGTCCCTTTCAAATCTATGATACTATATCTGTAATATACAGTACATATATATTTGTGTGTGTGAATCATATATCTATCTATATCTATGAATGGGTGGCTTTTTGTCAGGAGAGCTTTGATTATGTTTTCTTGCCCTGGTGAAGGGAGTTGGACTGGATGGTGTTCCAGCATTTCTCAACCTGGGGATCGCGAGGGGGTGTCAGAAGAGTTGCCAAAGACCACTGGAAAACACAGTATTTTCTGTCATGGGGGTTCTGTGTGGGATGTTTGGTATTGTTGGTGGGGTTCAGAAAGCTCTTTGATTGTAGGTGAACTATAAATCACAGTAACTACAACTTCCAAATGTCAAGATCTATTTCCCCCAAACTCTATCTGTGTTAATATTTGGGCATATGGAGTATTTGTGCCAATTTTGGTATAGACCAGGGGTGGGCAAACTACGGCCCCCGTGCCGGATCCGGCCCGGCAGCTGATGCTGTCCGGCCCTTGGCTCCCTCACGGCTTTGTTGTGAAGAGAGGGAGACGAACTCCCATTGGGGCGGCTGCAAATGCGAAGAAGCAGGCAGGCAGGCAAGCGGAGGGGAAGGGAAGAGAGGGGTAAGAAGGGGAGGCGCCCAGGGAGGCGCCGAGCATTCCTTCGCCCTCCTCCTCCTCTTCCCTTCACTTCCTCCTCGCACGCTCCCCCCGCCCTCTTGCCTCGATGCTCTTTCCCTTCTTCTGTTTCCTGTTTCCTTCCCTCCCTCTTTCCCCCTTTAATTCCTTCACCCTTCCACCACCTGAATGGAAGAGGGAAGGAGAGAGACTGCAGCGATGGAGAGGGGTTGTGGCCAGAACAGGAAAGGAGCGTGGCCAGGGCAGGAAAGGGGTGGGGCTGAGGCTGGAGTGCATGCACGCTGAGGGGGGGGGGGCTTCCATTCCCTCCTCTTCTGCCCCTTTGGGCAAATTGAGGATTCATGCCAAGTTTGGTTCTGATTCATCTTTATTTGAGTGCACAGTGCTCTCTGGATGTAGGAGAACTACAACTCCCAAACTCAAGGTAAATGCCTGCCCAGCAAACCCTTTCAGTACTTCCTGTTGGTGTCATGAGAGTTCAGTGTGCCAGGTTTGGTTCAAAATGGCTGAATGGCCATCTGTGAGGAATGCTCTGATTGTGTTTTTTCCCTTATGGCAGAAGGAGGTTGGACTGGATGGCCCTTGGAGGTCTCCTCCTATTCTAGGAACCTGTTGTTGTTGTTATTAGCAGAGGCTGAATGAATATCATCATCATCATCATTATAATACTCTCACTGAAATAAATTTCCAAATATTTTGCTTTTATGGCTCTCTGAGTCAAAAAGGTTCCTGACCCCTGATATAATGAATCACAAATGATACAAATGTTCACACTTTATTAACCATTGTTTTGTAAACTTTTAGTGAATAAATGTCATTTTTCTATGACGGCCTCTTTTTTTCATTGCTCACAACATATACTCTTATCAGTCTTATTAATATATCAAAAACGCAATGTAGTGCCTTTTTTATTATTATTAAAGAAATTCAATTGATATTATGTGGAATGTAGTTCAGCCTTTAGGTGCGGCCCTCCATAATATTTTTTGGCTCTCGTGTGGCCCCTTGGAAAAAATAATTGCCCGCCCCTGGTATAGATTCTTCCTTGTTTGAGTCCACAGTGCTCTCTGGATAGGAGTGAACTACAACTCCAAAACCCAATATCAATGCTCACCAAACCGTTCTAGTGTTTTCTGTTGGTCGTGGGAGTCCAGTGTGTCAAGTTTGGTTGAATTCCATCGTTGGTGGAGTTCAGAATGTTTTTTGATTGTAGGTTAACTATAAATCTCATCAATTACAACTCCCAAATGACAAAATCAATTTTTGAGTGATGGTCACTCCTTGGGCGAGTAGGTGTCTTGTGGCCAAATTTGGTGGCAATTCGTCCAGCGGATTTTGAATAACAGTGTCAGTAAAAATATAACAAAGAAGTTGGACATTTAGTTCAGAGAGCATGATAATGATGTTGGTGATGTTTCAATTTTCTTTACTTAATTTTATACACTACATTATTTGCAGAGCATTTTGACAATTGTCTTCGATGAATTATCGTTATTTCAGTAGATGGAGCTAGACTCCTAAATATGAAGAAACAAAAAGTACCAAAAAAGTGAAAGATGGCACTTTCTTCTAACATGACTTTAAGAAAATAAAATAGTTCCTAGTTAATAGGAATTGAATGAAAAAAACACTCTCCGCTGCTGTAATTCAATGATGAGATGCATTTATGCATAAAGATTAGAAAAGGTACTGTTTCACATAGAAATGCACTCTTGTAAAAAGCGTGGGATGAGTCCTTCCTAATAATCTTCGTTCGTGAAGTAATGCCGAGAGAGACCCTCCGGGGGAGGGGGAAGAAGGGGATATTGTGAAACCCCTCAGTATGCTTCATGGAGTCCCAAGGGCTCCTCGGAGCACATTTTGAGAACCCTTGGTGTAGCCTATCTTGAAAAGAGGGACAAGATTCACAGCTTGGAAAAGTCACCCTTTTTAATGGCAGTTCCCTCAATCCTTGAGGTCCTATGTGTCAAATACAGCCTTCTCCATTTAAGAACATGAGGTCACCATGAGGCAGTAAAGCTTTATTTAAGGATAAAATTAACAAGCTACTATATCTCAGTTATCATCTGAACTGGCAGACCTCATAAGCATTAAATATTTATAGGTGGTACAGTTCAAATATTTCACATGTTATTCTCCCATTCGTCAGCATGCAACCACTGGGGGATTCGAAGATTGGCCAGATAACTTCTCTTTCTTTTAAATTGACAAATTCAGCTAATTGCCTGATGTTACACATTTTTAACCAAGTACAGTCAAAAACAAAGGAATCAATCAAATCTAAGTGCACAAATAGTAATAATTAGTTGCAAAATAGAGGAAAGGAGCAAAACGTTAAAACAAAACCATCCAATTACAAAACCATCCAATTAGCACTCAGCAGGGGAGAATGCAATAATTAAAACAAGCATTTAGAAGGTAATACTAGATAAAACAAAAAGTAGAGCTTACACAGCACTGCTACTCACTGCAGCATCTCTACTCGAGACCCTCGCTTCACTTTATCCCTAAAGTAGTTTCCCAAAGAGGCAACCTCTTTTGACGTTGCCTCTTTGGTATTGTGCCATCACTTAAGTTACCCCTTGTATCACCTGTAAAGGAGCAGGTTAAGGCAACCAAAGCCAGGGAAGCTTGGGAACTGCTTCTCTAGATCAGTCTTTCTCAACCAGTGTGCCGTAGCACACTAGTGTGCCGTGACGGACCTCCTGCTGTGCCGCGGGAAAAGCTCTCTGCCCCCCTTCCTCTCCCCTCCTGCCAAACTCCTGCTGCTTGGGGGAGGAGGAGGAAGGGCCGGGCAGTGGCGAAAAAAAAGAAGGGGCCGGGGCGCCGCCTCCTTCGGCCATTTTCCCAGCCAGCCTCCAATCCGCCATGACTCCCACCATGACTCTCGCCCCTCGCTCGCTGAAGCCGCATGGAGGAGGAGCCCTGCCCACTGAAGCCCATCCACCGCTCATGCTCATCCTCTGTGGGAGAGCTGAAGCTGGGGGAGGGCGGGGCATGGCGTGACCTGGCTCTGCCCCTCCCGGCCCGGCACTCCAGCAGCTGCTCCAGCCTTGAGGGGGGCACTGCCAAGCCAGCATTGTGCTGGCTCTGGCACCGCTGGCTTGGCACTGCCCCCTCAAGGCTGGAGCAGCTGCTGGGAAAGGTGAAGCCGGGGGTAGGGGGCGGGGCATGGCACAGCCTAGCTCCGCCCCTCCCCAGCTTTGGCACTCCCAGAAGCTGCTCCCAGCAGGCCACCAACCCCCAGCCGTTCCTTACTGTGTTAGAGTGTCATTTTGGTTGGTGGTGTGCCCCCGGATTTTTTTAATGTTAAAAGTGTGCCGCGGCTCAAAAAAGGTTGGAAAACACTGCTCTAGATATTTTTCATGTCAGGAGTGACTTAAGAAACTGAAAGTCACTTCTGGTGTGAGAGAATTGGCTGTCTGCAAGGATGTTGCCCAGGGGAAGCCCTGATATTTTACCATCCTGTGGGAGGCTTCTCTCATGTCCCCGCATGAGGAGCTGGAGCTGACAGACGGGAGCTCATCCCACTCCCTTGATTTGAACTGTTGCCCTTTTCGGTCAACAGTCCTGACAGTTTATCCCATAGTGCCACTGGGGGTTCCTGCTCCTCTAGATATGTAGATGGTAGACCTGGGTGATATCGTCGGATCTCTTTGTTACTCGTAATGAAATCGTATATTAATTACTATTGAAGAGATTACGAGGAGAGTAAGGGAAACTGGAAGTAGCGGATCAATTTTGAAGTTTCCGTCGCCATCTTCAAAAAGGATCGGAACTGTTAAACAAACGCGGCTTGGAAGTGCTTTTCTCCCTTTCCATCTCAGACTGACGTGGGAAGGGAGAAAAGTGCTTCCAAACTGGGTTTAACAGGACTCCTGGGCTAGGTCCCTCTCTCCCAGGAGAGAGGGACTAGGCCCAAGAGTCCTGTTAAACAAACTCCTGGGCCTGGTCTCTTAGAGAGGAGCACTGTTTCTCCTTCCCACTTTTCAGACTGACTGACGCGGGAAGGGAGAAAAGCGCTACCAAACTGGGTTTAACAGGGTTCCTGTTTAACAGGGGGGAAAGCGCTTCCAAGCCACGTTTGTTTAACAGGACACACGGGTCAGGTCCCTCTCTCCCGGGAGAGAGGGACCTGGCCCAGGAGTCCTGTTAAACCCGATTTGGAAGCGCTTTTCTCCCTTCCCACATCAGTCAATCAAGCAATACTTTATTACGGTCACAGACCAGCACAAAGCGGGCACAAGCACCCTAAGGGGAGAAGGACAACTCCCCAGTAAACAGTTATTTAAAATCAGACTAGAAATCAGTATAAAAATATATTTTAAAAGACAGGATATTGTTGCCTTACATCAGTCTGACGTGGGAAGGGAGAAAAGCGCTTCCAAGCCACGTTTGCTTAACAGGGCTCCTGGGTTTAACTGGGTTTCCCCACCCATCCCCCGAAATAAAGAGACAACACCACAATTTTGGGATCAAATCGGGCAACTTTTATTTAACTGTTACCTATTTAAATCTCCTTAACTTAACTCAAGGGGTGTCAGGAATATGGTGTAACCAATACAATTGAATTTCCGGGCGAAACACCAGGATTGCCTGATTAACCAGCCAGGACAACCTATTAAGGGAAATGAGTAAGAGGTCAATTCTCCAGAACCTGAGATGAGCCTCTTCCCACTCCAGGGCCATTTACTCTACCTCACCCAACAACCAGAACTTGAAGGTGAATACTTAACCTAATGGCCCTCACCCCTGAAGGGGGTGCCTAGGGTGTACACCAGTTATGGAATTCCCCTCGCTATTAACCGCTAAGCCTATTTAAAGAAATCCATCACCCCCTTTAGCCCCTAAATAGTAAAGGGGGTAGGCACACCCCCCCCCCAGTGCTTAATTATAGCATGGAAGGTAAAATTCCATACCCGACTCCTATTGCAACCATGCCAGTACTGATAATGGGCAAGAGTGGTGGGCAGGCGATCAGGCGCGGAATGGCCTGATGGGGCTGGACTCAAGAAAGGCCACGCCCCTACCTCCGAAAGTTCAAGAGGAACTTTTCTCTTCATCGTGGTCGTGGGGACATATACCTCTCATCCCAGCTTTTGCTGGGATGAAAGGGTGTAAACATGACAGCAGCCGCCATTACCGAAACCATTACGATAATCAGAAGTACATCTGATTCAATTACGACAAAACCACTGAAATCATTAGAAGTCTATCAGATACAAAGCGCCAGCGCCCCCTACATCCGAGGCGAGTATTGAACTTTCTTTTTTTTGGGATCCCCCAGGCCTAGTAGTAGATGGGTCCTCTCTGCAAGCAGAAGGCAGGAGTTTCTGGCAAATGCAGGATGATGGGAATAGCTCTTCTTTGGAGAAGAAGTATGCTTGGCTCACTCCAAAAGTAAGAATTGAGAACTTTCCTAGTTCTCCATAACTTAAATTGAAAATAAATGTATCAAAACTCCTATTTATGCCAGATCTAGTGGCTAACCATCTCCAGCAAAATTGGCTCGCTCCATTCTTTTTCCAAAGGAAAAGGATGTTTTGCTACATTCATTGCCTGCCAGTCAAAGGCCCCACTAGCACTTGGGGCCTGCTTTCCTGGCTCCAGTGGAGGTGAGCCAGGTTGCAGCAAGACTAATAGCTCAATTCAGCTTAAAAGGAAGGGGAGACAAAAGAAAGACTTGAGAAACTTCCACACTAGTAAATAAACCTGAAGATTTTGTATCTGGCTGCTGTTATGTTTCTTCACCAATGTCTTTTGGATCAATCCCCTTCTTGGCTTTCCCCTTTTCGAATAACAAGGATGCCTCCTGCCCTCTTCTTGCCATGCTTCGATTAAAAAAACATAACCCAGAAAGTCTTTAAGACCCTAATGCTTCCTCCTCACAAGCAAACTATCCCTCGAGACCACCTTGTCCTGGAATTTCCTACTGTTCAGGAAACTAGGGAGTTCCAAAACAAAGCCTATTAATTCTCATAATGCAGACTCCCCAAAGGAAGGCAATGTTTGCCTTACAGTGTTTATGCTCTAGTGATATCATTCATTCTTATTAATTAATGATGAAAATGTTATCTTAAGTGTACATGACCCACTCCACTTGCTCAAAGTGAGAGCTCTCGGCACCCAACCAGCCCCCCTCAGCAAGATCAGGAGGACTTAATGTGGGATACATCATGGGATTTCCCTGATCAACCCAAGACGGAGGGATTGGGACTCAGACCCTCAATTACAGATGGTGCCACTGAATGCCCATCAGACTCTACGAGGGTGAGCCCTCCGCCCCAGGGCTGCATATTTGGTGCCAATTGCCCTTTTGGAAATCGGCGAACAGGCCTATGCCCCTGGTCAGGCCAAAGAGACCGAACTTGTACTGACCCCACTGCTGATTTGGAGGTCAGATTGTACGAGGCACCAAATGTTTCGGGAACCCTGTGGTGCTGCCCCGCCTTGCCTGGAGCGGCTGAGAATGGTCAACGCTGTTGCCGTCGCTGCCTCTCTTGGTCCGAGAAACAAAGACAGGGAGGGTATGCCATCATGGCGGACGGCCTTGAGAACGCCGAGCTGCCCGTCCTTGAACATGCTGAGCTTCAAACAGCCCTTGGGTATGCTGGCGAGGCGCCAGCATTTCCAGCAACTCAGGTGGCTGATTGCTTGCGCAGGCGCAGATCAAGTGAACACCACGCCTGCGCCAAACAGCTCCAACAGGAACTCCAAGGCTATACCAGAGTGGAGCGGAGGAAGTCGCCGTACTCCACAGCGCCCCCGCCAACTCAGGCACCTGAACGACGGCGCAGGCACAGGCGCCGCAGGCACCACGCTTGCGCAAAACACCACCTGGAATATAAACAAACTTTCAGGAAGGAGCATAAAAAGCTGCCTGGCTCCACAGAATCCTGGAACGAGAGGAGCCTCTCTTCAGAGACCAGCCACTCGGAGACTGCAGGGTCTTATCAGGGTCTACAAAATGAAGACCATGTAAGACCACCGCGTCGAAGGCGTCCTCAGAAATGCAAGAGGCCCTTTAGGACTAGGATTTGGGGGGGGGTAGGATTTAGAGGCTGGAGCTCTAGCTCCCCAAGCTTGTCATTAGCGGCCTCCATTGATATTGAGAACTTGTTTAAAAAAGGATGAATCAGCGCTCTCCCTAAAGGACAAGACTCTCTGTGACTCTAAGGGAATGGCTGAGTCCCTGAAAAAGGAGGACCTCCTTCCAGGAAAAATTCGCTATCATGGACAGTGGTCATTTACACCAGCTCCTGTTGTTCATTTACCGTCCACCTTTCTTCCTGCTGATTCCTTGAAATGCTGTATTTCCGCTTTACTCCCCCCCCCTTTGTCTATGTAATTGTCTTTATTCTTTTGTATTGTTCTTTGTTATATATTTGCTGTTCTTGTTATGTATCAAACTCTGTAAACCGCTCCGAGCCTTCGGGGAGTGGCGGTATATAAGTTTGAAGCATAAATTAAATAAGTAAATAAATCAATGATTCTTTACTGGCAACTTACTTGAGATCCTGCATTTTGTAGTGATTCTATTTCTTACTTGAGCCCTTTCCAACTCATTTTGACAGGTCATCTTTTGCTGCACCTTTGATTGTCATTTAATGTGACAGGGATGTTTTAAATTATTATATCAGTTTCATCCCCAACGGAGAAATGAATAAAAACACAAATTGTAAATTTTAGCACTTGAACTCTCTGCAATTGAGGGAGGGATGTGCCAAGTCGTGCAAGTAAAGCTAAACAGTTTTGAGGTTTAATTAATCCTTTGATTCACTAAATTGATACTCCCAACAGGGAAGCAGACTCAAAATCTAATTGCTGCCTGCCCTACATCAGTAAGTGATATAAGAGCCATTCCTGTTCTTGCCCACAAGAGGGCGTCTCTCTTTTTAAATGGTACCTTCTGCACTGATCACTAAAATGAAGCATTGATAGGTTCGACGTTTTTGACTGTTTATTTACATAAAACTGTCATTTAAGATAAGACTGTCCAACTCTGATGAAACCATTATTCTCACCTTCTGCAACGTAAATGTGCTTACATATCCTTCCAGTAATAATAAAGATAGTAAAATAATTGTAATTGAAGGGTAAGAGATAAATTCAAATATTATTTTTAAAACTAAAAGGTATAGGAGGAAGGCTAGTGAAATTTACCTGGTTCAGATTAACATCCTACGGATTGAAAAAAAGGAATATTCATAGTGAGTTGAATTCAGGTCAGTATGAACTGTAGCACATGGCAGAGACATTATGGAGAGAGAAATAAGTTCCATTAGGCAATATTGGTCTTGGAACTCCCTAACAAGGTGAAAATGTAGCTGAGCAGAAAATCCCTGAGCTAGCTTTACCAATTGACAATTCTAGGCCAAGTAAATTAACTCGTGAATGAAGGAGAGAGAGTGGAATAGATAAAAGAGTGGTCACTTCTCCAGATTAGAATTTATCCTGAACAGAATGATTTTAAGCATGAGGTGCAAAATGACAGCAGCTTGAAATTATTAAGAGAAACTTTATTGGGACAAAAAGGCAGCAAGTTGTGAGGAAACAAGAAGAATTATTCGAAATGGCACATGGCGTACCCTGTGCAGATCAGTAAGAAGGTGACAGAATTTAGAAAGGATTGGTAATTTGTACTGAGCCAAGGAATGCCTGCCAGAGATGGGTAGATGCCACCTCTTAGTTAGTTTAGGGACCCAAAATGGCATACCTTTTACCAGGTATGTAGCGGGGGAAGGGGAGGGGGGCTTGAGGGGCTTCAGCATCCCCCCCCCTGCAAGAAGGCCTTACTGGTACATTATTTAAAGTGTTATGTGACGGAGCAGCAAGCGCCACTTGTATGAAATACTTTAAATTGCAAAGGTTTGCACTGTCGTATTGTGTTTCTGCAAGCCTGTTTAGTTTTGTAAAGGTTTGGTTGCATTGATTGGTTCTTTACACCTGCCAATCATTGTTTAACAAAGCCCAACTGAGTTTGTTCCGCCCCTTTTCCTAGGGACTTGGGAATCTAGCCATTTCTTTACAGAGCTTTCCTGGATCTCTCCAGAAGAGGACATATCTGAAGGTTTGCCAAGGCCAGGCCTTGGTCAAGCCATCTCTCAACACCAATCTGACTTTCCTTGGGTCTCATACAGAAAGCCCAACATACCAGATGGTTGGGTAGCTCTAAGGAGACCCAGGCGCCTTCAAACCAGTCGGCTGGCACCCAGAGGAAGGCCCCTTACCTTCAATATAAGCCAGCTGGCTGGGGTCTCGAGTGTTCTTACCTCGAAACCATAAAGGAAGAGAGGACTTGGAGAGCCACCCGGCTGAAGCTTCCTGGACCTAAGCAACTAAGAGACTGTAAAGTATTTTTCTTGTATCCTTTTGGGGAACCAAGTAAAGTGCCTGAGTGAAGATAACTCATGCTGTGATCAATAAAGCCTGTTTGAGTTATCTATAGTGTCCAGCTTGGTCCTTGGGAGCCCCAAACCTCTAAAGGAAGGCAAGAAGTAATCCCCCGGTAGAGAGAGTGTATGTCCTCGCCCTTCCTGAGTATATACAGACCGGGTGCGACGGCACATGTTATATTTATCTATATCATGATCTGATCACCATGCTCAATATATCCCATATGCATGGGGGTATTGGGATAATGATACAAAAGGTTTGCTAGGGTAGATCCTCTCTCACTCAGATTCAGCCCCCCCCCAATCAAACTCACCCCCAATCAAAATCCTGGCTATGTGCCTGCCTTTTACCTGTCTCACCTCAGACCACAAGATGCACTAATATTGGCTTTTAGGGAGGCTACCCATGGACTCTGCTATCTAGTCTGAACTTCCTCCTCTCTGCTGAAACTAGACATGGAGCTGGAGTCATTGCTCATTCTTGAACACTCCTGTCTTTTCTCTTGAACTGACACAGGTATTTTGACCCCCCGCCTCCCCCAGCCCTTTGATCAACTTATTGCTCCCAGCCTCTCCATCCTGCACCAAGTTAATCTGAGGCTTCTGCTCTCCCTGCCTCTTTAATGATTGAAATCCTCCTCTCACCACCTTCCGCATGCCATAGCTGCAACTTTCTTGGTTGCTGGGCAATGTGGGGAGTGAACGTGTTTGTGGAGGTTTTAGAAAGTTGGAAGAAGACTCTCAGGGAAAAAAATGAACATCTCTAGTTGCCTATAAGTTGGAATCCAGAAGAAAATTAAAGGTTAGAACAGGTGCCAAGCCTCTACAATGAACACATTAAATGTTGTAGTTGAAAACGTTGATAGTACTGCATCACAAGCTGAATGTCTCCTTGTATTTTACAATCAGCAGCTAGCTAAATTTAGTTTAGTTTAGTTGTAAACAAGTCACGATTTGACCAGAATTTAGAATTTTGATGGAGTCTTGATGATTATTCATAAAACACTTACACAGAGCAAGTGTTTTTATAATAGCTTTAAAGTGGAGATGTAATGCATCTTGAAAAGAAAATTGAGAAAAAGAGCTTTATCGTTTTAGTGGGGAAAAACTGAATTCTACCCAACATGAATTAGAATAATAGGAAACTAAACATGGCAATATAAGATAACCGATTACTGTCTATATGCCACTGAGATACCTAATATACATATATACAAATGCTTAATCAAGGATATTAAAAGATTTATAATTCTGATTCCTTGAGTGTGGAAATTACTATGGGATTTACTCACATTATGTTGAATCCTGAATTTATCCTATGAAGGGTTTTTCATTCCTCCTAATTGCACCTGAGGCAAAGCACCAAAATCACTGTGTACAGAGCTATCGTACTGTCTATTCTCCTTTATGGGTCTGAAACATGGGTCACCTATCGCCAACACCTACGACTCCTCAAACGCTTTCATCAGTGCTGTCTTCGCACAATCCTAAATATACACTGGACTGACTATGTGACTAATGTTGCTGTCCTTGAGCAAGCAGGGATCGCCAGCATTGAGGCCATGCTATTGAGAACACAGTTGTGCTGGGCAGGGCACGTCTCTAGGATGGAGGACCACCGCCTCCCAAAGACACTATGGTGAACTTGCCACGGGTCAGCGCAAGAGAGGTGCCCCCAAAAAGAGATAGAAGGACTCCCTGAAACAACATCTCAGACTCAGCCAGATTGATCACCAACAATGGATCACCCTGGCTTCACATCGGGAGACATGGAGATGCACTATCCACATGCTGCGGCCTCTTTCAAGAAGACAAGCCGACCGGGTCTCGAAGAGAAACAACAACGCAGAAAGAACCGCAACTTGGAAACCCAAGGAGACTTTCTGCTGTGCTTTCTGCAACCGAACTTGCCTATCTCAGATTGGCCTTTTTAGTCATCAGCTCGCTTGTAAAAAGCGTGGGATGAGTCCTTCCTAAGAATCTTTGTTCACAAAGTAATGCCGAGAGAATTACATGTATTCTAGATATTTGATAAGCATGTCTCCTTTCCCCCTATCCAAGTAATTAATAAAGATATTTAACAACACCAGGCCTTGGACTGAACTCTAATGGATTTACTTCTTTGTAAGATAAAAAGTAACTATTTCTGTTCAGTTCATCAACAAATTGAAAATCAACCTCAGTAGCAATATTTAGCTCATATTTTACCATATTGTGTACAAAAATATCTTCCCATCAGGTTTCAACAATGCCTGTTAAGTCATATTTTTCTAGAGTTCAAGTTCATCTTTTAAATATATTTCCCATGCTTTGTGCATTCATTTTTAGACATCCAGATCATGGGCCACTCAGTTGTTTTCTTCTGCCCATTGGTGGGTTCTTGTACCACAATTACCTCTGAATTACAGAATCAATTCTGGCCAGTACTTGGTGTCCCTTCTCCTCTGGAATACGGTCTCCCTTCCTGGCATTACTTAATTCAAAGACTTCCTTATTAGGTTTATTTATTTATTTATTTATTGTTTTGACTTCTAGACCACTCCTTCTAGAAGCTCGGGGCGGTTTACAACAAGTAAAACATACATAAGTAAAAACAACACATTGGTTCATTAAAACGCATTAAGCTAATCTCTAATTCTATTACAATTTAAATGAGGACTAACAGATAATGAAAAGGCTTTACTCTAGTGAGAACGCTTGACGGAAAAGGACCGTCTTACATGCTCTTCGGAAGGAGGATAGTTCAGTAATTCCTCGCACTTCGTCGGGCAGAGCGTTCCACATTGTTGGTGCCACTACCGAGAAAGTTCTTTGCCTAGTTGTGGACAGGTGGTATGTCCGGACAGATGGGACACTTAGAAGGTTTTGTTCTTCGGATCGCAGCGATCTCTGGGGAACATATGGGGAGAGGCGGTCCCTCAAGTACACAGGCCCAAGACCATATAAGGCCTTAAAGGTTAGCACCAACACCTTAAAAGCAATCCGGTACTCTATTGGAAGCCAGTGCAGTTGCTGGAGGATGGGTGTGATATGGCATCTTGCTGGCGCCCCAGCGAGAAAGCGAGCCACAGCATTTTGCACTAGCTTGAGTTTCCGGGTTACTCTCAAGGGAAGGCCAATGTAAAGGGCGTTATAGTAGTCCAACCTCAAGATGACCGACACCTGGATAACTGCGGCTAGATCACACCCGGATAGGTAAGGTGCCAGTCGCCTAGCTTGGCGCAGATGGAAAAATGCGATTTTGCTGACCATAGAGACCTGGTCCTCCATGGTCAGCATAGAGTCTAACTGGACTCCCAAGCTTTTTACTACTGATGACAGATTTATGACAATCCTATCAAATTCATTTTTACCAATCATTGTAAGATACATCCTATCACTTGCCATAAATCTTTAGTTATTAAAGACTAGCCCTAGTTCCAAAAAAGACAAATTAAATATTCTCAACAGCATCATCTACAGACCCAGTTGCTCACACTTTCCCTGATCCATGGGTGTCAATAGGAAGGAATAATGAAGTAACAACCTGACCCCTAAGATCCTTCGGCTTCCTACCAAAGCCTCACAGTGTCTTACAATATGTCGAATTCTATATATTGAATTATCATTTGTTTGGAAGGAAAATGCAATTGTCAGTGAGTTCGATCAGTTTTTTCAGCCTCTTTGATATATCATGGATCTTCACTCTTAAAGACAGTACATCTCTTGAGACATCCTGACAGGCTTGTAAACAACTCTTTCTGTTTCTCTCAGCAGGAACTTACCTACCACCACTACCACCACCACACATCTCTTCTTTTTCTCTGAACGCATATAAACCTTTCATCCACCCCCACCTGCTCAGAGCCATCCCCATGCTCTCTGAGAACTGAAATTGTCTTTGTTTCTGATCTTCATCGGTGCTGATCAAGTGGAAGCCTAATTGATTGTATAGCTCTAAACACATAGTGTGGTTCCCGATATTTCAACTTCTGTGCATCATGCACTGCAACTGTCTGCCTTCTGGGTTTGGGAATTGTTTTCCTTCCTCGAGGCATCCCCTGTGAGTTGCACTTCCTATAGAATATGCTCTGTCAAAAAAATATCAATTCTCTCTGTAGATAAACAATTGGCAAGCTATCATCCATTCTCTTACTGAAGGGAAACCAGGTTCAATTTCCTGTGGTATCCTTACATCCTGAAAAGAAACAAACAAAGATGTTGCAGGAGATTCCCCACCATCAACATTCAACCATACTATATAGACCAGGGGTGCCCACACTTTTCCAGCATGCTAGCTACTTATACTAAAACCAAGTCAGAAAGATCTACCTACCTCCTCAAGGCTGGAGAGGGGAGGGGGTGGGGCTTGGCGCAGCCTGGCTCCACCCCCCTCTGGCTTCAGCTCTACCAGCAGCTTCTCAAGGCTTGAGGATGGCAGTGCCAAGCCAGCCTTGTGCTAGCTATATCACCACTGGCTTGGCACTGCCATCCTCAAACCTGGAGAAGCTGCTGGTAGAGCGGAAGCCAGAGGGGGGAGGGGTGGAGCCAGGCCGCAACAAGCCCCACCCCTCCCCTCTGGCTTTGGAGCTCTCAGCAGCTTCTCCAGGCTTGAGGATGGCAGTGCCAAGCCATTGGTGGCATAGCTAGCACAAGGCTGGCTTGGCCCTGCCCTCCTCAATGCTGGAGCAGCTGCTGGGAATGCTGAAGCCGGGGGAGAAGGCGGGGCTTGGCACGGCCTGCCTCCGCCCCCCTCTGAGAAGCGCCCCATCCAGCTGGGATCGACATCCTTCAGTCCCGGGATCGACTGGTCGATCGCAATCGACTTCCTGGGCAGCCCTGATATAGACAGTACAGTAGAACTGCATCCCTCCACCTCAAAATCTCCCATAAAATGTCCATAGAAGAGACGTGTTTCCATGTTTCTTGAGCATAAAGAGCATGTTTCATCACTCCAGAGATGGAGGAAAGTGCTATATTGAGAACTTGTGACCCCAGTCATGTCAGTGACTCACATTCTCTCAGACAAAGCACTTTCACTTAGCAGATTCTCATGGTTTCATTGGTTACAGAAAGTTTGAGCTTTTATGAGTGTTGAATCTGTAGTACACCTACAATGGTTGAACTGCACGTTGAGTGGGACACACGGGTATCTCTGTCTACAATTCACTCTATGTTTGACCTGACTTTACCAGGCCCTGACAATAGCTATCACTAAGTAAGGTTGGTTGGTGATGGATCTCTACAATGTGGTGGATCACAATATGTGTATATATGAGGTTTGGAACCATAATAAAATATGTGTGGAGTGCGGAGGAGGATGTGGTTCTCCGAGCTATGTCATCCACCATAGCTTTATTTTCTGACATGGCTGAACAGGTAAAAAATAAATTAGTTTTGACACATATGAATGACTGCCAGGCATTTCTCTTAATGGGAGACAGCAGTATGCCACTTTCAAAGAAACCTTCAGTGGCATCTCTATATTTTAGCACAGCATGCCATGAATTTTTGCTTATTTAGTTCAGGTTTGACTTAAAAACCCATTTCTATACATTTTCTCCCTATTGGGTAATATTTATTATTTGTCATTTTTAACATTTCAGAAGGGTCGAGTTTATTGGGGGGGGGGGGGCTGCAAAAATGCATTTTGTGAAAAAGAAATGTATTTCCCCAAAACATTATATAAAAATGTACATAAAATGCAGAAAATGTACATAAAATGCAAAATAAAATCTATTCAACCGCTATAATCAATAAAATGAAAATGAGATGCTTTTCTTTATGTCAGGGAAACAACAGCTTGACATATTTCTCACTGAAGTCAAAACCATTTGCAACGATTGTTGTGAAGGTGAGAAGACAGAAAGGTAAGCCATCCTTAACGGGACACCATGAAGATGATGGAGAAAGCTTAGATTGAGACTCTGGGACCTTCTACACAGCCCTATATCCTATAATATATCAAGGCAAAAAATCCCACAATATCTGCTTTGAACTAGGTTATCTGAGTCCACACTGCCATGTAGCCCAGTTCAAAGCAGATAATGTAGGATTTTTATTTATTTATTTATTTAAAACTTTTGTACTCTGATCTTCTCACCTCAATAGAGGGACTCAGACTGGCAAACAGCAAGAATTCAATGCTAACATTTAAAATCTAAAAACATTTTAAATTCACAATAAAATTATCAATTACAAGTACAATAAATACATACAAACTATTTGCCAAAGTAAAATCAGGTCCAACTCAGTCCTTGTAAACGGTCCATGTCTAGTGGTCAGCGACTTTAATCAATTAGTGATCTCCGCCCTCATTGTGCGAAGGCCTCCTTCCAGAGCCACGTTTTCACCAGCTTCCTAAAAGTCAAGAGGGAGGGGTAAGATCAAATTTCATTTGGGAGGGAATTCCATAGCCAGGGGGACACCACAGAAAAGACCCTGTCTCTTGTCCCCACTAGACGCGCCTGCGAAGATGGTGGGACTGAGAGCAGCGCCTCGTTAGATGATGTTAACACTCTTGATGGTTAATAGGGGAGAATACGTTCGGATAGGTAAACTGGGCCGGGACCGTATAGGGTTTTGTAGGTTAAAACCAGCACTTTGAATTGTGCTCGGAAGCTAATTGACAGGCAATGGAGCTGGCGCAACAAGGGGGTTGTATGCTCTCTGTACCCCACTCCCATTAGTAATCTGGCTGCCGAATGCTGGACTAATTGTAGCTTCCGGGCAGTCATCATAGGCAACCCCACGTAGAGAGCGTTGCAGTAGTCTTCTTCTGCCTTCAGGGCCTAAAAATGGGCTTTAAAGGGATGGACATTGCAAGCTATGGCCCTGAAGGTAGAGAAAAAGCCGTCCCACATGCAGGGAGACCCGGGATATCTATAAGAATGAGTGCTAGACCCAAAAATAGTGACCCAAACAAGATTTATTGAATTACAATGAGTAAAAATGCTGGTGGCCCAAAATGCTTAGATGGTTGCAAAAGGAAGTCCTTGAAAAATGGATTCATTTGCACAGAGTGATGGTTCCTCTCTTGGATCCCAGGTATCATGTTGCTCTCTGGCTTTTGTAGACCCACGAAGTTCTGTAAAAACCCCAACATCTGCAGTCTATGTTGAGGACAGGTCCTCCTGTGCACTGCAGGCTTGGTTGAGAGCGAAGGTTAGGCTTAATAGCAGTGAACTAAGTTGCTTTGTCCCAGATGGCTTAGATTCCACCTTGCTATGCCCATGTGGTCTCTAGAATGGAGGCAGAGAGGAAATCCTGCCTCTCAGGTAAACTTTAGTAAAGGGAGGAGTTAAGGGCAGTGATGCCAGGTTTGGAGCCAAGGCACAGGTCCACCCCTAAGTGCCCACATGGCCACAACAATAGAACAAAGGCCTTGCAACCAAATACAAAATACAGATATGAAACCAGCCCTTGGGGGCGCCACAAGTCTATACGGGATGTAACCAGAGCGTGGACCACCATGGCCAAGTCTGTCTTCTCAAGGTATGGGCACAGCTGACGCACAAGCCTAAACTGTGCAAAAGCTCCCTTGGCCACCGCCGAGACCTGGGGTTCCAGGCTCAGCAATGAATACAGGATCACTCCCAAACTGCAAGCCTGTGCCTTCAGGGGGAGTGTAACCCTGTCAAGCACAGGCTGTAAATAAATAAATAAATTTTCTGCCTTGATATTCTGGGTTATATGGCTGTGGGAAGGGTCCTCAAAATGAATTCCATTTCAGGAAGTGCAGTCCTCAATCAAACTTTTAGTTAGTTCATGACATAAAATTTCCCTGGTGTACGAAGAAGAAACAAACACAGGATATCAGGATATCTTAGCAACTGCAGCCCCTTGGCCCCTGAATCAAACTTAACTCCCAGTTACATCGAAGGGGATGTAACTCTCCATTAGATTAAATGGCATGCTGGTGTCCATGAATCAGAGGGTGGCAGAGCCGACCCTTGGTATGTGTCTAAGTCACCATGACATTTGATGTTCCTGCCAACTTAAATTAGTGGTTTATCAGAGGCCAGAAGCATGGAAACAGATGCTAGCAGAAAGGATGATGAATTGCATGACACAGAGCAAATGCAACTGTGATTAATGGGACATTGCAAATCAACAAAGAGAGAGCCAACTGCGCAAAGTGATAGCAAAGCCCACAAAGAGCAAATTATTGTCTAAGGTGAGGCAATTAACTCCCAAGCTCTCCATGATTTGTCTGGGCGATTCCACGGAGGCCGCTATTCTACCTACCTATCAAGTAATGGCAAAATGGTTAAAAGAAAAAAAGGCAGGGGAACATTGTGCAACTCTGAAACTACATTTCTGCCCAGTGCATGGAACTGACAGATTGTCAACATAGAAGATATTGCAATTTGTAATAGAACAGTTACAACAAAGTCTCGCCATTCTTTTGACTTATGTTCTCCACAGAAAAGACAATAAAAAAGCAAATATATAGCACGTTTTGATTTATGAGGGTCCTCAAATACTTAAAGCCCAGCAAGGCTCATTTATTATCCATAAAAATAAAAAAATAAAAACAAAAACCATGCTTCCCAGAAAGTGTTTTTGTTGTGGTAACTGATTAAGAGAGCTTTTGTTCTTAACTCCCAGGCTCAGTAATATATCTTGGGCAGAAAGCAGTATCTATCTACTTCCTTTAAAGTAAGTAATTGGTTTGGGCTCTTTGGTCTCTTGGCTATTCGTACAGAGTTATGTCAACCTGCAAGAAATCATTTTTGTCATTTCAGCCACATTCTTAACATCATTTTTATATAGTAGCAGTTAACCTTTTCTTGCTTTTAGCAGCTGAAAAATAAACATATAATCAACATTGTTTTATGTTGTTCTGATTTAGCATTTCTGTATTTTCTTCTGCCCAGAATGCTCTTTTGTCTCTTGAGCTGCTGTGGTACAAAACTGTGAATATGTGGAGATGCCAGAAATGCCCTTTTGTGCCAAACGGACTGTATGGCTTTCAAGTCCAATTTGCATTCAGGTTAAAATGGAAGAGTGGGATCTAAGTGGGATCCAAGTGAGAAATGATAATGTTCTTTGGAGCTGGGATATATCATTCATGTGGATTCAGGTCATTTCTTGATAGAAGGAAGACATGCCATCTGCAGATAAGAAGGAAGCAAAGTTTTCAGTACATCAAAGATACAGCTAAGTGAAAACAAAAGGGCAGATGTTGTCTAGATTTGCTTCTCTTATTGTCATGCCCCAGCCTGACTCCATAGCTAAGCCAGATAGAAGCTATGTTAAATCCAAGACATCAGACAGGACTGAGAAAGAATCTTTGCAGAGGCCTCCGCGTCAACCAGTGGTCAAGGCCAGACACAGCCTTCTTTCTTCCCAACCAGATAAGGAGCGCTGGGAAAGCGAAGCGTCGCTTTCTCCCTCTTCTCCAGGTGCAGCCGCTAATGAGCTGACATATTTGCCTTCCTCTGGAGGCCTGGGAAAGTCAGGCCCACAAATTGTTCCTGGGAAAGAGTTGCGCCGAAGTCAACGCCTCCGAGGCCAAAACAATGGGGGGACTATTTAAGTTGGTTCCCATTGGTGCTCAGGATCTCGCGCCAATGTTCAGCTTCCCTTGCCAAGCTCCACGGAACTCAAGTTCAGGACCAGGCCGCAAAGCCTCCAAGTCACCGTATTCAAGTACTCAGCCAAGCCATTGTTTGCCAAGGACTTAGCCCGGATTTTGGCCCATTGGGGTTTTCAAGACTATTGCTTCTTTATTGGATCTTTGAACTCTTTAAAGACTATTGCCTTGCAATACCTGGATGCTGGGAGCATCGGTGGACTATATTTTTATCTCCTTTTCTATTTCTCTTACTTATTCTAAATAAAGCATTTAATCACGGCTGCTTCGTGGTGGTTTGCTGAGGGATCCTCCAGGTCTAGGTTGCAACACTTATTAATCACTTAGTACAAGCATATCTTCTTGCAATAAAAATAAATCTGGACCTATTCATAGAATCATAGAGTTGGAAGAGAACTAATAGGCCATCCAGTCCAACCCCCTGCCAAGAAGCAGGAAAACTGCATTCAAAGCACACCTCCTCCTCCTAAAAGCTGCCAAATTAGGGGCTTGCCTAATATCCTTGGGGAGCACGTTCCAGAGTCAGGACGTCACTACAGAGAAGGCCCTCTCCCTCGTCCCCACCAAACGCACCTGTGAGGGCGGTGGGAGCGTGAGGTCTCTCCAGATGATCGGAGAGATTGCCTGGGTTCATAAACACGTAGGTAGGCAGGTCCCAAACCATTCAGGGCTTTGTAGGTAAAAACCTGCACCTTGAATTGGGACCGGAAGATGAATGGCAGCCAATGGAGCTCCTTAAACAGGGGGGTTGACGCTCCCTGTAAGTCACTTCAGTTAGCAATCTGGCTGCCGCCCGTTGGACCAATTGAAACTTCCAGGCTGTCTTCAAGGGCAGCCTCACATCGAGCGCATTACAGTAATGCATGTCAGTCTACATCAGTGGTTCTTAACCTGTGGGCTGCAGACCACCAGTGGGCGCAAGGACGAAAATCTGGTCTACGAGCCTCCTTCTTTATTAATTTAATTTAATTTAATTCCGCTTCTTTTGCACCGCCTGCCACTCCTCCCTGTTGCTAACCACCTCCACCCCCTTGGATAGACAACGTCAGCTCTAGATTATTACATATGGTTTTCTGTGGGCGAGCAGATGGTGACGACTGAATGGCATATGTTCTGTATCAGAAACTAGAGGTGATGTGGTCTACTCAATGCAATTTTCAGACTCAGCACACCAAATAACCAAAATAAATCTAAAGTTGACCAAAAACTGATTTGTAACCCTTTTGCTACTAAGGTTGGAAAGTGGTCCCTGGTCAAAGTCGTCCTTGGTCAAGTGGTCCCTGTTCAAAAAAAAGGTTGGGAACCACTGGTCTGCATGAACAATACTCAGGATGTATCTAATACAAATAGTTCAAAATGGTCCACAGATCATATATATGAGATTCATAAATGCCGCATGTAAAAGAATAAAGTGGTCATATCCTTGTGCCTGTATTTAAAACTTGCATTTAATTAAATTCAATAGGCAAGTGCAGCAGGTGATGGCAAACACCATTTCATTTTTATTACAAGGCGAGTTATAATCCTCACATTCCAATATATGGAGCTGCTTCCTATATTACCTTCTATGCAAAATTGTCATGGTGATTTATACTCCCAAACAAAACAAAATAAAATGCATAATAAAACAATGTGGGTTTTAAAACATTTTTAAAAGCATAGCTAAAAGCAATCCTAGCAAGTAGAGAGCATATCATAATGATTAAAAGCCTGAGAGAATGAAATGGGGTTTGCCTGGCAACTGAAATAAGACATAGGAAGCTGCATGTGGCCCTTTGTTATTGAACAATTTAGAACAGCCTGGCCCATAGGGGCAGAGGCCCAGAAGTACCCCTAAAACGAGGATTTCAGCAGAACCCCTGGTGAAATTTTTTTAAGCAATCTAAAAATCCCTTTCCCAAATGATCTCACCAAAGGAGTCTGGAAGAAGATGCCACTGAGGTTTTTATTCTCGTCAGCTGAGGAGGATGACAACTGCAGATTCCTTGTCGCAAAGCAGTCATAAAGTTACATTAAAATTACATGCCATTTTATAAGGTTACAGATTCAAATTTCCCACTTCCCGCCCCCAGACCAGTTTTGTGTTGATTGGATGGAATCGCTGGGGCAGCTGGAGTTTGATCCAATAGTGAAACAGTGCCACTTCTGTTCTGGCGAATGGGGAGCGAGGAGCAGGAATGTGTTCAAAACAAAGCAGCTGGAGTTTCCTTGAATAGATTTGTCCATATGTTAATGAATCCAAGCCCCTGACCTTTCGGGTCAGAGAAAAGTCTTTTGTTCTTCTGTGGGAAATGGGAACTGTCCTTAATAACCCCTTCCTGTTGACAAGAGGTCACTACAGATCTTTTCATGAGAATTTCAGTCTTTTGGATGGTAAACAAGTGAAAAACTAGCCATGTGCCAGTTTCCGAGGCTGGCAGAGGTGACCATTTATGAAATATAGAAATATTTATGTCATTTATCCTTCATTGGGAAGAGGGAACAAAACTTCGAGGCTCTTCCCCCTGAGAGATGAGGGGTCTTTGTTGAGAAACAAAAACCACATTTTGTTTTCTACACCAGAAAAGCCCTATTATCGTGCAAATGAAGCTAGTGGAGGGATGATTGAATCGCAAGCTTTGCAGCTGGGAAGCCTCAAGGTAGCTGGCTAAAGGTAAACACTGGCACTTTCATATTTTTTAAATTACATATATGGGGAAAACATGAGGGGAGATACATTGGGGTTCACGGGGAAAATATACCCTCCCGATCACCCCTGCCTACCCACCAGAAAGATACACAGTTTATTAGATTCATAAAATTAGCCCAAGAGAAAGGCGTCCTAGACAGAAAGAGAAAAAAGTCTTTGGGAATGAGCAAAAGACCATAAGAGTAATGCAAAAGGAAAATAACTGTGTGTATTAATAAAGTGTGGGTTACAGAGGCATTGTCATGTGGGACCATGGGGCCATGGGAAGAGCCTTAGGTTTCCATGTGGGGGACAGATAGGGGATTATGGGATCACTTCCAGCCTGGTGTTCTTGGGAAAACTATGAATCCTTTGGTTTTAAACTGTCTTCTACAGAGCCCAAGAGAAGGGAGGTCACCTCCGATATCACCTTGAGAGTCCAACCAGCAATATGCATACCTGAAAAGGGTGCCTCCTCTGAAAAGGGTGCCTCTGTCTATCTTACTTTGTGGGAGGAAGGCTAAGCAAAGTGGGGAGGGGTTCCTAAGCCACAGGCAACTGCCAAGTGGTTTGTTTGTTTGTTTTTGTCCCTACAGGACTATTGCATTGGCTCTTACCCAAACCTGAAATAATGTCCTCACAATCAATACAGGAAGAAGACTTTAAAAAATAAGTTATAAAATGGAAATGGTTTACTTTAAAAGTGTTGTTCTCATTTGGAGGTCCAATATGGTTCTGGGGTGGGCAATCATCATGGACCTTCAAAGGTGCCAATCTCTTTTTTAAATGAAACAATGGCCAAAAGGCCATCATTACAACTTGGAGAGGGGAAAGACGAGGGTAATCATTCCCCCCTCTCTGAGTTGTGCGGGCACCTTTGCTGATACCAGAAAAGATACCAAGTGACAGCTGGGAGTTCTCTGAAACTCCAGCTCTGAAGCCACTGCTACAGGAACAAACAACAATACAGGTAAATGCCTTCCCCTTTTCCTCATGCCGTGGAGCACAAGGAAATAGTATAGTGGCATTGGTCCATGTGAACACTGGGACTGGTTCTGAATTAGAACTAGTTCAACTGTTCACACACTCTGAAATGTGGTGTGAACAGATGCACTTCAGGGACGTTTGAGCATGCACTGTCAGAATCCACCTGCATTACAGCAGATCATGGTGATCCCTGCAGCACTCGCCCAGTGGGCATGAGAACCTGTCACCCTGTGCCCTGCACTGTCCCGGCTTCTTCCCTACCACATCACATGGGGGAGTCTCTTAAAGCCAGATCAACCCATCTTTCCTAATGGTATGACCCCCCACCCCAATTGTCTTCCTCTCATCTGCCGCCAGCTTATTTTTGGTGGCAGTAGGGCAGGGCTGCCCAGGAAGTCGATCGTGATCAACCAGTCGATCGCGGGACCAAAGGAGGTGGATCGCAGCTGGATGGGGCGCTTCTGCTCTGCGTGCGCGCACCTTCCACTCGCGCGCACCTTCCACGCTGCGCACCGTCCACGTTTGCTTCCGGACGAGAGAGAAGCAGGGCGCTCCTCTCTCGCGCCGACAGCGGAGGCTCCAGGGTTGCTTCCGGACGAGAGAGAGGTCCTGCCCCTCCCCAGCCTCAGCTCTACCAGCAGCTTCTCCAGCCTTGAGGAGGGCAGGGCCGAGCCAGCCTTGTGCTAGCTATGCCACCACTGGCTTGGCACTGCCATCCTCAAGCCTGGAGAAGCTGCTGGCAGAGCTGAAGCCAGATGGGGCAGAGCCAGGCCACGCCAAGCCCTGCCCCCTCCCCAGCTTCAGCTCTACCAGCAGCTTCTCCAGCCTTGAGGAGGTAGGTAGATCTTTCTGACTTGGTTTTATTATAAGTAGCTCGCATACTGAAAAGGTGTGGGCACCCCTGCAGTAGGGGTTTGGCAACAGTTCGGCCATGGATCCACCTCGGAAGTACTTTTCTGGGGTGTGATGTCAGCCATCAGCTCAGTGGCCAAACTAAGTAAGTGCCTGTCACTGCCGCCAAATTTTGGACCGTGCGAAGAGTTTGTCTGATTTTTCCTAACATGAAACAAACCCGTGTTAACTGGTTTTATCCTGCCTTGGGAGCTGGAAGTCTCGAAGTGTCATGTGCATGACCGGTAGTGACTTCTCATCCACTCCAGAGTTTGTGACCCATGTAGATGGGCTTTTAGAGATGTTGGAATGCAGTCCTCTTTCGAACAACCACGCAATTGGCCCATCCTCTTCCAGCAGCTTTAATTAGCCAGGATGCACCCAAATCTAACAGAGAAGTGCTTGACCTCAACTCATCAAGCAACTTGTCCACATAATCAGGTTGAACAAACTGAAACTCATCCATCAAAGCTGAATAAGTATGTACCTCAGCTGAACTCCAATATTATCTCATTTCTTCATTTATAAGACACATCCAAATTTCATTGCAACCACCACCAACTAAAATACATAAGAAACACCTGCGATTCTAAGATGAACCATATTTTAGAGGTGTTTATCTAAGGGAAAAGTGGGTCTTAGAACTGAGAAAGTACAGCATTTAAGGAAAGCCTGTATACATTGCCTCATGAGAAATTATTGCTTAGAATGATAAACATTATGCAGTTCCCACTGCATATATAAATTTTATTTTATTCTATGCAAAATAAGTGCCTTTTTCCCAGGAACAAAAGCTTTGCATGCACATTGTGTAGAAGCTCCCTTTCTAGGCATGGATCAAAACCCTTACAACTCCACCCACTAAAATGGGAGTCACTTCTAGTTTTGATTTTTACTTCATTTCAGGCCTAGTGTAGCCTGTGGCGAGAGATTCTTCTGGGTGGCTGAAAATTAGCCCTTGTGTTCCCCAAAGGTGTTAAACCTTATTCCATAGTTGTTAAACCCTATCTTAGGGTTTGTTAAACCCTATTCTTATAATGGGAATTTCCTATGGGCTCTAATGATCAATGCCAGTCAAAGAAGTGGCCCATGGACCAATGCTGGTTCATAAGCCATCAGCTACCATTTTTCGAGGAGTTTCCAGGAAAGATAGAAACAATGGAAGTTAATGAGCACAAAGATTGCACCAACTTCTGGCATATTTCTGAAATACATGCCCTTTCACAAAGGGCATGTCCATCAGAAACGAATATGGGTTACAAAAGTCATAAAAATCGTGTTCTACAACATATATTAAAACGTAACACCAACAACATATATGTGCTGCTATTGTTGACATTGAGGGGATTTCAAATATCTTTACACCAGGGAAGGTTTGGGTCAATTGTGTTTCTCTTTTGGTTCACATTCTTTCATACTAAATAAGGCATGAAATCTTCATTAGTGGCATGCATCCTAACATTTAATCCAATAGTGTCATTTTTTAATTAGGCCTGGAGAGCATCTAAATAGCTCCAGTTCCCTTAGGAGGTGATTATCTAGTGATAATACCAACCCTCAAAATTATCTTATTATCTTACTTTTTAAAAAGCAGCCTCTTAAGTAGTGTTTATTTTCAGAATTTGTCTGCTTATAAAGTATACTGTAAATTTAAAGGCAGCAACACGCTATTTGGACCAAAGCTAATTAGGACTCCTCACTAGAATCGCTTTCAGTACCAGGGCTCATAATAACAAAAAAGATAATAATAACAGTACCAGGGCTCATAATAACAAACACCCATTAATATCAAACATTGCAAGGAGGAGTGATGCTCATACAGCCCATCTTCCTGCACCTGCATGTGTCAATTTAGGGCTTCATCACACTAGAGCAGTGTTTCCTAACCAGTGTGCAGTGGCACACTAGTGTGCCGTGAGCAATCATCAGGTGTGCCATGGGAAATTGGAACCTCAAATACCCTTTCTTCCCCCTCCTGCCGAACACTTTTTCTTCACCACTCGAGCTCCCTTCTTCCCAGCCTCGCTCTGCTCCCTTTGCCTCGCTTTGCTCTGGGGTGAGTTTGCGCAGTAGCGCCCACATGGGTCATGTCTTCCTCCCTCCCCCTTCCCCTCCTGAACATGCTCACGCTGCCCCCTCGGATCAAAATGGTGGCAGAAGCGGCAGTGTAGAAGAAAAAATAAGTGTTCGGCAGGAGGGGGAAGAAAGGGCATGAAGGGGAAGTGGGAGGAAGAGGTCTCTGTCGAAAGCTGACATGGGCAAACTTGGACCTTCCAGGTGTTTTGGACTCCAACTCTTACCATTCCTAGCAGCCTCTGGCTCTTTTCCTCCCCCCCCCCCCCTCAGCCATTTAAGCAGGAAAGGGCCTCAGGCTGTTAGGAATGGTGGGAGTTGAAGTCCAAAGCACCCAGCGGGCCAAAGTTTTCCCATGCCTGTTTTAGGGACCTTAAAGTGGTGAGCCTCCTTCCAACATTGTGATTCTGGATAGAAAACAAACAACAACATAACATAACATTGTTTGAGTCCACAGTGCTCTCTAGGTGTAGGTGAACTACAACTTCCAAACTCAAGGTCAATTCCCAAGCAAACCCTTTCAGTACTTTCTGTTGGTAATGAGAGTTCAATATGCCGAGTTTCGTTCAATTCCATTGTTGCAAGAGTTCAGGGTGCTCTTTGATTGTGTGTTGACAATAAATCCCAGAAACTGTAACTCCCAAATGTCAAGGTCTATTTTCCCCAAACTCCATCTGTGTTCACATTTGGGCATATTGAGTATTCATGCCAAGTTTTGTCCTGATCCAACATTGTTTGAGTCCACAGTGCTGTCTGGATATAGATGAACTACAACTCCAAAACTCAAGGTCAATACCCACCAAACTCTTATAGTATTTTCTCTTGGTTATGGGAGTTCTGTGTGGGAAGTTTGTGTCTTTCTGCCATTCCTGCCGGGATATCTATGTTGTGTTCATTTAAACAGGCCCAGGTTTCACACTGAGTGTATAAATACATTTAAAAACATATTAACTATATGTATTACTGTGTTAGAGTGTCATTTTGTGTCATTTTGGTTGGTGGTGTGCCCCAGGATTTTGTAAATGTAAAAAATGTGCCGCAGCTCAAAAAAGTTTGAAAAACACTGCACTAAAGCATCAATCTACTTTAAATCCCTTTGCTGATTCCTGCTGAAGTCTGGAATTTGTAGTTTAGGGAGGGTTCTTTAAATTGCTCAGCCGGAGAGGTCCTAGGCCTCACTAAACTGCAAACCCCAGATTTCTGCAGAAGGCAGCCACAGGATTTAAAGTGGATAGATGCTCTACTGTGATGAAGTCCTTAAAGTAACCTATAACATTATTTAGGAGCCAGTATTAAGTATTGGACTTCATTTTGGAGACCAAGGGCCCTTCCGGACAGGCCCTATATCCCAGGATCGGATCCCAGGTTTCTGTTTATTCCAGATTATCTGGCAGTGGGGACTCATATAAACCAGTTTAAAGCAGAAAACCTGGGATCAGATCCTGGGATATAGGGCCTGTCTGGAAGGGCCTCAAGATTTGAATCCTCTCTCAACCATGGAACTCACAGGAAATTCTTGGAAAAGTCACACATGCTATGCTTCAGAGGAAACCCGTGCCAAACCTGTTCTGAACAAACCTTGCCAAGAAAACTCGAGAACAAGGGTCACCATAGGTCAGAAAGGACTTGAAGGCACACAACATTAACAAATAGCATTGTCTATCTGCCAGTAAAACGTATCTCAAGAAATCCTTGCAGGATATGTGTGGCAGGTCCATACTTCACAATGTTGCCACTAAATTTTGTCTGCAAGGATATTTTTCATAAAAGTAAATCTTCCTGGGACCAGATCCTGGGATATAGTTTTTGTGAATAATTACTTTCACTCTTTCTGTGATACTATTTCAGGGCGGGAAAGGTGAAACAAAGTCTATTGGCACCTCTTAAAGCAGTGTTTCCCAACCAGTGTGCCGGGGCACACTAGTGTGCCGTGAGCAATCATCAGGTGTGCCGTGGGAAATTGGAACCTCCAGGAAGAGGGGGAGAGTCTAGTGTGTTGAAGTACAAAAACCCTAAGAAACCTACCTCGATAAAGGCACAAAATTACACACCCCCTCCCCACCCGTTGTCTACTTGGTCTCTCCCTCTCCATGCATTGGGAAGGCCGTCCTCCCTTTCCCCAAGTAGAGACCTCCTCTTGCCTCCTGGGGGTTCCGTGTGGGAAGTTTGGCCCAGTTCTATCATTGGTGGGGTTCAGAATGCTCTTTGATTGTAGAGGAACTATAAATCCCATCAACTACAACTCCCAAATGTCAAAGTCTATTTCCCCTGAAGTCCATCTGAGTTCATATTTGGGCATATTGAGTATTCATGTCAAGTTTGGTCCTGATCCATCATTGTTTGAGTCCACAGTGCTCTCTGGATATATTTGAACTACAACTCCAAAACTCAAGGTCAATGCCCACCAAACTCTTATAGCATTTTCTCTTGGTTATGGGAGTTCTGTGTGGGCAGTTTGTGTCTTTCTGCCATTCCTGCCAGGATATCTATGTTGAGTTCATCGAAACAGGTCCAAGTTTCACACTGAGTGTATAAATACATTTTTAAAACATATTAACTATATGTATTACTGTGTTGGAGTGCCATTTTGTGTCATTTTGGTTGGTGGAGTTCCCCAGGATTTTGCAAATGTAAAAAATGTGCCGCGGCTCAAAAAAAGGTTGGGAAACACTGTCTTAAAGTACCGAAGAATGTACTTGTAGTTTCATTATTATTCTATTGCTTTGTAATCTAATTTTTACTTTCTATTTCTATTTTTTAGCATATTTCTTAAAGTGTGCAACAGCTTTGTGACACTTTGATTATACATCTGGGACAACTAATTGCTTGAAGACAGAGTGAGGATTAATAACCTGTGGGTGAAAATCAATTCCTCTTCCCAGCATCACCCGCTGTGTAGCACAACCCATCATCCTGCATTACAAATCTTATGTGAAATTATGAAAAGCCAGCAAGGCAGGACCTATGATCCAGATACTAGATATTTGGCCACTGCCCCATATACTGAACATCAGTATTATCTACTTGGGGAGGTACTGGCCTAGGCAGACTTAAACAGGTTTCCACCAATGTGAAGTTTATGGTCAAAAAGAACCTAGAGGGAAGGAGAAGGAGGGAAATGCAATTACATACATCTCAGTCTTGAATATAGGAAAACCTTATTGCTATATTTGTAGAAGTCAGGTCATCTAAATACTTTACTGACCAACAGAGATTTTAAATCAGATATGTGGCAGGCTAGGGTCCCAGAAGATCTTGGAGAGCTGCACCCCAATACCTCATCCACTCAGTCCCCTATAAAAAGTCAATGATTTTGTTCCCAAATGCCACAAACACCCTCTAGGGAACAACAGAAGTTTATTATCATGTTTGTGGCCCTAGAGAGCATTTTGAGATATTTTGAGGATTTAAAAAAAACATTGCAACTTTCTTTTTTTGTCCAGGGAGCTCCAAATGTGATTAAAAACCTCTGGATGTATGGTCATTTTGGGGCATTTTGAAGCAAAAAAAATCCCAAAAATTATTGACTGGGGGCAGGGAGCTGGGGACCAAAATATCTGGCACTTTGTCCCCTCCTGCTTTACATGAATTGAATATCTACACGAAGATGTGGAAATTTGGGCTAAAATGCTATTGTTTTTACTAACAAAGGCCCAAGTAGATTTGACGCATTTAATTAATTGGATTTGCCCAAATGTTTTTTTTAAAGTAGTTTTTATTGAGCTTTTCAAAGTTAAAATTGACAAATGCAAACGTAAAACAGTCCCACAAAACAAACATAAAAAGGACATAGACCCCAGAAACTTGTAGTCCCGGGTTCTTTCAATCATACACTAACATCCCATATTCTTTTGAACTCCCCTCCCTTTCCCTCAGTCATTGCTTGGTCAGTATCCTTCCTGATAATTCAGTTCATTATCGGGCTTCTTCCCTTTTTACCCAGATCTTATCCACTCTTATCCTATCTTTGTTGAAACATACAATATCTCCGTTAACCATTCTATCTTGTCTTTTTTGAAGTATTTTATAATTAATGACCAGTCTGTAGATTTCATTTTTCTCTCCTTTGCGAGAGCTCTTGTTAGACAGTCCATGTTAATAATGTCCATCATTTTGCTTTTCCATTCTTCTGGAGACGGGATCTCTTCTTCTTTCCATCTTCTTGCCAGCACTATTCTCGCCGCCGATATGCAATAAATGAACAGTTTTTCTTTATTTTTTCCCAACTTAAAGTCTATTAATCCCAATAACAGGTATCTGGGCTTGAACATAAATTTAATTTCTAATGCTTGTTGTATATCTAAATAAATCCTTTTCCAAAATTTCTTAACTATCCCGCATCCCCACCACATATGGAAGGAACTTCCAATCTCTTTTTTACATCTCCAGCCCTTATTGCTGTAATTCTTATTGTATTTTGCAATCTTACTTGGTGTGAGATACCACCTATGGAATATCTTTAAGTTGTTTTCTTTCAGGTCATATGCGTGCAGATAATTTGAATAATTTGGGATTTGCCCAAATGTTGACTCACCATTCAACAATTGCATCGATGGGTCATAGAATCATAGCTTCACCCATTTGGAAGAGACCATTAAGTCCAACCACCAGTCATTCAGGAACACACAATTAAAACACTCCCAAACTGTGGCGCCCCCACGGGGCTGGTTTTATATCTGTACTGTGTACCTGTTTGCCTTTACCTGCAAGGCCTTTGTTCCATTGTTCTGCCATGTGGGCACTTAGGGGCGGAGCTGTGTCTTGGCTTCAAACCTGGCGTCACCACCCTTAACTCCTCCTTTTCCGGAGTTTACCTGAGAGGCAGGACTTCCTCTCTGGCCGCATTCCAGAAGAGCACACGGACATAGCAAGGTGAAATGTAAGCCATTGCTACAACAAAGCATCTTAGTTCACCTACTAAGCCCTACCTTTGCTCTCAACCAAAGCCTGCAGTACAAAGGAGGACCTGTCCTCAACATAGACTATGGATTTTGGGGCTTTTAAAGGACTTCGTGGGCCTACAAGCCAGAGGGCAACAGGAACCTGGGATCAAAGAAAGGCACCATCACTCTGCAAACAAAGAGGCAAGTGATCGCTTCCTTTTTAAAGGACTTCCTTTTGCAACCAACTAAGCATTTTGGGCCACCAGCATTTTTACTGGTTGTTATTCAATAAATGTTGGTTTTGGTTCACTATTTTGAGTCTAGCACTCATTATTAAAGATATTCCAGGTCTCCCTGCATGTGGGACGGCTTTTCTCTACCTTCAGGGCTCATAACTTGCAATGTCCATTATTTTAAAGTCCATTTTTAGGCCCTGAAGGCAGAAGACAAACAGATGGCCATCCAGCACTTGTTTAAAAACATCCAGTGAAGGAGACTCCATCACATTCCAAAACAGCATATTCCACTGTTAAGAGCTTTTACTATCAAGAGGTTTTTCCTAATGTATCAGCAACTTAAGAGTAAGCCCCATATTATTCATTTGAACATTTTTTTCGAATAAATATGCATAAGACCAAACATGATGGCATTACACATACAATTATACCGTAGTTGCTTGGTAAACCAATAATTACATTCTACTGCCTCAATAGTTCTCAGCTCTTATGGTATGCAATTTCTCCTTTGCTATTTTTGCAGGATCATACATCACTAAGTGTCATTTTCTTGAAAATCCACTCAGTAGACCTGTTCAGAGGCTCTGAATACACAAAAGCTTTTCAGTGATCCAATATTTCAACTTTGTCAAACAAAAATAATGAAAATAATACAGAGGACTAATATAGTGAAACATGATTTATCATTAACAGAATGAAATATTTTGTAATGTTCTAGAAAGAATGAAGGAAAGAAATATATGCTGGATCCAGCATTTATCTTTCCCCAGTAGTTAGTGTGCTAAATAATAGTGACTAATCTCCAAAGAAAAAGAAAAACTAGAAGCTCAGCTGCATTACACATAAAAAAAATGTATGGGAGAGTGGGGGGAAAACAGAACAACCATTTTTAATGAACCTGTAGTCAAAAATACATTAAATGTGTTAATGTTATTAACAGACATAGGTCAGAACTGTGATTTAATAAAAGTATGTACATTTTAACAATCCACTACAGATAAACTATAACCGATACAAATAAATGGACCAAATAGACATAATTTGGAATTTAAAAGTGCCTTGACGGTCTTGCAAAGGAAACAAAATAATTCCTGTTCATTTGGATCATGAATCTCACAATAGTATCATCCCCAAGCATATAATTGTTAATATTTCTCCATAAGAATAAATAGTGGTGATTTCCTTTCACTGAAGAAAATAAGGATGAATCTTTTCCCTGGTTTTGGGAATTACACTTCTTTTTATCTTTTTTTAATCAGACCCAGTAGCCTTTTTATTTTCAACATTCCTAAAAGCACTCGTGATTATCTTTGTGGTTTTACAGTGTTCCCTCACTTATTGCTGGGGTTAGGTTCCAGGACCACCCGCAATAAGTGAAAAACCGTGATGTAGGGATACTCTATTTATTTTAATATTTATACATTATTTTAGTAATTATACACTATTTTAAGTCTTTATAAACTTAAAATAAAGTGAAGAAAAGGAAGGAAAGGCTCTTCAAGGCTGGAGGGAGGATGACTGAGGAGGGAAAGAGCCTTGGAGAGCAGCGGTGGCAAAACCCCACAAAACAGTGAAAATACCATGATATATATTTTAAATTAATATTTTTTGAAATCCGCAAAACAGCGAGTCCACAATAAGCAGACCACGAAATGGCAAGGGAACACTGTAATGAAGTAAGTATAGTAATGCATGAAGTATGTACTACCATAGTTCAAATTATATGAAAATATAGTCAGACTTAGGCACCTCATAACTGTATGTCCATTTAAATTGGGGCTCTTCCATACAGGCATATAATCTAGAATATCAAGGCAGAAAATCCCTCAATATTTGCTAGATATTTTGGTCTTCTTTGATTTCTTTCCATATCATTTCGTAGTTATTCTTTACTAACTGACAGTTCTTAGCTGTTAAATTTATTCCTAGATATTTTATTTTTTGGGTGATGGTTAGTCCATATTTTTTCTATGTTTTGTGTTTCATTTCTATCTATATTTTTTATTATAATTTTTGATTTTACTTTATTTAATTTGAAACCAGATATTTTGCCGAACTCTTCTATTTTATTAACCCAATTTTCTAATTTGCCCATAGGGTTTTCAATAATGCAAAATAAATCATCGGCGAAGGCATACATTTTATAGTTTTTTATTGTTAATCCTTTTACATTTTATCCTTTATTATATCTTTCAATAATAATTCTAAGACAAAGCTAAAAGTCAGAGGCGAAAGTGGACAACTCTGTCTCGTACCTTTTTGTATGTTTATATTTTTTGTTTTTTGTCCATTAACTACAATATATGCTTCTTATTTCTTATAGATTGCTTTTATTGCTAAGGTGAAGTTATGACCAATATCTATTTCTTTTAGTAACATTTCTATTGTGTTCCAACTAATTTGGTCAAAAGCTTTCTCGGCATCTAAAAATGATAAGGCTGCTTTTGTTCCTATCTTTTTATCCAAATATTCAATTATATTAATAATATTTCTGATATTTTTTTCATGTATCTTTTAGGTAGGAATCTCGTTTGGTTTTCCATTATCCAATTATTTAAGAAAATTTTGAATTTTGTTGCTAAAACGTTAGTAAATATTTTGTAATCTAAATTCAAAAGAGATATTGGTCTATAATTTTGTACAGATTCCGGATCCTTCCCTTCCTTATGTATTATAATTATTTCAGCTTCTCTCCAGGTCCCCAGTATTACTTCCCTTTTAATTATGTCATTCATAACCTTTTTAAACTGTGGAGTTATTTCTTCTCTTAATGTTTTATAGTTTGTGTCAGTTAACCCATCTGGACCTGGAGATTTTCCTGGTTTTAAATTGATTATTGCTTTATGAATTTCCTCATTTGTAATTTCTGCATTAAATAGCTCTCTGTCTTTTTCTGTTATAGTCTTTGCTTATTCAAATATTTGTGTATTTCTTCTTTATCTATGCCTTCGTCGCTATATAACTTTTGGTAATATTTAACAATCATTTAGTATTTTTTCGTCCTTGGTATATATCTGTTCTTCACTTTTAATTTTTGAGATAGATAGAATTTGTTTTTTCTCTACCTCGTCCATTGTTATCATTTTTATTTGGTTATTAATAAGTTGTATTTTGGGATCTAACTCTTTATCTTTTGGATTTAATTTCAATTTTCTTTCTAGGCTATTTAATTCACTTTGTAATCTTATTTCCTCAGTTTTTTGTTTCTTTCTAAAACTATTTTGTGCTATGAAGTGTCCACGCATCACCGCTTGACTAGCTTCCCATATAGTTAAAGAAACTACCTCAGATTGATTATTTATTTCAAAGTATTCTTTAATTAATTCTTTAATTTTTTGTATCAAAGTGTCTGATTTTAGCAGAGAGTCTTCTAGCCTCCATTTATATTGTCTTTGACCCATTCTTATAGTAATTTCCATTGGAGCATGGTCTGAAAAAGTTCTTAGGTGAATTTTTGATTTTGTTATATTTGTCACCATTCTTTTAGTTACCCAGATCATGTGTATCCTAGACCATGTTCTTCTTCTTCCAGAGAAGAATGTATAGTCTCGTACATCACTGTTTTGCGCTCTCCATATATCAATTAATGAGTTCTCTTTTGTCATTTTGAAGAAGGAGTTTGGTAGTTTACTCTTGTTATATGAATTTTTGGGGGGTATTGTAATTCCCTTATTAATATAGGTGGAGTAGTTGCTGAATCAGAGAAAGTATTTGCCGTGGATATCTTTGAATTTATGACAAGAGACAGCATGTACACCAGACACTTTCTTCTTATCATGCCTCTCTCTTTCTTAGGTGTGATCCTTACCTTGGAGTAAACCCAGCTGAAGATATTGTGATTTAAAACATGCATAGGACTCCACTGTTAACTATTGTAGTAACTCTGGTCTCATATTTCAACAGTTTTCTCTGCACCTTATTCATTTCTGTATCTTGGTTTGTTTACTGTTTCTGAAGAACCTGCCTGATGTCTCCCTACCAGGATGTTATGGACATGGTCAGGATCAAATGGATTTCTCATCTTACATTTAAGAAAATGAGTCAATAAAAGACATGCCAAGTATCTAACGCATGAAATATCTCATTCACGGGAGAATGAATTTAGTCCAAATAATATAATGTGGAATGTTTGAAGTATGTCAACAAAGTCTTTATTCCTAGACTCCACCAGTGTTCACATTTGGGCATATTGAGTATTTGTGCCATAGTTTGGTCCAGATCCATCATTATTTGAGTCCTCAATGCTCTCTGGATGTAGGTGAACTATAACTCCCAAACTCAAGCTCAATGCCCACCAAACCCTTCCAGTATTTTCTGTTGGTCATGGGAGTTCTGTGTGCCAAGTTTGGTTCAATTCCATCGTTGGTGAGGTTCAGAATGCTCCTCGTTTGTAAGTTAACAATAAATTCCAGCTACTACAACTCCCGAATGACAAAATCAATCCCCCGCAACCCCACCTGTATTCAAATTTGGGCGTATTGGGTATTTGTGCCAAACTTGGGCCAGTGAATGAAAATACATCCTGCATCTCAGATATTTATATGACGATTCATAACAGGAGCAAAATGACAAGTTGTGAAGTAGCAACTAAAATAATGTTATGGTTAGGGGTCACCACAACATGAGGAACTGTCTTAAGGTTGAGAACCACTGGCCTAGACCATTCTCCAAATACTTTGCTGACTGTGTTTAGATGCAGACTGTTTATTTATTTATTTACATCATTTATATTCCACCCTTCTCACCCCGCAGGGGACTCCGGGCGGATCACAATGCACATATACAGGCAAATATTCAATGCCATTTGACATACAAACATATAAGACAGACATAGAGGCAATATAACATTCCAGATTTTCTGGCCACCAGGAGGAGCTGTTGCATTCCTTCACTCCTTTTGTGTGTATTTCCAGGATATGTTATGGCCTCGTAAATCAGTTAAATTAAGCCTCCCCACTCAGGTGATACCTAAATTTCCTACTTGACAGATACAACTGACTTTCGGGTTGCAAAAGTCGACAACGAGCTACACAATAGGTCGAGAGCTCACCCCGACCCGGGCAGGCCTTGAACTCATGACCTTCTGGACATCAGAGATCTTATGTGGCTGACAGCCAGCCAGCTGCACCACATTCCCATAATAAATAAGGAGTATTTTTGGATAAGGATAAAGTAAAGGTAGGAAATTAAATAAGCGCACCAACCCCTTGAGTTACATAGTACAATAGTGGTCCTGACAAAACCAGACTACAAAAACTTGGACTTGTAAACAGAAAAAAATAAACAAATGCAATACTTTGTATATTTTTCCCCAATTAAAGTTTGAGGGTGAGACTTGGCCCCTGACTCTGTTATAACTTGAACACATTTTGATGTGGGTGAAGTAAATTTGGTAGCTGCTGAGAAGGCTAAGAATGAGGGAGTAATGCAGCTACAACAGAAAAACAGATATATCACAGAGGTTTTGAAAGAAAATGAAAAAAAACGATCTGCAAAAATTTATTTAATTATTTACTATATTTATATCCTGCCTTTCTCAACCCCAAGGGGGATTCAAGGCTGCTGAAATTAAATAGAGGTGGTTTCAGGAGGAAAGGGAAGGGGAGACACAAAGGCCCCTGCCATATCTCCCAGGATCTGATCCCAGATTATATGGCAGTGGAGACTCATATAATCCAGTTTAAAGTAGATGCTCTGGGATCAGATGTGGAAGGGCCCAGAGTTGATTGGATATGTTTGTAATATAAATGAGCTCTACAGTCCTTCCTTTCAGAATGCAAATGAAAAGCATTTGGCTACCCAGTCCCCCTGCTCTTTACTTGCCTGCTGGGACCTTCCAGTGGAACTACTACTACAGCCTCAGATGGGTGTGATGTAGTAATCTTGAAGAAGACAGCAGTTAAAAGCAAGATCCATCAGGACCGGGGAGAGTCGGCACCTTTTGCCCAGTGTATGTGCCGTGATGAAGATGCCAATTAAAGTCAAACCCAGGAGTAAAAAGGAATAACAAGAGTTTATTATACAAGAAAAGGGAATGAGACTAACAAAAACTAGACTAACCAGCAAAAACCCACAGAGAAGACCAAAAATTGCTGAAGGAATGATCATAAGCAAACTAAAGACGTCATCTGCGACATCCTCAGAGGGTTGAGCCAAAAGCGTAGTCGATAACCGGTCCGGAGTCATGGGCAGGAGAAAGATGGAGAAACGAGGAGACAATCCAAGGTCCACAGGAGCTAAATGCATGGGGACAACATTCATTGTAATCCCCACAAAACACATTGTCAACCTCCCTCCATATATACAATACAATTCTTGCAGCTTGTGACACTCACAGAAAGTCCAGCGGAGTTCAAACCCCACCACAAGGAACACACGGCTGTAGCTGGACAGAAAACAGAACATTGTAACCCAAAACCACCCACCTTTCCCAACTGCGGCAGCAGCATCTCAGCCCAAAAGGGAGGAGTAAAAACCTCAACTCATGAGTAAACTGGATCAGGAACAAGATGCAAGATATCAGGATACCAAGAACAACTCCTTGCTCACTGCAAGGAAATTCTCAAAAGGCCCACATTAAATAGACCTAGAGATCAGACTCGCCCGAAGAGGACAACTCCCCCTGATTAAGCGATGCAGCTGCTTCTCTTTCTGTAGCTGAAACCTTTTATGAGTCCCTCCAAGATCCCTAGCGTCTTTCAAAACTTAGCGTACCCCAATCATTCCCTGAGGTTTCAGAGAGCCACTTATTATCACTATCAAACCCCAGAAAAGTATCACTACTGGTGGCTGCATCATACACATACTGAATTTCCTCTACTTGAGTCCAGTCTAATTCAGTATCACTGTCTTCTGACGATCCTTCCCCATCCCTGGGAAAACCCTCAAAGGACTCAGAGTCAGTAGGAGCCATACATATTTACCGTACTCTCTTCCTTTGTGCCAAACTTTCCCCGCTGGAATTACTTGCAGCCCTCTTTCTTTAGGTTACTCTCAGCCCCACCCAGTTCCATACAACACTCAGACGCTGTAGATTCAGCTTCCTCCCCAGTCCTACTCACAGGCAGAGCCGCGGGCTCAATCACAACATTATGGGTTTAATTTCTCTGGCTTGTTGAATGTTTTGTTTTGCTATGCATTTGAAAGCATATGTGTTAATGGTCAGTATAAATGGGGCCTGGGTCATGTTGTCCCATCCATCCGTCCCCGCCCCCGCGTGCTTCATAAGGTTCCTTTGAAGCTAACAACAGAATATGTGATTTAAAATATTGCATTAGCCTTTGCAAATGCTACAGAAAAATAATCACACACCTTCATTTAATTATTCTATGGTTAATTATTCTGTAAATATAAAAATAAAATCCAGGTACCCAATTACAGAACATTCTTATTTTAGCTTTCAAGGATTGAATTTCACAAGTTTACATCTTGACTTTACACTTAGAAAGGAATGAGGAAAAGTAACCATGACAAAATTAAAAGCAAAAGTGCCTCTGCTTGAGCTGTTTACAGTTCTAACAACTACTCAAATAAACTTTCCCAGAGTGCCAAAGTAAATGTGAAAATCATTCACACATGTACAGAGAACAGGCTGTGAACATTGTTGATGTCTAGACCTAATCTACTGTCAGATATCCATGTGTGTGTATGTATGTGTGTGTGTGGGGGTGGTGGTAGTGTACATTCAACCATGTACACCATGCACACATACATGGTATGCTTTCCATGCAAGCTTTCTTTGTCAGTTTTAAACTAAACCTCAGCAGCAGCAGGAGGGCAGGGCAAATCCTCTGGGAAGGCCTTGGAGAGCCACTGCCAGGCAGCTGCAGAAATACTATGCTATTGTTACTACTTGTATCTATGCAGAGCATTTACACTTCACTTTATTTACAGTATTTCTAACCCGTCCTTCTCTACCCCCAAAGAAGGAATCAGGACGGCTTACATTTGGCAACAATTCTGTTGTGAATGGGCCTCTAGTTGCTACAGGTAGTAACATGGAGGGAGGTGTGGAGACAGTAACAGCAAGCAATAGCTCAGTTTGGGGCGCGGCTCTGAATGACCAGGCTCCTACAGCTGGAGTAAAGAGGGTGGCTAGTGACTCGAGCATTAATGAAGACAATGAACAAAGGAGGAAAATCCAGCATTTACTTAGGGAGCCTTCTGAGTCTGGCTCTTTTGAGGGATTCACAGGGAATGCAGAATTGCAGTCAGAGGACAGTCATACCGATCTGGATTCGGCCTTGGTGCAGGAGGTGCGGGATGTATGTAATGCGGACTCGGGGACCAGCACGTTTCTGGGGTTCCAGACGGACCGGGACTGGCCGTCTCCGCATTCTGAGGCATTCTGAGGCTGAGGTTTTCCCTTTGAGATCTGGGCCTGATGCTACAGCTGCAGGGAATAGGAATGCTGATGCTTTGGAGCTGGGTGGGGTCTCCGAGGACTCTGATTGAAAGTCCTATAAGAATTATGAGTATTTGGCTTGATCCCTGCGGTGGTCAAGGAGTTATTATTGTTCTATCTCATGCATCCTGGTTCCTGGTATTCTTGTTCCTGATTTCCAAGACTACTCGTGAGTTATTGGGTTCTTTATTCATTTTGTGTTCTTGGGAGAGCTGCTATGGCAGCTCTAGCTGATTTGGGGAAAAGGTGGGGGGTTTCTGGATTTATGTCTACTCTTTTGTTTAGCTACTGCCGTGTGCCTCTTGATCTTCGTGTGAATACTGTGAATGGCTGCTACTGAACTGGGTATAGTATTACTTGGAGGGAGATAGATGCTGGGTGGTATGGGGGGCTGCAAGTTATGTGTTTGTTAATATACTTAGCTCCTGTTCGACCCGGTGACGTCTTATCCTGATTGATTTTCTCCTACCTGACGACCTCGGACCGGTGACTGACTTCGCTTCTTGAACATTCCTCTACTAGAGACTACAGACGGACGTCTGCTATTTGCTTTGAAGTTCTTTTATCTCCGGCATTTTTTTGGTTTGGGGGTCCTGGGTTTAGTGTGGGTTTTTCTCCAGCCGACGAAAGGCTATTTTTTGTAGCCCAACTCCCATGTCTTGTTAAATAAACATTTGTTATCCTTTTCTACTCCCGGACTTTATTGCTGCCATAGCTGGGTCACAACAAATTCAATGCTGCTACAATTAACAATTACAATAATACAATAATACAACAACAGTTAAAACAATAAATAGAGCAATAATTGAGACAATAAAACAGTATCATCAGCTGTATCGCAATTCCAGTCAAATTCCACAACCATAGTGCTAATTATGCCTGATCCCAGAACCACGATTTCAATTTCTTCCTGAAAGACAGGAGAGGTGAAGCCAATCTTATCTCATTGGGAAGCGCATTCCACAGGAAGGGGGCCACTGCCAAGAAGGCCCTGTCTCTCATCCCCGCCAGGTGTATTTGTGATGTTGGCGGGAGTGAGAGCAGGGCCTCCCCAGATAATCTTAAATTGCTTGTCTTTCATGATTGCAAATGTACTAGTTTCTGCCTCATTTTGATGTCTTAGTAAAGTCGTAAATCTGAGGTTTTCCAAAGACCTGCAAATACCGTGGGAAGCCTGGTGAGTCCCGTTAACCACGAATGTTCTGTATCAGAAATCAGGATCTTACCAGAGTGAAAGCAAATGACAATCTGCAGAAGTGACGTTCATGCAATTGTCTTGCATGTGCTGTTACGGTGGATTTTTGGAGGGGGACATTGCTGATGAGCTGTGGGGTAAACCTCTGGCATTTGTACAGGGCATTCCTAAATAATTATCCCCAAATATGTTTGTACTTTGAGTTCCTTAAGCACAAGTTATCCCTGACTCTGAGCTTCCTCTGGTCCTCTGCTCTTTCCCTACTTCTCTCTGCTTGCCTCCTGTCTAGTTACTCCAAGTCCCCAATGGCTTCTCAGCTGAATTACAGGAAATAGGAATTATCCTTTATTGTATGTGTAAGGAGTTTTGAAATTCCAGCAGCTGAGCTAAAGACCTTTCCTTAAAAAAATCACTATGCAAATTTCAAAGTATCTGGATGGATGCACTGGCCCGGGGGGGGGGCGGGGGGCAGGGTGTTGTGTGATGTTTGTTGGAGGGGGAAATGTTAATAGTTTTCACAGTTATGGTCCACAACGTTTGGGCACAGCATAGTTGCAGAATTGATGTCTTTCCATTACTATGTCACCTGCGACTTGAGGCGGTATATACAAGGCAGTCTCTGCCCTCCAATCAAAACATGAGCAAAACAAACCAAACAATAACCATATAACACAACAATTAGCAATTAAAACATACAATTACAGTCTCAGCATTACGTTTAAATCACTTTCTGTCACATCATCGTCATCTATATATATAAAGGAACAGTCGTCATGTGAAGACTACCTGAAACAGAGAAACCTTACAACGCAGAAACACAAAACTTGCCAACAGAAATAGGCCTCAAGCAAGGTACGTTTGTAGCAAAGAAACTTTTCCCCCCAAAACCTAAAAGGCCCCCAAAACAATGAGTAAAAAAACCCTACATTTCCCAGCATCCTCCGCGGCTGCCAGAGAATGCCATTGGCCGACATCGGCCCACACAGAATGCAGAGAGGAAGAGTAACCATAGCAACACTGGCAAGAGCCATCCAAGGCTAGGATAGAATGCTGAGAGATTTCAGTTGTCAGTTGGTGTTTGAGGGTTAAACTGTCAAAACCAAACTCCATGAGGGAGCAATTCTCCAGCAATTCCTACCCACACAACACAACACAACTTCCAATCACAACCCATCCCAACAACCTTACGGGACCCCGTACACACAACACCTACCACCACCACAAACCAAAACCATTCCTTCCACACAGACAGAAACTGACCCAAAAATAACAGCATCGGACGACACACTCACAATGCTACATACATCAAACAAAAAAGGGCAGAACAAATGCCAGAACAGAAACACACTACGCAGCAGAGACACAGACAACAGGTCACTGCACGACGCACAGCTGAGAACCAAATGCAAAGAACTGCACTACAAGAAGAAGGGCGCAGCCAGGAACAACAAAGACGCAGAAATGCAACACAACAGCAGCGCGCAAGGAGCGCAGAAACACGACGTAGCAACACAGAAAACAAACTTCAAAAACACCACAACCAATTCCACCGCCTAGCCTTCAGATACAGTGCTGCAGAAGACTACAGCATGGCGCCAGAGGCCGACATTGGCATCCTAACGCACATCTGCACACACTGCAAAGCCCTGAAATACCCAGCAGAAACACCGGGAATGTGCTGCCTAGCCGGTAAAGTCTCTCTACCACCACTTGCCACTCCTCCACAACCACTACAGACTTTGCTGAGTGGAGACACTCCAGAATCAAAACACTTCCTCCGCTATATAAGACAATACAACTCATGCTTCCAGATGACATCATTTGGAGCACACATAGCAAGTGTGCAATTCATGCCTACATGACCCCACCAAGACCATAAGTAACATCATTTCCAACCCTTACATACTCAGACTTTCTCGCATCTCCTAAATAGGGCACAGCAACGCGTGCCGGGTACAGCTAGTTCCATATATCTAATTAAACCGTTATATTTCATCAACAAGTGCCTGCTCAAACAGCCAGGTCTTGACTTTCTTGCAAAATGTCAGGAGGGAGGGGGCCAATCTGATGTCACTAGGGAGGGCGTTCCAAAGCTGAGGAGCCACCACTGAAAAAGCCCTGTCTCTCGTCCCTGCCAATTGCGCCTGCAATGAAGGTGGGACTGAGAGCAGGGCCTCTCCGGATGATCTTAAACATCTCAATGGTTCATAGGGAGAGATGCATTCGGACAGATAAATTTTAATTTGGACATCCATGCAACTTCTTCCGAACTGCCACAGAGCTCCAGGAGAACTCCTGGCCATTGCCAAGCACATTTGCCGACATCAACAAGGCTCCCTAGTTGTGCAAAGTCAGCAAGGTGTCCAGCAGTGGCTAGTTCCTCTTCAGAACTTCGTGGCCATCTGTCATGGTGATGGAGGGCAACATGGAGCAGATCCATCTTCCTTTCTAAGTGCTCCTGAGAGCAGGTAAAAAGGGATAGCGGCACCAGGATATGTGGACAGTAAGCAGGTTCAGATGGGAGCTAGCCCATCGGTTATATAATTCAAAGTTTACTAGACGAATAATATAGGGAGAAGCTTCTAGGAAGGGAGTGAAATAAGAATGAGCTACTTCCTAATAAAACAGATCATGCATTATAAAATTATACAACGATAGTCTGCTATCAAATATATAAAATGAAAGACATTCCAAAAAGCCCACAAACAGCATTGTACTTTTCTGCAATTTAATAATCCATGTAAAACTATATCAGACTGTTAATGAGCTACATTCAGGAGCTACTGCATATAATTCAAATTTTCTATGGTTCAATGGGATCATGATATATTATCCCCTAGTCCATTATATGCCTTACTCATGAAGGCTGAGTAATGATCCTTAACAGTACCCAAATATGGACTAATATCTAGCATTTTGTAGTTGGAATAATCGGTTCTTCCTTCTTAGAACGTTCTTCCACTTAGATTTTTAGGCATTCATACATTACCTTATACAAGGTACTATTCTCAGGCCACGACCATGGGGTTAGTGACTGCATATTGCCGCCTTCAGAATCTTTTCTCCTTGTGATGTTAGAAGGAGAGGAAGTAGAATACTTTTTGATTTCAAAAAGTTATTATAATCTATTACACTCAAGGAGAGAGAAAAAGTATTTTTTTTTAATAATTTGATGTAGCTGTGGCAGTAATTAAGAGTTAGAAGGCGAGGTTAACGGACGAAAGCCCATGCACATGCATGACTGGACTTTGGCTGCCCTGCCCCTCCCCCATGCTCATCCCATTTAGGGGGTCCAATTGGGTCGTCGAATCCACCAAAGGTAGTATCACAAAACAGAATTGTGCACACCCCTAGTGTATATACACACACACAAACACACTATGATTTTAAAGAGGCAATAGGATTAGCAAATGGTCTCACATTTTGAGTCATGGTATAACACATTATTAAAACCATCTTGGACGTTAAGATTTCTTCCGTCTCTTCTCTTTATCTCCGGAGGCAGATAACTTGAAGCTCAGCGTTTAGCAGCAACTCCACGAACTTGCAGGAACAGAAAGCCAAACATGCTTTCAAAAAACTTTTCTCAAAACTTTCAGACCACATGCTTCAAAAACAAAAGTCACTCAGACACATGGGCTATGCAATCCCTGGGCCCATAACCTGTCAGGGATTATGTGTTAGATTGTCCAAAATATAAAGCACAAACCTAAACTTGCAGAGTATAAAACAAAGATGTAGCAGCGTTAGCTTAGCCCCAAGCAATGTGGTCAATTGAGAAAAAACTCCATAGACATAAAAAGTCATACTTACTTTAATGTAAGCAAATAAAATGTCCATTCAGGAGAAAAATACAATAAAGCAAAATAACTCCACACAGGAGAGCCATAAAAGGCAGCCACAAAGGCAACTTAGAAATATTCCACACAGGAATCCTCAAAGGTGATACAAAGCCTCAGAAGGGATGAATACAAAATACAAAGAGCATTTAAACACATAATAATCAGACCCCACCTTTCCCAGTAGTCTAATTGCCAATTAACTCAACTGTACCTTGTAACACTTAAATTAACATGATAGAATAACACTTAAAGGTACAAATATAATTTTGGAAAATAAAACTTTCAACAACTCTTTCTGTGATACTATTTCAGGCTGGGAAAGGTGAAACAAAGTCTATTGGCACCTCTTAAAGCAGTGTTTCCCAACCAGTGTGCCGTGAGTGATCATCAGGTGTGCCGTGGGAAATTGGAACCTCCAGGAAGAGGGGGGGGAGAGAGAGTCTAGTGTGTTGAAGTACAAAAACCCTAAGAAACCTACCTCGATAAAGGCACAAAATTACAAACACCCCCCTCCCTCCCCACCCGTTGTCTACTTGGTCTCTCCCTCTCCATGCATTGGGAAGGCCCGCCTCCCTTTCCCCAAGTAGAGACCTCCTCTTGCCTCCTGGGGGTTCTGTGTGGGAAGTTTGGCCCAGTTCTATCATTGGTGGGGTTCAGAATGCTCTTTGATTGTAGGGGAACTATAAATCCCATCAACTACAACTCCCAAATGTCAAGGTCTATTTCCCCTGAAGTCCATCTGCGTTCATATTTGGGCATATTGAGTATTCATGCCAAGTTTTCCATCATTGTTTGAGTCCACAGTGCTCTCTGGATATATTTGAACTACAACTCCAAAACTCAAGGTCAATGCCCACCAAACTCTTATAGCATTTTCTCTTGGTTATGGGAGTTCTGTGTGGGAAGTTTGTGTCTTTCTGCCAATCCTGCCGGGATATCTATGTTGAGTTCATCGAAACAGGTCCAGGTTTCACACTGAGTGTATAAATACATTTTTAAAACATATTAACTATATGTATTACTGTGTTGGAGTGTCATTTTGTGTCATTTTGGTTGGTGGTGTGCCCCAGGATTTTGCAAATGTAAAAAATGTGCCGCGGCTCAAAAAAGGTTGGGAAACACTGTCTTAAAGTACCGAAGAATGTACTTGTAGTTTCATTATTATTCTATTGCTTTGTAATCTAATTTTTACTTTCTATTTCTATTTTTTAGCATATTTCTTAAAGTGTGCAACAGCTTTGTGACACTTTGATTATACATCTGGGACAACTAATTGCTTGAAGACAGAGTGAAGATTAATAACCTGTGGGTGAAAATCAATTCCTCTTCCCAGCATCACCCACTGTGTAGCACAACCCATCATCCTGCATTACAAAACATATGTGAAATTATGAAAAGCCAGCAAGGCAGGACCTATGATCCAGATAGTAGATATTTGGCCACTGCCCCATATACTGTACATCAGTATTATCTACTTGGGGAGGTACTGGCCTAGGCAGACTTAAACAGCCAATGTGAAGTTTATGGTCAAAAAGAACCTAGAGGGAAGGAGAAGGAGGGAAATGCAATTACATACATCTCAGTCTTGAATATAGGAAAACCTCATTGCTATATTTGTAGAAATCAGGTCATCTAAATACTTTACTGACCAACAGAGATTTTAAATCAGATATGTGGCAGGCTAGGGTCCCAGAAGATCTTGGAGAGCTGCACCCCACTACCTCATCCACTCAGTCTCCTATAAAATGTCAATGAATTTGCGGTCCTACACCATTGAGGTGCATTATTTTGTGCTGTGATATCAGTGTTGCTATTAAGCATTTTCATGTGTTATAATTGATATATTTTCTCCTGCATGTCAACCCTGATGGGGCCACCCTGATGAAGATAGATTCAAAACGGGTCGGTTGCCGTACACGGATATACCCGTAGGTGGACAACCCATTGATTCCAACACCACAGAGTGATTCAGTATTGATCACCGGAACCGCTACCCCACGTACGCCTGGATTCATTTACTTTCATTCTTAACCTAAGCATCCAGGATTATTGTGACGTTTGGCCATCGGGCTCAGGATTATAATTTCTACAAAAGATTGATCTAACCACCGTGGCACAGATATCATAGAAATAGACACTTGACTTTTATAGACGATTGCCATTAGACTTTGTGTTGCGTTATCCAGCAGAAGGGTACTGTGAGTAATGCGGTTTTGATTGTTTATTATTAGGATACTCTGTGTTGATGCGCCTTTAGGAAAAACATATGATTTATGCATTGTTGAATGAATAGATGGTATACTTATTTGAAAGTAACAATATATATATATATATATTTCAGTTTCCTTTTCATGACTCTTGAGTTATTAATGATTTTGTTCCCAAATGCCACAAACACCCTCTAGGGAACAACAGAAGTTTATTATCATGTTTGTGGCCCTAGGGAGCATTTTGAGATATTTTGAGGATTAAAAAAAAACATTGCAACTTTCTTTTTTTGTCCAGGGAGCTCCAAATGTGATTAAAAACCTCTGAATGTATGGTCATTTTGGGGCATTTTGAAGCAAAAAAAATCCCAAAAATTATTGACTGGGGGCAGGGGGCTGGGGACCAAAATACCTGGCACTTTGTCCCCTCCTGCTTTACAGGAATATCTACATGAAGATGTGGAAATTTGGGCTAAAATGCTATTATTGTTTTTACTAACAAAGGCCCAAGTAGATTTGACTCATTTAATTAATTGGATTTGCCCAAATGTTATTTTTAAAGTAGTTTTTATTGAGCTTTTCATAGTTAAAATTGACAAATACAAACGTAAAACAGTCTCACAAAACAAACATAAAAAGGACATAGACCCCAGAAACTTGTAGTCCCGGGTTCTTTCAATCATACACCAACATCCCATATTCTTTTGAACTCCCCTCCCTTTCCCTCAGTCATTGCTTGGTCAGTATCCTTCCTGATAATTCAGTTCATTATCGGGCTTCTTCCCTTTTTACCCAGATCTTATCCTCTCTTATCCTATCTTTGTTGAAACATATTATTTAAATATCTCCGTTAACCATTCTATCTTGTCTTTTTAAAAGTATTTTATAATTAATGACCAGTCTGTGATTTTCATTTTTCTGTCCTTTGCGAGGGCTCTTGTTAAACAGTCCATGTTAATAATGTCCATAATTTTGCTTTTCCATTATTCTGGAGACGGGGTCTCTTCTTCTTTCCATCTTCTTGCCAGCACTATTCTTGCCGCCGATATGCAATAAATGAACAGTTTTTCTTTATTTTTTCCCAACTTAAAGTCTATTAATCCCAATAACAGGTATCTGGGCTTGAACATAAATTTAATCTCTAATGCTTCTAAATAAATCCTTTTCCAAAATTTCTTAACTATCCCGCACCCCCACCACATATGGAAGGGACTTCCAATCTCCTTTTTACATCTCCAGCTGTAATTCTTATTGTATTTTGCAATCTTACTTGGTGTGAGATACCACCTATGGAATATCTTTGTTTTCTTTCAGGTCATATGCGTACAGATAATTTGAATAATTTGGGATTTGCCCAAATGTTGACTCACCATTCAACAATTGCATCGATGGGTCATAGAATCATAGCTTCACCCATTTGGAAGAGACCATTAAGTGCAGCCACCAGTCATTCAGGAACACACAATTAAAACACTCCCAAACTGTGGTGCCCCCACGGGGCTGGTTTTATATCTGTACTGTGTACCTGTTTGCCTTTACCTGCAAGGCCTTTGTTCCATTGTTCTGCCATGTGGGCACTTAGGGGCGGAGCTGTGTCTTGGCTTCAAACCTGGCGTCACCACCCTTAACTCCTCCTTTTCCGGAGTTTACCTGAGAGGCAGGACTTCCTCTCTGGCCGCATTCCAGAAGAGCACACGGACATAGCAAGGTGAAATCTAAGCCATTGCTGCAACAAAGCATCTTAGTTCACCTACTAAGCCCTACCTTTGCTCTCAACCAAAGCCTGCAGTACAAAGGAGGACCTGTCCTCAACATAGACTGTGGATTTTGGGGCTTTTAAAGGACTTCGTGGGCCTACAAGCCAGAGGGCAACAGGAACCTGGGATCAAAGAAAGGCACCATCACTCTGCAAACAAAGAGGCAAGTGATCACTTCCTTTTAAAAGGACTTCCTTTTGCAACCAACTAAGCATTTTGGGCCACCAGCATTTTTACTGGTTGTTATTCAATAAATCTTGGTTTTGGTTCACTATTTTGGGTCTAGCACTCATTATTAAAGATATTCCAGGTCTCCCTGCAGGTGGGACGGCTTTTCTCTACCTTCAGGGCTCATAACTTGCAATGTCCATTCTTTTAAAGCCCATTTTTAGGCCCTGAAGGCAGAAGGCCATCCAGCACCTGTTTAAAAACATCCAGTGAAGGAGACTCCATCACATTCCAAAGCAGCATATTCCACTGTTAAGAGCTTTTACTATTAAGAGGTTTTCCTAATGTATCAGCAACTTAAGAGTAAGCCCCATATAATTCATTTGAACATTTTTTTTCGAATAAATATGCATAAGACCAAACATGATGGCATTACACATACAATTCTACCGTAGTTGCTTGGTAAACCAATAATTACATTCTACTGCCTCAATAGTTCTCAGCTCTTATGGTATGTAATTTCTCCTTTGCTATTTTTGCAGGATCATACATCACTAAGTGTCATTTTCTTGAAAATCCACTCAGTACACCTGTTCTGAGGCTCTGAATACACAAAAGCTTTTCAGTGATCCAATATTTCAACTTTGTCAAACAAAAATAATGAAAATAATACAGAGGACTAATATAGTGAAACATGATTTATCATTAACAGAATGAAATATTTTGTAATGTTCTAGAAAGAATTAAGGAAAGAAATATATGCTGGATCCAGCATTTATCTTTCCCCAGTAGTTAGTGTGCTAAATAATAGTGACTAATCTCCAAAGAAAGAAAAAAACTAGAAGCTCAGCTGCATTACACATAAAAAAAATGTATGGGAGAGTGGGGGAAAAAACAGAACAACCATTTTTAATGAACCTGTAGTCAAAAATACATTTAATGTGTTAATGTTATGAATCTGAAGCATACAGACATAGGTCAGAACTGTGATTTAATAAAAGTATGTACATTTTAACAATCCCCTACAGATAAACTATAACCGATACAAATAAATGGACCAAATAGACATAATTTGGAATTTAAAAGTGCCTTGACGGTCTTGCAAAGGAAACAAAATAATTCCTGTTCATTTGGATCATGAATCTCACAAGAGTATCATCCCCAAGCATATAATTGTTAATATTTCTCCATAAGAATTAATGGTGGTGATTTCCTTACACTGAAGAAAATAAGGATTAATTTTTTCCCTGGTTTTGGGAATTACATTTCTTTTTATGTTTTCTTAATCAGACCCAGTAGCCTTTGGTTTATTTTCAAGATTCCTCATGATTATCTTTGTGGTTTTACAGTGTTCCCTCACTTATTGCTGGGATTAGGTTCCACGACCACCCGCAATAAGTGAAAAACCACGATGTAGGGATACTCTATTTATTATAATATTTATACATTATTTTAGTAATTATACACTATTTTAAGTCTTTATAAACTTAAAATAAAGTGGAGGAAAGGAAGGAAAGGCCCTTCAAGGCTGGAGGGAGGGAGAGAGGTGTCACAATGCAGGGTCTCGGCCCAGCCCCTTAATCACACACACAGAGACGGTAATCAGCTAACTATTTATTGAATAATAAAAAAAACAGGTGAAAAGAGTAATTGTCCACAAAAGTATCAAAAGGTTCAATCAAAATGGTAAAGAGTTCTTAGATAAATCCAAAGGCAAAAAGCTTGGCAAAAGTTCCGCAGAAGCAATGCAGATCAAAACAGACTTGGTCCGTGGCAATTCAAACAAGGCAAAGTTCAAGGAATCAAGGCTCAAGAAACTTCTTGGTAGAACACGAGCCCCAGTCCTGGCTCCGTGGATCTTCACTCGCTTCACTCCCTTCAAATCAGAAGTGGCCGAGCAACTGAGGATCCGTTCCCACGGATCCTATACTTAATCCCCTTGGCGAGGTCTACGGCGCTCTAGGCTTCTGCGCCAATCTGTGCTCCGAGACCCAACGCTCCTTTGGCGCTCTAGGCTTCGGTGCCATTCCCTCCTACTGGATTCGATGCTCCGTCTCATATCAAAGCTCCTTCCTTGCCTCCCAGCACCTGGGTCGCTATCTTCGTGAGAGCCGGACTCCCTTTCAGCTTCCATGGGCTCATCCCCCGCTAGCTCCCTGACCCTTTCTTGCAAACCGAAACCACCTGGTTTCTCATACTGATTATCTGAATCAGGAGAATCAGTGTCGGCCTGACCTTCCCAGCCCTCATATCCATCCGGCCAGCCATCATCCCATTCCAAACTGTCCGTAGGAGATGAAGGTCTTAATCATTCAGAAACGCTATATTTTAAATCATATCATTGAATTTTATAATGCAAATATCGAAATAATAACAGTGTATCATATACAAGGCTTAATAGCTTATCCACTCTACCGTATCCGGGGCGCAGCCAGGATGACGCAACAGTCCGATACCAGTTGGCATTTAAGAAGTATCAGTCCCGGGCAAATTATAAAGTTTCAAATGGAAATAGACGGTTAGAGGGCTGGCATGAGGCCAAGGTACTCCAGTACCATAGGACAAAAGCGAACCGGAGCCGCCAGTAATGGCTCCTGGTAGTCCAATAGGGCAAGCCGACGGAAGATTATAGAACACACATCGGGGCCACAGATTCCGTTTCGAAATTCTTTCTCAAGGCTAGATGTCCATGTTTAGGTTCATGTCCTAAAATTATATATACATATAATGAATAATCCAGTAGCAATTTGAAACATAACCCACATTTAAACAGTATTAAAGGCGCAATCGCAATATACAGCATACCATAGTAGGAGATCCTAGCACAACCTGTTATTATTTCGATATTTGCATTATAAAATTCAATGATATGATTTAAAATATAGCGTTTCTGAATGATTAAGAGGTTACTCTAACCCTGACTTGTGTAATAGATTGTAGGAGATGAAGGCCCAGCTGCCTCATCGGCCCCATCATCAGAATCTATCTCCATTGATTCTAAAGCAAGTGGGACCCCCGGGGCGGCCCCCTGCCCCCCCGGCACGAATGAGAACTGGGTTGCTACAAGAGGGCTGAGGAGGGAAAGCGCCTTGGAGAGCGGCAGTGGCAAAACCCCACAAAACAGTGAAAATACCATGATATACACTTATACAGTATATTTTAAATTAATATTAATAAATTACTATTTTAAAAAATCTGCAAAACAGCGAGTCCGCAATAAGTGAACCGCGAAGTAGCAAGGGACCACTGTATTTGTTTTGAAGCATGTTTCTTATAGATTGCTTTTATTGCTGAGGTGAAGTTATGACCAATATCTATTTCTTTTAGTAACATTTCTATTGTGTTCCAACTAATTTGGTCAAAAGCTTTCTCGGCATCTAAAAATGATAAGGCTGCTTTTGTTCCTATCTTTTTATCGAAATATTAAATTATATTAATAATATTTCTGATATTTTTTTCATGTATCTTTTAGGTAGGAATCCTGTTTGGTTTTCCATTATCCAATTATTTAAGAAAATTTTGAATCTTGTTGCTAAAATGTTAGTAAATATTTTGTAATCTAAATTCAAAAGAGATATTGGTCTATAATTTTGTACAGATTCTGGATTCTTCCCTTCCTTATGTATTATAATTATTTCAGCTTCTCTCCAGGTTCCTGGTATTACTTCCCTTTTAATTACTGTATGTCATTCATAACCTTTTTAAACTGTGGAGTTATTTCTTCTCTTAATGTTTTATAGTGTGTCAGTTAACCCATCTGGACCTGGAGATTTTCCTGGTTTTAAATTGATTATTGCTTTATGAATTTCCTCAACTGTAATTTCTGCATTAAGTAGCTCTCTGTCTTTTTCTGTTATATGTGATAGTCTTTGCTTATTCAAATATTTTTGTATTTCTTCTTTATCTATGCCTTCGTCGCTATATAACCTTTGGTAATATTTAACAAATTCATTTAGTATTTCTTTGTCCTTGGTATATATCTGTTCTTCACTTTTAATTTTTGAGATAGATAGAATTTCAGTTTTTTCTCTACCTCATCCATTGTTATCATTTTTATTTGGTTATTAATAAGTTGTATTTTGGGATCTAACTCTTTATCTTTTGGATTTAATTTCAATTTTCTTTCTAGGCTATTTAATTCACTTTGTAATCTCCTTATTTCCTCAGTTTTCTGTTTCTTTCTAAAACTATTTTGTGCTATGAAGTTTCCACGCATCACCGCTTTACTAGCTTCCCATGTAGTTAAAGAATCTACCTCTGATTGATTATTTATTTCAAAGTATTCTTTAATTAAGTCTTTAATTTTTTTGTATCGATGTGTCTGATTTTAGGAGAGAGTCTTCTAGCCTCCATTTATATTGTCTTTGACCCATTCTTATAGTAATTTCCATTGGAGCATGGTCTGAAAAATTCTTGGGTGAATTTTTGATTTTATTATATTTGTCACCATTCTTTTAGTTACCCAGATCATGTCTATCCTAGACCATGTTCTTCTTCTTCCAGAGAAGGATGTATAGTCTCGTACATCACTGTTTTGCGCTCTCCATATATCAATTAATGAGTTCTCTTTTGTCATTTTGAAGGAGGAGTTTGGTAGTTTACTCTTGTTATATGAATTTTGCGGGTATTGTAATTCCCTTATTATAGGTGGAGTAGTTGCTGAATCAGAGAAAGTATTTGCCGTGGTTACCTTTGAATTTATGACAAGAGACAGCATGTACACCAGACACTTCCTTCTTATCATGCCTCTCTCTTTCTTAGGTGTGATCCTTACCTTGCAGTAAACCCAGCTGAAGATATTGTGATTTAAAACATGCATAGGACTCCACTGTTAACTATTGTAGTAACTCTGGTCTCATATTTCAACAGTTTTCTCTGCACCTTATTCATTTCTGTATCTTGGTTTGTTTACTGTTTCTGAAGAACCTGCCTGATGTCTCCCTACCAGGATGTTCTGGACATGGTCTGGATCAAATGGATTTCTCATCTTACCTTTAAGAAAATGAGTCAATAAAAGACATGCCAAGTACCTAACGCATGAAATATCTCATTCACGGGAGAATGAGATATTTCTCCCACTGATGCGACTGAGCTGTTATTGACACTACTAATCAGTCCAGACCAGGCATGGGCAAACTTCGACCCTCCAGGTGTTTTGGACTCCAACTCCCACATTTCCTAACAGACTTGAACAATTATGTGATTTACTGCCTGAGTGTTTTCATAACTTCACATTTCTGACACACTGGGGAGACCCTGTGAATGCGGAGCTGGCTGAGAGGGAGCTGGATCGGTTTTCTATGAAAGACATGTCCTTGTCTCAGAAAAAGAAAAAAAATGATCTGCAAAAATTTATTTAATTATTTACTATATTTATATCCCGCCTTTCTCAACTCCAAGGGGGATTCAAGGCTGCAGAAATTAAATAGAGATTGTTTCAGGAGGAAAGGGAAGGGGAGACACAAAGGCCCCGTCTACACTGCCATATATCCCAGGATCTGATCCCAGATTATATGGCAGTGGAGACTCATATAATCCAGTTTAAAGCAGATGCTCTGGGACCAGATGTGGAAGGGGCCAGAGTTGATTAGATATGTTTGTAATATAAAAGAGCTCTACAGTCCTTCCTTTCAGAATGCAAAGGAAAAGCATTTGGCTACCCAGTCCCCCTGCTCTTTACTTGCCTGCTGGGACCTTCCAGTTGCAGTGTTTCCCAACCTTTTTTGAGCTGAGGCACACTTTTAACATTTAAAAAATCATGGGGCACACCACCAACCAAAATGCCACAGTAATACATATAGTTAACTGACCTTGAGTTTTGGAGTTGTAGTTCACCTACATCCAGAGAGCACTCTGGAATCAAACCATGTTGGATCAGGACCAAACTTGGCATGAATACTCAATATGCCCAAATGTGAATGCAGATGGAGTTCAGGGGAAATAGACCTTGACATTTGGGAGGAAGGCTGAGGAAGGCTGGCGAGGGACTTCCTCATGGAATCCCACATACCTTTCCTTCCTCCGAGGGTCCTCCTGCCCTGACCCTTTCCCCCCGTGACGGAAGGCCCCTTCTCCCCTTTGGGGCCCTTCCTCCCCGAGGGGCTTCGGGTGGGTCGGGTCGAGGGGAAGGGTGCACCTGGGATGCAACAGGGGTGAGCCAAGGCGCCTCCTGAGCCGGGGCAAGCCACGAACCGGGAGAAAGGCTCCCCAAGGTTCCCAGGTTCCCGCCTCCTCCTCCTCTTCCTCCAGAAGTGAGCCCACAAGATAGACTCTATCCTGTGGGCTCACTTCCAGAGGAGAGCGCCACCTGGCCCCTCCCCTCCTGAGCCTCCTCTGCCGCTCTAGGCCCTAGAGAGGGTCATCTTTCCCAACTGCTGTTCCGCTATCAGCTGGTGTGCCGCAGGAAAACCTCGGAGGGGGAAGAAGGGGGGGAGAGGTTTTCTCGCGGCACACCAGCTGATCGCTCACAGCACACTAGTGTGCCGCATCACAATGGTTGGGAAACACCACTGGAACTACTACTACAGCCTCAGATGTGTGTGATTTAGTAATCTTGAAGGAGACAGCAGATAAAAGCAAGATCCATCAGGACCGGAGAGAGTTGGCACCTTTTGCCCAGTGTATGGGTTTAATTTCTCTGGCTTGTTGAATGTTGTTTTTTGCTATGCATTTGAAAGCATATGTGTTAATGGTCAGTATAAATGGGGCCCTCGGTCATGTCGTCCCATCCTCCCCCCCCCCCCCCGGCGTGCTTCATAAGGTTCCTTTGAAGCCAACAACAGAATATGTGATTTAAAATAATGCCTTCGCCTTTGCAAATGCTACAGAAAAATAATCGCACACCTTCCTTTAATTATTCTGTGGTTAATTATTCTGTTAATATAAAAATAAAATCTAGGTACCCAATTACAGGACATTCTTATTTTAGCTTTCAAGGATTGAATTTCACAAGTCTACATCTTACTTTACACTTAGAAAGGAAGGGGGAAAAGTAACCATGACAAAATTAAAAGCAAAAGTGCCTCTGCTTGAGCTGTTTAGAGTTCTAACAACTACTCAAATAAACTTTCCCAGAGTGCCAAAGTAAATGTGAAAATCGTTCACACATGTACAGAGAACAGGCTGTGAACATTGTTGATGTCTAGACTCAGGGGCGGACCTACCTGTTCCCGGGGGGTACGCGAAAAAAATTTGCGCCCCCCCAGTTGCTCCCGAGGGGAGCCCAGTGCACATGCACCAATCTGTGCACACGCGCACTGACTCCAGAGAACACCTCCCGCTATGGAGCCATGCAGAGGCCTGGCCGACGCAACGGGCGGGCGGGGCAGTGCGGCACGGCGCGGGCGGCGCGGGGCGGGTGGAGCGAGCGGCGGCGGCCTTCCCATGTGGCAACGCCCTCCCAGGTGACGTCGCCCTACGCGCCTGCGTAGTCCGCCTAATGGACGAACTGGCCCTGTCTAGACCTAATCTACTGTCAGATATCCATGTGTGTGTATGTGTGTGGGGGGTGGTAGTGTACATTCAACCATGTACACCATGCACACATACATGGTATGCTATCCATGCAAGCTTTCTTTGTCAGTTTTAAACTATACCTCAGCAGCTTCAGGAGGGCTGGGCAAATCCTCTGGGAAGGCCTTGAGAGCCACTGCCAGGCTGCTGCAGAAATACTATGCTATTGTTACTTGTATCTATGCAGAGCTTTTCCACTTCACTTTATTTACAGTATTTCTAACCCCCGAAGAAGGACTCAGGACGGCTTACATTTTGCAACAATTCAATGCCACTACAATTAACAATTACAATAATACAATAATACAACAACAGTTAAAACAATAAATAGAGCAATAATTAAGGCAATAAAACAGTATCATCAGCTGTATCGCCATTCCAGTCAAATTCCACATCCAAAGTGCTAATTATGCCTGCTGTCCAAAAGCCTGATCCCAGAACCACGATTTCAATTTCTTCCTGAAAGACAGCATCACGTTGAAATCACTTTCCGTCACATCATCGTCATTCCATATATCTAATTAAACCGTTATATTTCATCAGCAAGTGCCTGCTCAAACAGCCAGGTCTTGACTTTCTTGCGAAATGTCAGGAGGGGGGCCAATCTGATGTCACTGGGGAGGGCGTTCCAAAGCTGAGGAGCCACCACTGAAAAGGCCCTGTCTCTCGTCCCCGACAATTGCGCCTGCAAAGAAGGCGGGACTGAGAGCAGGGCCTCTCCGGATGATCTTAAACATCTTAATGGTTCATAGGGAGAGATGCGTTCGGACAGATAAATCTTAATTTGGACACCCATGCAACATCTTCCAAACTGCCACAGAGCTCCAGGAGAATTCCTGGCCATCGCCAAGCACATTTGCCGACATCAACAAGGCTCCCTAGTTGTGCAAAGTCAGCAAGGTGTCCAGCAGTGGCTAGTTCCTCTTCAGAACTTCGTGGCCATCTGTCATGGTGATGGAGGGCAACATGGACCAGATCCATCTTCCTTTCTAAGTGCTCCTGAGAGCAGGTAAAAAGGGATAGCGGCACCAGGATATGTGGACAGTAAGCAGGTTCAGATTGGAGCTAGCCCATCGTTATATAATTCAAAGTTTACTAGACGAATAATATAGGGAGAAGCTTCTAGGAAGGGAGTGAAATAAGAATGAGCTACTTCCTAATAAAACAGATCATGCATTATAAAAATTATACAACGATAGTCTGCTATCAAATATATAAAAATGAAAGACATTCCAAAAAGCCCACAAACAGCATTGTACTATTCTGCAATTTATTAATCCATGTAAAACTATATCAGACTGTTAATGAGCTACATTCAGGAGCTACTGCATATAATTCAAATTTTCTATGGTTCAATGGGATAATGATATATTATCCCCTAGTCCATTATATGCCTTACTCATGAAGGCTGAGTAATGATCCTTAACAGTACCCAAATATGGACTAATATCTAGCATTTTGTAGTTGGAATAATCTGTTCTTCCTTCTTAGAACGTTCTTCCACTTAGATTTTTAGGCATTCATACATTACCTTATGCAATGTACTATTCTCAGGCCACGATATGGTTAGTGACTGCATATTTCTGCCTTCAGAACCTTTCTCCTTGTGATGTTAGAAGGAGAGGAAGTAGAATACTTTTTGATTTCAAAAAGTTATTATAATCTATTACACTCAAAGAGAGAGAAAAAAGTTTTTTAAAATAATTTGATGTAGCTGTGGCAGTAATTAAGAGTTAGAAGGCAAGGTTAACGGACGAAAGCCCATGCACACACATGACTGGACTTTGGCTGCCCCTGCCCTACTCCCCCCATGCCCATCCCATTTCTAGGGGTCCAATTGCGGGGTCACTCGAATCCACCAAAGGTAGTATCACAAAACAGAATTGTGCACACCCCTAGTGTATATACACACACACAAACACACTATGATTTTAAAGAGGCAATAGGATTAGCAAATGGTCTCACATTTTGAGTCATGGTATAACACATTATTAAAACCATCTTGGACGTTAAGATCGTCTGGGGAGGCCTTGCTCTCGATTCCATTGGCATCAAAAATGCATCTGGTATGGATGACAGACAGGACCTTCTCCGCGGTGGCCCCTCGGCTGTGGAACGCCCTCCCCAGGGACATTAGATCAGCCCCCTCCACTCTTGTCCTTCCAAAAAAAAGGTCAAAACTTTTGAAAAGGCATTGTAACTGACATAGGACTGGAACAATATGTACCACGAGACTGGATTATGTTTTTATCTTAGAGACTTAATGTTGTTATTATTGTCATGTTTTTAATTTGCTAATGTTTTAACTGTTTTAAACACTGTTTTTATGATGCTGTTGGCATTCAATTTGTTGCCTTGTGAACCGCCCCAAGTCGCCTTCGGGCTGAGAGGGAGCGGTATACAAATGTGCTAAATAAATAAATAAATAGTCACTTAAGAATGTGTTCATTCATATATGTATCAGCAGACTCTGTTTATGACATGCAAACGAAACTTTGACTGCTTTTATTTGGATTGTGGTTTTAAAATAGATGCGATTCTGTAACAGTCTAAAAGATTTGTTTGATCAGAATAAGCTACATGAATTGTTCCTTGGCAAGACTCTTTCATGGAAAGTTTCATCAAGTGCCTGTTACTTTAAGTATATTTGCACTGATAACTATAACTAAGTAACTAACTTTATTTCTTATGAGTCGCCCTCCACCAAAGGTGCTCTGGGAGACTTACACAATTAAAATAAACAGGTTACATAGTCACCGCTTGTTACTAACAATCATAGGCTCTTCTGAAAAGTCATGTCTTAAGTGCCCCTAAAAATGTACGTAGATCAGGAGTGGCTCTTTGGTCTGGCGGTAGGGAGTTCCACAAGATTGGGGCTACAATGGAGAAGGATCTCTGTCTTGTGGACGCCAAACCAACCTCTCTAGGGCCAAAGACATAGAGAAGATTCTCATGAGCTGACCGTGGCAGTCTCTGGTGGTGGAGTGGCATTCAACGGTCTCTTAGATATGAAGGACCCTGACCTCGAAAGGCCTTGAATGCTAGGACCAGGATCTTATAGAGGACTCTGTGTTCAACCAGCAGCCAATGCAAGCGCTGCAGAGACGGCATTATATGGCACCTCATTGATGTTTTTGTGAGGAGTCTAGCAGCTGCATTTTGCACAATTTGGATCTTGCGAATTGCTGCTTGAGGTAAGCCCACATAGAAAGCATTGCAGTAATCCAGCCTCGATGTAACCGTGGCATGGATTACTGTAGCCAGCGCCTCTGTTGGTAAATAAGGCGCCAACTGCCTTGCTTGGCGTAGATGAAAGAAGGCCCTTTTACTAGTGGAGGCAATCTGGGCTTCCATCGTCATTTTGGAATCCAGGATAACACCGAGACTCTTCACAGTGGGGGATGGAGTTAACGGTTCCCCTTCAAAAGGTGGTAATAGACCGACCAATTCTGATGGGCGGCCAGGCCACAAGATGTCAGTTTTTGCTGAATTTACTTTCAATTTATGGGCACGTAGCCATTTTGTCTCCACTCCAAGACACCGGGTGAAGTTATCCAGTACTGACAGGCATGTAGCCGGGGTAAGGGGCTTCAGCCCCGAAATTCTCAGGGTGGTCCACGAAAAGGCCTTACTGGTACATTATTTAAACTGTTATGTTTATTCATATCATGATCTGATCACCATGCTCATTATATCCCACATTAATGGGGTTATTGGGATAACAATACAAAAGGTTTGCTAGGGTAGACCCTCTTCCACCCAGTCTCAGCCCCCCGCCCCCGAATCAAAACCCTGGGTACGGCCCTGACTACTGAGGTTGTTCCAGGTTCTAGTTTTAGGAGAAGCTGGGTGTCATCAGCATATTGGAAACATTCTAATTCAAATCTCTGGACTAGCTTGGTGAGAGGTCGAACATAGATGTTAAACAGCATTGGCGATAGAGTAGCGCCTTGAGGTACTCCACAGTCGAGAGGGGATTTCTCAGATACATGCCCCAGCCACTCCACTCGTTGGCTACGCCCTCGCAAGAATGAGTTGAACCACGTTATTGCTGATCCTTGAATTCCAATAGCAATAACTATGAAAGGAACATTATTGTTAAAGTTTTGTCCGTCTTTTGCCTTACATTTTTAACATTACAAAGTAAAACCATACAAAGCAAATGGGTCCAGATTTCTTTGCGCTGGTTAATTTTATGGCAATCCAAAGTTCCCTGGTTTTAAATGAATTGTTTGAATACTAAATTATGCAGCTTTATGATCCAGGAGATATGCAGGACTCTAAAGATGCCTCAGAGACTTCAAAAAGACAGCATTAGGAGCTCATTATTGCCGGCACATTCAACACGGTTAAAGTAGGGGGAAATAGCCATTAAGTTAATTGTAATAGTTAAACTGCATTAATTTGAAAAACTACTCAGAAAAAAAATATTCATAGAAGAGGATGGTTTATTTTCTTTTAATTTCTTCTGCCTTTTTTGAATATGACAGAAGGTTTAAGACATCTAGAAATAATTATTGGCTTATTCCTTTCCTGCATCCTGCAAAGTTTGAAAATGTTTGAATAATTACTGTGTGTTACAAGATTCTAAAGGAGATTTTTTGTGCAGTACGCCGGCCTTTTAATATCATGAAAGATTTATATAGTAGAGTTGTACATAGAATTTGTTTTTCCTGTTTCCTTCATTTTTTTTCTTTTCTTTTAGTACTTTGGGAGCATGTAACAAAAAACCCACTCCCGCTACGAAAATCAGCTTGCCATGAAGTACATCATTGGCTCCTGAGAATAGTATTAAATTTGCACAAATAATATATTTGCTTGAATCAAGTCATTTTATTTATTTATTGGATTTATACACCGCCACTCCCGGAAGCTCGGGGCGGTTTACAGCATAAAATGCAAATACATGAATAGATAAAAACACAGTAAAACAGTAAAACACAGTAAACTCAATAAAACACAGAAGAGAATCAGAAGCATTCAAAAGCCTGCCTAAATAGGTGTGTCTTGCATGCTCTGCGGAAGATGTTCAAATTTCGCGGAGCTCGTGTCTCTGGAGACAGAGCGTTCCACAATGTTGGGGCGATGATGCAGAAGGCTCTTTGCCTGGTTGATGTTAGATGGAAGGATTTTACACTGGGAATGCTTAGAAAATTCAAGTCTTCTGAGTGTAGTGATCTCGGGGGGTTATATGGAATCAGGCGATCCCGTAGGTACACTGGCCCCAGACCATATAAGGCCTTGAAAGTAAGAACTAATACCTTGAAGATGATCCGGTATTTAATTGGCAGCCAGTGCAGATCTTGCAGAATTGGAGTTATACGGCAGGTCGCGGGTTGCCCCGCGAGCAGCCGGGCCGCAGCATTCTGCACTAGCTTACATTTCCGGATCACGGTCAAGGGTAGGCCAATGTACAGAGCGTTACAGTAGTCAAGTCATGAGATGACCGTGGCTTGGATTACCGTGTCTAGGTCATTCCGGGACAGATAGGGGGCCAGGCGCTTTGCCTGTTGCAGATGGAAGAACGCGATTCTGCTGACAGTGGAGATTTGGGTCTCCATTGACAGCAGAGGGTCCAAATGGACACCCAGGCTCTTTACTGATGATGATGGGCGTAGTGCCTCGCCATCCAGGGTCGGCAGTTGGATTTCCCTATTGCCCAGACGACCCAGCCAAAGTATCTCCATCTTCTCCGGATTCACCTTCAACCTGCTGGCTCGCAGCCATCCAGTAACGGCTTGAAGGCTCAGATGGAAATTATTGGGCACGGAGTCTGGCCAGCCCTCCATCCTCAGAATGAGCTGAGTGTCATCAGCGTACTGATGACACTCAAGCCCAAAGCTACATACCAGCTGAGCGAGTGGTCGCATATAGATGTTAAATAACAAGGGAGAGAGAATGGCTCCCTGGGGGACCCTACAAAGTAAGGGTGATCCCCGGAAGCCAACCCTCCCCTCTACACTTGTTGCTTCCGATTGTGGAGGAAGGAGGACAGCCAGTTCAGAGCTGTCCCCCTCCTTCTAGCCACGGCAAGGCGATGCATCAAAAGATCATAATCGACTGTATGAAACGCTGCTGTGAGGTCCAATGACACAAGCAGTGCCAATCCGCCTTGGTCAAGCTGGCAGCGCAGCTGATCTGTGATGGAGACCAAAACCGTCTCCGTCCCGTGCCCCATACCCCATACGGAAGCCGGACTGGAAGGGATCTAATCTGGCTGTGTCATCTAGTCTCATCTAGAGAAGATCCACAGATCCCATAATGGGCTGATAGAAAACAGCTCTTTCAGCATGGGTATAAGAAGAGGTAAAATTCAAACTGAAGTATTCTGACTGTGGTCCCTCTGCAAACGGCTCTTCTCTATGAGCCCGGGAGGCAGCCTCTCCCGGGAAAAGCCAAAAGCCCGGGCACAGCGTTTGCTGCCTGCGTGCACATACATATTCTTTGGGGGAGGATTTGCTGCAGAATCCCGGGTTCATAGAGAAGAGCCCTTTTGCACCGCTTGAGGAGGGACCAGTCAGAATACTTCGGTTTGAATTTTACCTCTTACCTCTTCTTATACCCATTGTTATTACTGCTGTATTATTGCATGTGCATGGAATGTAGGTATATGACCAGTTGGATTACTTATAATATTTAGGCACTTACTCTATAAGTTAGCATTCATTCTATTATACATTAGGTTGGTTTCTCACAGGATCTAAAGCGTGCCAAGCCTTGATGCGCTTTAGATCCTGGCAGGGCAGGAGGAGTGGACGGGCCCTCCCTGCCCCTTCTGCCTGCCAGGATCTAAAGCCTTGAAGAGGCTTCATGACGGGCCAACTTCAGCCCTCCAGGTGTTTTGGACTTCAACTCCCACCATTCCTCACAGCCTCAGGCCTCTTCCTTTTCCTCTCAGCCTGGGCAAACTTGGGCCCTCGCTCCCTCAGGATCGGGGTGAGAAAGAGGCAGTGAGGAGTGCGGGGGGGGCTCCTCCTCCTTTTTTTGCTGCTTCCAAGAATAGAATACCCTCCTCCCTCCCTCCTTCCCTCCCTCCTTCCTATTTGGAGAGTCCCATCTAGAATTCAGTGTGATTTATCCCAGTTTTGGCCTACAACTCCCAGAAATCCCAGCCAATTTACCAGCTGTTAGGATTTCTGGGGGTTGTAGGCCAAAACCATCTGGAATGCGCATGCGCTGGCATACGAACTACTAATGAATTTCGTTAGTAATTACGTTACATTTTAGAAATTTTGGGAATTTTTTTGTAAGTCTTTCTATTACTAATCAAAAAAAATCCCCCCCCCCATTAGATTTTCGATTCCTTATTTTTGGGTTCTAAACCATGCCTATTGGACAAGTGTCTCGAGCAATATTTTTCTGTCCTTTAAAGAAACAAGGCAGAGCATTGTTTTTTTGAAATGATTTTTTCTTTCCATTTCATTACTTATGCAATTTCATTTTAAAAAAAACAACAACAGGAAGATGAAGGATATACTGAAGAGATGTACATAAACCTAACATGTCATTTTATTGGGTGTAGCTGTGTTGATGTGACAGTATGACTGTTTACTGCAGAAATGCTCCCAAAATGATAGAATGTATAGGCTACGTAAACCACAAATACTATGCTCTGCACCATTTTATCACTGGCAGAAAGCTTGTTAGTAGACAACTGGACTTCTCAAGAGTGCACAGAGGGACAACTCTATATTATAAGGAGTGAGAGCCACATTTGGGAAGACCACCACTCTGCAATAGAAATCCGGATTGGGGGATTAGCTAAAGCAAACAGTACTGAAAGCAGGACTGTACAGAAAGTCAATACAGTTGATTTTAAAATTGCTCCATTCTCAGCCTGCATAAAAAACCTAATTTTTTCCACTCCTAAAAAAGATTTTCAAACATTTATTTATTTATTATTTCTATACCGCCCTTCCCCGCAGGCTCGGGGTGGTTTACATCAGTGTTTCCCAACCAGTGTTTGGTGGCACACTAGTGTGCCGTGAGCGATCACATGGTGTGCCGCGGGAAAACCTCTCTTCCTCCCTTTCTTCCCCCTCCTCCTGAACTCCTGCTGCTGTTGCTTGGGGGAGGAGGAGGAAGGAGCCGAGGCGCCGCCTCCTTCGGCTGTTTCCCCAGCCAGCCAGCCTCCAATCGAGAGAGAGTGGGGAACGGAAGCAGAAGTGGAAGTGTGCTTGTCTGGGCGTATGATCACTAGGTCCCGGGGATGGCAGACGCATTCGCCTTCCTCCTGTGGCGGTGAAGGCAGTGAAGGAGCCAGCTGCTTCCGGAGGCGTCCTGGCTCGGCCCTGCTGCATCCCAGGTGAGGCCCCGGGGCGCCCTTCCCCTTGGCCCGGCCCCCCTGAAGCCCCTTGGGGAGGAAGGGCCCCAAAGAGGAGAAGGGGCCTTCCTTCACGGGGGGGGAAAGGGTCAGGGCCTGGCAGGAGGGTCCTCGGAGGAAGAAAAGGCAGGTGGGATTCCGTGAGGGACTCCCTCACCAGCCTTCCTCAGCCTTCTTCCCAAATGTCACGGTCTATTTTTCCCAAACTCCATCTGTGTTCACATTTGGGCATATTGAGTATTCATGCCAAGTTTGGTCCTGATCCAACATTGTTTGAGTCCACAATGCTCTCTGGATATAGGCGAACTACAACCTCAAAACTCAAGGTCAATGCCCACCAAACTCTTATAGCATTTTCTCTTGGTTATGGGAGTTCTGTGTCTTTCTTCCATTCCTGCCAGGATATCTATGTTTTGTTCATCGAAACAGGCCCAGGTTTCAAACTGAGTGTATAAACACATTTTAAAACATATTAACTATATGTATTACTGTGTTAGAGTGTCATTTTGTGTCATTTTGGTTGGTGGTGTGCCCCAGGATTTTGTAAATGTAAAAAATGTGCCGCGGCTCAAAAAAGGTTGGGAAACATTGGTTTACATAACCTAAAACAACTATTACCTTTTCCTTTGTTCCAGACACTTCCAAATCATTGCTTTCTATTTGGCATGTAATGATACTAGAATTTTCTCAACTTGGAATTTCTGCAGACTTTTGGTTTAAGTAACTATGTACAGAGGCCTCAATACCCTAAAGGTACCCAATCACACCTGGTCTTGGAAGCTGAGCATGGTCAACCCTGGGTAGTAACGGAAGGCAAAATCACAAGGCTATACAATACGGCCCGTGTTCTCTCCAGGGGATACATTTGTCAACCAACTGTGGAAACAGGAAACTGTCCAAATGCTATTGAAACTAATGGCTTCTGCTAGAAGTTAACAAAGAGTCATGCTGGAGAACCTAAAATATTCCTAGAGAAGTGTCCTCTCTAGAGATTTCAAGGTCCTCCAATATGACTCTATAGAAATTTTTTGGTGGAACCATATTGCATCATCTGAACATTCAACAAGATGACTTTTTGCCAAATGTGGATAATTATTGGTCTCGCAGGTAAGGGACTTGGATTTTATTTCAGAAGAAGGAACTAGCAAAACCATTTTTAGTATTTTCTGCTAATGAAAACAAAATTTATGTGGTTTCCATAAGGCAAGAGAAAGCTGGGAGACATGTGCATACATACTCATAACTAAGTACACTCAAAGAAGATTTGATGGTGTGTTATGTTTATACATTGCCTACATATGTGCTGTTCTTTGTTTCTTTATATAGTCCCTGAATAAAGCTTTTCAGAGACTATATAAAGAAGCACATATTGGTCCTCCCCATTGCATGCTTTTATATCTTGCTGTGAGGATGAGGCTCCTGGTAGTGTAGCTACTAGGCATGGTTTAGAACCCAAAAATAGGGAATCGAAAATCTAAGGGGGGGGGATTTTTTTGATTAGTAATAGAAAGACTTACAAAAAAATTTCCAAAAGGTTCTAAAATGTAACATAATTACTAACAAAATTCTTAATTAGTTCTAAAGTAGGCAAAGCAGGGAAACAGGACTGACAGTTTTAAGCACAGGCAAATCAAGGGGCAACATTTCCCTTGGTTTCCTTGCAGGGAGATATAATGCATTAATATATTATTATTATTATTAAATAAAATAGTTGCCCACCTCTGGTCAAGGCTTGCTTCTCCAGAGCATTTATTAGAATTAAATGGCCAGGGCCCTCATTCCAGGAAATTAGAAGGAGTAAATATTATTATATTTATTATTATTATTATTATTAGAATTAAATGACCAGGGCCCTCATTCCAGGAAATTAGAAGGAGTAAATATTATTATATTTATTATTAATTATAAAATAGTTGCCTATGCCTACCTTCTCCAGAGCTCTTCTCACTGCAGCTTTCCCCCATTCAGTTTCCCATAGCTCTCTAGGAGGTTTGAACTCTATGGCTTTTCCTTGATTCTGCACTTTTCCTGCTCCTCTCCGGGCTGTTTTCAACCCCTTCTCCCATTGTTTCAGCCTTCCTCATGTCCTTCTCGCCTGTCCTCCTATCTAGGCTTCTTTCCCTGCAGTTTAAACCGCTTTTTTCCTGAGTCCTCCAGCTGCTTTAGGACTCCAACTCTGGATCTCTCTATGGTCCGGCTCCTTTTTCACTTCCTGGAGGAAAGGCCTTTCAGTTAAAGTAGGCTCCGAGCATGGAAAGGCCCCATCTGACTGTGAGTAATGTCTGGGAAGATATTTTGGAGGGGATAATAGGGGGCCTTCCAAAATATTTACAAATCTAACGAAAATTTGGGCCCAGGAAGTGCGAAAAAGAAAGTCCACTTCCGGGATTGCCACTGCGATGCGTATAAACTTGAAAGTCCCATACATACAAATCCCTTCCGATTTCGTTCAATTTTCATAACTTTTTTCTCATGCCTAGTAGCTACCTTATGCTATGCCAGGGCAATGTACACTGGATTAGGCAGCAGAAGCCACACTGTGGCTTCTTCAGCACTCTCTGGCATTGTCACCATGGCCAGGAGGGGTCTGTTTGTACAGCTTGAATAGGCTTGCATAAATATATTTGCCAGAACATTTCATTGCTAAATGACTTGTTTACAAATGTGCACATGTAAGAAGTGTTGCTAAGACTCAACGTTCCCAGCCTGGGAATCCAGGTCTCAGAACTCAAGTATGAGATAAGCAATTCAGCTCTCAAATTCTTCTCCACCTCATAGTATCTCACCTCAGCAGGAAGGATTAAAAATACAAGGATACCAACTACAATCGTGTAAATACAGACAGTTAAAAGAGATATTCGTAGTAAAAACAACAACTTTGAAAAATAAAAATTAGAATTTGAAAAAGCGTGTGCTTTCTGGGGTGGGTGTCCAGATGCTCTCGTGGGACTGGCCCGCGAGAACATCTGGAAGCCCTACCCCCTCCCCCAAAGCCCCCAAACCCTTTTGAAAAGTAAAGAAAACTTACCAGGCCTCCAATATCATCTTGCAACAGCTCTCCTGGTCCATAGAAATGTCACGGCTGGAGAACAGGGGGAGGGGGGACGAAAATTGCTCCCCCCCCCCCGCTCTCCTGACATGTCATTTCTATACACCAGGATTGCTGGTGCAAGAGTGTACCTGGACTGCAGTCCAGACACTGGAAATAGTGGGTTTATCCCGTGCCTTCCAAGAAGGCGTGGAATAAATCCACTATCTAATTAATTCACTACAAACCAAGTTTTCCTGATTTGTAGCGAATTAATTCAGGATTGTCTAGGATGTAATCTGGACATCCCTTTTTTATTGCAGGAGTTACCACAACAAAGGGGCTGTCTGGATGCACTCCTAGAAACTCAGGGCCTTGATTTTGAACTTCAGATGAGGGTCAAATCTCTGACCCGGCAAGAGATCTACACACATGGTATCTATATGTTTTTTCCTAGCCAGATCAATTTGCAAAGTTTTGTCAGTCTGTGCCATCACACCCGGTCTGTAAATACTCAGTGAAGGGCGTGAATGTGGTCTCTCTATATCGGGGGATTGCTTCTTGCCTTCCTTAGAGGCTTGGGGCTCTCAAGGACCAAGCTGGACACTATAGATAACTCAAACAAGCTTTATTGTTCTTAATATGAGTTAACTTCACTCAGGCGCTTAGCTTTGTTGCACAAAAGGATAAAGGAAAGATCTTACTTTACAGTCTCTCTGTAGCTTTGGTCCAGGAAGCTTTAGCCAGATGGCTCTCCAAGTCCTCTCCTTCTCTATGGCTTTGAGGTAAGGACACTCAAAACCCCAGCCAGAAGGCCTATATTGTAGGCATGAAACCTTCCTCTAGATTCCAACTGATTGGTGTGAAGGCGCTTGGGTCTCCTTAGAGCTACCCAACCATCTGGTATGCTGGGCTTTCTGTATGAGTCCCAAGGAAAGTCAGTTTGGTGTTGAAAGGTAGCTTGACTTGGCAAACCTTCAGGTATGTCCTCTTCTGGAGAAATCCTGGGAAGCTCTGCTAAACAAAATGGCTTGATTCCCAAAGTCCCTGGGAAAGGGGGCGGAACAAACTTAATTGGGCTCTGTAAACAATGATTGACAGGTATAAAGAACCAATCAATGCAAACGAAACCTTTGCAGAACTAAGCAGGCTGCAGAAACACAATACAACAGTGCAAACCTTTTGGAACTTGAAGGGGTTTTTTTTATACAAGTGGTGCTTGCTGTGCCATCACACAGTCCAATTGATTGTTCACAATCACCTGTTGTTAACGTTGTTTTATTGCTGATGTTGTTATTGCTATTGTGCTTGATGTTGTTTTTAAATGTGATGTTTTAACTGTTTTTATTGATTGGTATGTGAGCCGCCCCGAGCTGGCTGGGAGTGGCGGCGAACAAGTGCGAATAAATAAATAAATAAATAAATAAATAAATAATTTGAGGGGAAGGGGTCCTCCAATGTAGCATTCAAACAACTGGCGGTCCATGGATGACCTCAGTCAAGTCACGTTCTCTCAGTCATAGAGGAAGGCAATACATTCTGTCAAGAAACTTCTGTGATGGGGTTATTTTAGGATCACCAGAAGTTTGAAACAACTTGAAGGAACAAAGAACAACACAAAGACCCGAAGTGAACTTTATATAAAGTAAAGAAGCAAGTTCCAGTGTATTTATATCAATGTCTGTATTGGATGAAAAACTCCTTTCTTATTTAGCTAGTTCAGTATTAAATAGCTAATTAACATGGTCAGCACAAGATAAATTGTTAGGCACTTCCATAGTGACAGCCCTAATCCCCACTTCATCATTATGTGGAAATGCCTCTGTATCTAAAACCTCATTTACTTCTTGGTAAAAGGATTATGTCTCCACAAGACCGGATTCTCAGTAAGGCAGGACTATCCAGGGCAAATCTTCAAGTTCAGCTGAATGGTTATATCAGAGCTTCTCATTTAAATGTATTCAATATGAAAAGGAAAGGAGGGGAAGACAGAAGTATCATAGAGTGGCTGATGGGATTTAGACACACTTCTGGCACCATTATCTTTGATTAAAATGCAGCCAAGGATCAATGTATACAATTCTTCAAAATGCATTTCTCTCAATAGTTTCTTTAAAAGAATGGTTCTGCTGGGTTTTCTTTCAGGATCTCTGGGGAAACAGAAATTAAACTTAACTTTTGTGTATAACGCCGCCAAGCATTCAAAGGACCTCATAGGAATTTTTAAATTGTAATCCTCACGAAAGCCTTGTCATATAAGAAGCCAATATTATTATCATCCATATTGCGGAGCAGAGTTTGCTTTGAGAATCAAGTTCATGGCACTGCCATGATTGAAACCTTTGAATTACTGACTGGAGCTAAAAAAGTTTTTTTTTTCAATGAACAATACTAGCGTTCTCTAAAATCTTGACTTTTAAGATTGAATAAGAATTTATCAAGAGGTTCATCTCTTATCTCCTATGGCTTGAACAGGGACAAAGGGTTTTAAATCACACTATGTGCATTAATCGGTTCATCCTTGCTCCCTGCTGAGTGTGTTGACACTTTGGATCATCTGAAATGAGCTGTACTCATGTTTTGTCCAGTAAAGGGGAACTGTCACATTAGAGATAGCTTTCAGCAAATGTCCACATTATGTTGCAAATGACAACAAAACTACAAGGAAAACCATCTAAACAACTACAGATGGTGTAATAATCCCATTTGAAGAAGGGGAAACTTGAAATTTTAATTCAAGTACCCATCCTACCTTGAGCTTCAGCCCCTCCCTTATTAATTTCAATAAGAGTAGTCCCACATTTATTTATTTATTATTTGGACTTATATGTCGCCACTCCCCGGGGGCTCAGAGAAGCTTACGGTCATATAAAAACACAACAGAGGTAAAACAACATTTTAAACTAGATTTAAAAATGTTTTCCAGCTTAGCAGTCAAATGCTAGCTGGAAAAGATGAGTCTTGCAGGCCTTGCGGAAGGAGGATAGGTCCTGCATGGCTCACACATCTCTTGGAAGGGTATTCCAGATTGACGGCACCACTACTGAAAAGGCTCTGCGCTGGGTCGATGTGAGATGGATTGCTTTGAAAGTCGGCACTTCAAGGAGATTCTGTTGTTCGGAACGGAATGATCTCTGGGGTTGATAGGGGAAAAGACGGTCCCTCAAATACAGTGGCCCCAAACCATACAAGGCCTTGAAAGTTAACACCATCACCTTGAAGGTGATCCGGTGCTCGACTGGAAGCCAATGGAGCTGCTGGAGGATGGGTGTTATGTGACATCTCACTGGAGTCCCAGAGAGAAGTTGAGCAGCGGCATTCTGGACGAGCTTAAGTTTCCTGATCACTGACAGGGGTAGGCCAATGTAAAGGGCGTTATAGTAGTTTAGTCTCGAGATGACCGTGGCTTGGAGCACCGTGGCCAGGTCATCTCCAGATAGATAGGGGGCCAGATGCCTAGCTTGCCGCAAGTGGAAAAAGGCAGTTTTGCTGACGGTGGAAACCTGGGCTTCCATTGACAGCAATGGGTCTAAAACGACCCCAAGCCTTTTAACTGAGGATGTCAGGTATAATACCACACCATCCAAGCTAGGCAGTCAGACCTCCCCACCTACAGGGCAGCCCAGCCACAGTAGCTCCATCTTTGCTGGATTCACCCTCAATCTACTGGCACCAGCCAACCAGTGACGGCTTCAAGGCACTGTTGGAAACAAGAGGGTACGGAGTCTGATCAGCCTTCCGTTTTCAGAATGAGCTGGGTGTCATCAGCATACTGATAACATTCCAGCCCAAAGCTTTGGACCAGACCAGCGAGTGGTCGCATATAGATGTTAAATAAAGGGGAGAGAATAGCACCTTAACATGATCAATGGTGAATTGATAAGTCAACTGTTACATACATTCTACTGATTTGGTGGGTCAATAGTTGAAAAATATCAGTTTTAGACTAGACTACATTGTTGGCTACCCCCCCCCCCCCCAGTGGTGCAGTGGGTTAAACAGCTGAGCTGCTGAACTTGCTGACTGAAGGGTTGGTGGTTTGAATCCGGGGAGTGGGGTGAACTCTCACTGTTAGCCCCAGCTTCTGCCAATCTAGTAGTTCAAAAACATGCAAATATGAGTAGATCAATAGGTACCTCTTCTGTGAGAAGGTAATGGCACTCCATACAGTCATGCTGGCCACATGACCTTGGAGCTGTCTACGGACAACGCCGGCTCTTCATCTTAGCACTTACCCCCAGAGTCAGACACGATTAGACTTAATGTCAGGAGAAACCTTTACCTTGTTGGCTGAATATGAGCTTATCTCTTCATATCTAGTGGAATGTGGGTGGATTCTTCACCAAATGGAGACTGAGTGACTTTTACTGTAGTCCTATATATGAAATGCATTGTTTGTGAAAGTGAATGCTCCATGTTACAAAAGCATGGGTGAGCTTGTTGAGAATCAATCCCTTCAATGTCTGCCTTGGCCACGGTAATCCATGCTCTGGTTACATCCCGTATAGATTACTGCAACGCTCTCTACGTGGGGCTGCCTTTGAAGACTGCTCGGAAGCTTCAATTGGTCCAACGGACAGCAGCCAGGTTGATAACAGGAGTGGCACTCAAGGAGCGTACAACTCCCCTGTTGTGCCAGATCCACTGGCTACCAGTTTGCTACTGGGCACAATTCAAAGTGCTGGTTTTGGCCTTTAAAGCTCTAAACAGTTGTAGTCCAATTTACCTGTCTGAACGCATCTCTCCCTATGAACCATCAAGATGCTTAAGATCATTCGGAGAGGCCCTGCTCTTGGTCCCGCCTGCTTTGCAGGCGCGTCTGGCGGGGACGAGAGACAGGGCCTTCTCAGTGGTGGCTCCTCAGCTTTGGAACTCCCTTCCTAGTGACATCAGATCGGCCCCCTCCCTCCTGACATTTCGTAAGAAAGTCAAGACTTGGCTTTTCAAGCAAGCATTCGCAGACGAACTTTAATCGAGATCAAGGATTACTATGACGACGAAACGGAAACTGATTTTAAGATTGTGCAGCTGAGATTTGTATTTTGTAGTTTTTAACTGTTAGTTTTATATGTTTTTATATGACTGTTTTTATCTTGTGATGTATTGTATATGGGCACTTGTTGCCGCTTGCTCACCGCCTCGAGTCGCCTTCGGGCTGAGAGAGGCGGTATAGAAGCATGGTGTGACGAATTGCCTATGTTTTGGGCTAGAGGAAGCTCAGTGGGAAAAAGCCCTTTTTGGTGGGTTGGCCATTTCATGGTCTGTTTGGATGAACGGCCATTTTAAGGTTAGGTTTCCCAGTTAGGCTGAGTTGGAAACAGCCTAGGAAAGGGGACATGGAACCTTAGAGAGCCAGTAGGCAGTTAGGCCAGACACCAGGGGTAAAATGTCAGTTGGAATTTCAAAAACTGACAGTTGGAGCAGTTAGGCAGTTAGGGAGACCACGGAACTCTGGAGGGAGTTGATGGTTTGTCTCTGACAGAGAATGTCAGAGTGAGTTAGGCTCTTGAGAGAGTTAGCAGCTTTGTGCTGGGTTTCAGGACTCTGTGAGGTAGCAGAGCCAGATAGTTGTAGCCAGTGAGCAGAAAATACTTCAGCAGTATTATCTGGGGTGCTACGTTGAAAGTAACTTGTTTAAGTTTGTGCAAGTTTTTTAGTAACCACACACTCCAACGCTTCATTGTAACCAATACGCTCCTGTGCCTGTGAATCTCTCACAAGTTGTTAAAATAAACCTTGTTCTCTTGTTCATCCAGTCCTGCCTCCTGGTGTCTCAATCCTCCCTGAGTGAATGGTGGCAGCGTGTTATTAAATACAAAAGTTCCTTGACACTTTGCACAGCCTAGAGACTAAGGCGAGCCCTCACCACAATACTTGGTGGCAGCAAGGTGTTAAAACAGCCTTTCCACACCACAATTGGTGGCAGCGGTGGGATAAGAAAAACCTCTTGAGGTTTTAAATATAAAAGTTCCCTAACACTTTGCCCAGCCTAGAGAATAAGACGAGCCCTCACCACAATCCTTGGTGGCAGCACGGTATTAAAAACAGCCTGTCTCCACCACACATGGCAAATAAATAATAAATTAATAAATAAATTCAATGTGGCATTTAACAAAGAAATTATAGCCCAATTTCCTAGGTTAATAGAATATTAATTAGTATGTTTAAAGTCTTATTTAAGATGTATTTTTCACATTAATATTTGTGTGTGGGGAGGTTACTATGAAAATAGATGATCTTCAATGCGAAAGAAACCCCTAAATAATATCATGTTATTGAGAGATGCCCATCTTTTCCTTGTACAAAACAGAAACACAATGCAGGTCTGTATAGGGTACTCAGCCATATTCAGTATGCTGGATATTTTTGTCTGTGTGTTTTTGTTACTTTCTTTAACCAGTTTAACAGGCTAGGTGTTAAGGTCAAATTTTATTCTTTCTGCACAAAACTCCCATTAAGGGTGAAATGTGGTTCTCAAACTGTTAGACCGAGCAAAGGTACGACAGCAGTTTCCTTGAAAACTTAAGCATCTGCAAAATACCATTAAGAGAAAATTTTAAATTGGACACACAATTAGTTCGCAATGTGGTATAAGCACTTTTGGTATATGGAATAAAAAAGGAGGAAATAGCAATTTGTCTCTGTGTTCCCTTTCCCTCTGCAGTTTAAGAAGGGCAACTAATTACAATGGTTGGTGGAAATGACCTCTGCCTGGACCATGTATGGCACAAACTGTAGGAAAGTTCAGGAAAAAGGCAATGCTGTGCAGCTGAAAAACAGCTTTTTCACAACTTTCAGCTATAATGGCACTCATGGCTGCACTTTATCCACAGAGTGGTAAAATCCTCCTTTATAAAGGAAGTTGTATAAGATCAAACTTTTACTTTTTGAACGCAAGATTTCAGCAAAAGAAGTGCAACAATAACCCTGTAACCTCAGGCACCCCATGAATATTTCAATCTGCAATCCCTATATTTTGGCTGAAGGCATATTGTCAAGCCACTGCATCCCTCTCCCAAAGACTGATGAACTTCAATAAGACTTCAAGCAAGAGATACGATTTTTTTCTTTATTTTTATAAACATTTTCCACTCTTTCAAAGTTTCTCAATGTCAGGGCCACTGGAGGCTGTAGAAAAAGGGTGGGCAATTATTTTTTCCAAGGGGCCACACGAGAGCCAAAAAATATTATGGAGGGCCGCACCTAAAGGCTGAACTACATTCTAATCTACATTATTTATTTATTTATTTACTACATATATTTACTATATATTACACATCATTAATATTAACATATTAGTATATCAAGAAATATTAATATATTATTAGTATTAATATCATTATTATTATATTATAGTATATATATAGACATTATAATATATTGAAATTATAATATAATATAATGTTATATTATATTATTTATTATATTATTATAATAAAATTATTATTATAAAATAATAATAAAAACCACTAAAATAAAATAAAATGAAATTCAAGAAGACAAGGTGCGAACCAAGATAGAGGCTGACATCCTCAAGAGAGGAAGGATCCCAAGATGGAATGGCCCAATGGACCCAGCCCAGAATGGACCCACAAAGCGGACCCAGCCACTGCTGCAGCAGAGCAGAGTAGCAGACGATTGGAGGCTGCAAGCCTCCGCCCGCTCTCGTCCCCAGCCATTCCATCAGAGGCGTTCCCGATCGGATGATCGCCCTGCCATGGAGTGCCTGCCATCCTGGGAGGCGATCCGGGCCTGCAGTGCGAGCAGTCGCGAGCTGCGGCGGGTGATCGCCCTGGCGAACCGGAAGACGATCAAGTCTACCGGGTCGCCAGGGCGATCAGCCGCCACAGCTCGCCGACTGCTCCCGCTGCAGGCCTGGACCACCTCACAAGATGGCAGGCACTCCAAAGCCACCGCTCCTCCAATTGTTCCACCATCCCGCGATGGGATGGTGGCAGCGGCACCCCTTCCTCTTGGCCCTGCCCCCGACACCCTTCTTCCCGGGCCGGACAGAATCGACTGCCGGGCCGCATTCGGACCGCGAGCCGTAGGCTGCCCAGGTCTGCTGTAGAACGACCCAGCAGTAATTGTATCTCCGAACTATATCAAAGCTAAACCCTTTAATAAATGTATAAATTTCATATGTTTGTATAACTTGTATAAACTTGTATTAAAAATATCCTGAAGGTGGCCACTTCCCCAGTGCCCCCTGTTTGCATAAGATCCTACAAATAGAGATCGCTGTACAATTAAAGAACAGTCCCTCCAGCAATCTCCCAAGACAGATAATATCAGATCCTTGTATGTATGCGAGGCAAATTATCCTTTTATCACCAAGATAAGCTTAGGATGTTTACCTGTTTGACTAAGGCTGGAGGCTTGTCATTCTCACAAAAGAGAAGCCTAAACAGATATGAACCCATTAGTCATTTGAATAGGCAGTCAAGTCCCTGGTTATTTGGGATTCTCACCTTTTGTCTTTTGAGTCTTGCACCTTGGTCTCCATGGAACTGAACACTTAAATCAATCAAGGAATCATCTGCATACCTATGTCACCACTCCTTTCTGTTTGGCACCCTCCATGTGGGCATCTCTAATATGGATTGGACCTTAAAACCCTTCAATGGTCAGCTGTTCTTCTTCCTGCCACAGGGATCACCCCCTAATGTCAGTGACATCAGGGAAACCTCTAGCCCAGTGGTTCCCAAAGTGGTCGGTACCACCCCCTGGTGGGCAGTGGGGCGATCTAGGGGGGCACTGGAAGGCCAAGGAGAATTTGGCGGGTGCTGAACCCCTGTAAGGGGGCGGTGGGGGCGGTGACGTGAGCCAGGTGGCAGGCTACCATCCATCTCTGTGTGTGTGTCTCTCTCTCTCTCTTCTTCCCTCCTCCTGCTCCCTTCTCCTCTCGCCAAGCAAGGGATAATAATAATAATAATATTTTTTGGGTTCCCTTCCAACTGGTTGAGTCTTATAACAATAATAATAATGTCCTTCAACATATTTAGTGGAACATGGATTCAGTGCGGTAACCAATTTATTAACAAAAAAAACCGATTGCAAAATAGTCAATCGCGATGATTTGAGATTACTGCTGATTAAAATATAGCCGAGGATTACTAGATTGGTAGCAGCATACCAGCTTCATCCTTCTCATTTAAGATGATTTTGAATGTTTTAACTTTTTTTGTATTACCTTTCTTTTCTAAGTTCAATAAATTGTTTCATAATTTCAAACTTCAATGTTTCTAATTTACAACTTTATTATATTTTATGAAAAAGGTAGAAATATTAATACATACTGTATATCTTTCTGTTTAATTGCTATTAAAATTAAAAATTAATTTCTAGGGGGCGGTGAGTTTTTTTTTCTGGAAAGGGGGCGGTAGGCCAAAAAAGTTTGGGAACCACTGCTCTAGCCAATCCCTGCATGGATCCTAGCTGGCCCAGTTTTTCAGCCAATCAGGAGGTGGTGCAGGAAGTCTGAATAACTGTGAGAACTGTATAAAATGTATTTTTCTATGGAGTTATGCTTGTACATTTTAAATGTTGGCTAGTACTTGCATCCCTTTTGGCCAAACTGTAATAAATCTCTGTAGTTTGCCTTCAACCTGGAGTGCTGTTCTCTGTCCTGGCCGATCTGGTTTAGCAGAAGCCTCCCAGGCATGGCCCACTTTATCAGTGGTCCTAACTGAAATCCCATCAATAGAATAGCACTGGAAAACCTAAAGAGAACCAAGAACATATTTGAGGGGGGTATTTTTGGGTATGTAGGTAAGTGGAACTATGGACATCAAGTTTGCAGATAAGGGGATCATACTGTAGTCAAGAAAGTCAGAAGGTTCAGCAGCTCAGTGGTTTAACCCACTGTGCCACCACTGTCTAATATTTAAGGGGGCCTACCTGTCATTGGGTAAGCTGACACCCTGCTCAGTCCATTGTACATGGGTCATCTTTAGGAGCCTCAGTTCTTCGTTCTTTCCATGGGAACTTAGACCTGTAAACAACACAGTTTCCAAGAGTGGCTATCACTGATCATGGAAATTGCCAAACTGAGGTTGCATCTACACTATATAGAACTAATGTAGTTTGACACCAATTTAACTGCCACGGCTAAATGCTATGGAATCATTGGAGTTCTAGTTTTAAAAGCTCTTTAGCCTTATTTGCCAAAGAGTGTGTCACAAATGACAAATACTGGGATTCTATAACATTGAGCCATGGCTGTTAAACTGTTGTCAAACTGCATCAATTTCACAATGTGTAGATGCATCCTGTGATAGTACAGCTGGGAGTTTACAACGCAGGGTCTTTCCACAGAGTTGTATAAAAACCACATTCAGGCCTGTAGCCAGGATTTTGATTCCGGGGGGGGGGGGGGGCTGAGTCTGAGTGAGAGACGATCTACCCTAGCAAACCTTTTGTATCGTTATCCCAATACCCCCATGCATATGGAATATATTGAGCATGGCGATCAGATCATGATATAAATAAACATATCATACCAGTAAGGCCTTCTCGCGGACCACCCTGAGAATTGGGGGGGGGGCGCTGAAGACCCTCAAACACCCCCCCCCCCGGCTACATGCCTGTCCACATTGAATTCCTATGACAGTGTGGCCTCAGATAATTTAATTCAGAGCAGATATTGTGGATTATATGTCTTGATATTCTGGGTTATATGGCTATGTGGAAGGGCCCTCAGTTCTACCAGTTGTAGAACTCCAACAAGCAGTCCCATTAGCTGTACCAATAAGTAGCAGATTTGCAAGACTTTTCATTTTGTCCTTCCTGACAAAAATAACATTTGATAGGATCTTTTTAAAAACTTTTTCTTTCAGTTGTTTAATCATTTATAGTTAAACGCCGGTCTCATTTGTTACCTCTTTATGGAACAATAGAAACGTGTTCCTTAAGCAATTTTTGGAAAGGGCTGATGAACAATGCTGAGGTAATGCTTTCCAGCAGTGTACCTATGAAGAAAGAGCTCTTTCATTTTATATGCAAATCTTTATGGAAGAAATAATGTAGCCATAGGAGAAAAAAACTATTTCATTATATATTAACCACTGCAAAGAGCAATCTGTTAGGAGAAAGGAGAGCCAAATGGTTGACTATAAACCCTCCAAACTGAGTATATGTATATTCCTCCATGGAGTGTTGTGCTGACCTGTATCTGGGAGAGCCTAGAAATGAATACGGAAAAGGTCCTTCCATACCCGCAGATTTTTAAATGTAATGGAGTTTTTATCATCCTTAAATATACAGTGGAGAACATGGCAACAGAATTAAATAGCCATCTGCTATAATTACTCACATTCTCTAATAACAGTTTAGCATCGGCAGCATCACAGTTGTCAGCTTCTTTTTGTGTTTGATAAAAGGAAAGCGACAGGAAGACCAAGTAGTGCTACGGAAGATTGAGGGGGCGGAAAAGAAGAACCCAAACCATTCCTCTTGCTTTTTCAGGTAACTACTTCCCCTGACTCACATCCAACGCATTCCAAACAATATGGTAGGGATTCAGATAAGAAGAAAGAAATGATAATAGTGACTCTGAGCTTATAACTCATTACAAGTAACAGTAAGCTTCAACAACTTATTTTGTGAGTTATGCCAGTCTAAGGACACTCCTTGCTTTGCACTGGTATTTTTAATGTAAATTTTAACTTGTTACAGCACGCATATTACTGGACTTTGGGGGAAAATAGACATTGACATTTGGGAGTTGTAGTTGCTGTGATTTATAGTTTACCTACAATTAAAGAGCATTCTGAACCCAACCAATGATAAGATTGGGTCAGACTTCCCACACAGATTCCCATGCCTTGAAGGGACTCGCTGGTGTGTGCCTCTCTCCAGCCTCACATGTTCTTCCACACCCGCACATGCGCACCACACTGTCATGCACTGAACATGCCTGCTCTCTCCTCCCACTTGGAGTCTCAGAAACATCTCTCCCCTTGGCTGAGATGCCAGCCAATCACAGCAGAGGAGGGCTTTTGGTGGAAGGATTTGCCATTTGTTTCCAAAAAGGAAGAGAAATCTTCAGCCTTCTCTCCCAAAGGGGTTCCTAAGACCATCAGAAGCCCTCTCGTGACCCCCCTAGGGATCCCAACTCCCAGGTTGAGAAAGACTGGTTAAACTCCTTCAACCCCTTCCAAAATGGGACTATTCTTCTCTATCTAGCACCTCATTGTGGCCTCTCCCACAATAATGAAGCAGTACAAAAAAATGGGCTTGGCCGGCTTACCGGCCGAGCTGGTTGCGGGGCGGGGTTGCCCTCGCGCCATCTTGGGGTGTGGTATTAGTTCTGCTTATGTTAAAGGTAAATTGAAATCAGGGAGTGCTTTTTTGTGGTCAGGTGCTGGGGCATTGCTTGAAAGACATTTCTTTACTAATTGTGTGTGTAAGGGTGACACAGCTGACGCCAAGAACAATAATACAGACACAAGTGGTTGGATGAAAATGGCCACAACTCATTTATTGAAAACAGGAACAAAGGGTTGGCGGCAACGCAAGGGTCCTGGATCAGGGTCAAACAGCCCCCACGAATGTCCAAAGGAATATGCAAGCCTGGGGTGTGAGCGGCCCAATGCCTGTCCACGGAAACTCAGCACCCCAGGCGGCCAGGGTGTTATCCCCCTAGCAACCAAGGGGCGATAAGCCAGCCTGATCCAGGGGCCATGCCACATGCCAAACACGGAGTTGTGACAAAGAACATCATAACGCATAACCATGAACACTGCAACAATGAAGTTAAGCATGAACAAAATGGACATAACAAGCCATGCAATAAGTAGGGAGGGAGGGTGATCATGATATAAATAAACATAACATAACATGTGGCTTGTGCAGTTCCGGGCAGCCTTAAATAAGCTGCCCGGGCGGAAGAACAGGCCGGCCGGCTGCAAAGAGGAGGCAGGGCGGAGCCAGTCCCGTCATTGCCCAGCCGGCGTTGGTGGTGGGAAACCTTCCCACCACCCCAGGGGCTTCTGTGATGAAGAAGCCCCTTCTCCCTTCCCAAGATGGCGCGAGGGCAACCCCGCCCCGCAACCAGCTCGGCCGGTAAGTCGGCCAAGCCCATTTTTGTACTGCTTCATTATCCAGGGAGAGGCCACAATGAGGTGCTAGATAGAGAAGAATAGTCCCATTTTGGAAGGGGTTGAAGGAGTTTAACCAGTCTTTCTCAACATGGGAGTTGGGATCCCTAGGGGGGGTCACGAGAGGGCTTCTGATGGTCTTAGGAACCCCTTTGGGAGAGAAGGCTGAAGATTTCTCTTCCTTTTTGGAAACAAATGGCAAATCCTTCCACCAAAAGCCCTCCTCTGCTGTGATTGGCTGGCATCTCAGCCAAGGGGAGAGATGTTTCTGAGACTCCAAGTGGGAGGAGAGGGCAGGCATGTTCAGTGCATGACAGTGTGGTGCGCATGTGCGGGTGTGGAAGAACATGTGAGGCTGGAGAGAGGCACACACCAGCGAGTCCCTTCAAGGCATGGGAATCTGTGTGAGAAGTCTGACCCAATTTTATCATTGGTTGGGTTCAGAATGCTCTTTAATTGTAGGTAAACTATAAATCACAGCAACTACAACTCCCAAATATCAATGTCTATTTTCCCCCAAAGTCCAGTAATTGAGTGAGTGAGTGAGTGAGGAAGAGAGAGGGGAGGGAAAGAGATGAGTGGGTGGAGCTATACTGTACATATACCAGGGCTGTCCAACTGGCGGCCCTGGGGCCGGATCCGGCCCCCCAGCCTGTTGGACACGGCCCCTGCTATGCCCCCAGCCGCCATTTTTAATTTTTTTAAAAAAAAATCTAATTTTTTTTTAAAAAAATGGCGGCCGGGGGGGAGGGGGAGGCGGGGCAGGGAGGAGGAAGAGAGCTAGCTCCTCCTCCCTGCACCGCCCCTCTGTCCCTCTCTCCACGCCGAAAAAGAGGAGTAGGCGGCGCCAAGGGCAGCGCGTCACGCCAGGCCTGTGACTCGCTGCCCTTGGCTCCGCCTACTGCTCTCCCTCCTCCTCCTCTTTCCCAGGCGCCGTGCCTTTCCCGGGCGCCGTGGCGCTCGGGACAGCCACGGTGCCCGGGAAAGAGGAGGAGGAGGAGGGAGAATGACAGCTTTAGGAGAGGGCGGGGCAGAGCGGCCCCCGAGGTCATCAGTGACCTCTATTCCGGCCCTGGACCCGGTAGAAGTTGGACAGCCCTGACATATACAATATAGCATCCCTACATTGTGGTTTTTCACTTATCGCAGGTGGTTGGGGAACGTAACCCCCGCGATAAGTGAGGGAACACTGTAATCTGGATTCAGAAACTGGATTATATGGCAGCATAGATGTGGTCTGAGCTAAGATTTAAAAGGAATGTGTACAAGAAATGGAAAATTGCTAAAAATGAATTCAGGCACTTGTAGAGAGAAAGAAAAGCTAAAGTGTAAAATAAAGGCAAGGAGGTCAAGAACGATAACAGGGCTTTTTTGATTATGTTCCTAGCAAAAGAAAGAACAAGGAAACAGCTGGCACGCTGCATGGAGAAGATAGCAAAATGTTAACAGGGGATAGAGGAAAAGGGCAAATTAATTAATACCTTCTCTGCGTGGGTTTTCCCCTAAAGAAAAGCATTGTTCAGAGTAAAAGAAATAGAACAGAAATACAGCAGAGAATTGGCAAAGAGGTAGTATAGGAAGACCTGGCTACTCTAAGTAAAGTCTCCAAGGCATAATTAACTACATTGAAGGATACTAATTGGCAGAAGTAATCCTAGGGCCCTTCCACACAGCCATATAACCCAGAATATCAAGGCAGATAATCTACAATATCTGCTTTGAACTAGATTATCTGAGTCCACACTACCATATGTGGATTTTAAACTGCTGTATGGAAGGGACCCTACTCCCATTATATCTGGGCTTCTCTTACAAGTGTGGACTGATAATATTTGCTTATTCTCAAATGCGGCTGGTGGGGACAAGAGTCAGGGCCTTCTCGGCTGTGGCTCCTCACCTGTGGAATGCGCTTCCAAGTGAAATACGATCAACCCCATCCCTCCTAGCATTCAGGGAAAAAGTAAAATCTTGGCTATGGGACCAGGCCTTGGCACAATAGCATAATGCAACACCTTGGACTGGAATTGGACTGGCAAGTTGACAGATGAGGATATGGCTTACTGTGTTTACTAATCTAGGTTTTGTGGACAGAATATTTATTTATTATTTCGATTTCTGTTTTAACTTACTTGAATGCTGATTAGGTGTTTTAATTTTAACTGTAACTATTTAACATCATATGTTTTATGGTTTGTATTGTATATCGTGGCATCAAATTGTTGCCTTTGTAGCCGTTATGAGTCCGTCCCCCCTGAGGGGAGGGGGGGTTGAGAAGGGTGGGGTAAAAATACTGTAAATAAATAAATGATAAATAAATTATTGTGGGAAAGTTCTTCTTACTGGTCTTCTTGACCAAAGCAAAGATTTTAATCCTATTACCAACAGAAAAGTAACTTTCATTGAAATCCAATGTATAGCTGTCCCTTTCACACTGCCCTTTATCCCAGTTACTGATCCCAGATCATCTACTTTAAACTGGAATATATGAGTCCCCACTGCCAGATAAACTGGGATAAACAGATAATCTGGGATCAGTTCCTGGGATATACGGTCAGTGTAGAAGGGCCCTTAGGCAGAGAACTTTGAATTTCTCAATAAGTCCCAGTACTATGTGTTGTCAAAGGCTTTCGTGGCTGGAATCACTGAGGGCAGATCCAGACAGCCCTTTATCTCAGGATAATTTGCGTTTTTAAAACATGGATGTTCCTGGGGCTGTCTACACCCACCCCAGAAAGTGTGTCTTTTAGGAGTGGGTGTCCAGACATCCTCCCAAAACTAGCTCGGGAGAACGTCTGGAGGCCCTACCCCCTCCTCCCAAACCCCCAGACCTCTTTGAAAAGTAATGAAAACTTACAGACCTCCATTACAAGCTTGGAGAACCTCTACCAGTGCAGAGAAATGACAGACGGACGGAGCGATTTTCCTCCTCCACCCCACTTCTGGCATGTCATTTCTTTATAGTAGAGTCCATTTCTGCACGATCAAATGAATTAATAACCACAGGGGTTTCCATGTTGACTCAAAAAACTAGGCTGAAAAGCACTAGGACAGTGGCTACACACAATCAATTAATATGCTGTAGATAGAATGCTGCAAACACACAAGGAGACAGGATAGTATCAAAAATAGTGATTATATATTGGCATATTAACAAGAAAGTTAGGTACGCTGACTGACTCAGGTAACACCAAGAGGTATCCCACCAGGAAATCTAACCAAAGTAGACCTCGTTATTTTCGCAATGTCATTTCTCCATGCCAGGAGAGTTGCTCCAAGCCTGTAATGGAGGCAACAAGTTTTCATTACTTTTCTAAGGGGGCTGGAGGGTTCAGGAAGGGGGGTGGTATTACCACAGTTTACCAGGCTTATTTAGCCTGGTAACTTATGGGAATGATGTCTGAACTGTAGGTTGAGTGGGTTGATTCCCGCACGGAATCAACCCACTCTCTAATTAATCCATCACAAACCAGGGTTTTCCTGGTTTGTGGCGAATTAATTCAGGACTGTCCAGAATGTTGTCTGGACAGCCCTTCCTTTATTGTGGTAGATACTGCAGTAAAGGTACTGTCTGGACAGGCACTGGGATGCTGTGAGTTTTTCGGGATATATGTTCCAGTAGCGTCAGGAGAGAATGCTACTGGAACAGGACCATACAGTCCAGAAAAAATCACAGCAACCCACAGTACTGTTGCATTGGGGGGGGGGGGTGCTGTAGAGGTAAAATCTGCCAATTGTATCATCATCGTCATCATTTTATTTATTTATTTATTTATTAGATCTTTTAGCCATCACTCCCAGTGGCTCGGAGCGGCTTACATCGACATAAAATCACAACCTACAATGGCATTAAAACACAGAATAAAACGATTCCAGAAAAAAGACACAATTTTTAAAAGATAGCATATTATTCACAGCTCAAAGGCCTGCCGGAATAAAACAGACTTGCAGGCCTTCCGAAAAGCCAGTAGATTGCGTAAGGCCCTAACCTCCGAGGGCAATGCATTCCAGAGGACCCGGGCAATGATGGAGAACGCCCTCCTCCGCGTTGAGGTTAGATGGTACTGTTTAACATTTGGCACGAGTAAAAGGTTCCTCTCTTCGGATCTAAGTGATCTCGTGAAACAGTATGGGGTTAAGTGGTCCCTCAGGTACACTGGCCCCAGACCATAAAAGGCCTTAAAAGTTAAAACTAGCACTTTGAAGGTGATCCGGTACTTGATAGGAAGCCAGTGCAGTTCCCGTAGAATTGGTGTAATGTGGCAGCTCGGAGGGACTCCTGCGAGCAACCGAGCTGCGGCGTTCTGCACTAGCTTGAGTTTCCGGGTCACGGACAGAGGCAGGCCAATGTAGAGAGCATTACAGTAGTCTAACCTTGAGATGACCGTAGCTTGGATCACCGTGGCCAGGTTGTGCCGGGATAATTAAGGGGCCAGCCTCCGAGCCTGACGAAGGTGGAAAAACGCCACTCTGCTGACAGCGGAGATCTGAGCCTCCATTGACAGCAGAGGGTCCAGGAGAACTCCAAGGCTCTTTACTGAAGATGACGGGCATAACGCCACGCCGTCCAGGTTCGGGAGCTGGCCACCCCCACCTTTCTCCCTGTGGGGACTCAAAGTGGCTAACACTCCATACTGGACAAGTTTGAAAGGTGATGTTCATTTTGTAGCCCAAATGAGCATCAGGATTCAATAGCCTGCTCTCTTTGGTTCACCTTGTTTCTTTGGGGAAAGAATTCTACTTTGTGTTTCATACTGATAGCAGCCTGCACAATGAACTAAGTCCAAGAGACAGAACATTTTTTTAAAAACACAATCTATGGTTATGAAATTACATGCTTTGTTAGCATTTTGCATTCTTTGTGTAACATTGTATGCCACAAAGCAATCACTGGCAAGCAGTTTGTCCATGCAACAATCTTAAAATTGCAGTTTAAAACTTAAATGAAAGTTAAGGCTGCAACTGGAACTCCTTGGGACTTACCTCCATGTAAACATTGTCAGGGAGTGCATCTATAGTATAAAATGAATGCAATCTATGGGCCCTTCCACACAGCCTTATAATTCAGAATATCAACAATATATCCTTTGAACTGGGATATCTCAGCCCACATTGCCATGTATTTCAGTTCAAAACAGATAATGTGAGATTTTATTCAGCTATGTAGAAGGGGCCTAACTGACATGGCTCAATGTTATGGGATCACGAGACTTCTAGTTTACAAGGTCTTTAGCATTCTCTGACAAAGAATGCTGGTGCTTCATGAAACTAAAATGAAATGTGGCGCAGCTGGCTAAGTGTCAGCTGCATAAGACCTCTCTGACCAATAGGTCATGAGTTCGAGGCCTGCCCGGGTCGAGGTGGATGCTCAGCCTTAACTGGAGCCTGTTGTCGACCTTTGCAGCCCGAAAGACAGTTGCATCTGTCAAGTAGGAGATAAAGGTACCACATTAAGCGGGGAGGCAAATTTTGACTGCATTATGAGACCATAAAAAGAACTCCAGGCACACTGAGGAATGCGGAAGGAACAACAAGGGACGCTGGAACGCTGAGCGATGAGGAGTGCGTCAGCTCCCCCTGGTGGCCATATTTGCCTCTGTTCGTTTATATGTGTGTAATATGTCCAAATGTATGTACTGTACTGTAATAAACAGCAGGGATTGTCTGCTTGTATATGTACCTGTAATCCGCCCTGAGTCCCCTTCGGGGTGAGAAGGGCGGGATATAAATAAATAAGTAATGAGACGCTGATATTGTGTTTTTAACATTAAGTGCTAATTTGTATATGATGGAATTGTATTGAGAATTGTTGATATGTTTGTCTTGAGCAGTTCTTGCCATTTGTACAGCGCCTCGAGTCGCTTTCGGGCTGAGAGAGGCAGTCTAGAAGCAAAGTAAATAAATAAATAAATAAAAATAAATAAATAAAATCTCATGATGGCATAGCATTGAGCCATGCCAATTAAAGTGGTATTTATTTATTTATTTATTTACATCATTTATATTCAGCAAGGGACTCAGGGCGGATCACAATGCACATATACAGGTAAATATTCAATGCCATAGACATACAACATATATAGACAGACAACAAGCTACACAATTGGTCGAGAGCTCACCCCGACCCGGGCAGGCTTCAAACTCATGCACTTCTGTTCAGTAGAGATCTTTATGCAGCTCACTCCCAGCCAGCTGTGCCACATTCCCGGTATTAACTCTACAATGTAGATGGAGTCAAGAAGGTATGTTATCTGTGTAAGTAAAAATGGAATATTTTTTGTTCTAAGCCAAAAAAAGTTAATACCTTGCCAAATCAAACTCAAAATACATAATCAAAATGGCTTAAGGTCCTCAAAATTGCACAGGGGAAAAAGGAAACATAAAGAAACACAAACAACTGAGTTTAATGGTGAAGTTCAAACTGCCTTAGCAGTGTTTAGTTACACCCATTATTCAACAGTTACTTAAAAAATATTTCTGAATGTTTTCCATATCTTTCTACTCATACATTCTGGAAACCAACATTGTTGATCAGGGTAAATTGTAGGGATGATAAGGAAATATGATGTACAGTATATACTTAGTTTTATCAGTTATATCTTATATTTATTTACTGCATTGTTAGAAGTGTCTTATTTTAACTTACTACATAGAGTGCAATCAAGAATTATCAAGCCTTGTTGTTTTGTTTGATATTGTGATATCTAAGGTCTAATCAACAAAATTACTACTATTACATTGTTGATTATGAAAATGTTACAAAACAACTTTTCTCAAAAAAAAACTGATGCAAAGAAAGTATGGCAAGAAACACTGTTTGCCCCCTTTACCCCAACTGTTTTTACTAATTCAGACATTATTTTATAAATAAAAACCTCATTGCATTTTAAGTACCATTTGCGTAATGATTGCAGTGAACCAAGAAAAATATTATTAATTCTCCACAAAAATTCCTGATTGAGTTTATTTTTGTTAATATGCTATTTGCAAAACCAATTTTAATCTAACTTGTTGTTAATACATTTTAACAAAGTAGGGAAGGGCAGCTGCCCCAACCAATTTCCTTCATTTTTCTGTGAACAACGTTGGAGAGACAGGAAACAATATTTCATGGGTTTCCCGGCAAGCAAGCCAAACAGGATGAAACTTTCCCTGAACAAGCAAAGATTAGCTGTCCACACCTGTAAGACAACTCATCATGTGATGGGAGTGGGAGTTTCATTTCCATTGTCTCTCTGAAAATTGAGGTTATTTGAGGCTCAGCATTTTCCCTAAGTATACTTTGATTATGTGAGATAGCATAAGTAAAAAAAAAAGCATATGTACCAGAATCCTGAATGTGTAGACTCAGTTAATATTTAGTAAAAAAAATACAGGGTGTAAATCTATCACAGACCAGCTCCTCTGCCAGCTGGACCAAGGTGAGTCAGCGCTGCTCGTGTTATTGGATCTCACGGCAGCATTTGACACAGTTGACCATTCTCTATTGATCCACCGTTTAGCCATGACGGGACTGAGGGGGTGCGCTCTTAAATGGGTGGCCTCCTTTCTCCAAGATCGGGGACAATGGGTGGAGAGGGGAGGGATGGTCTCGGAAAGGGTCCCCCTTAATTGTGGAGTCCCCCAAGGGGCTGTCCTCTCTCCTCTATTATTTAACATCTATATGTGTCCACTTGCCCAACTGGTACGTAGTTTTGGTCTGGAGTGTCATCAGTACGCTGATGACACCCAGCTGGTACTGAGGATGGAAGGCCGGCCGGACTCTGTACCCAATTATTTCCATCAGTGCCTGGAAGCCGTGACTGGGTGGCTACGGGCCAGCAGGTTGAAGGTGAACCCATCGAAGTCGGAGGTCCTGTGGCTGGGTCGTCCTGGAGGGGGGCGAGCTCCGGCTGCCAATAATGGACAATGAGGTGGTTAGTCTGTCGCCGCTGGTTAAAAGCCTGGGGGTCCAACTGGACCCTCTGCTGACGATGGAGGCTCAGGTCTCCACCGTGAGCAGAGCAGAGTTTTTACATCTGTGCCAGGCAAGGTGGTTTGCGCCCTACCTTTCGGGTGACGACCTAGCCACGGTAATCCAGGCCACGGTCATCTCGAGATTGGACTACTGTAACGCCCTTTACATTGGCCTTCCTTTGTTGGTAATCTGGAAACTGAAGATGGTGCAAAACACTGCGGCTCAACTGCTTGCTGGAGTGACACTAACATGCCACATCACACCAGTCCTCCAGCATTTGCACTGGCTTCCCATCGAGTACCGGATTGCCTTCAAAGTGCTGGTGTTAACCTTTAAGGCCTTGCATGGTCTGGGGCCAGTGTATCTGAAGGACCGCCTCTCCCTGCACATTCCTCAGAGACCACTACGGTCCATGGACCAAAACCTATTGGAGGTTCCATCACTCAAGATTTGCCGATTATCATTGACTCGGCAGCGCATCTTTTCTGTAGTAGCGCCTACCCTGTGGAACGCCCCCCCGGCAGAGGCATGAGTAATAACGGAGTTACAGGCCTTCAGAAGGGCCTGTAAGACCACCCTGTTCCGCCAGGCGTTTAATCTCTAAGGTTGTGCTTTCCATTCTGGTCCTAATCTGTTTTATTCTGTTTTTAACTACGTTGTGTTGTGCGTTCATTGTTGTGAACCACCCTGAGCCATTTTGGGAAGGGTGGTATATAAATCGAAATAATAAATAAATAAATAAATTACATTCTCTGTATTATTGCCAATGGTTCTGAGATTACTTCTGCCTGTTATATTAATAACGCATTTCATGTTGATGACACACTTTTTACACACACATAATTTTGTGACACAGTCATTCAGTTTTGATAGCAAATCGGAGGTTAAACCAAACCCTTATAAGAGACATATATTGTAATAATGAAATGTATAGGGCCACAACATACAGTGTTCCCTCACTTATTGCTGAGGTTTGGTTCCAGGACCTCCCGCAATAAGTGAAAAACCGTGATGTAGGGATGCTCTATTTATTTTAATATTTATACATTATTTTAGTAGTTATACATTATTTTAAGTCTTTATAAACTTAAAATAAAGTGAAGGAAAGGAAGGAAGGAAAGGCCCATCAAGGCTGGAGGGAGAACTGAGGCGGGAAAGCGTCTTGGAGAGCAGAAACCCACAAAAAAGCAAAAATACCATGAAATATATTTTAAATTAATATTTTCTGGAATTCCGCAAAACAGCGAGTCCGCAATAAGCGAACTGCGAGGTAGCGAGGGAACACTGTACTTCCTAAAAACCTTTCATATATATACAGTGTGTGTGTGTGTGTGTGTATATATATATATATACTGTATATATACGTATATAACAAAATGTATTACTCATTTTGCACAGATTCAGAAGTTTCTCTTTAAGGCTTGCACAACACACCTACACACTGTAGCCAAAACAGCCAACTGCCACAACACACAGTTTGGAATAGTTCTTTGTGTATAGTTCTGGGACCTGTGGCTTTGAGAAATGACTTATGGAATGATAAAGAAGGCCTTCATCTCAAAAATTATCACTATACTACTATCCTAACATTCCCATTATTAAGTCCTTGCTCACTTTGAATTACCAAAATTTACAAATTTTCAAGGATATATTTACAAATTTCCAAGGAGACCAGAGTTGGTGGAGATGCCATGCCCATGGGCCAGTGTCAATTTAGCATTTCTCGTTATGGAAGAGCAGTTGAGATACAAAATCCAGATTTTTTTCTTCCACTATGATAGATCTATGACAGAAGGGGAGCAAAGATCACCACTATCACCACCAGTTCCCACACATAGACCAGGACAAAGCTTTTTAAAGTAGAGCCCTCCAAACGTTTGCTTTCTTCAAAGATAATGTTTTGTCAAACCCAGGCCCGTATGTGCCATTTGTGTGCCCATTGTATGGATCAGGATCAAGAATAGAATTGAGGACAGTCTCTTTCCAGACCTTTAACCTCAGGCTGCAAAGAGTGCCAGATCAAAATGCCTATGTAGGTCATTCTATCAGAAGACCGAGGCAGTGTGGGAGAATGAATTGCTTTTTGCCTTTGCTAACAAGCCTTCACAGGTCCTCTGAGTCTGTGAGCAAATTATATTATTAGAAACTTCAGACATGGGTGTTCTTTTTCCAGAGAGACACAACAGTTGCTAGACACCCACACAACCAACTTTGCAGAAGGCCTCTGCATCTGCCTTCTCACTTTCTAAAGTGTGGGTGTTCATTGGTTTCTTCTTCATTAGGACATTCATGCACTGATACGTTATGGTTAAATTTTGTTCTGTGTTCCTGGTACAACAGTAGATCCTAGGAATTAGTTAATCTTGGTTTGGTAACACAAGAATGATTGAAAATTTGCTCCCAAAGGAATTGCTTAATATTCACATATATACTACTAAAAAAGCAGTAGGAATACTTCAATCAAAATATTGTTAGTGACCTATTGTCCTTTGTAAATTTATCACTCAAATACTCACAGTGTAAACTTGACATTCACACACAGTGGATGGGATAGCTTGTTTTTCATTTCTAGAACTGAAACAAAAGGATGAAGAAAGATAAAGTATTCAACCTAAAGTTCAGGCCCGGATTAACACCTTTTTGCACCCTAGGCTACACTTTGGAATTACACCCCCTTTAAGACAACCTCTGCCGCACGCCCTCCTCCCCTCTGGGAAAGGACCAGGCCCCCTCCTTACCCGCCGGGCAGCAGAGCAGGAAGGCCAAGGTCACCAGGAGGCTCTGGCAGGCGTTTCCCATGGCCAGGCGGAAGGAGGAGTGTCCCGGGCAGCCGAGAGCCAGGGGCCCAGCCAGGACAGGAGAGCCGAGGCGAAGCGAGCGGGCGGGAGGGTGTCCTCCATCCCTGTGTCCGTCCGTCTGTCCGTGCCTGGCCGGTGTGCCAGGAAGGCAGAAGAGTCCCGCCTGGCAGGGCAAGGGGCAGGCCACACCCACAGCCAGCTTCCCTCCCCCCTGGTGGAGAACGTGTCCTCCCCACCCCCACCCCCCACGGACCCTGAGCCTTGACCCTCACTCGGCCCAAGTCTTCTGGAGGAGCCTCCTCCCTCCCGCAAAAGCCACATTTCAGCAGCTGAACCCACTCTCCCCGCCCATGTTTTGATGATAGAAGCCATGAGGAAAGACTGGTTGACATGGGAAACTCACCAGCCCTGGAGGAGACTCTGGCAAGAAAGTATGGACTGGTTAGATCTTCTCATGGTCCAAGGCACACTCAGAACTTTCCTCCAACACCACAGTTCAAAAGCATCTATCTTCCTTCATTCAGCCTTCCCTATAACCCAGCTCTCACATCTATAGGTTACTACAGGGAATACCATTGCTTTTACTATGTGGATCTTCTGTACTGTATCAATCCCTAAAAGTATAAACTGTGTCAAATGCATGTATCAAGTCAGTCACTTCTCCATGCCCACAACCTACATAATCCCTTGGGAAAGGAGATGATGGTCAGCCGTTTTCCAAGCAAGATAGCTATCATTTTGTGTATGTGGGTAGATGATCCTCTTTGTCAACAAAATAAACTAAGCGTTTGTCCATTTAACTTGAGTCTGAGAGCCTTCCACTCCCATGGAAGAAGGGGCTTAGTAGGTATGAATTTATTAACTCTCTCTGCTTTGATCCAAGTGCTTGATTGTATAAAATCACCACCTGTGTATTTTAGTCTTACGCCTTTGTCTTTGGGCACATGTTAAATGAACATATCCACACCACTCTTTCCTCATGGTCTGGGCCCTCCAAAGGGGTGTCCCTGCAATGGATTGGCTCTTTGAATGGATCAGCCACCAGCTGTTGTTCATCCCACCATGCAAATCACTTCCTGCAGGCTGTGAGGTCAAGTGAACCCCTGGCCAATTCGTGTGTGAATCCTCACCTGCCTTTTTTCCAGCCAATTAGGGGAGGGAGAGGGAAGTCTGAATAGCTGTTAGAACTGTATAAAATGCCAGGCATTTCTCTGTGAATTTATGCTTGTACCTTCTGACACAAATTGATTGTATTTGCATCTCTTGATTGTATTTGCATCAAAGCCAATGTGGTTTTGTCTTCAACCTGGGGAGGGGCAGGCCCGGATTACCCATAAGGCCACCCTAGGCCATGGCCTAGGGCGGCAGCCATGGGGGAGGGCAGCCGGTCCGGACCCCCCAAAATTTTTTTTTAAAAAGTTCGATCTTTGGGCGCTCCTGCGCCTGCGCGCGGAGCACCATAGGCCCTAGGGCCTCTGACGCAGCTTCCCACTGCCCCCTCCTCGCTCACGTCAGCCCCACCCCTCACTGAAGGAAGGAGGGTGGGACCGACGCCGTCGGTGTTGGCCTCCTCCTTCCTTCCTTCACTGAAGTGAGGAGGGAGGCAGAGGAAGGAGGCGGTCCCACCGCCCCCCCTCGCTCGCGTCGGCGTTGGCCCTCCTTCCTTCCATCACTGAAGGAAGGAGGGGCGGGGCCGATGCCGACGTGAGCAAGGAGGAGGCAGAGGGAAGTACCGCCACTTCCTCCTCACTCGCATCAGCGTCAGCCCCGCTCTTCCTTCCTTCAGTGAAGGAAGGAAGGAGGGCCGATGCCGACGTGACCGAGGAGGGGGTGGAGGGAAGTTCAGTGAGGAGGAAGGAGGGCCCCCCGGGGCGGGGGCGGCGCTTCCAGAGTGTGGCCTAGGGTACCACAAACAGTTAATCTGGGCCTGGGGAGAGGGCTTGTTTCTCTGTTCTGCCCAATCTGGTTTAGCGGATGCGCACCAAGTACAGACTTCTTAACCATGGTCCTAGCTGAAATCATTACAATGTTGTTTACTTCTTTTAAGGTAAGGACATGTGTGCATGGTTGGCTGGATGTGTGTCAGGAATAGTGTTTTAAAGCTTCAATTCTACACAGAAAGCAGATCCAATTAATGAGTTGTATTATTTATAACTGGAGGAATTTGACTTAGGTCTCCTGAAATAGACGTTGGACAGGAAATATATCACTTAAGTTGTACAAAGATTATTCAGTGGAGATGCTGTTTATATCATTGGCTATGAATTTTCTCATTGAGTAACAAGTAATAAATCATCAAATCCCCAATATAAGGATTAAATCTCTGCTCAGAGTTAGGTTAGAGAGCTGCTATGTACCATGTTTCTTTTTCTTGAAGATGAAAAGAAGTGTGTCTGTGGTTTCAAGGGGGAAAAGATTCCACACTATAACACAGACATGTTGAAAAACAGTGATTATGTTTCATGATTCTCTTAAATTGCACTGTAATTTTCAAATACAATTACCATTTAAAACATGAACTTGAAAAGATAATTATATTCCACCATATAAGTTGAGCTATTGTGCATGATGAGACAGATCCACTGAGGTGAAGCACTTGTGACATTGTTTGCAAAGTCAGTCTCATCTGTAAAGGTAGCGGTTGCAAAATATGAGAGGTGAGATGGAGAGGCAGAAATAGCCATGTATGTATTATACGGGACGTCACGTATTTTTGCTCTGAATTTCGTGTCCCATATTTTCAGCTCCTGTCCCGTATAGACAGGACAGGCATATATACATATACAAAGTCGCACCAGTCGGCAAGCCTTCTTCTGCCAAAGGGAGGAAGCGCAAAGGTGCCTCCTTCTCCCGGCCCTAGGTTCCACCGTCTTGCCTGGCTTCTGCCCTTCTGGAGCCAGCCACACGCTCTTGTTGACATGCAAAAAGGGGGCGGGGCCATGTGGGTTGTCAAGAGGCAAGGCCAAGGAAGCTTTAAATTATTCTACTGTTCTTAGCAAATGGTTTGCCTCCTTTACTATTCCCATGAGAATTGTAATACTCAAGCTATAGAAGTATCACCCTCATGACCATTGCAACAGAGACAATCTTCCCAATGCCAACCCTATTCAGCCAGTTCTGGTTGGGGTACAAATCTCTATGTGGTGAGCTGTTATCCTATTAAATGATAATATGTAATACCAACTATCAATCTTTGGTGGCGGCAAGAAGTTCATAACAGCACTGCTTCCAATCTGTAGTGACTAAATACTCAGTGTGAGCTAATTGCTCATTGACTTCTCTGACATATTATGGACTATAAGCCAACGCAGCACTTCTGAGCCTTTTATAGGAATAGTTTTAAAAATATGGCCCAAGTGATTACAGAATTAATTAATATGAAAGGGTTGAAGTCTGTAAAGTGAAAAGTTATAGAAAAGCTAAGAATGATTGCTGTAAATGAAACTTGGGTGTCAATTTGCAACCAATATAATGTTTGGACTATGAAACTCATTTACCACTGCCAATGTTGATCGGGGCTGACGGGAGTTGTAGGCCAAAAGAATCTAGATGATTTCCCTCTGTGCCCTAGCAACTTTTCCAAAGGCACACACTGGAAACCACTATGAAAACAAGGGAGCAGTTCCTTTTGAACTCCCTTGTTCTCAAATCACACTAGGATGACAGGGCACTGAAGAAATGGCAACTCCGCCCTTCCTCCTCTCAAATCCTGTGTGATTAACTGAGATTTTCTGAGACATTTTTTTCTACCCAGATCTTGGTTAGAAGATAAAATACCACGCATATTCCTGCCTTGTCCCTTTGTTCCTGAAGATTGCAAACACCAGCACCCTAGATGCAATCATTGCATTCAGGGGTGACCAAATATTTTGGAACTAGATAAAAGGTGATATTCACACGGAAAGAATCCCTCTTGTGACCCCTTTAAGACTAATTTATTTCCAAATAATAATAAACTTTTGTGGAATTAATTTTGCAAATGTATTCACTTTGAGTTCATCATGCTTTACTTACCAAAGTGACCATGACTAATTTCAGTAACTGTTACATGCAGAGGAAACCAATGTCCATCTCATATAATAATAATAATAATAATAATAATGTTATTTAAATACTGCTCTATCTCCCCAAGGGGGACTCAGGGCGGTTTCCAAGTAACAGCACCAAAACATACAGAGTAAACAGCATAACATAAAATTAACAAAACAACATAAGCATAAAATCATCACAATAACACATCTCTATCTCTATCTCTATTCCTTTATAAAGCGGAATGTTTGTATGTATGTTTGTATGTGTCCGGAGGGCGGAAGGATATGTGGCAGCTTTCTGATTGGGTCCCACTGTGGGATTATTTGCATAAACAACTCCCATTGGCCAGCCAACACGAACATTCCAAGACTCAAAAGTGCCAGAGGGGGTAAGGAAAAGGCCTGAGGCAGTCAGGCATGGTGGGAGTTTCAGTCCAAAACACTTTGCAGCCCCCAACAATGAGACAACAAAACCAAACTTGGCACACAGAACCTCCAAGACCCACTTTACGTCTTGGTGCAGTTTGAGGGAGGATGGACCATGGATAGGCCAGCATCCCAACATCCCAAATCTCAAAGGTGCCAGACAGAGTTCTTTACAAAAAGGCTTTCTTCAGCTGATTTTACAAACTAGGCCTCAGCCTGAATTGACAGTAAGGCTTCCTCAACTTGATTCTCCTGACTACGCCTCAGCCTGAATTGACAGTAAGGCTTACTTAACTTTATTTTCCTGACTAGGCCCCCAACAATGACAGAACAAGACTACAGTTGGCACACAGACCCCCCAAGACCCACTCTACATCCTGGTGCAATTTGAAGGACTTGCAGTACCTCCACTCACTTACTCTGACCAGCACGGGTGACAGACCTGGACCAAACTTGGCACACATAACCCCCATGATGCCCTTTACATCCTGGTGCAGTTTGGGAAAGATGAACCACGGATTATGGGATTTGTAGTACTTCACAGCGCTTTGCTTCCCAGAGACCACTGTGGCCCACAACAAAGACCGATAAATATCAAACTTGGCACACAGAGCCCCCATGACCCACTCTATGTCCTGGTGCAGTTTGGAGAAGAGCAGAGCATGGATGATGGGGCTTGAAGTACCTCCACTCCCTGAGACCACAGCGACACGCATCCAATTACCAATAAAGACAAAACTTGGCAAAGAGTGCCCCCGTGGCCAACTCAACATTCTGGTGCAGTTTGGGGGAGGGCGGATTATGGATGATGGGACTTGCAGTACCTTTACTCACTTCCTGAGACCACTGCGACTCTCATCCAGTGACTAATCAAGACCAAACTTGGCACATAGAGCCCCCATGACCCACTTTACACCCTGGTGCAGTTTTCAGGAGGATGGACCATGGATGATGGGACTTGAAGTACCTCCACTCACTTCCCGAGACTGCTGCGACCCTCATTCAATGACTGATCAAGACTAAATTTGGCACACAGAACCCCCTACATCCTGGTGCAATTTGGAGGAGGATGAACCATGGATTATGGTCCATGGTCCATAATCCTTCACTCACTTCCCAAAACCACTGCGAGCCAAATGAACAACTGATATGGACCAACCTTGGCACACAATGCCTTCCTCAAATAACCCGGGCACCGCCGGGTCCTCAGCTAGTATATATTAAAAATAATCTTGCCTGTTCACAGCAATTAAAAGGCTGGGCCAAGGCTAGTGCAAAGTCAAAATATGAGGGGGCAAGGAATTAAGTGCAGTGATATAACAGGCTAACAGCAATAGCAGGTACGGGTCTGTGACTGCTCATTTTGGGGGCCTATTAGAGGGATGGCCAGTGTGGTGCCCCCACGGGGCTCTTTTTATATCTCTAGTTTGTATTTGGTTGCCCCTTACCTACAAGGCCTTTGTTTCATTGTTCTGCCATGTGGGTACGGAGCTGTGCTTGGCCCAAACCTGGCATCACCACCCTGAACTCCTCCCCTTCCTGAGTTCACCTAGGAGGCTGGACTTCCTTTCTGCCTCCATTCCAAGGATTGCACATGGGCGAAGCATGTGGAAATCTAAAGCTCGCTTAGACAACGCATCTTTGTCCACGTATAGCTTTCTCCCTATGCTCTCAAGCCAGGACTGCAGTGATAGGAAGGTCAGCCCTTCACCCAAAGACTGCAATCTCTGGGGACCTCAGAACTTCGTGTGTTGGAGGACCATTTGGAGCAACAAAGGACACCTGGAATCCAAGAATTCACTCTGCAACAAAGGCAAGTGAACGCAACCCCTTTGTTTAAAGGACCCTTTTTGCAACTTACTTCAAGCTTTTTGGACCATCAGTTTTACTGATTGTAAGCAAATAAACCTTGTTTTGAGTTCACCTTTTCTGGGTCCTGAACTCATTGCTTAAAGACTCCAGGTTTTCTTTTTATGGGAAAGCTAGAACGCAAACCCCAGGGTCTATAGAACTCATCAATTTCTTAAAGCCCCCTTTTTCAGGTCCTGGGCGGGACGCCACAACTAAGGTAATAGGAAGTATAATGCCATATTCAACAATGTTTGGGGCTGGGCTAGAACTGGTCATTCCCATATACCGTGAGATCCTTCAGAAGACCTATGTATTGTAGGTCTCTCTGGCATTACTTCACAAACGAAGTTTCTTAGGAAGGACTCATCCCATGCTTTCTACAAACGCATTGATGATGAAGGTTGGATGTGTCCTTCGAGCCTGTGCAATGGATTTTTCTGGTGGAGCGCAGCGTGCACAGAACTAGCTTCACCCTTTAAACCAAAGGTTCGTCTGCCGGGGCCTAGCAACTTGGACGGTGGCAGCAAGGTCCTCAGGTCGTAGGTTTGATTTGAGTTTCCTTCTCTAGATGGTTGACCTTACAGGGTTAGACGAGCACTATCTGCCCGAGTTTGAAATTAAAGTTTTCCTTTTCTTAAGATGGTTGCTAAAAAGACAAGAGAGCCTATCCTGCCCGTTGACACTCTTTGTCAGACCCTTTAGTTGTGACCTGTCTGGCATGGGAGGCCCTACCGGTGGCTATTATGGCACCGCCAGCATAGCTCACAACTTCATTAGGGTATGCAAGCCTCTCCCCCACAACAAGGGGTTAACTTGCAAGCTCACATGGACATCCTTGGATCTTTATGGAGAATGGAAAATAAATGGATACTCCTTTTAGGATGTATTGTAGGTAAGGCTGAAACAATGATAGCTTTCCTGAACCAACACAATAGTTTCATGGTGTGACATAAGCTGGCTTGCAACACAGTCCCCAAAATAGTTTGCCACATCAATTCTCTCCCTACATAGAAATAACTCTGTTTTTTCGAACCTCTAGTTAAAATAAAACTGCAAAGCCTGCAAGCAGATATCACACAAGAGAAATAAAAACTGTTGTTGTTCACTTCCAATTCAGCTCAACACTACAGTGAAGTGTTTTGTAACAATGGAAATAACCTGCCTGCCTGTTTTGGCTTAGAAGACATACTTTCCACAATCCTACTCTTTATATCAATTTGCAACCAAGGGCATTTCTTCTAGAATTATTGCTTCAAAAACAATACTTAAACAAATCAACACAACTCTGGAAGTCATGTCAGGTCACCATAAGAGAAACAGACCCATCAGTTTGTCTGAAAGCTGTCTGAAGACATGATTCAGAAAGTTTACATATCTCATTCTGAAAAATGAAACCATAAGAAGCTGATCCCACTGAAGTGGCTAAATTATGATGTTTTGACTTCCCACACAAGTTGCCTGAACCCTCACATGGTTACCAGCTGGAGAAAAAGTAACTACATTAAAATGTGGTGACAGGAAATCTTGCTTTAGTACTTGTATTCTGTAACCACATCATATGGGGAATTTTTTCCTGTACCTTTTAGTATAGTTTTCATCTAATAACAGTGAAAACATATCAGGAGGCATTGTAATACAGTGACATGGGGAAAGACATATTTTTTTAAATATCCTGGCCATATAGCAGGAGTTTCTCAAAGGATACATGTGTGCTATTTTTCAACAACAAGCAACATAAATCTTCTCTTTTGTGGTCTAAGGCAGTGATTTTCAACCTTTTTTGAGCCACGGCACATTTTTTATATTTACAAAATCCTGGGGCACACCACCAACCAAAATGACACAAAATGACACTCTAACACAGTAATACATATAGTTAATATGTTTTAAATGTATTTATACACTCAGTGTGAAACCTGGGCCTGTTTCGATGAACAAAATAGATATCCTTGCAGGAATGCCAGAAAGACACAAACTTCCCACACAGAACTCCCATAACCAAGAGAAAATACTATAAGAGTTTGGTGGGCATTGCCCTTGGGTTTTGGAGTTGTAATTCACCTATATCCAGAAAGCACTGTGGACTCAATGTTGAATCGGGACCAAACTTGACATGAATACTCAATTATGCCCAAATGTAAACACAGATGGAGTTTGGGGAAAATAGACTTGACATTTGGGAGTTATAGTTTCTGGGATTTATAGTTAACACACAATCAAAGAGCATCCTGAACTCTTGCAAATGGAATTGAACCAAACTTGGCATATTGAACTCTCATTACCAACATAAAGTACTGAAAGGGTTTGCTTGGGAATTGACCTTGAGTTGTAGTTCACCTACACCCAGGGAGCACTGTGGACTCAAACAATGTTATGTTATGTTGTTGTTTGTTTTCTATCCAGAATCACAATGTTGGAAGGAGGCTCGCCACTTTAAGGTCCCTAAAACAGGCATGGGAAAACTTCGGCCCTCTGGGTGCTTTGGACTTCTACTCCCACCATTACTAGCAGCCAGAGACCTTTTCCTGCTTAAATGGCTGGGGGGGGGGGGGGGGGTGGAAAAGAGCCTGAGGCTGCTAGGAATAGTGGGAAGTGGAGTCCAAAACACCTAGAAGGTCCAAGTTTGCCCATGCCAGCTTTCGACAGAGACCTCTTCCTCCCCCTTCCCCTTCACGCTCTTTCTTTCCCCCTCCTTCCGAATACTTACTTTTTCTTCTACTCTACCGCCATTTTGATCCAAGGGGGCAGCGTGAGCGTGTTTAGGAGGGGAGGGGAGAGGGAGGAAGACGTGACCTGTGCGGGCGCTACTGTGCAGACTCGCCCCAGAGCAAAGCGAGGCAAAGCGAGCAGAGCGAGGCTGGGAAGAAGGGAGCCTGAGTGGAGAAGAAAATGTGTTCGGCAGGAGGGGGAAGAAAGGGTATTAGAGGTTCCAATTTTCCCATGGCACACCTGATGCTCGCTCACGGCAAACTAGTGTGCCACAGCACACTGGTTGGGAAACACTGGTCTAAGGTACTGCTACGAACTCACTAGCTGCTGAGTAGCATGGTTGACCTTTTTTCCTTGAAATATAGTTCTCTGTATCTTCTTTGCCTTTTCTGCCCTTGGCCCCCCAAAAAGGAGGCTGATGGGGCTCTAGACTGGAGGCCCGGGATTAGGAGATCCAAGATGGTAAGTCAATCAGCTAATTTAGATGAACAGAAGACAAAAAGTGACTTTATAAAATATTGACTTTTCTTTTGTCTATCCAATTAAAATTAAATATTTTATTGGCCACATTTCATTATCGTCTCATCATACTGACTTTTTGTTTCATCTTTGTGATTGATCATCATTCATACTCTTATTTATATTGATAAATAACACATGCCTGTTTTTATACATTTTTTAAAAAATCAATCACTTTTTGATTTAAAGCTCAAATTTGCAAACACAGTTTAAAATGTGGCATGTGACAGAAAGTGATGACTGAGCAGATGATGTCTTTGAAATTTGTCAGGTAACACTGGAGTGGAAGCTCTCTCTCTCATATATATATATATATATATATATATATATATATATATATATATATATATATATATACACTATATATATATATATATACACACACACACTTTTCATGTCAATAGTGGTTATTTGACTCACTTGCAAAGTAGCAGGGTTGAAAGATCAATGAACAAGAGAACATTTTCTACAAGAATGGCTAACACAGAGTGCATCAAAAGAAGCTCCTTATTGTATGCCATGTCATATTTCTTTAAAATATGTGTTGTTTTATAGTGTTTATAAAAATAAAACAATCAAAAAAGAAAAGAAAAAAAGAAAAGATATACAAAAGAGTAAGCAAGTTTACAAAATAGTATACAGTCAGTGCTTGTTAAACATGTGGAAAAAAATCAAAAAGTTATTATACCTTATCATTTCTTTTTTTTAAAAAAATTAGAATTTATTAAAGTTTTCAAAAATAGACATACAAAAATACGAATACATATAACATATGGTGTGGATCTTGTTCCTCGTTAGAATGATTTCATATGAGGGTTATATAAAGAAAAAGAAAGCCCTATATACCTTATCATTTCTTATCCCTCTAACCCCACACCCGCGAAACTAACCCCCATGACCTCCAATGCCCCTCTATAGGGATCACCTAACTAACTTCTAAGGGAGAACAAAAAGTTAAATGTGTAAAACCCTGTTTAAGATATCTGTAGACATAACCTTACTAACATATGCCCTAATCTATAAGTAGCAAAAAAGGCCCCCCTTTTTTTAGAGTTTTATTTTATTTTAACAAAAGCCGAGAACATAAATTGTGCTTCTCAAACACAACTGAGCTGTGGTTTGACGTTGACATATTATGTATTGCTCCGCAGGCTTGCTCAACTGGAAGTAATTTCAGAGAGAGATGTTTAAGATATTTTGGAATGACGAATGGCAGGACCAAGAAAGGCATTTGATTATATACATAGTAGGCATGGGAAAAATGAAACGGAAATTAAATGGATTCGTTAGAGATTCGTATGTAATGGGACTTTTGATGTTTTACGTATCGCTGTCGCGAACCAGGAAGTAGACTTTCTTTACGGCACTTCGGGGCGCCATTTTTGTATCTGGGTCGTAAAGCATTCGTATGGTTTCTTTGCCCTTAGTAAGCGCGTTTTGTCATTGGCTGATGGATACCAGGTGGACATACCCTCCCTTCACTCCACCTTTCCTTTAGCCAATCAGAGGCAAAGAAACATGGATGGAGTGAGCGGGCCTCCTCCTCTCTCTCGCCAATGACAGGCCTGCGAGAGAGGAGGCGAAAGGCCCCCACGCCCCTCTCTGCCTCTCTCTAGCCTCGATCCATGCATCGGGGCTAGAGAGAGGCAGAGAGGCACGCGGGGCCCCTTTCCCGCTAAAATATAAGCCGACCCAAGCCTGGGTCGGCTTATATTTTAGCTGGAAAGGGGCCCCGCGCCTCTCTGCCACTCTCTAGCCTCGATCCATGGATCGAGGCTAGAAGAGGCAGAGAGGCGCAGCGAGGCCCCTTTCCCACTAAAATATAAGCCGGCCCAAGCCTGGGTCGGCTTATATTTTAGTGGGAAAGGTGCCCCGCGCGCCTCTCTGCCACTCTCTAGCCTCGATCCATGGATCGAGGCTAGAGAGAGGGCAGAGAGGCGCGCGGGGCCCCTTTCCCACTAAAATATAAGCCGGCCCAAGCCTGGGTCGGCTTATATTTTAGCTGGAGGGGCCCGCGCGCCTCTCTGCCCTCTCAGCCTCGATCCATGGATCGAGGCTGAAAGGCAGAGAAGGCGTGAGGCCCTTTCCCACTAAAATATAAGCCAGCCCAAGCCTGGGTGGGCTTATATTTTAGCTGGAAAGGGCCCCGCGCCTCTCTGTCACTCTCTAGCCTCGATCCATGGATCGAGGCTAGAGAGTAGGCAGAGGCGCGCGGGCCCTTTCCCACTAAAATATAAGCCGGCCCAAGCCTGGGTGGGCTTATATTTTAGCTGGAAAGGCCCGCGCGCCTCTCTGCCACTCTCTAGCCTCGATCCATGGATTGAGGCTAGAGAGAGGCAGAGAGGCGCGAGGCCCTCCCACTAAAAATAAGCCGGCCCAAGCCTGGGTGGGCTTATATTTTAGCTGGAAAAGGGCCCTGCGCGCCTCTCTGCCACTCTCTAGCCTCGATCCATGGATCAAGCTAGAGAGAGCAGAGAGCAGAGGGGGCCACTAAAATATAAGCCGGCCCAAGCCTGGGTCGGCTTATATTTTAGCGGGAAAGGGGCCCCGCCTCTCTGCCTCTCTCTAGCCTCGATCCATGGATCGAGGCTAGAGAGGCGAGGGGTGGCGAGGGCGCCGGCGGCGTGGGGGAAAGAGGGGCGAAGAAGAGAAAAAAAAGGGATGGGGAACCAAAGAGCAAAGGAAGGAATGAAAGAAGAGGGTAGAGAAGGAAGAAAGGAGGGAAAGGGGAAATAATAAGGGGGAGAATCGTACTTCACTTTCACACTTGTCCTGAGAGCTAGTAGCTACTACCGCTTATATTTATGTTATACATCTACAGCTCCACTTAATTGCACTGCAGAGGTGAAGGGGACTGTTCTCCCCTTGATTTTTAACTGTTTCCCTGCTTTTCCTACTTTAGAACCACTTTAGAATTTCGTTAGTACTTAAGTTACATTTAGCACTTTTTGCAAAATTTTTTGTAAGTCTTTAATATACTAATCAAAAAAATAATCCCCCCCCCCATTTGATTTTAGAATTGCGATTTTAGGATTCTAACCCAAGCCTAATACATAGGTTGGAATATTCTGTGATCTTTCACTCAGGGTGAATTTTTCACTAAGCATGAACTTACCTTAACTCAGTAGTAGAGGCACAAGGAAACCTAGTTACTGATTGAAAATGGAACACCGGCAAAGGTGCCTCATGTGCATTGTGGGTTTGACACATTTTGGGGACTGTAGGGTATCTATCCCTTTCCTAGTTCTGCTAGGTGGTTATGTAACAGCCCTCTACTGTAGATAAACATTGCACATCTTCACAATTCTCTTTGTGGAAAGACCGCCAGGGCCTTAGAATTGGGCTTTAAGGAGGGTGGACATGCAGTCTCTTTAGGCCCTGGGGCTGTGATAGCCTTCCTATGCAAAAGGAGACCTGTAGAGGCTTTAAGAATGAGTACTGGACTCAGGATGGTTGTCACAATGCAGGGTCTCGGCCCAGCCCCTTAATCACACACACAGAGACGGTAATCAGCTAACTATTTATTGAATAATAGAAAACAGGTGAAAAGGTAAATTGTCCATAAGGTATCAAAAGTTCAATCAAAAAAGTAAGGAGTTCGTAGGTAAATCCAAAGGCAAAACTTGGCAAAGGCTCATAAAGCAATGAGGATCAAGCACTTGGTCCGTGGCAAAACAACAAGGCAAAGTTCAGGAAACAAGGCCCAAGAAACTTCTTGGCAAGGCACGAGCCAAAATCCTGGCTCCGTGGATCTTCACTCGCTTCACTCCCTTCAAATCAGAAGTGGCCGAGCAACTGAGGATCCGTTCCCACGGATCCTATACTTAATTCCCTTGGTGAGATCCCCGACGCTCTAGGCTTCGGCGCCACTCTGTACTACGCGACCGCGCACTCCTCTGGCACTCTAGGCCTCGGTGCCATTCCCTCCTGCTGGACTCAATGCTCTGTCTCCTAGCAAAGCTCCGTCCTTGCCTCCCAGCACCTGGGTCGCTATCTTCATGAGAGCCAGACTCCCTTTCTGCTTCCATGGGCTCATCCTCTGCTATCTCCCTAACCCTTTCCTGCGACCCGAAACCACCTGGTTTCTCATACTGATTATCAGAATCAGCACTTTCAGTGTCAGCCTGACTTTCCCAGCTTTCATACCCATCGGACCCAGCCATCATCCCAGTCCAAGCTCTCAGTGGGAGAAGAAGGCCCAGCTGCCTCATCACCCCCTTCCTCCATGTCCACCTCAGCTGCAATGGGCCCTAATGCAATCGGGACCCCCGGGGCCGCCCCCTGCCCCGCAGGCCCGAAAGAGAACTGGGTTGCTACAATGGTAAACAAAACAAGATTTATTGGTTTACAACCAGTAAAACTGGTGGTTCAGATGCCCCTACTGTTTATTATATTGGAAGTTACTGTCAAAACATGTAAGATTCATAGAATCATAGAGATGGAAGAGATCTCATGGGCAATTGAGTCCAAACTCCTGCTCAGTGCAAGATCTTCTCATAAGCCACCCATGGCAGGTTGCTCTCAACCTCTTTTTGAAGACATTCAGAGAAGATAACCCCATCACCTCTCTTGGTAATCTGTTCCTCTGCCAAACTGTTCATACTGTGAATAAATTCCTTCTAATGTACAACTGAAATCTGCTCCCTGTCAGTTAAAACTAGAAGATCTGGACAGCAGAGAACATCCCTTCCCTCTCACCTCTAGAAATAGTGGAATCACATCTCCTTTTTTGTCTTCTAGGCTGAACATGCCCAGCTCCTTCAACCTTTTGCTCAGAGGGTTTCTTCCCTGTGCCTCTTATCATCGTTACTGCCCTTCTCTGAACTTGTTCCAAGTTTTCTATACCCTTTCTAAAATGAGGCCTCCCAAACTGAACACAGTTCAGTACATCAGATGACTCCTGCCCAGCACTGAACTATTATTTCCCTTGGTTTTGAAGTTACGCTTCTATTAAGGCAGACTAAATAGCATTCATGAGAAATTATCTTCCTTATAATAAGACATTTTATTAAAAAATTAAAAGCAACAAATATGTGCAAATTTCTACAGGAATTAGTCATTTTTTGCAGCTTGGAATTCAACTATTGTAAGAATATCAGTCTGAAGTTTTCCAGTGGCTGGATATTCTTCCAGGGAAACGTGACTATATAAATATGCATTGTAGTTCTTAACTAAAGATGTATATATCCAATGCCATAATTTCATAAAGATTATTTAAAATATAACAAGTGCTCCTATTTCCTGAGACCCATAATAGGTAAAGGTTTCCCCTTGACATTAAGTCTAGTCGAGTCCGACTCTGCGGAGTGGTGCTCATCTCGATTTCTAAGCCAAAGATCCAGCATTGTCGGTAGGTCACATGGCTGGCATGACTGCATGGAGCCAAAAGCGGTACCTATTGATCTACTCACATTTGCATGTTTTCGAACAGCTAGATTGGCAGAAGCTGGGGCTAACAATGGGAGCTCACCCCATCCCATGGATTCGAACCACCGACCTTTCAGTCTCAAAGTTCTGCAGCTTAGTGGTTTAACTCGCCGTGCCACCAAGGGGACCTTCGGAGTGAATACATTTGCAAAATTAATTCCATAAGTGATTATAAACAATTGTATAATTGTATGCCCCTTCCATACTGAGACCCATAGTAGCAGCATATATTGTTGAAATACATGCATTAAATAGTGTTGGGAAGCTTTTTGACTCAATGACTTGGTAAATAGTGTGTTGTTTATAGAGGCATAATATCTTTTCTCATGAACAAAATTGTAAAGCTTAATGTATTTTAGACAGTTGTTAACACAAAAAAGCAACATAAACTATGCTTTAAAGCTTGAGTAAAGAAAAATTGATTAACAGAGTAAACTTTCAGTATCACGTTTAATACTTGAATTAACTTTTCATCGAAGCTGTCTTCTCAATACACAAAGGAAAGTTTTCTTTTGGATGCCTCATTAACTTGCTCACATAATGTGTTTCAAAAAAGCTAATCTCTCAAGGGATTGATATGCCAAAATATAATTGGAAACAACTATATTATGGAATAAAACTATGATTGCATTACTGGAAAATGTATCATAGTATATTACTAAATGTGTAATCCTGCGCTGCACCTATTGAAATGATTGCTAAAAATGCTATTGATGTTAACATGAAGCAACTGGATTACATATGTGTTGCTGTTTTATATTACCATTAATGCTTTTATCTTACTTTATATATATATTTCCATACCTCCTCGGCATTACTTCGCGAACGAAGATTCTTAGGAAGGACTCATCCCACGCTTTCTACAAGTGCATTGATGACTAAAAAGGCCAATCTGAGATAGGCAAGTTCCGTTGCAGAAAGCACAGCAGAAAGTCTCCTTGGGTGATGTTGTTTCCAAGTTGTGGTTCTTTCTGTGTTGTCGTTTCTCTTCGAGACCCGTTCGGCTTGTCTCCGTGCCTCCCGATGTGAGGCCAGGGTGGACCATTGTTGGTGATCAATCTGGCCGAGCCTGAGATGTTGTTTCAGGGAGTCCTTATATCTCTTTTTGGGGGCGCCTCTCTTGCACTGACCCATGGCGAATTCACCATAGAGTAGTATCTTTGGGAGGCGGTGGTCCTTCATCCTAGAGACGTGCCCTGCCCAGCGCAGCTGTGTTCTCAATAGCATGGACTCAATCCTGGTGATACCTGCTTGCTCAAGGACAGCAACATTCGTCACATAGTCGGTCCAGTGTATATTTAGGATTGTGCGAAGACAGCGCTGATGAAAGCATTCGAGGAGTCGTAGGTGCTGGCGATAGATCACACACACACACACACACACACACACACATGCACACACACACACACACACACACATATATACTGTGTGTGTGTGTGTATATATATGTATATATATATATATATATGCTGGTGGAATATAGAGTTCCCAAACATACAGTGGAGCCTTGCTTATCCAATGTTCTGAATTATCCTACGCAGCCTGCCTCCCGCCTTGATCCACAGCTGTTTCAATACATTGCAATGTTTTGGTGCTAAATTCGTAAATACAGTCATTATTACATAACATTACCATGTATTGAACTGCTTTTTCTGTCAATTTGTTGTGAAACATGATGTTTTGGTGCTTAATTGGTAAAATCAGAACGTAATTTGACATTTAATAGGCTTTTCCTTAATCCCTTCTTATTATCCAACATTTTTCCTTATCCAACGTTCCTCCAGCCAATTTATGTTGGATAAGCAAGACTCTATTGTATTGATAGACAACACAGACATGTGTTCTCTTTAACTCTACCAAGATGAGCATCAAGGATACACAACCAAAAAAACCAGTTTCTGGAATATAACAACTACTTTCCAAAGTAAGTACTGCACAATTAAACAGGAAATAACACTCAAATCAGGAACAGAAAAGTTTTCAAATTCTGTTACATAGTGTTATTTATCCATTAATGGCTTCTCCCCAAGTCTTTGTTTAGAGTTGCCAATGTCAAACTGCTCAATGGGATGACTGCCCAGTACACGTCGTTGTAAAAATAATGTTGTCCTTCCTTTGTTGACTTCATTCTTTTCCTTAGAAAGCAAGTGTTTAAATCAATTTTTTGGAAGATTAACTGATTACACTTTTAAAAGAAAGACGTTGGAAGACATCCCAGATTCCAAAGTTGCAACAGAGAAGTGAATCCAGATGTCGGCAAAACAAAATAACGAAACGTAAAGTATAGACGTCATGGTATAATTATGCAGAAATCATTATAAATCCCATTATTTACAGCTATCCCAAGTTTAGTGAGTATATCTTCACAAATAGAATAGAGATCCATGAAGTAAACTACAACACTTTAAATTGCAGGTAGGAGAATCACTTTAAGAATTGTCCCTTGTGTTCAAAACCAAACATGTGAAACTCTATTCAGTTTACAATCAGCCCTTCACATTCGAAGATTTGACTTTACAAATCTGATTATTCATGGATTTGATAAAAAAAATTCTCTGTAGGAATCTCTAGGTCCTCCATTGTGACTTATATGATCTCATCAGATGGGCTGATTTACCCGTCATATGCCACTTCTTCTCCCCTTTTATCACAGAGCCCATTACATGACTCACATCAACATCTGGCCAGGTTCTGTGGTGAAAGAGGAGAGGAAGTGGTGCATGTTGCCACCATGGCAACAAAAGAGGCTTCCCATGTTGCCTTTGGAACAATGGGGTTTAGGCAGGTGACAATGTTTCCCCTCATGGGATGGGGGGCCAGGCAAGTCGGACGATGCAGGGCATGGATGTGTGGCAAATCCTCATTCTAATATGATATGGTCAACTTCTATCAGAAATCGGCCATGGAGCTGTGCTGGAAGACCTAGAGATTCTTTCTCAGGTTAAATAAATAGCAGGTATTTTTGTTTGCGAATTTTGCATTTGGCCCAATCTTCACTGACCATTCAATGTAGTTTGAAGCTAGGTTCAAACCATAGAGGCCAGACAGCAAACACCCACAAAACAGATGCCAAAAAAATCCCTTAATGCACATCAGTGCTTTGTGATTTGTGTAATCACCAAACTAGTTCCAGAATTTCCAGTGTAATAATCCGCACAGCAGTTTGAAACTGCATTAAATGGTAAGTGTAGATGGCCCCTTTCTCTAGGGTCCTATGCCCATAACCCCAGGGAGTGTGGAGGGCTGACACTACACAGAAGAGAAGGTTAGGGGTGGCTATTCACCAGGCATGGGCAAATTTTGGCCCTTCAGATGTTTTAGACTTCAAGCCCCACAATTCCTAACAGCCAGTAAGCTGGATGAGTTTCTGGGAGTTGAAGTCCAAAACACCCGGAGGGCTGAAGTTTGCCCAAGGTCTATACAGATACTATAATCCTTTCTGGAGCAGGGGTCGGGAACCTATGGCTCGCGAGCCAGGTGTGGCTTTTTTGATGATTTGCCTCTGGCTCGCAGAGGCAAAGGACCCGGCAGCGGAGCTGCATCAACACCAGGCTCCACGCTGCCCATCTCAAAGGGTGTTTGCATGGAGAGCACCGGCATTGCTGGAGTTGTTTGCTCTCCCTGTGCTGGTGTGCCCGCCGGCGTTGAAAGCCCTAGCACATGTGCCGATTGTGCAGCCACAGCCTCAGCCATATCCATGGCCTGCATCTCAGTGGCCGGTAGGGGGTGCTCAACCTCACCCTGCTGAACGGCTGTAGGAGGCAGGGAGGGGCCTTGCTGCCCGCCAAGCAGCCAAGAGGCTCTCCTGCTGCCGTAAAAAAGCAGTCACCTTCCAAAAACTGCTGGGCACCATCTTGAGTCAGAGCTTGGACTTTCGAGGTGAAGGCCCTGGCATGCCTTATTATATGCCACCAAAAGATGGTCGGTTCCTGATCCCTGCTCTGGAGCAACATCTTAGCTCTTCTTTTTAGGAGAATTCTGAAAGAGTGACACATCTAATATGCATAATGCGTCTTCTTCCTCCGGATGGACTGGGAGGTGGGAGACCGGAAATGGACATCTTCTTCACTGGAAGTCACTGGAAGTCCCTGCCCCTGGAGGACTGAAGAACCGGAAGTGGCTTGGATCAGAGGCTGTGCAACCATAGGAGAGGGCGGAGGCGGCATTGCAGGGCGAGGAAGCGCCGGCACCCACCGGCTGACCCCCCTGCGGGCCACCGGGGGAAGCCAGCGCCCCATCCCAGTAGTGGAGCTCCAGTTGCCGGCGGGTCTCCGGCCATCCTCTCTGAAGAAAAAAGACCCAGATCCCTCAGGTCCAGGACTTGGAGGACTTCTCAGTCCAGGACCATTTGGAACTCGAGCTTTCGGCTGGAGCCCTCCCGGGCTCGCCCTAGGCTAAAGAGGGAAGCAACACCAACCAGCAGGAGTCTTCTTTGGAGGTCTTTGTGTGGTAGGAGAGCTACCCCCTCCCTCAATAGGCAAGCAGTTTTGAGGCATTTGTCTGGGAACTCCCAGATTGCCTCCCTTTGACAGCATAACGATTCCGCTTGGTTTGACCTAGCAATGATGTGACTTGTCCCTATACCCCCTCCCTGTCCCCTTCCCTTTTGTATTGCTATTGTGTTATTGTATGTTTGTTTTATGTCTTCTGTAAGTCGCCCCGAGCCACCCGGGAGTGGCGACGCACAAATTTGAACTTAATAATAATAATATATAAACTATTTTTCTGTGGATAGACTAACACAATACAAGTGAGATTTGGACTCAAGACTGCCTGTAAACTAGATTAAGTCCAAAGTAAACATACAGACAGTTCAAACCAACATTACAATGCAAGTCAGAATCTTCTTCTTGGTTCCCTCCTTAGTTCTGTACAACTCACTATTTTGTGCAGGCGTCTCTCCCCACTCCCCACTTCCCTTCTGTGCACTGAATTAAGATGAGATAGCTTTCAATGTTTCTATATGGGAAATAGTATAATGCTAGCTTCTTTCTGATTTGAAACTATTTTGTCCACAGTCTCTTCTATTGATGGTTTGTTTCCATTGTTCCTTTTAGTTAAATGCCTGCTTAGCCTTGGGAGAAATATTATATTAAAGCATTTTGTATTCTCTTTTAGATTTAATTTTTGAACCTATTGAACTTTGGTTTGGGACTGTTGCCAGTCTTACAAGCAATTTTTTTTTTACAAGGAGAATGTGAATGTGTTTAAATGTGTTGAATAGCAATAGACATTGACCTAGTTCTGTGCCCGAAACACTGTGATGAGAAGGAACAGAGAGGAGGTGAGAGAATGGCAGGACATCCTTTCATAGCAACTGTGTTTTGGATGCTTTGTTCAAGACCAGTACCAGAAGTTAATTGTTAAACTGAGCCCCATACTTAATTCAGTTAATTCATAATCCAGCCAAGCAACAGAGATAATACCTGGATAGCTAGAATGGAAGGGAAGAATCAATGTTTGCATATGAATGAGTCAGTTTAAGGGCAGTTCTACATAGACACTATAATGCAGTTTGAAGCCTGCTTGAGGGCAGGGTGTCCACAAAATGTACATCCCCAATGTGCACTATATCATGGATCCAACAAGACATCACATGTTTTAAAAACTCACAGAACGTCCAGAATAAGCCAGAAAATTTGCTGCAGCCAAGCAGAACATATCCCATGCAGGGCTTTAAACTGTGGAGATCCCAAATTGATATGGATATGCATCACAAACTTTCAGTCTGTATCTGGATGAAATGCAAGCGAGAGCATACAAAATGTTTGGCTAGGTTGTGCCAAATACCCAGCCCTGTATTTAGACCTCTTTTACGTCTCATCCACCACACTGATTTCCTGAAACAGGAATGAGGCAGGAAATTTCCAAGAGACACAAGAGTATTATTGTCCTGAAGGCAGGAGAAAACTTGGACTCAAGACTGCCTGTAAACTAGGGAATATTGAGTTATATGGGCTTGCTTTGGGTGGGATGCAGCACATGGATGAGCTCTGGTAAAACTGGATTTCAATAAGGCAGGCGTGCCCACACTTTTTCAGCATGAGAGCTACCTTTATAACAACCAAGTTGCAAAGATCTACCTGCCGCACACTCTCCTCGCTGGAGGAAGATAGCCCCTGCGGTGGAGTTGCAGCTGATGAGTGCGCCCTCGACGCTGGTGAGTGAAGCCTGGACTGGGACCCAGGTCCGCCGAGGGCCGAGGCAAGAGAGAGACAGGGCGGGGCGCAAGGCGGGGCCCCATCCAGGCTTCACTCATCGGTGTCGAGGGCGCGCTCATCAGCTGCAGCCCCACCGCGGGGACCATCCTCCTCCGGCAAGGCCTTCTCTCTCACACACACACATTCAATCACTCACTCACTCACTCCCGCAGCTTCACATCCTATCCCTGCGCCTTCGCCTTCGCCTTGCCCCCCTCCCCCCGAGCAACCAATGTGCGGTCACGTCACCACACCGTGTCAAGAGACGAGCGCCAGGGCCCGCCCACTAAAGCCTCATTGGCAGAAGAAGCCCTGCACAGGCAGAAGAAAGCCCCGCGCGGGCAGCGGCGACTGCACGCGCGCAGGATGCACGTGTGCAGCACCCCATCCTGCTGCGATCTACCTCAGATGGGCTCGCAAGCTACTCGTCGATCGCGATCGACTTCCTGGGCAGCCCTGCAATAAGGGCATTCAAGCACTCAATGGTGCCAATATTGGTACAAAAAGCAAGGTGCTTATTTCAGCCATTAGAGATGAAAAATGCAAATTGACATTAGCTGTAAGTTTGGCATTCATGAGACACAGGAAAATTCTGTCCCCAAAAAGTTTTTTTCTGCAAATATCTTGGTGAAGCATGAGGTTTTGAGTAGAGATAGAAAGGCCTGGGAAAAAAACTGGGAAAAATTGTGAAAAAAACATTAAAAATGGAAAAATTTGGGGGAAACGGAAGGAAAACTGTCGTGTTGTCCCTCCCATTTTTCTGGGGGAAGGAGTGTTCCACGCCTTCCCATCTCTAGTCTTGACAGCTCTCAAGTTTGCACATTTTTGAATTTCTTCAGTTGGCATAATAAAGGAATTACACTGAATTTAGACTTTTGTCTGGAATACGTTGTATTCTGGCTGATGCCATAGATAGAATTCATGTCAGTTGCTCACAAGAAATGATTAGACAAGCGCTAACACCTTAAAAACATTTTCCCTTTGTTGTTAATGAAGGTTTTTAGCGGCCTGGGAGAAGAATGTATTACAGACAGAATAGTAATTCCCTTTAGATCAACATGTGATTTTAGGAGCTTTTCATGGCTGTCAAAGAAAACAGGGCAGTTAAAAACAAATCTAATGACAACTGACACAACATAACTGCTTTAGATAATCAATCAACTTTAAAAAGTGTATTGTTAAAAGTTCAATTGACACGTGAGAATGTTATTTGTGGGGCTATCAATTTTTTTTCATATGTTGCTCTTGACACGAGTTTTTAGCCAGCATAAAATTGTGTATTCTTTAAAAAGTGTATGGAATAATCTTATGAAACATTATTAGAAGCTACTATACTAGCTTTTTAGGCATGTACATGCACACTTTTTGCATATGTACCATAGGAAGGTAGATACTCTATTAATTTCATCCTCACACACAAATATGAAGCATTTCCCCAGTTTTCTCCCTGCTGCAAGAGAAAATGACTATTTCTGCATATTCACATATCCCAAAGCATTTCAAGGAATTATCACACCTAGCTGATTTCTGGAATAGGTAAATGCCCAGGGTGGTGGTCACAGCTGTCCTTAAGAGTCTCTTCCCACAGAGTAGCGTCAAGCAAAGAAGTTGGAGGTAATGAAACAAATGAGACTAGATAAACTATAGTGGAAAATTTAAAGTTAGTCCAATTAAACATAGACTGCAGCCCATTGGTAACAGTGGTAGCAGTGAAGAAATTATTCTCTGTCATCATTGCCTTTATTTATTTATTTATTCGATTTCTTGGCCGCCACTCCCATGGTGGCTCGGGGCGGCTCACAAATACAAACAACATACAGCAAAGAGTACATTAGCATAAAACAATTAGCATAAAATGAGCATTAGCATAAAACAATGAGCATAAAAACACTAAAACATTGACAATTAAACATCAGATAGGAGTATATGACGCAAGATTGGCAGAAATGGTTATGCCAACTTAGTTTACAAAAGCTTGCCGGAACAGCCAGGTCTTAGAGGCTTTCCGGAATGCTAGGAGGTCACAAAGTGACCTGATCTCCAATGGTAGGGAGTTCCAGATTATGGGGGCAATAATGGAGAATGCCCTTCTTCTCGTTGAAGTAAGACAGTAAGTTTTGGCACTCGGAATGAGGAGAAGATCCTGGTCTTCAAATCTCAGTGATCTCATGGGACAGCATGGGGTGAGGTGGTCCCTTAGGTACACTGGCCCCAGACCATACAAGGCCTTCAAAGTCAAGACTAACACTTTGAAGGTGATCCGGAATTCAACGGGCAACCAGTGCAGTTCCTGCAGAATGGGCATGATGTGATGACCCACAGGCGTGCCTGTGAGTACCCGGTCTGCAGCGTTCTGCACTAGCTTAAGTTTCCAGGTCACTGACAGAGGTAGGCCAATGTACAGAGCATTACAGTAGTCTAACCTTGAGATGACCGTTGCTTGGATCACCGAGGCCAGGTCATGGCAGGACAGGTAGGGGGCCAGCTTCTGAGCCTGGCGAAGATGGAAAAACGCAACCCAACTAAACATGGAGATTTGAGTCTCCATCGAAAGTCGGGTGTCCAAATGGACTCCAAGGCCTTTGAAATGTGTGGTCCCGTGGTGCGGTTTTGGGTAGTCGGGAGCCTGACCAACAGGGCCGGAGCTTTAGCACAGCAGTTAAATCAGCAGCTGCTAAAGATCTATCAACCGAAAGGTTGCAAGTTCGAACCCCAGGTTGGCGTGGGTAGCCAACCATCAGCCCTGCCCACTGTTTACCTAAGCAGTTCGAAAACAGCTTTAGCTGTAATTAGAGAAATTAGGTACCGCTAATAAAAGCGGGGGAGATTTTTACAATGCCATAAAGAAAAAAGAAGACCAGATGCTGCAATGCGGAAATCCTGACAGCTCATAAGAGGATGGAGCGACAGCACCCCCTGTGGCATGACACAAAAACCTCCTTCTGTTCTGTCTGTGTATGTCAATACAAAACGGCATTGAATGTTTGCCGTCTATGTGTACTTGTGATCCACCCTGAATCCCATTCGGGGTGAGAAGGGCGGAATATAAATAAAGTGTTATTATTATTATTTATTAAAAGTGCTTCAGCAGCGAATTTTGAGATGGTGAAGTGTCATTGTGAGCATGATGAGGGTGTCGCTTTGAACTGCTTCACTTGCCATGGCCATAGTGCTAGTCATTTTACTTCAAGTGACCCAGACAGAGAGAAGTTCCGCCTTTAGTCCCATTCCTTTTCTTTTTATTTAATTTTTTGATTCATATAAATACATAGTTTTGCATGTAATTCCAAGCACTGATGGGAATTTCTCTTTTTGATTAAGTGTTTCCTTACTTTTTGCAAGACCCCATCCTTTAAACTGCTAGCCATTCACTTTCGGGTACCAGGTAGTACCAGATTATTCCCATCTTCTCTCAGTCTCCCAATGTCTGTCCCTGTGGTGTAGCAAGACAATTTTAATTGAGAGAGCAAATACAAAAATGAAGGACTGAAGGGTTAGGTCATATGCCACTATAATAGAGGTTTAACTGCAGGAATTTTTAGTTGACGGTCAAAATTATTGTTTCGTGGCTAAATGGTCCCATTAAGTGGTCTGCTCCTTGAGTCTCAGGATTTGAATCACAGGAATTTTCTCCAAACCTAGTGGAGATGAATGGAACACATAAGCTGCTACTCAGGATATTATCACACATAGCTGGTAGTACGGGTTTGAAATCCAGTTGCTAATAGGGATTTCTCTTCTTGATTAAGCATTTCCCTACTGTTTATAAGTTCCATGTCCATTTTGAAAAAATGTTCCATCTGTTTGCAAGTCAATTTTACAGAAGTTCCAGCTTGAGCATGTTCTTTCAATACTAGGCAAAGTTTACAGAAAACCCAAAACAGAAAAGGTCTAGCACAGGGGTGGGCAATTATTTTTCTCAAGGGGCCACACGAGATCCAAAAAATATTATGGAGGGCCGCACCTAAAGGCTGAACTACGTTCGAATCTACATAATTTAATTATTTATTTATTTATTTACTATATTTACTATATATTACACATCAATAATATTAACATATTAATATATCAAGAAATATTCATATATTATTAATATTAATATCATAATTATTATATTATAGTATATATAGAGACATTATAATATATTGAAATTATAATATAACATTATATTATTTATTATATTATTATTATAAAATTATTATTATAAAATAATAATAAAAACCACTAAAATAAAATGAAAGAAATTCAAGAGGTACGAACCAAAATAGAGGCTGACATCCTCAAGAGAGGAAGGATCCCAAGATGGAATGGCCCAATAGACCCAGCCCAGATGATAACAAAACGGACCCAGCTGCCACCACAGCAGAGCAGCAAACACTTGGAGGCTGCAGGCCTCCGCCCACTCTCACCCCCAGCCATTCTGTTACCCAGCTGATTGCCCTGCCATGGGTGCCTGCCATCCCGGGAGGCGATCTGGGCCTGCAGCGGGAGCAGTCGGCAAGTTGCGGCGGGTGATCGCTTTTGCGAACCGGAAGACGATCAAGTCTTCTGGGTCGCCAGGGTGATCAGCCGCCATTGGACAGAATCGGCTGCCGGGCCGCATCCGGCCCGCAGGCCGTAGGTTGCCCAGGTCTGGTCTAGCAACTGCAAAATGCGTCTTAATTTTTTTATTAATTGAAAGCATTTCCTTTCTGTTTGCAAGTCTGTTTTGCAGACTTGTTCATAGAGACAGTGCTTGTGAACTTGACAAAAGCAGATGGAATTAGTTTCAGATCTTGCAAGATTTTGAACTCTTGGAGTCATACAATTCTTCAATATTTTTATAGGGCATGGATAAAAAGGGGCAATGAGCAGATTGGGAGAAGAAAAGTCCCAGCAGCTGCTGTAAGTTAAAATCATTTATTGATGTAAACATCAGTTGGTGTACTCCAGTTCAAAGCAAGATTATTTGAAATGCCAGAACCCATTTAATAGGTTTGTGTGGCAAGGTCCTAAAAGGACTGTCTGAAGGAGCATATCCCCCTATGTGAAACCATCTCTCCAATGTCCATTTTTATTGCAAACATGCAAAGAAAAATAGGTATTCCAAAAGTCATACAGTTTTATCCACCAACAACCCACCATTCTGGGCTATTGACCAGTAATCTGTTACCAAGAGAATGGTTGATGCCTGGCCAACAGCAAAACAATGCACTCAGAAAACAGAATGTATGTATTTAATCAAATACGGAAGGAGGAAATCCATTCATCCCTCGCTTTCTTTCAAAGCTAGTTCTTTATTAGAAGGGGAAGATCAATCTATGACAGAATATCATATGGGAACTTTGCTTGCCAGGCTGGTTCAGCCAGATAGGCTTTCACCATGCTAATAATAGAAGATCCTTTGTTTGCAGCCAAGCCCTACAATCCAACCACTACTTTTCAGACATATCAGTCAAGCTCATCAAGGATATTAAATAACACCTATAAAATGTAGAATACCGCTTAAATACCTTAAAGGCATCAGATCCTGTCTGATCTTGGAAGGTAAATAAGGTCAAGTCTTGTTTGTGCTCCGTTGGGAGACTGCCAACAGGTAGCAGGATCTGTTTAAGAGAAGGAACTGGCAAACCCACCTCTGGGTAGTTCTTGCCAAACAAAACCCTATGAAATTGTTTGGATCATTATTTGAGACAAGAAGTGTTCTGTCACTACTTCTTCTTGGAACCCCCTTCACACTATCCAATTATAGGGCTACGGTTCCACTTTAACTGTCAACAAACAACTTGATGGCACAGAAGTATGGCAGCTAAAGTGGAATCATTGTACTATAATTGCACAGTGTGAAATGGCTCCTTTGAGATGCATTGACAGAATATTTCATCTCAAATATTTTCCAAATAAAATAATTCCAGGATATCATCAGTTGCTATTAAATGCATGAAAATTATCTAAACTCCATCCAACTTGGTTATTTACCTATTCTTGTTTTTCTGAGTCTACATCTGCACCAGCTGAAATATTCCAGAGTAATCTGCTTTGGAGCTGTCCCATATGTACATGGGGAGTCCACACCTATCAGTATGGAATCAACCCAAAACCCTTTCAGAGTCCAGATGGCCAGTGCACTGGCACTACTTCCCTGTCCTCCTGGGGCTGCCACCACTACCATCGTTACAAGAGCCAGAGGCAACTCCATGGCAGATCTTGCTGGCCACATAATCTCTAGTAAAGTCATCGCACCCTCCCCCTTCTTTTATCTAAGTCTTGCTGTGTTTAAAATAATTCTATAAAAATTATTTATTTAAATAAGTAATTTTATTTGTTTAAATAAATAATTTTATTTATTATTTTATATAATAATATAATATAATAATATGATATAATATAATGTTATATTATAATGTAGTATAATATAATGTATTATAATGTCAATATATTATATTATGTTATAGTATAATAATTGTAATGTAATGTATTATTTTATAATAATTATTATATAATATGATATAATATTATGTTATAATGTCAATATATTATAATATAATAATTATAATGTAATGTAGTGTAAGATAGTTATGATATAATATATTATAATATGAGTTTGGTATAATATATTGTATATACAATTGTACAATATAATACTACTAATGATATTGTGATATTATAATTGTATATTTGTTTTACATGCAATATTACTGATGATATTGCGATATAATGTTATAGTGCAATGTGATGTGTAGTACTGATATTGTGCTATGGCAGTAATGTAGTTTGTTGTATTTCCAGTTTGCTGTAAGCCACTCTGAGTTCCCTTTGGGGTTGAGAAGGGCAGCATATAAATATCATGAATAAATAAATAAATAGCAGGGAGCCCATCCATGTGATAACCAGAAGCAATGTCACCAGTAAGGCTCTGCCAGGGAGTCTCTTGGTGAGTCTTTTTAATGTGTAAACACTAGATCACTCTAGATCCAGCCTGATCCAGCTGTCCACATGTCAGAAACACTGGGGCACTCTGCAGTTTCCTAGAAGCTCCAGAATAACGTGTGGTTCTTCTTGTTCCATTGGAAACAGCACTTCTGTTGCAGAACTAGCTGTATGTCTAGTGGATTGCTCACAATGGGGTCAAGGTAAGTTAATTTTATTTGGCCCATGTAGACATGAGGTGAATCTATGGAAAATAATATATGGATTCACATGTAATACCAATAAGGGCAATGTTCAGAACCAAGCAGGAGAGCATAAGCCTTCCAACGTAAGGTTGTGCATAATTAATCTGATGCAGTAGCCAAGGAAAGCTTATATGGCAAAATATCTGTTAAGTCACCAGAAAACTTATATATCATAAACCTGAAGATGGAAGATCGGTTTGGTTTGTTACACCCATTTGTATTTTAGGGCCCGTCCAGACAGTATCTTTATTGCGGTATTTACTTTATTTAATATTATATTAAATTTACTTTATTTAATTAATATATATATATATATATATATAGTGTAGATGTCTATATATGTGTGTTTGCATGCATGTGTGCGTGTGTGTAGTTTTTCACATGTGCTGTAATGTATTTTTTTATTTTTTGGCTTTTTAAGTCTCTTCTGCTGTGTTTTTCAGTGTTTTTATGAATGATGGCCACTCATTGGCATGATACATGTATTGTGTCAAATTTGGTGTCAATTCGTCCAGTGGTTTTTGAGTTATGTTAATCCCACAAACGAACATTAAATGTTTATTTATATAGATTTTGATTTGGAAAGACAAACAGTGGCTTTTAGGTGAATACTTTGCATTGTTGTCTGTGAGATTGTGCAGCACTTCCTTTTCCTTTAAGGAATGACAGGCCATATCTAAACAATTCTAAATTGTGTGATAAATTTTCTGGATTTTATAGTGTTATTATTTAGGCCTGGAGTCCTACAAACACTTGATTTGATATCACTGGGATGTACTTAAACAAGCAAAACTACTCTCGCTGTTGAAAACAGAAATTTGTTACGCTAGAGTTGATGTTCGTTTGTAATGAGATTTTTAACAATCCCAGTTTAGGCTTTCAGGATATGAGACAGGCAAACTAGAAAATTGAAGTTGTTTAATAATAAACTGTAGTACTGTTAATGGATTATGCAGAGGGGAGCTGCACTAGTTAGAATGATTTCAGTGCCAAACACTGAAATCGCCGCCATATAAAATCCAGATTATCTGCTTTGAACTGGATTATATGGCAGTGTAGACTCAGTTCAAAAAATATAATGTAGATTATCTTTTTGGGTTACACCAGAGAGAAAGTACACCAGGAGGAAATAATCTCAAAACAGGGCTACGCAGGCTGTAATCTCCTTCCCATCCACCTAAAAGAAGGGGCTGTCCCTGCTTCAACGCTTCAGGGCAGCTGTAATCAGGTTTTGTTCCTTAGTGATGAAAAGCTACATTTGAATTGGGAAATTGCAACTGAGTCATAAACTGGAAATTGGATGAAAACAATCCACTTTACCACACCCTTTCTGGAAATATCTCCGAACAACATAACATGCATATCTTTTTACATTTGGGACACAGAGCATGCATCGTGGTGTAAGTACACTTCTTATTTCACAAGGAGATTCCTTTACTGTGATTCACTGATCACAGGGAGGGTAACTCAAGGTGAGAGAGGCTAACTCACAAACGTGCTAAGTAAGGTGGGGTAGGTTTAGAATAAATGGGTTTGGTTTTCTATTTTTGCATGGCAGGAGGTTAGACTGGATGGCTCTTGTGATCTCCTCCTATTCTGTTTCTATGGTTGTTATTAGGCCTGGTCGATCAAGAAAAAATGGTTCCGAACTCGTTTCAGATTTAGGGGGTGCTGGTGCTTTGAATGTGATTGCCTTCTGAAAATTTCAGGGAAAATTTCAAAATTAATTCATAAAAATTCCAAAATTTTGGAATGGCTTCGTTAATGGCGGACGCGCATGTTTAACTCAGTTTAGAATCTGATACCTTCCCTCCACATCAGAACTGCTGTGTGAGCCAGAAGGCATGGGCTCCAAGCTGGGTTAAAACACCCAGATTGGAGCCATTGCCTTCCTTCCGGAAGATAGCTCTGTACACACTAATTTTGGTGCTTTGTCTCAGGTGCTTGTTGCTCCAGACTCTTTTGTGAAGCCTTCCAAATGCACTATATGCCTTTGCTAATCTGTGATCTATCTCTTGGTCAATCTTAGCGTCTGAAGAGATGATGCTTCCCAGGTAGGTGAACTGCTGAACGGACTTAAGCACAGATTTGCCTATGCTGACGTGGGGATGATGATGTTCTTCCTGTGGTGCGGGCTGGTAGAGGACTTCTGTTTTCTTCAGGCTGACTTCCAGCCCAAACAGCTCTGCAGCTGCTGCAAAGCAGGATGTTAGGTGCTGCAGGGTTGCTTCTGAATGGGCGACAAGGGCAGCATTGTCAGCAAAAAGCAGCTCACGGACTAGATAGTTTAGAGTCTTAGCGCGAGTCCTCAGACGGCTTAAGTTGAACAAGCTACCATCAGTATGATAGCGTATATATATGCCGTCTTCTTCTTCAAGGTCTGCCATAGCCCTTTGGAGCATCATGCTGAAGAAGATTGTAAATAGGGTTGGTGCAAGAACACAACCTTGTTTCACTCCATTAGTTATTAGAAAGGGCTCTGAGAGAGCTTCGCCGTATCTGATACAGCTTCAAAAGTGAGTTAAAAACGAATTCATTCCAAATTTAATAGCATTCCGAAAAACCTAACCAGGCCTAGTTTTTTTTTATTATTTCTGTGCTTCATGTCAAGCTTCTCCTGCTTCATGTCTAGGCATGAGGTGATGAAGACCTCTGTGAACTGATCCTATTATATTAATCTGGCCTTTTGAGAAAAAAATTGGTTCCACACATTATTTCAGTAAAAAATTATTAGACAAATACATACACTGCTCTTCACCCCACTATGTTCATCAGCCACCATAAAATATCTAGGAATTCAGGGCTAACTTCAGGTGTGTTTTCTTCTTTTAAGTTATTTTTGATGGCTCTCTCCCTAAGCAAAACAGTTTATGGGAGGCTCTGGATTCTGAAATGCCTTATTGTCACGATGCACGGACTTGACCGGCCCCTTAATCACACACACAGAGACGGACTGAAGGCTAAGTACTTTATTGTATATAAAAACAGTTCAAAATGTAATGTCCATAAAAACAGCAAAAGCAAATCCAAAAGCAATAGATGATCAATAGTCCCAAACACTGGGTATGTTTCCAAAGGCTTGGCAAGGCTCCGCTCAGCAAAGCGGATCAAGGGACGAAGCAAGGTTGCACGATACAAAACAAGGCTTGAGTAGGCCGCTGGCCAGACTTGGCTCCATGGGCAAACTTCGCTACACGTCTGCTCAGATGAGACATGGCCGAAGCACCGAGGATCCGTTCCCACGGATCCTATACTTAATCTTTCTGCCGAGGTCCCCGACACTCTAGGCTTCTTCGTCTCCAATCTCTGCTCTCAGACCTCGGTCTGTCTAGGCTACGGAACCATCCCCTCCTGCTAGTCTCGATGTCCCGTCTCCTATCGAAAGCACGGCCTTGCCTCCCAACATCTGCTCTCCTATCTTCGTGAGAGCTCTCCTCCCTGGATTCTTCCCAGCCGCTTTTTCCATGTTTTTACTTAAAGGATCCTGTGAACCTCTCCCCCCTGGCCGTTCATAGGTTTCGCTATCACTGCTTTCCATGAGCACCTGGTTATCTGCCTCAGCATAAGGGTCAGGCCAACCTTCATCCCAACCCAAGCTTTCTGTGGGGGAAGGAGGCCCAGAGATGGGAAACTCTCCTTCTGCCAACCCTTCTAAATCCTCTTCAGAATCTATCTCCGCTGCTGCAGGTCCCAATGCCAGTGGGACCCCTGGTCCTGTCCCCTGCCCCCCAGGCACGAATGAGAACTGCTGTGCTACACTTATAGATACAGTCAGCTTGGATCAAGGTCCACTTCATAGGCTGTATGGTGAGGGAGGGGAAAGGAGCAACATGATCTTTACAACAGCAATAAAATCTATCAGATAATAGAAACAAAAGGGCCAACCCCCTTCCTGGGGTGTGGTCTGCCTGCAATGTGGACGTCGAATGGGACAACAGGGGCCATATATGTTCCAACTTACTATCACCACATAAAATGAAAAGACAATTGCCAGATTTCAATCTATAAGCACAGAAAAGATATGCAATATGTGCTTAAACAAACCATACAAATGAAATGCACATAGTGATATATCCACAGGATCAAAGGCACAAATAAAGTAACAATGAAGTAACAATTACACAGTCACAGTATATGGGGTCTATATATATATTTTGTATTGTCATGCAAGTAGATAGAGCACATAAGTAACGTAGACCCAATAGTTTGCTGAGACTATAACAAACATGAATTAATATAATGCACTGTCATATAACGTTCCAAAGTAAGTCCATAAGCATTCAGGCCATAGGATCCGAAAGGAACTCCTTGCTGCTTGACTTGTGTGTAGTGCTTTAATCAACACCCTGAGGAAGCGCATTTTGTGGGAAACGGTGCAAACTACGTGGTACCATACCATCGGGAAGCCGTAGACACGGGACTCGCCATTCGTGGCGACACACCCTGGCTCAAACGCTGCCATGGTCCGGCGCTCAGCATGCAGCTTGCATAAGGACTCTATAAACGCCACCCGTTTATGTTACGGAAGGTAACTCACTATCCACTACTAAGGGATAGTGCACCCTATTGTTTTGAATCTACATATGAACTTTATTTCTCCTTCGGATCCTATGGCCTGAATGCTTATGGACTTACTTTGGAACGTTATATGACAGTGCATTGTATTAATTCATGTTTGTTATAGTCTCAGCAAACTATTGGGTCTACATTACTTATGTGCTCTATCTACTTGCATGACAATACAAAAAAAAATAGACTCCATATACTGTGACTGTGTAATTGTTACTTCATTGTTACTTTATTTGTGCCTTTGATCCTGTGGATATATCACTATGTGCATTTCATTTGTATGGTTTGTTTAAGCACATATTGCATATCTTTTCTGTGCTTCGTGCTTTACGTAAGCTCCCCCTTAGCTTTTTGCCTACTTTGAGTTGCTTTCAATCTATGACATAGTTAGTAGCAACCGTTTTAAAAAGGAAAACTATTATTCTGGCACTATTTAATAAATAAACAAGCCTATTGACAGGTGTAGTAACCGGGATTAAGCTAGAGGTAATGGGTGTGAGCAATGTTCGGCACTCATAGTCATGCTGATATGAATAAGAACCTTCATCTAAAATACCTTTGAACATATTAATGACTCATTTTCTGCTAATGCAAGTGCCATAGGGTTAGTAACTAAATAATCTGAAACTGACTAAATGAGTTCCGTTAGTAACTGAATAACCTGGAATAACCTAGAAATGCCACAAAGGAACAAGAAAGGTGTCAAGTTCTGGGGAATTTTGCCCAACCAAAAGAAGTGTGAAAGGGCAGAGAAGTTAGTGTTCAGTGAGTATTCTTCCCAGGTAACTGTGCTTGAGCAATAATGGGCAAATGACAACTTTATGCAATTTATTCCACATTTTATTGCTGAAACGATGAGAGCTGCCAATCAGAGACAGATACAGAAGACACACACTTAGAATTTAACAATTCTCAGCTCAGGAAGCCCTTTTGAGTAGGAGGACCTCTGCCTAGCCTTAGCTTTCTTCATTTAGCAATATAATATAAGGTAGGCAGGAAAGTACCTGTGCTGTTGCTTTAAGTGAGAGTCAGAAATCTTTGCCATTCAATTGAAAATCACCTATGTATCATTCCTCAGATTTTGAATTACCTTTCTTGTATCCGTGGCCTAACTGCAAAAGAGATTTCAGATTACAAAAATGGCTACTGAGATTAAGGACCTCATCACAAAGGGGTAAGGATTGACCACACATCATGGTGAATCCATGGGGTCCTGGTGAAGGGGGCATGGATAACCCGGCAGTCCACACTCTGCATTGCCCGACTAACCTGAGACCCCATCCCATGGGGGGGGAGCATCTCCACCTCGCTTCTCATCATTGCTTCACAGACAACACAGGAAGCCTCCTGTGATGTTTCTTCGGCAGCATATGTCACTTGCTTTCTCCTTTCAGCATTGAGCCCAGCCAGAAGTATACATGTGTCCATTTTGCGCCCTAGGCCACACTTTGGAATTACGCCCCCTTTCAGCCAACCTCTACTGCCCCCAGCCCCCCCCCCCCCCCACACACACACCACTCAGACCCACACTTGGTTGGCTTTCGCCATGGTGCCTCCGGAGCAGAAGAGAAAGGTGAGTAGGCACCATCCCACCACCTCCAAGGTCCCCATTCCCACCAGCTGGAAAGCTCCGCTGTGCTCTGAAGGTCTCCTCGGGAGGCTTGGGGAGAGCGCAGTGGGTGCAAACTCACTCCAAAGGCACGCATGAGAGAGAGAGAGAGAGAGGAGAGCAAGAGAGAGAGAGAGAGAGAGAGAGAGAGAGAGAGAGAGAGAGCAAGAGAGAGAGAGAGAGAGAGAGAGAGAGAGAGAGAGAGAGATATGTCTGCTTGGCATGCGCTCCCGCAGACTGAGGGAGGATTCAGGTTGGGGTTTGTGCGGCTTTTGTTCGGCTGCTCCCGAAGGCAGGAGAGCCAGACTCTGGCCTTGATCCTTCCCTCCCTCCCGCGGCTCCCTTTGGCCAAGCAGGCCATCCCGGTTTGGTCCAAGAGTGCAGGAGCGAGCCTGGGTTGGTGTGGTCTCGTGCTGGGGACCAGGGAGAGGTCCACCCAAGCAACGCCCTTTCTCTCCCCTCTTCCTCCCTCCCTCTCTTCCTTCTTTACTTTCTTTCTTTCCCCCTAGTTGCCTGCTATTCCTCCTTCTCCCCTCCCTCCCACCGCCCTCTCCCGGACTCTGCCACTCGGCTCTGGCTGCAGAAATTTACAGTCTGCCACCGGGGGAGCCGGGCGAGTCACCATGGAGATGGCTTCCCTGGAAGCCAGGAGGTCAGGCCAGCCAGACACCTGTGGGCAAATCAATGGATCAATGCGAGGGCCCTGCCGCAGCCCAGAGAGTGAGAGACGGAGGGGACAGAGCAGAGACTTTGCCGGGAGAAAGAGCGAGGAGGGGCATGAGAATGGGGGAAAGAGGGGCGCTGACCAGTTTTTAATTTTTTTGGTCCATGATCTGCCCCCCCCCCCCCGGCTTGCACCCCTAGGCCATGGCCTATGTTGGCCTTATGGGTAATCCAGGCATGCATGTGTCATGTAATGGGCTTCATGTCAAAAGTGGAGAGCAAGTGGCATGTGATGAGCAAATCGGCTCATCTGATGAGGTGGTAAGACACAATAGTAGTTGTTTCCCTTTAATTTTTATCATAAATATAATATGCTGCATAACTATCACCTGCTGTTGATATAGATTGAAGCAGGACTGTTACCTTTGGTGACACATCCTGTTGCTCAACATGGGTCTGCCACCTTTGTGATAAAACCATTCCCTACTATTGATGGGAAAACCCAACAGTACCCACATATCAGTGCCAGGTTTCCGTCACTTATCTTGTGCAACGGGGCCATTCTGCTTCTGTACTGGCATGATAGCACTGAAGGGATAACAGGGATGGGGTTCTCCTCTTCTTCCACTCTCTCTCTCTCTCTCTTTCTCTCTCTCACTTTCCCTCACAGTAACACGGTGATTTAAGGTTTTTAAAAAATTATTTGATAAACCTTGCAGTAATTGCTTTAAAAGTTTTATATATAGAGGGGGGACGCTCCACCCTCCCCCAATTTACCCCTAAAACTTACTTTAAAAGATCCCTGGCCACCATAACTCCTCTTGCTGCATTCTCCTGGTGCGAGAAAATGATGTGCGAGAAGACTGGGGGGGGGGGAGTGTTCCTCCACACCCCTCCCATCTCTTCAGGCCTCATTTTCTCATGCCAGGAGGACACAACGAGAGAGGTTATGGTAGCCAGGGAACTTTTAAACTCAGTTTTAAGGAATAGATGGGGGGCTTTGGAGTGGCTTCATGCTATCCTGATTTGTCTCAGGATGGCATGTAGCCAGCCCCTCCCCCAATTTGTGAAAACCCGGGGTTTCAGTGGGTGGGGACTGGAACCCATGTCAAAGCAGGTTATTTAAACCTGCTTTGGCATGGATTTTGGCACTACCTGGAAGCGCCCTGAGATTTCAGGGGCAAAACCTGAAACCTAGGGATAGATGCTGTAGATGTCATGCAGGCACAGTCTAGTGATGTATGTATTAACTTTATGTATTCTGTAGAAACAAGAGTTGTTCACAGCTTGTCATTCAAACATGTATCAGAGACAGAGTGTTTTTTCAGTTGCAAATTAAGTGTATTTGAAAACTGAAACACTTGGCATTAATTAACCTTTGTGAAGTGCAGCAAGCTACACTGATGGGAGGTTTGTGTGCAGCATTGTTCTCGTTTGGAACTGACCCCAGGAAAATGGGAGAATTTGAACCTTTGCCAGTTACTTAGAAGTGCTTCAATAAAACCTGGACTCCAGGCAACACCTTGAGCTCTGGCAACTCTAGGTGCCACAATTGTTGTGTGGTGGATCACCAGTGTGGCGGAATAGTTGTTGTTTGTGTAATGTGTTTTATTGTCTTTCATGAGGATTTATTTTATGACTGAATGTTTATATCATTTATTTGCTTTTGTGCAATCACGCTGAGACCCTTTGAGTAATTTAAAGAGAGATGTGGTGTCTCGCCAGGGCCAAAAAAGGGGCTTTAAGAAATGGAGAAGCTTCTATGGGTCCTGGGATTCGCGTTCTAGCCCTCCCATGTACAGGAGACCAGGAGTAGCTTTAAGAATGAGTTCTAGACTCAAAATAGTGAACCAAACCAAAAATAACTGGTGGCCCAAAAACGCTTGCTGTTGGTTACTAGAAAAGTCCTTTGAGGAAAGGGGTTGCATTCACTTCCCTTTGCAAAGTGAAGGTGCCTCTCTTATGGTTCCAGGTATCCTGTTGCTCCTCAAATGGTCCTCTGGCACATGAAGTCAATGGGTCCCCAAAGAAATACAGTCTCTGTTGAAGGGCTGGCCCTTCATATTACTGAATTCCTTGGTTTGAGAGTGTTGGAAGGCTATATGTGAACGTCTGAACGTAGGCTCCAGATTTCCGCCTGCTTCGTCCATGTGCTGAACTTGGAATGGCCAAAGAGAGGACATCCTGCCCCTCAGATGACCTCAGAAAAAGGAGGAGTTAGGGTGGTGGCATCACCTTGGCACCAAACACAGTTCCTCCCACCAAGTCCGCATGGTTGAGGACAAAGGAATGCAAGTAAGGTTGACCACGTCCATGATGCAGTACCAAATAAGCCCCATAGGGGCGTAATAAGGGACGTGTGGTCGGCATTGGCCTCAGGGATTACGGGGTGCCTTCCTTGGAGAAAGGAGATTGGTATAAACTTTAAAGACTCCGTACTTTAGAATGCAAACAATTTTATTGTAATACAACCAATTTCCTGGTGGCTAATTCTTTACTTGAACAATAAAGATTGGTTTAAAGTCTCTTAAACAGCTGGTTACTTGCCTGTTTGTGAAGAGATAGTCCTTTGGAGGTTGCCAAACTGTCCCTTTCCCCTTTGATTTCTCTCAAGATTACGAAAACCTCAAGGCCCCCAGTCCAGCGAGCCCTTTAGATGAAAACAGAGTCTTCCTTTACAGTTCGCAGACTGGCCGAAGATGCCAAAGTCACACAAGACACACCAAAGCCTTCCAATATGCTTGATATTCTTGGAAGTTGACCTTGGATGGGTGTCATGCCCCAGCCTGACTCCATAGCTAAGCCAGAGAGAAGCCATGTTAAATCCAAGTTACCAGCCAGGGCTGAGAAAGAACCTTTGCAAAGGCCTCCGAGTCAGCCAGCAGTCAAGGCCAGGCGCAGCCTGCTTTCTTCCCAAACTGATAAGAAGCGCTGGGAAGGCAAAGCCTCACTTCCCCTTGTTTCTCCAGGTGCAGTCGGTAATGAGCTGACATATTTGCCTTCCTCGAGAGGCCTGGGAAAGAGTTACGACGCAGTCAGCGTCTCAGAGATCAAAGCAATGGGGGACCTATTTAAGTTGGTTCCTGTTGGCACTCGGGATTTCGTGCCAACGTTCAGCTTTCCTTGCCAAGCTCCACGGAACCTAAGTCCAGAATCAGGCCGTAGAGCCTCCAAGTCATCATACTCAAGTATTCAGCCAAGCCATTGTTTGCCAAGGACTTATCCCAGATTTTAGCCCATTGGGGTTTCAAGACTATTTCTGCATTTATCGGATCTTTGAACTTTGCTAGAACTATTGCTTTGCAATACTTGGATGCTGGATGCATCAATGGACTATATTTTTACCTCTTCCCTTTTTTCTTCTTATTCTAAATAAAGCATTTAATCACGGCTGCTTTGTGGTGGTTTACTGAGGGATCCTCCAGGTCTAGGTTGCAACAATGGGTTTAGATGGCAAGGTTAGCTGGCCGGAGGCGAAGCCCAGAAACCCAGCTTCTCTCCTCGGGGCAACTTCAAAGGGAGGAGGGCCTTAGGTCCCTGGGGGCAGTTTTGGCGCCAAAAACCCAAAGCAAGCCTGAGCTCCTCCCACACAAAGGCGCACACACATTTGCAGCTGCATCAAATACAAGAAAGGGTAGCAGGCATGCAATATTATTAAATCAGAGCAATGCAACCCGGCCCTTGCAGGGGCCGTCACAGCTTTGTTTACTTTATTGTTTATTATTTCATGTTGTAAGCTGTCCTGAGTCCCCATGGGGCAGGATATAAATAAATAAAGATTGATTGATTGATTGATTTCACAATAGCCTTCTGGGGAATTATGAAGGAGGACTGCTGCAGGGTAAATATGTATGAGACCCTGGTTAGAGCAAACGGGAGCACCAGGGAAATTGCTATAGTAACAGGTATGTGGTGCCAATTCACGTGGGAAGGGGAAGCCTCAGAGGAAGTTGGAGGCTGCAAGAGGCCTATGTAGATGCCAATCTGCCTTGAGTCTGGGAGAATCACTGACAACAGAAAGCACAGCATGCAGTCTGAGGGAGGGGGCTGAGATACAGAAGGAAAGATTTCCTCTCCCAGTGGCTTCTGCTCTGACACAACTGCTGTAGTGTGATCAAACATTTTAAAGAACAGTGTTGCCTCTTTAGATTATACTATATAACACGATTTTTGTTCCTGGGTTATAAATGTCATTTCCTAATTGGTTCTATCATAGAAATGTGGAAAAGGTTTATTAAACACATTTTATAATAATAATAATAATAATTTTATTTTTGTACGCTGCCAACTATCTCCCCAATGGGGACTCGAGGCGGCTTACAAGGGACATTTTACAGGAGCACAGGAAAAGTGCGACAAACCAGGAGAATGGGCAAGAAATACTATCGTATTTTTGCAAGACATCCTGCACACATTTTGCTTTATTTTTTCAATGAATATATTATTGAGTCTCAACCAATTCAACATAGTTTTTGTCAGCAACAAAAACAAAGTTTCTGGACTATAACAATGTGGTGTTCCAGCCTAGTGGCCATAGACAGGCACTGGGGGTCCCAGCTGATGCGGGTCAGATCGGGGATGATGGGTGGTTTGATGGATATGGGTCTGCAGAGGAAGACTTAGCCTGGGATGATGGATGGTTACATACTAGGTATGTGACTGCAGATGAAAATAATGATGACTCCATGGAATTTAGTTCTGAATTCGACTGTGAGAGGCCCAGCGACCTTGAGTCCCACGAAAACGTCTACACTCCCTTGCCAGGCGAGCATTCCGAAGTTAGGGAGGATCGAGTTTCCCAGCTTGATAGCGAAACATCTGGGGATGCTAACGAGTTGGAATTCGACAGGAGGGCCAGCATTAGATCCTCCCGGAGAGATTGGAGAAAGGGGGTGCACTGGGCACCCAGGAGTTAGTTCCTTTATTAGATTGTGTTCAAACCTTTCTTGTCAGACCTGAAGCTACGTTCAGCTTGGATGGACTCTTGCTCTAGACTCTAAGTTTCCGTTTGACCGCAGGAGCGGTTTGCCTTGTTATCGTATCTTGTTCCTTGGGATTTAAGTCAGCTCAACTTGCCAGCTACAGAACTTTCTTGGACTATTTTTGGATTATTCAAGTTGCCTTGCATCTTTCTACTTTTGGACTATTTCTTATTCTAAATAAATACATATTATTGCATCTGCCTGGTGTGTGTGATCTAGGGGGGCTGTCCGCGATCTGAGGTGCAACAAACAACTATTTTCAATGTACTGCACAATTAAACAGGAAATAACAGTTTCAAACCAAGAACAGAAAATCTTTCAAATTTTGTTACATAGTGTTATAGAAAGGAAGATGAATCATTATATGTGTGCTATTTTGAATGCAACTACCCTATCTCCTATAAAAACCTAATTCTTCTTCAATTTAGATGAAAAGAAGTAGAACAATAAGTAAGAACAAATAGTAACTTTGAACAAGTTGCACAGCAGTTATAGATCAAATAAGAAATAATATATATTTGAAGTATTGTTGTTCAGGAAATACATAGCGACAAACTCTCCAAAGGAAAAAGAAAAGAAAAAAAAAGTTATCAAATGAATCTGTAGAGTTGTTTTTAACTGCATTGTTCGTAGTAATGAGGAAAAATATAGCAGTGAAGTGTGAACATAACTGAAGGATATTTTTACTTGCGCTCTGTCTATATTTGTACAAACCAGATGGGAAAGATTGGTGGATGAGAACAAAACAGAGAACAACCGTAATGAGATGTTCTCCTGTATCATTGCTCTTAATAGCAGGCAGTTTCCAAGAACGCATCTAACAGCTTATTACATTGTAAAAATAGTCTCAAGATTCATAAATAACTGCTAACAAAAATGATCTCAGTACCTGGCTATTTTTGCAGCAAGACATCCTGCTGGATAAAATTGCAGCTCAGCTCAAAACATGTGCAAATATCACCGCAATGTGAATATTTATCTTTTTGCTATAGTTGTAGCTTTGCCTGTCTTTCAGCTTGGCTTAAACATGAATTGCTATTTTGGGAGCAATGACGAAATAGCAACTAAGCTTATGACAGGTGTGAAATGCTGATGTGAACGTTGTGTGATTTTTTTTCCATGTCAACCCCTGCTACAGAAAGGTAGATTTTAATATATAACTGTTAATTTAAAAACTGACATTGTGTGTTAAAGATGGTTAAAGGTAATGTCATCAGGTCTCTTCTGGAGACCCTGGTGGTGCAATGGGTTAAACCTTTGTGCCGGCAGTATTGAAGACTGACAGGTCAGAGGTTTGAATCCGAAAACAGTGTGGATGAGCTCCCTCTGTCAGCTCCAGCTCCACATGCGGAGACATGAGAGAAAACTCCCACAAGGATGGTAAAACATCAAAACGTTACCCCTGTGCAACATCCTTGCAGATGGCCAATTATCTCACACCAGAAGCAACTTGCAGTTTCTCAAGTCGCTCCTCACACACACACACACACACACACACACACACACAAATCATTGTAAAGGTGTAACAGTAATCTAAGGCAGTGTTTCCCAACCAGTGTGCCGTGGCACACTAGTGTGCCGTGAGCGATCATCAGATGTGCCATGGGAAAATGGAACCTCCAATACCCTTTCTTCCCCCTCCTGCCAAACACTTTTTCTTCTCCACTCGGGCTCCCTTCTTCCCAGCCTCGCTCTGCTTGCCTCGCTATGCTCATGCTACCGCTTCTGTGGGAGGGGGGAGGGAGGACGACGTGACCCGTGCAGGCATTACTGCGCAGACTCGCCCAATGTCTTCCTCCCTCCCCTCCACAGTGCTCTCTGGATATAGGTGAACTACAACTGTTGAGCAAGACCTTCGTGTGTGTGTGTTTCTGCCATTTCTGCCAAGATATCTATGTTGTGTTCATTGAAACAGGCCCAGGTTTCACACTGAGTGTATAAATACATTTAAAAACATATTAACTATATGTATTACTGTGTTAGAGTGCCATTTTGGTTGGTGGTGTGCCCCAGGATTTTGCAAATGTAAAAAATGTGCCGTGGCTCAAAAAAGGTTGGGAAACACTGATCTAAGGTCACAATCACAGTTCATTTTGTGCCTTATTGCTCTGTAGGAAGGAGAAGATGGGCAAACATCTTCAAAGGTAGTTATGGATACATTTTGGAAAGCAATGCTGCCACTGTCATAGGGAAGAAGAAAAATTAATCACATTTAATGTTGCCTGTCATTTCATATGCTTCACTGATTAGACGTGGCATCTCAGATTTATAGATGGCCACCTTAATTTCCTTGTGCTTCCGAATTCAGACTGTTCCATATCCAACAATTCCCAATAAGGCTCAATTATCAGCACCAGCACAAACTTTTGCATTTTGAAGGCAGCAGAGGATGGAATGCAATTTGTTATTTCCACTGTAGGATGCGGTCTCACTCTTATTATTCAGGGAGGGAGAACAGCCTGCCAAAAATATCTCCCTCTTCCAGTATGAAACAAGAGCATGTCACTGAGGAACAAATAACATCGCCTTGATGCTGAGACCCAGTATCTGTTCACTCCTGAAATAAAGAAATAAAGTTTTAAGCCTTCAGTTTCTAGACACATCAATGAATACTTGAACTTATTTTTGAGAGTGTCATGAAAAAAGAAAATATAACAGTCAGGCCTTACATAACTCTATTAAATAACTATGTTAGCAATGAAGCCTTACTACTCCGAAAGCTTCCTGCTTAATTCCAATAGAAAGAGCAGAGAATGGTAAACACAGATTTTCAAACAGAAAAAAAATGCCTGTAAAATTCCATCATGTAGAAGTGCGTCAGTTTTTCCCTAAACACCCTGAGGATAGGCTAGCAACTACGCTGAAGGCCTGGGTGTGTTCACCAATGACTAATCCTGTTTCTATTGATCCATGAAAATTGTTATTTGAGCTGTGCCAAAAGACTGACCCACCAGTGCAGAGTATCTGGTCTTCTTCGAAGGCACAGTTAAGTCTTAGGCTAATGATGCCCTCAGGAACCTTGAGCAGGTATAAATCATTTCATATCACTGCTAATCAGATGCCTGCACCTAAGGCAGTGTTTTCACCTTTTTTTGAGCCGCTGCACGTTTTTTACATTTACAAAATCCTGGGGCACACCACCCACCAAAATGACACAAAATGACACTCTAACACAGTAATACATATAGTTATTATGTTTTTAAATGTATTTATACACTCACTGTTTCGATGAACATAAAATATATAGTTATATAGTATATTATTATTATATTGCATTACATTACAACATCAATATTATATGTATACACAATATATGTATATTACTATAATATCAAATACAACATACTATGTCATTGTCACAGTACAACAATTACATACCACATTGTATTATAACAATTATATCGCAATATTAGTTGAAGTCCAAAACACCTGGAGGAAGGCCCAAGTTTGGCCATATCTAGTCTAAACCTTCTTCCAAGCCCTTAATAAAGATGCTGCCTGCTTTAATGTATAGCCAGAGTCTTTATGCCCATCTGCCGGGAGGGCTTGGGTGGTGCCTTCCTGCTTGGCCAAAGGGGGTCAGGCTGGATGGCCTTTGGGGGACCCATATTTCTCCCACTAGTTCCCTTCCCTCCTTTCCCCCATTAGCTGGCTGACTCCCTGCCTGCCTACCTGCCCCTCCGGTTGCTTGCCTGTCCGCCTGCCTTCAGTGCTCGGGCTCCGCTGCTCTCTGACTCACACCTCGCATAGCGCCAACAAGGCTGGGCTGGACTGGACCGGAAGTGCTCCCCACCAGAGCAGAATGGAAGGGAATAGGCCCAAACAGGTCCGCCCTACTGTGCAGCCCTCCCGGAAACAGGGACCCATGCGCTGAGGTTCCAGAGACAGAGTAGCAAACTTTATACATGACATCAGATAGATAAGAATCTAAATTCCCACGGCACACCTGATGATCTCTCATGGCACACTAGTGTGCCATGGCACACTGGTTGGGAAACACTGACCTAAGGTATGAAAACTGGCTGTGTATAGCCATCCGGACAGCTAGCTGACCAAGTGATCACATGTATGCCACAGAAGGGGGCTGTAGGTATTCATCTTTATAGGTTGTACATTCAGTTCATCACTCTTAAAGGCAAGCCGGCATTGGAAAACTGGCACTTTTGGAGATTACAGGAAACCCTTCCTCAAACAAGAATCTCCTGGATACTAGGGTTGTGCAAAACCCTAGTATCCAGGTTGTACGAGATGCATTAAATCTGTACTTTTGACCCATGTTATTATTATTGGTTATCTTGGAGATAACATTTACTGAATTTTGAAGTGATTGTTTTATTTTGACATCTAAAGATTTTTTAAAAAAAGAAATAATTGGGGCATTTAGGGATTTATTGTGGATTTGAAAACCGGAAAGCATGGTTAGAGCTTCATGTAAATTGCACTTCTCCAATCCCAGAGGGATTTTAGTGCATGGAAAGTTGAAATCATAAAATCAAAATGAAGAAAGATTTCTAATTCAGATGTTTTCTGTTGGAAACTGCCTTTCTTTGAAAGATGGCCACCTTGACACCCTCCTGAGATAGTTGCTTTATCTTAAATATTACAATTTTTAATGTCAGATTTGTTTCAGGTTTTTTCATTTCCATAGACACCAGACTTGATATTTTACATAAGATGGAGCAAGGCACAGTTTCCAATTCTATAAAAGATAGTAATATATTGCTAACCCATGGGCATTGGATGATGATGAACAGGTGTATGAATCCTGAATGTTATAGACAATATTATTTTATCCATTAACAGGGGTTTCTAGAGTAGTTTAGGTACCACTTTGTGGATAAATTTAGGTACCACTTGGGGGGGGGGGCTAATTTAACTGATTTACGAGGCCATAAAATCTCCAGGAAATATACGAAAGAATGAAAGAATGTGACAGCTCCCCCTGGTGGCCAGAAGCTGGAATGTTAAATTGCCTCTGAGTGTCTGCCTATATATGTTGTGTGACTATGACAGTGATTTTCAACCTTTTTTGAACCACGGCACATTTTTTACATTTGCAAAATCCTGGGGCACACCATCAACCAAAATGACACTCTGTCATTTTGCTAACTGTCACCCTCCCCCCTCGTGACACTGCTGCTTCTGCCAAACCCCCTCCCCCCACCTCCCCTGGAGGCCCACGCGCCATCCTGCGTGGGAGGGCTGCACTGAGTGGCTGAAGCGCACACGGGCTTAAGCACATGGGGTGGCTCTGAGCCTCAGAACAAACTGCGGTGGAGGCCATGCCCAGCTCTCCTTCCCGAAGGGGTTCAGTCCCCCCCCCCCAGGAGTGCCTTCCCCCCTGCGTCCCTTTGGCTCCTCTGCTGTCGCCTTGGGGCCAGATCGGGAAGGAACCAAGCTGTGCTGTGGAGCTGCGCATCCCGGCCTCTGCTCTGCTCTGTAGCGAACCCAGAGCCCAGCCAGGAGAGGCCAGGAGATGAGGGCTTGCTCCCCTTCCCCAGCATGGAGGGGCTAGAGGGCAGAAAGCCTTGCCTTGAGACTCTGGGAGTGGAGTCCGACGGGAGCAGCTCCCTCAGACTCCTCCTCCCTCTCCTCCTCCTTGCTGCCAGAGGGGAGGAGGGCAGAAGAGCGCCCAGGAGCCAGGAAGCAGGAGGAGCCGCAGCCCAGCCAGATAGCCATTGGCACGCAGAGGGAGAGAAGGAAGGGAGAGAGAGAGGAGGGAGGGAGAAAAGTTCTGGACGCCGAGGGCTCTCCCTGACTGCAGCCAGGCTGGCTGGCATTGCTGCTTCGGCCAGGAAAGCCTCATTTCCGCTGCCTGAAGTTTCCTGCTAGGCTCTCTCTCTCTACCCTGTAATTTCCCACAGCACACCTGATGATATCTCATGGCACACTAATGTTCCGCAGTACACTGGTTGAAAATCACTGGTCTATGGGATTGAATGTTTGCCTGTATATGTACATTGTAATCCACCCTGAGTCCCCTGCGTGGTGAGAAGGGCAGAATATAAATGATGTAAATAAAGAAATAGTTGCACTATCTGGTTTCTAAATCCATCTCTGTTGGAAATTCTGCTGTTGTCTAAATCTGTTAAGTTGGGCAGCTATCAGACAGGTCAGGGTAGGACAGAATGATGTAGGGACTGAAAACCCCCTTCATACTTTGGAAAAAGCAACAGGATAGGCAACAGGAGGACATGTGGTTCACATATATGCATGAACACTCAAGCAGTCCCAGCAGACAGCTTTACAGTGCATCATTCAAGCCTGTCAGTGGCTGTTGTGATAGTTGTAGAGCTGTGTTATGGCTTTGTTGTGCAGCTGGGAACTGTTTGCATAAGAAGGTGCTTCACACAAGTTCATTAAAAAATCAGAAAACAAAACCCAACAGACAATTGCTCTATTGCAGAGCTCAGGAAAGATCCTGGCCATGGCATGAAAGGCACAAAAACATCTTATTGATAAATTGCACCTGCTACCATATTGTTGCATTGTTTTTCTTACATGTTCCCACTGCTTCATTGTTTTTGTGGTTAACCTCACTGAGGCACGGGGAAGAAAAGTAAAGGGAAAGTTCTCTGGATATTGTTCTCAAGGTATGACTCTGAAAAAAAGAAACATCTTGTGCAGAAGATACTTGTTGGTAGATATATGTCAAACTGTGCAAATGTGGATTACATGGAACTCAAAGGAATGGTCCCAGTTGATGGGAGCTCAGACACCACAGTATGCCGAGATGTGGTCACTTATCTGGTTCTCACAAAGGATGGATAAGAGGGTAAATCTAAGTCTCTCACTTCAGGCTTTTGGAAAGGGGTGTTGATGTGGCCTGATTCTACTCGTATAACATCTCATATACTGCCAGTCCTCCACATTTTCAGGGATGGCAGTTGTTTATTATTTATTTTATTTACTTAAAACTTTTATACCCCGGCCTTCTCACCTTCGAAAAGGGACTCAGACCGGCAAACAGCAAGTATTCAATGCTAACATTTAAAACCTAAAAACATCATAAATTTACAATAAAATTTACAATAAAATACAATACAATAAATACATTTTTAAAGCCTTTCGCCAAAATAAAATCAAGTCCAACTTCATCCATATATTTGGTCCGTATCAAGTGATTGGTGACTTTAGTCGCTTCACGATCTCCTCCTTCATTCTGCGAAGGCCTCATTGCACAGCCACGTTTTCACCCGTTTCCTAAAAGTCAGGAGGGAGGGGGCGGATCTAATTTCATTTGGGAGGGAATTCCACAGTCGGGGGGCCACCACAGAAAAGACCCTGTCCCTCGTCCCCACCAGATGCGCCTGTGAAGGTGGTGGGACCGACAGCAGGGCCTCTCCAGACGATCTTAGCACTCTTGATGGTTCATAGGGGAGAATACATTCAGACAGGTAAACTGGGCTGGAACCTTATGGGGTTTTGTAGGTCAACACCAGCACTTTGAATTGTGCTCAGAAGCTAATTGGCAGCCAGTGGAGCTGGCGCAACAGGGGAGTTGTGCGCTTCCTGTACCCCGCTCCCGTTAGTAGTCTGGCTGCTGCGCGCTGGACTAATTGCAGCTTCCAGACAATCTTCATAGGCAACCCCACGTAGAGAGCATTGCAATAGTCTATACGGGATGTAACCAGAGCGTCGACCACCGTGGCCAAGTCTGACTTCCCAAGATATGGGCGCAGCTGGTGCACAAGCCTGAGCTTTGCAAAAGCTCCCCTGGCCACCGCCAAGACCTGGCGTTCCAGGATCACTCCCAGACTGCGAACCTGCACCTTCAGGGGGAGTGTAACCCCGTCAAACACAGGCTGTAACCTTATACCCTGTTCGGCCTTACAACTGACCAGGAGTACCTCTGTCTTGTCTGGATTTAGTTGTGGATTTGATTATTCCAAATTTGATTATTGTGGTCTTCTAGGTCCCTTCCACACAGCTGAATAATATCCCACATTTTCTGCTTTGAACTGGAATATATGGCAGTGTGGACTCAGATAACCCAGTTCAAAGCAAATAATGTGGATTATCTGCCTTGATGTTCTGGGTTATATGGCTATGTGGAAGAGCCCCTAAAAGTCACTAGGTCCTCCAGAAGCTGACCTTAGAGTCATGCTGGAGGACCTAGAGATTCCTAAAAAGGTATTCTTCCAGGTAAAAATATAGTTTTCTCAATTCTTTTCCCCCCAGTCGTGTGGGGATCTTGCACCCCTGATGCCAGAAAAGTTGGAAACCCAACGTGATAGAAACTTATCAAGTGAAAAAGAAAATTCCCAACCTAGACATGTTAGAACTTGGATATAGAAATTGCTGCTGCTACTTTTGTAGCATTCTGTTATGTGTACCCTCACCTGTAATCTGACATCAAACAGATTACTCAGACATTTACTACTTTACGTGTTTTTAATCAAAGCTAGGCCCTGAGCTGAGACATGGAGTCAATTACGGTACTTGAAGAGTATAGACGTTTGAATGTTTGCATTTAGTATTATTGAAATATGGATCATTAAATGTCACTGTGAATACACTTGCACACATAATGACACCAAAGTGCAAACAGACCTCAGTAAATCAATATTGAATTGCTTGTCATTGGTTCAATATCAAACCTAGGCAAGCAGTTATTTGTTCATTATTTAACATTGTGGGAACTTTTTGAAGTAAATAAACTCAATCTGCTACTTTTGTAGAGCCACACCTCCTCTGTATATCATCTGTCACAAATCATCTGTGCATTTAGTATTATTGAAATAATCCTGTGAATACACTTTTTTTTCATGTCAAGAGTGACTTGAGAAGCTGCAAGTAAGTTCTGGTGTAAGAGAACTGGCAATCAAAACGCAAGCTTTATTGTCCCCGAGTTCCACCTTTGTGTTCATTCCCTCAGGTTTGTCAAATTCATACATTTGTTCGCACTGTCATTATCATTATCTCGTTTGATTGGTTCTACAGCAGGATCTCCGTAAGATCAGGAGAGAAATTGATTCACACATTATAGATACTTAATATTTGTTTGTGATTAATGTAGTGCAGGGGTGCTCATTATGGTGATCGGGAGCACCTAGGTGATCTTCGGCCCTCTTCCAGGGGATCTTTGGGCCGCACCTGCCGGATGGCGCACTCCTGCCATGCGCGTGCATGTGCGCTCCCGCCGCCGCCTTCGCAGGGCTTCTTTTGCCAAAATGAGGCTTTAGTGGGCGGGCCCTGGCGCTCGTCTTGCCACGCATAGTGTGGTGACATGACCGCCCATTGGTTGCTGCTGGGGGGGGGGGGGGAGCAAGGCGAAGGCACGCGCACGGATAGGATGCGAGGCTGTGGGAGGGATGGAGGGAATGTGTGTGTGTGAGAGAGAGAGAGCCAAGGAGAGAAGAAAGAAATCCGGATAACTTTTTCAGATCCTTTTGGCAGGCAGGCAGGCAGGCGCTGGAAGGAGAGAGGGAGAGAGAGAGAGAAAGAGGCGAAGGAGGCCGGGCAAAGTGGGGCAAAGCCAAGCAAGCCCCACCGCAAACCCTGCTGCTGCCCTCGGGACTCCCATTCCAAGCCGAGACCTGGGCGAGCGAGCTGTGTGGGGCTGCTTTCTTTCCTTGGTTGGGGGCGAGGAGGGAGGGCTTTGCCGTGTTCCTGGGGCTGAACCCAAGGAGGAGGGGGCTGCGGGGATGGAGACTCCACTTGCTGCTGCTGCTTGTGCCCTCGCTGCCTTTCTCCGCCTTGCCCTCCCTCGCCCTTGGAGAAAGGTGGTGAGGGTCCACAGGGGGGGGAGGAGAGAGAGAGAGAGGGTGGCTCTTCAGAGCCAGCTAGGAAGAGCCATCCCCCCTCTCTCTATCTCTCTCCCGTGGGCATGGTCTCCCACCAGTGGGAGGGGTCCTCCTTCCTGCCAGCCGTCCACTTGGGTCTCCTTTCTGAGTGACACCCTTGAAAGGAAGGAAGGGCGCCCCCCCTGCTGCATCTGTCACTTTGGGGAAGCACCTCTTCCACTCTTCCTTCTCCTGCCCAGGTAAGGAAGCCTCGAGGGAGGAGGGGGGGAGGCTGCCATGGGGAGGCTCCAGCCTCACGTGGGTCCCTCTCTCGGTTGAGTTTCCCGGCCCAGGCAGCAGCCAGATGGCCCCTCTTCCCAGCCCTGCGCCTTCCGAGCCGTCGCCGAAGCCATATCTGGCCGGAGTGCTGGCGGGTGCACCTATAAATACCCTCCTGCTGCGTGTGTGGGAGGGGCCTGCTGTGCACGCAAGAAGCAGGATGGGATGGGGACTTCCTGCTTCGTGAAAGCATGCAGCAGGAAGGAGGAAGGCAACGAAGACATTAAGAAAGAGCGCGCGCGCAGACAAGGAACATCCCCTTCCTGGGTGCGCGCGGCAGCGAGTCCGTGGGCAGGCAAGAAAAAAGCCCCGCACAGACAGAAGGTTGCAGTAGGAGCGTGCGCGCGCGTGTGCGCGCACACGCTTACAAGCACACCAGGTGATCTTTTCAACTTGATTGCTCATATAGTAGCTCGCATGATGAAAAAGTGTGGGCACCCCTGATGTAGTGTATTGTATCTCAACGTGTTGTTGAAGGCTTTCACGGCCTTTATCACTGGGTTGCTGTGAGTTTTCTGGGTGGTATGGCCATGTTCCAGAAGCATTCCCTCCTCACGTTTCACACATATCTATGACAGAGGCTGTGAAACCTCTGAGGATGCCTGCCATAGATGTGGGCAAAACATCAGGAGAGAATTTATTTATTTATTTATTTATTTCGATTTGTTCGTCACCACTCCCGTCCGGCTCAGGGCGACTTACACAGGATAAAAACACAGTAAAATACAAACACAATAAAAACAGTTAAGAACATCAGAATTTGCACCAGAATTAAAACAAACAATGGGACATAGCACCTAGTAGATGCTCCCGGGCCTATGGCTAGAGCTGTTAGCCGAAAGCCTGTCCAAATAGGAAAGTTTTACAGGCCTTCCTAAAGGCTAGTAGATTGGTGAGTGTGTGGACCTCGAGAGGAAGAGCATTCCAAAGAGTTGGAGCTATGGCACTAAAGGCTCTCCTCCATGTCAAGGTCAGATGGAGGGTTTTGATGCTTGGAACCACAAGAAGGTTAAGGGACTCTGAACGCAGTGGTCTTGCTGGGCAATATAGGGAGAGGCGGTCCCTTAAGTACACTGGCCCCAGACCATTCAAGGCATTAAAGGTTAAAACCAGCACCTTGAAGGTGATCCAGTGCTCAATCGGAAGCTAATGCAGTTTGCGCAGGACAGGCGTCGCATGGCAGGAGGATGGTAGGCCTGCCAGTAGCCGAGCTGCAGTGTTCTGCACCAGCTTCAGCTTCTAGATCACTGACAAGGGAAGGCCAATGTAGTACTCCAATCTTGAGATGACCATGGCTTGGACCACTGTGGTTAGGTCATGGTGGGACAGGTAGGGAGCCAGCTTCCTCACCTGCCCAAGATGGTAAAAAGCTACTCCACTGACGATGGAGAGTCCAGTGTAACTCCAAGACTTTTAACGGATGACGAAGGATGAAGTGTCGCGCCATCCAGGGTTGGAAGCTGAATCTCACCCGTACCCGGACGACCCAGCCACAGGATCTCCGTCTTAGCCAGATTCACCTTCAACCTACTGGCTCGCAGCCATCCAGTGATGGCTTCAAGGCAATGATGGAAATTATCGGGTACGGAGTCAGGCTGGTCCTCCATCCCCAGAATGAGCTGGGTGTCACCCGCATATTGGTGACACTCCAGCCCAAAGCTGCGTACCAACTGAGCAAGTGGTCAGACGTAGATGTTAAATATGGCCATACAGCCCGGAAAACTCACAGCAACCTATTGTATCTCAGTTTACCATAGTCCTATCTTGGCACCTCCTTGTCATGGGGGAGAGGCTTGCATACCCTAATGAAGTTGTGAGCTATGCTGGCGGTGGCATAATAGCCGCCGGTAGGGCCTCCCATGCCAGACTGGTCACAACCGAAGGGTCTGACAAAGAGCGTCAAGGGGCGGGATGGGCTCTCTAGCCTTTTGGCAACCATCCTAGGAGAAGGAAAACTCTGGTTTCAAACCTGGGCAGATGGTGCTCATTTAACCCTGTAAGGTCAACCATCTAAGAGAAGGAAACTCAAACCAAACCTACAACCTGAGGATCTCGCTGCCACCGTCCCAGCTTGGTAGGCCCCAGCAGATAAACCTTTGGTTTAAGGAGTGAAGCCAGTTCTGTGCACGCTGTGCTCCACCAGAAAAATCCATTCTGGTGGATGGATAATCAACGCATTTGTAGAAAGCTTGGGATGAGTTCTTCCTGAATCTTCGCTTGTGAAGAAAAGCCAAGAATCTTCAGGAAAAGGTTCTATTTTCGTGACTCATGTTGGGTGGGGACAACTTAACCTTGCCTCTGACATTTTCCTTTTCCTTTCTCTAGTAGAAAGAGGGAATATTGTTGTAAGACACAATTTTTGGATGAAACACACATGCACACACACACAAACATATTTTTAGGTGTGTTTCACTTTTTGCAGATCAAAAAATTCAGACTTGCCACCAATACACACTAACCAGGAGGCTAAATATATTTTTCAATTATAGAGTTGGAAGACACTACAAGGGCCATCCCATCCAACCCCCTGTCATGTCGGAATACACAGTCCAAACGTTATCGGCAGAGGTCCATTCAGGGCCCTTGCAGACAGGCCTTTAATCTGAGATGGCTCAGATAAAACCAAATTAATTTGGAGAAAACTAGGATTTCCTAGATTGCTACAGATTAATAAAACACCCCAAATGGTCCGGACCTTAAGATAAGGTCCAGATCTTTCCATGTGTAGGCCCCACAGTCCCAAGGGTCAATCTTCATGCTCTCCAGACCCCCATTTAAATAAAAATACCTTTCTTGAGGGGCCCACTGGCAGTACAGTGGCTTTTCAGCTGGCACAACACATTGTTAACTCAAGTTCAGTCTGTCATCTTCTAAGGTTCCTATATCTCTTTCACATGTACTGTTGTCAAGTTAGATGTCACCCATCCTATATCTGTGCATTTCATATTTTACCTTACATTTTTCCATGTTAAAATTTATTTGGTTAGTTGTTGCCCAATTCCCTGGTTTGTTACAGTTATTTTGAATTCTGATCCTATACTCTGGGCTATTAGCTACCCCTCTTAGAACTTCATCACATTTGGAAAATTCCCTACTGTAGAATACTTCGCCAATGCAGCCAGCATGGAGCCTGCTGGATCTCATCACATGACAGGAAGCTACTTCTGGTGGGGCTCCATGATAGCGAAGTGTTCTATGATGGGGAATTCTGAACATGGGAGATTACCCATGTTCAGATAGAAAATCCTGGGGACAATGATGCAGATGTTGCAGGGCTCTTGCTGATAGATTTGCCCCACTGCGCCATGATTTTTCCCGCTGCTCCGCAGTTCCCCCCACTGCCCTCTGCATAAAGAACCTCCATGTGATGAGGTCTTGTCACAATGCAGGGTCTCAGCCCAGCCCCTTAATCACACACACAGAGACGTTAATCAGCTAACTATTTATTGATAATAAAAAACAGGTGAAAAGGTAAATTTTCCATAAAAGTATCAAAAAGATCAATCAAATGGTTCAGAGTTCTGAAGTCAATCCAAAGGCAAAGGCTTGGCAAAAGTTTCCGCAAAAGCAATGCGGAACAAAACAGACTTGGTCCGTGGCAAATCAAACAAGGCAAAATTCAAGGAATCAAAGGCCCAAGAAACTTCTTGGTAAACACGAGCCTCAGTCCTGGCTCCGTGGATCTTCACTCGCTTCACTCCCTTCAGATCAGAAGTGGCCGAGCAACTGAGGATCCGTTCCCACGGATCCTATACTTAATTCCCTTGGTGAGACCGGCGACGCTCTAGGCTCCTGCGCCAATCTCGGGGCTTACTCCTCCGGCGCTTTAGGCTTCTGCGCCATTCCCTTCTATCTGACTCAATGCTCCGTCTCCTATCAAAAGACCGTCCCTGCCTCCCAGCACCTGGCTTGCTATCTTCGTGAGAGCCTAACTCCCCTTCGGCTTCCATGAGTTCATCCCCCGCTGCTTCCCATACGCGTTCCTGTGATCCGAAACCACCTGGTTTCTCATACTGATTATCTGAATCAGGAGAATCAGTGTCAGCCTGACCTTCCCAGCCCTCATATCCCTCCGGCCAGCCATCATCCCATTCCAAACTGTCTGTAGGAGATGAAGGCCCAGCTGCCTCATCGGCCCCATCATCAGAATCTATCTCCATTGATTCTAAAGCAAGTGGGACCCCTGGGGCGGCCTCCTGCCCCCCCCCCCCCCCCGGCACAAATGAGACCTGGGTTGCTACAGGTCTTTAATTTGATATCTCCTGAAAATTTGATAATTTCCATCAGGAAAGTTATTGATAAAGATGTTGAATAATACTGAGATTAGGACAGAATTCAGTGGCACCCTGCTAGTCACCTCTTCCCAGGATGAAGAGGAACAATTGTTGAGCACTCTTTTGATTTGGTCAGTCAACCAATTGCAAATTTGCCTAAGAGTAACACTGTCTAGTGCACAATTTACTGTCTTCGTGGGGAATTCTGTTGAAAGCAAGATATGTTGCAGCAACAGCATTTCCTTCAAATACCATGCTTGTAACTCTCTCTCATCCTGTCTCACACATCATACAGCTTCTCTGGCTGATGTCAGTCAGAGCATCTAAGAAGAAGGTAGGTGGGAACAACCATAACACAGGGACACAACAACAACCGGGGACTGGCATTGTAGGATGACAATGAGGACAGTTGTGGCCGATTCTGATTAGGAATCAGCCCAATTGTCTTCACAACCCTTAGTCAGGGGAAAGCCCCAACTTAGATTGCGTGTGCAGGGGTGATATACCTCGCGCCATGAACAAAGACAAGTGATTGGCCCTACCTTCTCCTGACGCGCTGGGAAAGGGATTGGCCGACGTGCGAGGTGAGCACACCCCCCCCGCCCCCCTGGGATGGGAGGAGAAAAACCAAGCCTCGGGCGGAAGCGACAGCGCCATCGTCGCCGGAAGAGGAAGCCGGCCATGGTCTTACCCATGGCTCCACCCCCCTCGGCTCTACCTCCCTCCCTTGTCTCCAGATCGTTCTGAGGGAGAGTACCAGCGCCACCAGCAGGATGGAGGACTTACTGCACCCCCATCAATGTCATCAATGCCATCAGCTGGCTATTTGCAGAGGAACCTGTCGGCTCTGCTTGAGCAACCATCTGAACCGTCGCTGAGGCCATCAAGCTTGGAGCCCAAGGCCCAGATGTCCTGTGTCCTTCCTAGGAAGGCTGATAGATCATCCAGGCTAGGGCTGGCATGCCAGTGTGAGGTGCCAACCCCAGGCCAGAAATCCCCTGAGGAGACGAAGCCTGGCCTCCAACTGAACTGCCCTCCTAAAAGCCTAGAGAAATCTAGAGGGACCCGCTATAGATCCAGGACCTTCTTCTGGGGTTTGGGATTTAATAGCTGGGGCCGCGGACACTCTACTGGCTCCATCCTGGAGACAAGGACTATGCCTCTAGGTATGGGACTAGTCGTGGGTCCTAGTCAACCAACGCCGCCTCCTTTTCAGGAGGCGAGCAGAAGACCAGACACCTAGATGATCAATGGAAGGACATTGTGCAGGGGCGGGGGATACCAATGATCTCGGGGAGGGGTAAATGGGACGGTAGACATGGGCCTTATAAGAGAAGGAGGCCGAGTCGAGGGAAGACTCGTCCTCCTTCTGACCTACGAGCTATCCCTAGGCACACAGATAGTGAGTCTCCAACTATCTCCTCTCCGACTCTGGTGCTAGCGAACACCAGGTCCGTGCGGAACAAGACAGGGACCATCAGAGACTTCCTCCTCGAGAAGAACGTAGATCTTGCCTGTATTACAGAGACATGGCTACAGGAGGGAGTCGATGTCCTTCTGCACGAGCTGCTATCCCCAGGTTTCGTGGCTAGCTACCAGACTAGGACAGAGAGACGGGGGGTGGGGTAGCCATTCTCAGCCGAGACAAATTCAATTCCAGGACAATCTCGACCACGAACAACCCAGGAATTGAGTGTGCGGGCCTTGTGTGGGATTCCAGTGAGAGTATAGCCTTTCTGTTGGTGTACCGTGCACCCAACAGAGAGTCTACCTAAGCTGCTGGAGGTGGTTTCGGAGTGGGCATTGAGGTTCCCTAAACTTATTGTGTTGGGGGACTTCAATGTCCGCGCCGATGCCGCCGCCCCCTCAATAGCAGCCATGGACCTAGTATCCACCATGGAGATGCTAGGACTCTCACTCTGTAAGACCGGTCCCACACATCAGGCCGGACACACCCTGGATTTGATCTTCGCGGCCGGAATTTAAGTGATCCCAACCTCTATTATAGAGGTTCCATGGTCAGATCACAGTGTCCTGGAAGTCCATCTTGGAGTGGCCCCTCCACCCGGTAAGGGTGCCGAACCCATTATGGTTCGCCCGAAGAGACTTATGGAACCCACTAGGTTCCTGAATGCTCTGAGGGATTTGGAACTCACCAGTGACTCAGTCGACGGGCAAGTGGAGTGTTGGAACACCTGTCTTTCCATTGCCTTAGATGAGATCGCTCCTAGACGCTCTCTCATCCCCCGTAGAAATCGCTCGCCTTGGTTTACCGAGGAATTGCGAGCGATGAAACAGAGGAAGAGACAGTTAGAGGACGTGTGGCGAGACCTCCGTGACGGAGCATCGAGATCGGCTTATAAACAATTCAAGGATGTTTATGAGCGTGCTATCAAGGAGGCCAAAAAGATCCACTATTCCTCCTTGATAGAGTTGGCTAATTCACGCCCAGCTCAACTCTTTAGAATAATTCGGTCACTGACAACAATTTCGACTGTCCCAAATGATAGGGGTTTGGCTCCCACAGCTGAGGCATTTCAGAATTATTTTGCTGACAAGATCTCGACTCTCCGCCGGGATATCCCAGCCACTTTTGATACAGTATGTGAGCTCGAGACCCCGCCGCCACTCGGCGGGCCCACCTTCACCCGGTTCCAATTGCTGGACGCAGCAGCTGTTGATAAGTTACTGACTGCAGCTAGACCAACTACCTGCTCCCTTGATCCGTGCCCCTCCTGGCTTGTTAGATCTTGTCGGGAGGGGCTACGAGACCCCCTGGGAAAGATTATCAACAGCTCCCTTGAGCAAGGAGTGTTCTCAGGGGTTTTGAAAGAGGCTATGGTAAGACCGCTGCTGAAGAAGCCGAATTTAGACCCTTCGGCTCCCTCCAATTACTGACCTGTGTCTAATTTGCCTTTTTTAGGCAAGGTAATTGAGAGGGCAGCAGCGGATCAGCTGCAGCAGTTCTTAGAACACACAGCTGGACTCAATCCCTTCCAGTCCGGCTTCCATATTGGGCATGGGACGGAGACCGTGCTTGTCGCCATTACAGACCAACTTCGCTGCCAGCTGGACCAGGGCGGATCAGCCCTGCTTGTTTTATTAGATCTGACAGCAGCGTTTGATACCGTAGATCATGCATTGTTAGCCCACCGCCTAGCCGTGACTGGAGTCAGGGGGACTGCCCTTAAATGGGTGGCCTCCTTTCTCCGGGATCGGGGACAGCGGGTAGAGAGGGGAGAGGAGGTCTCCGGGAGGCTCCCATTAAGTTGTGGGGTCCCCCAAGGGGCCATCCTCTCGCCCTTATTATTCAACATCTACATGCGCCCCCTGGCCCAGCTGGCCCGCGACTTTGGTCTGGAGTGTTATCAGTACGCTGATGACACCCAGCTTTTGCTGAGAATGGATGGCAGGCCGGATACCGTACCCGTTTGTTTCCATCAATGCCTGGAGACCGTGACTGGATGGCTGCGTGCCAGCCGGCTGAAGGTGAATCCGTCGAAGACGGAGATCTTGTGGCCTGGTCGCCCTGGGCTGGATGAGTGCTGGTTGCCTACCCTGGATGGCGAGCAATTTAGCCCGTCACCCTTGGTTAAGAGCTTGGGTGTCAAATTGGACTCCTTGCTGACCATGGAGGCCCAGGTCTCCATGGTCAGCAAGGCGTCGTTTTTCCACCTACAACAGGCTAGGTGACTGGCCCCCTACCTGTCCAGGGTTGACCTGGCCACGGTGATCCAAGCGACGGTCATCTCGAGACTGGACTACTGTAACGCCCTCTACGTTGGCCTTCCCTTGTCGACAATCCGGAAACTCAAGCTGGTGCAGAATGCCGCGGCTCGCTTGCTGGTGGGAGCACCAGTGAGGGAGCACATTACTCCCACCCTCCGGCAACTGCACTGGCTTCCCATCGAGTACCGGATTGCCTTCAAGGTGTTGGTTTTAACCTTCAAGGCCTTGCACGGTTTGGGGCCTGTGTACCTGAGGGACCGCCTTACCCCGTACGTTCTCCCGAGATCACTGCGCTCAGAAGAGCAAAATTTGTTGGTTGTTCCATTGTCCCGCTCCTGCCATCTGTCCAGCACTAGACAGAGAGCTTTCTCTGCTGGGGCTCCAGTACTCTGGAATTCGCTCCCCGAGCGATCCCTGAACTCCTTCCCTTCCGAAGGGAATGTAAGACGGCTTTTTTCAGGCTAGCGTTTGGCTAAACCCAAATGTAATTGGCTCGCCCTGCCTCAGTCAAAGAATTGTGGACCCGTTCCACCTTGGTTATGTACTGTGTTTTTATTGTATGTTTTTATTGTATGTTTTATTATATGCTTGTGATTGTGATCCGCCCCGAGCCTGCAGGGAGGAGCGGAATATAAAACCGAATAAATAAATAAATAAATAAATAAATAAATAAATAAATAAAATGGCCACAACTCAGTTATTGAAAACAGGAACAAGGATTGGCGGCCATGCATGAACCCTATATCAGGGGTTGGACAGCCCACGCATGTCCAAAGGCGCTTGCAAGCCTGGGTGCCATTGGCCCAATACCAGTCCACGGAAACTCGGCATCCCAGGTGGCCAGGGCGTTATCCCCCCTCACAACCAAGGGGGCAATAAGCCAGCCCAATCCAGGACCCATATGACACGCCAGCCACAGAGTTGTGGCAAAGAACATAAACAACAAACAGTAACAAATGCAACCATAAAAATAAATATATAAACATGTGGAACAACCCAACATGCAATAAATGAAGTAGGGAGGGTGGGAGGAAAAAAACGTCTCTGGCCCCCTCGTGCTACACGGAAGTCCCGGGCAGCCTTAAAAGAGCTGCCTGGGTGGAAGTGAGGGCCGGCCGGCTGACGTTAGGGAGCAGGGCAGGGCCAGCCCTGCCATTGGTTGGCCGACGTGAGTGGCGGAAAATCTTCCCGCCACCCCCAGGGGCTTCTGGGAAGAAGTAGCCCCCCTCCCTTCAAACAAGATGGCAGCGAGGACAACCACTGCTCCGCAACCTGCCCGGCTGGTAAGTCGGCCAAGCCCATTAACCCAGGACAAGGCTATATTAAGGCAGATTTGACATGGATTAAGCTGGATCAGCCCCATGAGGCATTTAGCCACTGCAGGGCTGCTCTGGGTAAGTGGTCAGTGTACATGCACCCCTGTAAATCTGTCAAATGTGCGAATGAGTGAGGCAAGATTAAGCTTTTTTCATAAAACACTTGGGAATATGACATTGCTACTGTTTGATGAAACTGTTGAGCCAAACAAATATTTTCCAATCTACAGTTAAAATGGACACTAGTTATCGGCTTTGCTGTTTCGCATAGCATGGCTGGTTGCTATTTTGCTTGACTGAAAATGTCATAAGCCATGGCAGCTGTTTTAGGAAAAGACAAATGTCACAACAGTGTCTTAAACAAGTTTTAAAAAACCAAATCATATCTCTTAAACAAATAATAAGCATGTTGTGTGATAGAAAAGTCAACCTGATAATCGGCACTTTTAAAATTAATCAGAATCATAGACAGAAAAGTGGAGACAGGAAAGGGAAATTACTTTTCAGAGGTCTTTCTTGGCAGGAAATTCTGAACTATAAGCAGTCCCCTCTCCCCGCTCCTTATCCCCCATGTTTCCAAAACAAGGAGAGGTTCCAAGGACAGTTTGCTTTTTAAATTTCATTAGAAAGGACTTACGCTGGGTACCAAAGACAGATTTATTGTATTTGCTTTATTTCCATAAATGGAAATAGCAAACAACCAAATCATATTGCAAAGGTGCAGGACCTGAGGCCAGATTGCTAGTGAGACATAAAATTAAGACGTAAAATGAATGCAACAATTGTGGCTGTTTTGAAGTATTCCCATTTTCTTGGTGATGCCAGAAGAGGACCAAGATACTCCATGTCTGTGGCTCATCATTTCTGTTCTGTTTTTAATCTTGATGGTTTGCGGAGGAATAGTGAAAATAAAACATGAATGATGTACATATGTTGTAAGGAAGTTTGTAATGCGGAATCATAGCAACTATATTTGTTTTAAGGGGTTCATCTACACTATAGAATGAATGCAGTTTGACATCAGTTTAACTGCCATGGCTCAATGCTATGGAATCATGGGATTTGTAATTTTATAAAGTCTTTAGCCTTTTCTATCATAGAGTGCCAGTATCTCACAGACCCGGATTACCCATAGGGCCAACCGAGGCCATGGCCTATGGGCACAAGCCAAGGGGGGTGCAGATCACAGCCCCAAAAATTAAAATAATAAAAATGTTATAAAATAATTAAAAATCGCGCCGCGATTGGCTCCTGCCGCCTGGTACCCAAAAGGAAGGAAGGAAGAAGGAAGGCCCTCCTCTGCCTCCTTCCTGACGGGTCACGAACTCGCTCCCCGCCACACCAAGAGGCCCGTACCCTTCTTTTCAGTGACAGCGTGCACACACCTTTCTCAGCCCGATTGGCACAGGACAGGAAGGATGCGGCGGCATGAGGTGGGGGGGGGAGTGTGGTAGAGGTTGGCTTAAAGGGGGCATAATTCCAAACTATGGCCTATGGCGCAAAAAGGTGTTGATCCGGGCCTGGTATCTCACCAAACTATGAATCCCAAGTTACAATATCATTGAGCCATGGCCATTAAAGTTGTATCAAATTGCATTAACACTATACTGTGCATGCATCGTAGGTCTGCAAAACAACAACAAAAACAAAAAACAACTTTTTTTATATCCCACCAACATTTCCCTAAAGGGACTCGGGGCAGCTTACATGGCAACAAAAATGCAACATAGAACACATAAAGTACAACAAAAGTTTGCCAAAATCAATGAGCACACCAAATACTATAAAATAACAACTTACAAAAATTAACAGAATACATCTCGAATTCAAGTAAAAATTTCAAATCTTTGAGCATCCATTTTTAAGCTTCCTGATGAGCTATGCCTATTGAAAAGAGAGCACTTCTTCTACTTGAGCTTCCGATCTAATCCTGCAACACTCTTAAATGCAATTGGAAACTACAGTAGTCTACCCTTAACTGTTAGCTGGAAACAGAATGAAGAGAGTAATTGAGAACAGGAAGAATTACACTCTACTATGATCCAGTGCTAGCTTTTATGAGCTGTTTCTTGTGTTCATGAAAATGGTTCTCTGTACCATAATGAAACTGTAAAGCCACCATATTAGCAAATGTCTAGCTCATAAAGATGTATGAATCCACTACTATACTTCATCAAGACGGACCCTTGTGTTATTCCTTCAAATTGCTATATATGCAGAATTATACATTCACTCAGGACGCTATGTGTATGTCACCTTGAAAAAGATTGTAGTTTACGAAACGGGCTACTGGCCTTTGACTGTACTCATCCCATCGATGCTTCACATTTGTGCTCCCCCCCTTGCCCTATGGGGACAGGACGTCGGTCCTGTGGGGTGCCAGCGTGCCTTGGCATTGGCTCAATAGGGCAGCTTTAATACAGAAACATTTCTGGCTCATCTATGTGTGGACCTTTATTTGTTGGTGTCAACTCCATAATCCCCTGGTATTCAGAGCGGCTGTGATTTACGAGCCTACAACTGGGAGGATTTCCCCCTCTACAGTATCGAGGACCATTACATCATTACATTCCAGCCCTCGTTTCTTTAACAACAGGCAACACAGTATCAACGTCCCTGAACTTTGATGCTTCTACGACATTGTGTCAAGCATCCATGCTTACTTGTACCTCCAGGGACTGAGGAGCCACTACTTCCTGGTTTACTGACACCTCAACGTCAGCATTACAATGGAGAATCTTGCCCCGCCACATAACGACGACGTCTGTGTTTGCTGACACTCTTATGTCATCACACCCAGCAGAGAATCCACTCACACCCACGCGCACTTCCGGATTCCACAGAACTGCGCGGCTCCTCCCTACTTGGATTTTGACGTGAATTCTATACGGAGCGAATTTACTCCACTTACATCTTTCCTGGTAGGTCTTGAACTACCTCCCGGTACTAACCAAGGGTGATTTCCAACGGGACTTTTGAACTCTTCTATGTTCATGTTGATTTCAGGGCACATGCATTGAGTTCCAGACTGTGGTTATTACTATTGTGAAAGCTGACCTTGCATATTCATTGTGTTATATGTTGTGTATTCTTTGCTAGTTGCATTGAGTTGTATCTAGAGTATATATGATATGCTCTGCCCTGCGTCCCCTTCGGGGTGTGAAGGGCGGAATATAAATGTTTTAAATAAATAAATACAACTCACACCACACAGCCTAATCAGCTCCATCGTATTTCTCCACAGTCCTTATAACTCAGAGTAAGGATTCAGAATTGTTGGAAATTTGGCCTAGGATTACTGCAGCTTTATGTTTGTATGCTTAAATAAGGTAGATTTACAAGGGGAGGATTGAGTAATCTTTTTTTCTGAAAGGGGGGCAGTCGGCCAAGTAAGTTTGGGAACCTCTAGTCTAAATCAAAAAGTAATTTGGAATTATGTGAAATTGTCTAAATGTAAAGCATTAATCAATTATTACCATCTGGGAGACACCCAACTGGAAGTCTTGAAGAATTGTATATGCTAATGCCACTTAATGAGTCAACTGAAGAGTTGAGTCATGCTAACATATATTTACCTTAGCAATGAGCCACTAGCTAGGAGCTAAATTTGCAAGAGGATGTAATAAATCCCTGGATTGCACTCCAATGAGGCATAACAGATGAGTGAAGTATTGAGAGGTGTCAAACTTTCTGCATATGACGTATGAACATCCATGACAAGACTGGAAGGGCAACGTATTTGCAAAAGGGAAGGTTCTCTGAAAGTCACTTTGATCTTTTACCCTAGAACAATCTCTCTTGCAATTCAGTTGGCATCGTGCCTCAACCATGCAGGTAGCAACGTCAAATCTCTCATGCAAACAGAAATGAATTAGCTAGGTTTGACAAACTTAGAAGAACAAGTTATGATCGTATCTGTACACCAACAGACAAGAAAGAGATAGATCGGGTAGTATTCCATATGTTAAATGGCCCATGTTGTATCCTTTATAAGTGGCAGCTTATTTTCAAGATTTGTATTAAGATTTTTGATTATTATTATTTTTTGGTGTCAGGAGTGACTTGAGAAACTGCAAGTCACTTCTGGTCTGAGAGAATTGACAATACAAATTTAAAGCTCAGGGTTTATTCAGAGTCAGCCATGTATCTGGAGTTCCTTTGCTTATCTGATATCAGTATGCCAGCTACACCCATTTAAAGTGAATGCAGATCTGACCAGGGTGACACGTGGATCACTGCAACGTCTGTACATAGAGCAGACTTTGAAGAATATTTCAAAGTTACTTTGGATAATAAATATACAGCTGCCATGTCATGCAGCATAGGACTCCCTTTTGCTGAAATAAATGCCTTGGTTTCAAAGGTACTCCCAGGTGCAATTCAAAGTGCTGGTGTCAACATTTAATGAAAGGCTGTGGACCAGTGTATCTGAAAGATCAAATTCTTCCATTTGAGCCTGCCTGTCTGCCTGCCTGCCTACCTACTAAGATTATCATGAAAGGCCTTCTTGTACAGTCTGTTCCAACAAGTCCTTGAGATATGTATTATTATTATTATTTACAATATTTCTACTCCGCCCTTCTCAACCCCCCGGGGACGGACGGACGGACTCAGAGAGGCTCACAAAGGCAGCGATTCGATGCCTAAATATTACACAAAATAAACATAAATCATACACAATTGAACAGTAGCAATTAATTAAAACAAAATTATCTAACAATCAATTCAATAACGTTAAAAAAAAGTTAAATCCACACATCCAGTTGCTAGAGCATTAAAACCGTGTCCTCATCTCTGTTGCCAAGCCAGTCCATTCCAGTTAAAGTGCTGCTATGTCATTGTGCAAAGGCCTGGTCCCACAACCAAGATTTCACCTTTCTCCTGAATGCTAGGAGGGATGGAATCAACCATATCTTGCTTGGGAGCGCATTCCACAGGCGGGGGGCCACAGCCGAGAAGGCCATATCTCTCGTCCCCGCCAAATACATTTGAGATGCTGGCGGAAGCGAGAGTAGAGCCTCCCTGGATGATCTTAAGGTGCAAGGTGGGACATAGAGGCAAATGCGTTCGGACAAGTAGATTGGGCCAGAACCGTATAAAGCTTTATAGGTTAAAACCAGAACTTTGAATTGAGTCCAGAAGTGGACAGGCAGCCAGTGGAGCTGACAAAACAAGGGGGTAGTATGTTCCCTTGAATGTAACTCCTGTTAGTAATCTGGCTGCCGCCCGTTGGACTAACTGCAGTTTCCAAACTGTCTTCAAAGGCAGCCCTACATAGAGTGTGTTGCAGTAACCTACTTGGAATGCGACCAGAGCATGGACGACCGTAGCCAGATCAGACTTCCCAAGGTATGGTTGCAACCATGGAGTGGATCTTTTTGTGTCTGCCTAGAAACTCTAGGATAGTGGTTCTCAACCTGTGGATCCCTAGATGTTTTGGCCTTCAATTCCCAGAAATCCTAACAGCTGGTAGAGTGGCTGGGATTTCTGGGGGTTGTAGGCCAAAACACTTGGGGGGGGGGGGCGACAAAGGTTGAGAACCACTGATCTAGGATATGCCCCTCTCCTCAATAATGACCTAAGACATTGGTAAAAACCCTCACTGTTGCAGATGACTTGCAATTTAAATTCCTTCTTTGAAAATTTATATCACTTTTATTTGTAGACTATAACTTTTAGCTTTTGGGTTACTACCTTTTTCCCTCTCATAAATGTTTAGCATTTTGTTGAAAACTGGAAAAGATGTTTCTGACAATCAGTGGATTTTTTTTCTTGAAACACTTCAGAAATTAGCTACCATAGGACTTTTCTTAAATGAATAAAATAGCAGCCCACCTCTTTTGTGCAGTCTCATTTCTTGGTTGGCCTCATTGATGGAACATTTGGGATGTTTGCCACCTGGCACCTGCTGAGTGATTCACTTGTCTCTCCTCTTGAATGCTTGATTTCAAATGTTTAACGTTGACTAGGCAACCAATAATCGGAAAACGTATTTCTCATATTAATAAAATACAAACAACCAAATAAAATGCACAGCCTGTGATGAAAACTCTTCATATTTACATAAAACATTCACTAATACATGTTTTATTTCTTGAGTTCCACGATATCTCAGGGGGAAAATAGGCAGTCTTCCCCTTCCCCATTGTTAGTTTTGCAGTATATCCAAGATGTGTATATAACCTAGATCAGGGCTGTCCAACTGGCGGCCCCGGGGCCGGATCCGGCCCCGTAGCCTGTTGGACACGGCCCCACCTATGCCCTCAGCCGCCATTTTTAATTTTTTTTAAAAAAATCAATTTTTTAAAAAAAATGGCAGCTGGGGGGGAGGGGGAGGCGGGGCAGGGAGGAGGAAGACAGCTAGCTCCTCCTTTTCGGCGCCCCCCTCCCTACCTATGGCAGGGGAGCCGCCAAAAAAGGGCAGAAGGCGGCGCCATGAGCAGCGCGTCACAGGCCTGGCGTGACGCGCTGCTCTTGGCGCCGCCTACCCTCCTTTCGGCGGCTCCCCGCCCTAGGAAGGGAGGGGGGCGCCGAAAAGGAGGAGTAGGCGGTGCCAAGGGGCAGCGCGTCACGCCAGGCCTGTGACGCGCTGCCGTTGGCGCCGCCTTCTGCCCTTTTTTGGCGCCCCCCTCCCTTCCTAGGGCAGGGGAGCCGCCGAAAAAGGGCAGAAGGCGGCGCCAAGAGCAGCGCATCACAGGCCTGGCGTGACGCGCTGCTCTTGGCGCTGCCTACTCCTCTCCGGGCGGCTCCCCGGCCTAGGAAGGAGGGGCGCGAAAAGGAGGAGTAGGCGGTGCCAAGGGGCAGCGCGTCACGGCAGGCCTGTTGGCGCCGCCTTCTGCCCTTTCGGCGCCCCTCCCTTCCTAGGGCAGGGGAGCCTAAAAAAGGGCAGAAGGCGGCGCCAACAGCAGCGTCACAGGCTGCTCTTGGCACCGCCTACTCCTTTCGGCGGCTCCCCGGCCTAGGGAAGGAGGGGGCGCGAAAAGGAGGAGTAGGCGGTGCCAAGGGGCAGCGCGTCACGCCAGGCCTGTGACGCTGCTGCTCTTGGCACCGCCTACTCCTTTTTCGGCGGCTTTAGGAGGGGGCGGGGCCTGGGCTGGGGGCGGGGCCTGGGGTGGGGCCTGGGGGTGGGGCCGAGCGGCCCCGCAGGTCATTAGTGACCTCTTATCCGGCCCTGGACCCGCCAGAAGTTGGACAGCACTGACCTAGATCAGTGTTTCCCAACCGGTGTGCCACGGCAGAAGCGGCAGCATGAGCAAAGTGAGGCAAAGCAAGCAGGCTGGGAAGAAGGGAGTCCGAGTGGAGAAGAAAAAGTGTTCACCAGGAGGGGGAAGAAAGGGTATTGGAGGTTCCAATTTCCCACGGCACACCTGATGATCGCTCACCGCACACTAGTGTGCCACGGCACACTGGTTGGGAAACACTGTCCTAGGCGAAATTTCCAACAATTCTGAATCCTTACTCTGAGTTATAAGGACTGTGGAGAAATATGATGGAGCTGATTAGACTGGGTGGTGTGGGTTGTATTTATTTATTTAAAACTTTTATATTTTGCCCTTCTCACCCCGAAGGGGACTCAGGGCAAAGCACATAATACCGTATATACGGCAAACATTCAATGCTGGGACAGGAATTCATTATATCCATACATAAACATTAAAAACATTTATCTCAATATTAAAATACACTGTTTAAAACCATCTAAAATTAACTGTAGGATTCCAGTTAAATTTAATGGTCTTTAAGGGACAACCGGGCTTGGTTTATACAAGAATAAAATGTAATATATGTTCTTTTATTTTCTCTCAAGTAAAAGAAAATAAAAGGTGACGTGGTTGCTTCCCTGCAGAATATGCAGAGTCCAACATATCATTTGTGGTGATCAGTCAGCTGTTTTCTCCATGCACATTCTACTTTGGGTGGTTTCTCAGTTACAGGTAGTCAAAGGACATTTCTATAGCAGGTTTTTTTGTACTGCTATAAAGGTAAAAGTAAAGGTTTACCCTTGACATTAGGTCTAGTCGAGTCCAAATCTGGGGGGTGGTTCTCATCTCCCTTTCTAAGCCAAAATGCCAGCATTGTCCACAGACACCCCCTAGGTCAGTATTTCCCAAACAGTGGGCCGTGGCACACTAGTGTGCCATGAGCGATCATCAGGTGTGCCGTGGGAAAACCTCCAATATACCCTTTCTCCCCCTCCTGCCGAACTCCTGCTGCTGCTGCTTGCAGGGGGAAGAGGGGTAGGAAGGGCCGGGCGGTGGGGGCAAAGAAGAAGGGGCTGGGGCACCGCCTCCTTCGGCCGTTTCCCCTCTGCACGCGCCAGCCAGCCTCCAATTGAGGGAGGGAGGAGGGAAGGGTGATGTCACTTGGGCCCCGCTCCCTTCCCAAAGGTCGCCATTTTAGGAGGAGGAAAGGCCGGCAGAGAGGCTGAGGTGAGTGGAGGGAGGGTCGGAAATGGGTGGAGTGTCCCCCTCCAAATGAGGTAGAGGCCCGCCCGCCCATCGTTATTTGAGTCCACAGTGCTCTCTGGGTGTAGGTGAACTACAACTTCCAAACTCAAGGTCAATTCCCAAGCAAACCCTTTCAGTACTTTCTGTTGGTAATGAGAGTTCAATATGCCAAGTTTGGTTCAATTCCATTGTTGCAAGAGTTCAGGATGCTCTTTGATTATGTGTTAACTATAAATCCCAGAAACTGTAACTCCCAAATGTCAAGGTCTTATTTTCCCCAAACTCCATCTGTGTTCACATTTGGGCATATTGAGTATTCATGCCAAGTTTGGTCCTGATCCAACATTGTTTCAGTCCACAGTGCTCTCTGGATATAGGTGAACTACAACTCCAAAACTCAAGGCCAATGCCCACCAAACTCTTATAGTATTTTCTCTTGGTTATGGTAGTTCTGTGTGGGAAATTTGATTCCATTCCATCATTGGTGGAGTTCAGAATGCTCTTTGATTGCGGGTGAACTATAACTCCCAGCATCGAAACAGGCCCAGGTTTCGCACTGAGTGTATAAATACATTTAAAACATATCAACTATATGTATTACTGTGTTAGAGTGTCTTTTTGTGTCATTTTGGTTGGTGGTGTACCCCAGGATTTTGTATATGTAAAAAATGTGCCGCGGCTCAAAAAAGGTTGAAAAACACTGACCTAGATATATCCCTACATTTACTTAGCATTTTTGTATCATCTCTGTAATTCCACCCCCACTACTGAAAGGGCATTTCCATCAGTACCAAGATGGACTTTCTTAGCTTTTTTATCATTGTTCTAATAATACAAAATCATCTTGGGCCACTAGACATGTTTTTCAAAGCACTCAACTGGATTCTTATGAAACTACAAAGCTTCACTATGTGTTTGTTATTGCCATTTGACTTATAGTTGAAAATGTCCTAAGGGTATAAAATTCAGGACCACTTTTATTTGTGAAAGCATAGAGTACTCTCTTTGATACCAGTTTTCTTTCGAACCCATTGGAGCAAAACCATTAAAAACCATCTTTAAAACCCAAGCAAAGCACATGCATTTGTTTCTCTTGCTTGGGTCACCTCTTCAACAGTATCTCCAGAAAGAGTTTAGTGAACTGAAAATATAGTTTTAGTACTACGCCATTCCGCTAATTCAAAAGCTGGGTTATTGTAGATAATGGATGCACAAGCAGTCCTCAAGTTACAAACATCTGATTTACAAATGATTTATAGTTACAAAAATGCGGCTTCAGAGCTAATAGGAGCACCACAGATATGGTATTTGCCCTTAGAAAACTGCAAGAGAAATGTAGAGAGCAGAACAAAGGACTCTATGTAACATTTGTCGACTTCACCAAAGCCTTCGACACTGTGAGTAGAAAAGGTCTGTGGCAGATCCTGGAACATCTAGGATGTCCCCCCAAATTCCTCAAAATGATTATCCTGCTACATGAGGGCCAGCACGGTCAAGTCAGATACGGCGATGCTCTCTCGGAGCCCTTTCTAATAACTAATGGAGTGAAACAAGGTTGTGTTCTTGCACCAACCCTATTTACAATCTTCTTCAGCATGATGTTCCAAAGGGCTACGGCAGACCTCGAAGAAGAAGACGGCATATATATATATATACGCTATCGTACTGATGATAGCTTGTTCAACTTAAGCCGTCTGAGGGCTCACACGAGCTGCCTTTTGCTGACGATGCTGCCCTTATCACCCAATTCAGAAGCAGGTCTGCAGTGCCTGACATCCTGCTTTGCAGCAGCTGCACAGCTGTTTGGGCTGGAAGTCAGCCTGAAGAAAATGGAAGTCCTCTACCAGCCCACACCACAGGAAGAACACCATCATCCCCACGTCAGCATAGGCAAATTTGTGCTTAAGTCCATTCAGCAGTTCACCTACCTGGGAAGCACCATCTCTTCAGATGCCAAGATTGATAAAGAGATAAATCACAGATTAGCAAAAGCATATAGTGTATTCGGAAGGCTTCACAAAAGAGTCTGGAGCAACAAACACCTGAGACAAAGCACCAAAATCAGTGTGTACAGAGCTATCATACTGTCTATTCTCCTATATGGGTCTGAAACATGGGTCACCTATCGCCAGCACCTACGACTCCTCAAACTCTTTCATCAGCGCTGTCTTCACACAATCCTAAATATACACTGGACCGACTATGTGACTAATGTTGCTGTCCTTGAGCAAGCAGGGATCACCAGCATTGAGGCCATGCTATTGAGAACACAGCTGCACTGGGCAGGGCACATCTCTAGGATGGAGGACCACCGCCTCCCAAAGATACTGCTCTATGGTGAACTCGCCACGGGTCAGCGCAAGAGAGGCGCCCCCAAAAAGAGATATAAGGACTCCCTGAAACAACATCTCAGGCTTGCCCAGATTGATCACCAACAATAGTCCACCCTGGCCTCACATCTGGAGGCATGGAGATGCACTATCCACAATGCTGCGGCCTCTTTCAAAAAGACATGCTGAACAGGTCTCGAAGAGAAATGACAATGCAGAGAGAACCACAACTTGGAAACAACATCACCCAAGGAGACTTTCTGCTGTGCTTTCTGCAACCGAACTTGCCTATCTCGGATTGACCTTTTTAGTCATCAACGTGCCTGTAAAAAGTGTGGGATGAGTCCTTCCTAAGAATCTTCGTTCACGAAGTAATGCCGAGATAGTTACAAAAAGGGACAAAAGGTTGTGAGACAACAGGGAGTGATGGAAATCTACCCCTAGGAAGGGAAATTTACTCCTGAAAGAGTTATCATGGGGAAAAGGTGTCTCCACTAAAGCTTTCTTACCAATCCTTGTTTCCACAACAAGCCAAGTTTTTCAAAATCCAATGATCACAGGGATGGAAAGTGAGGTGGTGCAACCTTCTGAACAGGGTTACAGACAGCAAAACAAACACCACAGACATGTTAACACTTTCCTATGCTATCCAAAGAAATATATATATGACTGGACAGGAGTTACGCTTAAAAATGTGCCTGTTCCAACTTACATACAAATTTTCAACTTAAGAACTAACCAACAGAATCTATCTTTTTGTGCCTTATATCAAGATAAGCACCATCAATATTACATCTGTCTTCAATCAATCTTCACGCCCTCAGAACTCCACTTCCTACATTCTCTCTATCTGATATATCTTATTTATTTATTTACTTGCAGTATTTATATTCTAGGGGACTCAGGGCGGATCACAATGCATACATACATGGCAAACATTAAGTGCTGATTTCTAGACATACCGATAGAGGTATTTTTGGCATATCCACTTCAGGGGATTTTCCAGTTCCAAATCACTCTCACGTTCTCCACCTCCATTAGAGATTTATTTGAATAATCAATTTCCTCATCATACAATAATGTCCTACATACTTCTGGCAAACTACTGGAATTAACCCTCAAATTCCCATTCTAATTCCTAATTCAGGAGGTTCCCCCATGCCCGCTAATACTGATATAATGCTAGAATTAACTATGTTCCAGAGCAAAAACAAACAACCCCCCCCCCCCCAAACCCTCCCTAAGCATACAAATATTAGAGCTGACACAGAGGGACCAGCCACATGAACCAAGTGGAAAGATAGCATAGACTAGCAAAATTCCCCAGGATAGAACAAAGGCCACATCCACACTGCCATGAGCCACCCCGTGCACCTTCTCTTTTGTCTGAAAGGGCTGTGGTGAAGAGGTCCTCTGTGCTTATATGTACTAGTTGGAAGAGCCAAGGAATAGGCTAGGAAATCTAGTGATGGCAAACATTTGCCAAAGGCTCCCACATCAGACCTCACCTATTACCATTTTTGCCCTGATATAACCAATTGTATAGTAAATCGCAGCAGCAGTATTATAAAGACTTGCGTACCCTAATGAAGTTGTGAGCTATGCTGGTGGTGGCACAGCTACTGGTAGGGCCTCCCATGCCAGACAGGTCACAACCGAAGGGTCTGACAAAAGAGCATCAACGGGTAGGATAGGCTCTCTAGCCTTTTGGCAACCATCCTAAGAAAAGGAAAACTTTAATTTCAAACCAGGGCAGATGGTGCTCGTCTAACCCTGTAAGGTCAACCATCTAGAGAAGGAAACTCAAATCAAACCTACAACCTGAGAATGTTGCTGCCACCATCCTAAGCTTGCTAGGCCCCGGCAGATGAACCTTTGGTTTAAAGGGTGAGGCCAGTTCTGTGCACGCTGCGCTCCACCAGAAAAATCCATTGCATAGGATCGAAGGACACATCCAACCTCCTTAATCTTCAACACGCTTGTAGAAAGTGTGGGATGAGTCCTTCCTAAGCATCTTCGTTTGCGAAGAGACATGTCCTCATAACTCCACTTTCCAGCACTACCATTGTTCATTCCTTCTGTCCTTTTGAAGAATTTTGGAATTCCAAATTTAATTTTTTTTAAAGACAAACATAATTATTAAATAGAAAATTAAAGGAAAACAAACAGCTTGGGAATAGCTAGGGGGAAGGAGTTGAGGAGTAGAATCCAACCCCTAATGTCATTTTATTGCTTGCATGCTGGCACAGAAGCAGAAGGAACCCATCATACCAAGGTAGATTTGTGGGATTTGGAGGCTCCTTGTAGGATTGGTAGCTTGTGGCATTAGGGGCTAGGTAGGATTGGGAGAATCATGGGGAGGAGGCAGACCAGCAGAATTGTATGATACTGTTGCTAGTTTACCTGTATGATACTGTTGCTAGTTTACTCATGTGATAAAGTTCTGAGATTCATTCAAGTGACTAAAAGTCCTGGAAGTAGTGCTTCTTTCAGTTACAGATCACTTTCCCACCAGGCCATCTCTCTCCCTCCCCCTCCCCCTCCCTCCCTCTCTCTCCCTCTCTCTCTCATATATATATATATATATATACACACACACACACACACACACATACACACACACACACGTGAGTGAGTGGGTGGGTGAGTGAAAGAGAGAGAGAGAGAGAGAGAGAGAGAGAGAGAGAGAGAGAGAGAGAGAGATATGGCCTGGTGGGAAAGTGATCTGTAACTGGAAGAAGCACTACTTCCAGGACTTTTAGTCACTTGAATGAATCTTGTAACAACGTCTATGGGGAGATACACACACACACACACACACACATATATCCATAGACATTGTTACAAGATTGGTTAAGAACTGAGCTTGTGGTGGTATGATAGCCCTTTTTTCAACACTAACCCAGGTGGCATGGGCTAGTTAAGGAGTTTAAGGCTGTAGTGCAGGGGTGCTCATTAGGTAGATCGTGATCTACTGGTAGATCTTGAAGGGCGTCCTGGTAGATCTCGAAGGGCGTCCTGGTAGATCCTAGGCAGATCGCAGGCACAGTGTGTATGGCTCCCATGCCATTTGTGAGGAATGCTCAGGAGCTTATTATACTCACATTTAGTTGAATTCAGTCTTAAAATGTATTATATGGCTCTCACTGAAATAAATTTCCTAATATTTTGCTTTTATGGCTCTCTGAGTAGTGGATAGGTAGATCTTTGGGACTTGGTTGCTTTATAAGTAGCTCGCATGCTGGAAAAGTGTGAGCACCCCTGCTGTAGTGCATTATAATTATAAACAGGAGATAATGCAGAAAATGCCCCTCCTAGAATATGTCCCGCTTGGGTCATGAGCAGTAAATCAACTATTTGTAAAAGCTGTATGTACCCCGCCCAAAGCTGTCAGGGTTAATCAATTTAGTCATTGCATTCTTCAAATCCACCCACAGTCTCCATTGTTGATCCTCCTTATTTTTCAAATCTTGGCATGAAGCAAAGTACTGGTTTTTTGTTGAATGCTAAAGCACAGCTCAGGTTCGACATGGATGCTTATAATCAAATGACCTTCAACACGTGCATTCCTTAATAGGAGACAACTGTGAGATTTTTCTTTTTGACATATGCCCTGAGCAAAGAATTTTAGAAAACAAACAAAAATTGTTGCTATGATGTACAACATCATTGTTTTGACCTCAAGATAAAAAGAGAAAAGGTAACACTGGCATGTAAACTACTCAAGGGAAACACAGACAATGTTTGAAGCTTACAAAGAGAATGTGAGAGAGATTAATTCTTCTGTCAAAATCACATTACACTGTAGTAAGTACCATGCAACAAATAGGAATATTCAAATCAGTCATTCCAATGGGAAAACAAACACAGAATGCCTATTGAGTGCTGTTCTGAATTACTACTACAATGAGCAGTTTGTAAGAATCCTAGGGACAAGGGAGTACATTTCTCAGCATCAAAGCTTAGCAAAATCCTCTTTACATGTAACTCCACTTATTTTCTGCTCTGTACAATTTCTCATTGTTTCTCATTGTTGCTACCCATGTACCACACCAGTGACACCAACTATCTAAGATGATAAATAGAGAAAACTCCAGAAATTTTTGTTAAAAATTGGAACTTTTTATGATGTTTATTAAAAAGAGCCAAACACAAAGACACTTGTGGGATTTGAAGATTCGGTATAATACTTATATAATTTGAAAGTTGAAATTGAGACTTTAAATATTATAAAATTAACAAGAAGAGAAATGGATTTTCATAGAAATGTCTTTGTGTTGGTGGTTAGGAAGTCAATCTTTTTTTGTTATTATTTGTTAGGGGATTTTTTCCCTTTTTAACATTTTTTTTGTTTTGTTTTGTTTTGTTACTTTTAGATAAGGAAGAGGAAATTTTTCTTCATTTCTCTATTCAATAGTAATTTTGGGTAGGTAATGTAAGTTGTTATAGAAATATTAAGGCTACTTTGAATGAGATGTAACATTATACTTATATTGCATCTAGTAAAACAATAATTAAATATAAATTCCAAAGAGAAGAGGGTTGACTCAAGGCTATTCAACACAGACACTATAATCCAGTTTGGAAGTGGATTGAAATGAACTGCTTTCATTGCAGTTTCTACAAAAAATACCCCAGAGATCAGATTGAGACTAGGACACAGTGGTCCCTGTTTTTTGGTGACTACTAGCATTGTGCATAATTTCAATTTCAATTTGTAATTTGGATCAAATTTGTTAAATTTGTGCACATAAATCAACATTAGAAACATGCAGGAAAGTGTGTGTGGGGGGGGGGGTGTTATTTATTTATTTATTTATTTATTGGACTTCTTAGCTGCCACTCCCAAGTGGCTCGGGGCGGCTTACAGAGCAAGAGCAAACTAGCAACAGTAATGCATAAAAATATAAAACCACAACAATAAAACATTAAAAGATTACATAAAAAACAGTATTTACTCAACTAACACTATGTTTCGAGTAACTCAGTTGGAAAAGCCTGCTGGAATAGCCAGGTTTTACACGCTTTCTGGAAGGCCAGAAAGTCATGAAGTGATCTGGTCTCCGGTGGCAGGGAATTCCAAAGCGTAGGGGCAATGATGGAAAATGCCCTTCTCCTTGTAGCCGTGAGATGATAAGCTTTGGCGCTTGGAACGAGAAGAAGATCTTTATCTTCGGATCTCAGTGATCTCGTGGGACAAAATGGGGTGAGGCAGTCCCTTGTATGGTCTGGGTACACTGGCCCCAGACCATACAAGGCCTTGAAAGTCAAGACTAACACTTTGAAAGTGATCCGGAATTCAATAGGTAGCCAGTGCAGTTCCCGCAGCACAGGTGTAATACGATGGCCCACAGGAGTGCCCATGAGCAGCCGAACTGCAGCGTTTTGCACTAGCTTAAGTTTCCGGGTCACCGACAGAGGCAGGCCGATGTAGAGAGCGTTACAGTAGTCTAATCTTGAGATGACAGTCGCTTGGATCTCCGTGGCTAGATCGCAACAGGACAGGTAGGGGGCCAGCTTCCGAGCCTGGCGAAGTTGGAAAAACGCAATTTGGCCGAGTCCAAATGGACTCTGAGGCTTTTTACTGAAGACAACGGGCATAACGCTGCGCCGTCCAGTGTCGGAAGCTGGAGTTCCACACCGCCCCGGCAACCCAGCCGAAGGATCTCCGTCTTCACTGGATTCACCTTCAACCTACTGGCTCGCAGCCATCCAGTAACACCCTCAAGGCAAAGATGGAAATTATCGGGAACGGAGTCGGGTTGGCCCTCCATCCTCAGAATGAGCTGAGTGTCATCAGTGTACTGATGACAATTTCGAATTTGAATTTTACAATTTAGAAATTGAAACACTCACCAATCATGTTTGTTAAAATTTTGTAACATTCAGATGCCTCCCAAAGTCAGTTTAATTTTAAGTAAAAGCATTAAGCAACTTTGGTAAAGCCAAGAAAACATAAAGTACTTTAAAAAGCAGTCCTGTTTTCTTTGGCCCAATAGCCATAAGAAGTGGGGGTAGGACTAAAGTTAATGGGCAGGAGACTGAGAACACGGCATCTTTAATGTAATTTGGGAAGGGAAGGCCCCCTGTGGCAGATTATGCAAAAGGCCCTGCCCTAAACTACATTTCCCAGATTGCAATGCTCAGCATCTGAAGGACCCAATGAGAGCTGTAGCAGCCAGCAATTTAGAGTCAGTCTAATAAAAATAAATAAAACTATTGAATCTCCAAAGAGGACTAAAGTATGTAAGTAATAGTATAAATCTGTGTTAAGTTGAAGTTCTGTGGTTGTATGCCACAAAGACAGACATACATTTAAGGGGGGCATAAATTGTTTTTCTCTAAATTTTTAAAATCCCCAAAAATCCATAGATGTATGAATCTTTCTGAAACTTCTGGGGATTGATGCCCTGGATACCTTGTGCATTTTATATAAAATTCAAGTTAATAACTCTTGTAGTTTGTTTGCTTTTTTAAAAAAAAAACCAACAACAACAACGTTGTTTATGAAAACTTTGAAAATTCTCCAAAAATCCATGGATAAGTGAAACATTCTGAAATTTGGTGGGCTATTGTTGGTAAATGTGTTCTACCATTATAGCAAGTTGCACTCCAATAGCTTTAAAAATGAAAGAGAAAGGAGTCCCTTAATTTCCCTAATTATAGTAATTATGCACAATTACTATAATGAAATAGTAATGAAGACCTGGCCAAAAGAACTAATAAGAGAATATCATGCCTGTATGATAAACTACTCGAGTGGCAAACTGAACAGGAGATGATAAAGGTATGCATGATAAAATGGGCCCAGGATATAGGCCACCCAATATCTTTAAAAATATGGGAGACATTTTGGAAGAAACATCTTAACTATACTTATGCATACGAATTAAAAGAAAGCAGTCTGAAAATGTTCCATAGGTGGTACCTCACACCAGATAAAATAGCAAAATTTAACAAAAACTACAGTAACAAATGCTGGAAATGCAAGAAGGAAATAGGTTTTTTTTATACATATGTGGTGGGAATGTAGGAAGGTAAAAGAATATTGGAGAGGGATTTATAAGGAAATCCAAGAAGCACTGGTAATCAAATTTCAAATGAAACTGGAGTACCTCTTATTAGGGTTAATAGATTTTGAATTAGATGGAAATACGGAGAAATTATTTGTATATTGCATTTCTGCGGCCAGGTTAGTCTTGGCAAGAAGGTGGAAGGAAGAAGACATCCCCAAAATGGAAGAGTGGAAATTGAAGCTGTTGGATATCATGAACATGGACCGCCTGACACAAGCTTTAAATCCAGATATCAAATCGAAAAACACAGACTGGTCACTGATTATAGACTACTTAAAGAAAGATAATGTAGAATGGATGATTACCTGATGATTATATTTAATCAAGATATAGATATTAGAAGTTCGGTAATTTTCAAAATGTATAGACAAGCAGATAAGGAGGGTGTAAGGGAAAGGAAGTACTTAAGATGGAACTTTTTCTTTTAGTATGTATGTTATTGTATTGTTTGTATTGTTTGTATGTTTTTGTATAATTGGAATTAGATCGATGCTGTAAGCACGATCTGTAGGCTGTATGTTGAAATGTTTTTAATCAACTGAAATCAATAAAATATTTGAACACTGAAATTTCATTACTTTCATGATAGTAACAATTTTTTTCACAAATTATGCTTTAGAAACACTTTAGAAACAAAGCGCCAGCAAACACCCCCCACACACACAGAGAGAGAGAGTTTTTAATGACTTTTGAACCATTTTTAATTGATCACACACTCCTAGTGATTACAGACCCAGGTATAGCATCTATAGCAGGGGTGCCCACACTTTTTCAGCACACGAGCTACTTATAATAAAACCAAGTCAGAAAGATCTACCTACCTCCTCAAGACTGGAGTGGGGTGGGGCGGGGTGGGGCTTGGTGTGGCCTGGCTCCGCCCCTGGCTTCAGCTCTACCAGCAGCTTCTCCAGGCTTGAGGATGGCAGTGCCAAGCCAGCCTTGTGCTAGCTATGCCACCACTGGCTTGGCACTGCCATCCTCAAGCCTGGAGAAGCTGCTGGTAGAGCTGAAGCCAGAGGGAGGTGGAGCCAGGCTGAGCCAAGCCCCGCCCCCTCCCCGCTAGCTTTGGAGCTCCCAGCAGCGTCTCCAGGCTTGAGGATGGCAATGCCAAGCCAGTGGTGACATAGCTAGCACAAGGCTGGCTTGGCACTGCCATCCTCAAGGCTGAGAAGCTGCCTGGGGTGCCGAAGCCGGGGAGGGGCTTGGAACGGCCTGGCTCCGCCCCCTCTGAGAAGCGCCCCTTCTGGCTGGGATCGACCTCCTTCGGTCCCGGGATCGACTGGTCGATTGCAATCGACTTACTGGGCAGCCCTGATCTATAGCTAGTCATGGCTGCTGGAAAATGCAATACGTTTTTTTCTTAATTAATATGCTAAGATGCACTAATTTGCATATCCATGTCCATTCAGGATCAACACTGGGCTGTGGAAGGGCAAAAGAAATAAGAATAAAGAGGTAGAAAGTGAGAGTTCACAGAGGAATGATGTGGTTTCCCTCCCAGGAGAGTTATTGTTTATTTTCCAACCAGGTGTGTTTTACAGGTGTAAATAAAATATCCCTGCTTTAACTTAGATGTACCATTATCAATATACCTGCAAGGTTCATTTACTTTTTGAGTTTTCTAATATGCATGCACTCAGATCAACGATGCTTCAAATCACATAAGTTTGTCCGCATTCATTATATGCAATTGTTTTTTGGGTTTTTATCTGGTATTTTAACTACAATATTGTAGTATGATTTGGCACAGGAAGCGGTCCACATGGATGACACCATGAGTTGCCATGGTGAGGAGACAAGGTGTCTATATGTCAGAACTATTTTGAGCAAGGCGGAAAGGTGCAGAGAGCAAGACACAAAGACAGCCGGGCCTTGGATTTTTTTAGCCTAAAGCATTGTCAGAGTGCTGTCCTATTCTCTTAAATCCGGTGTGGGAGCTATGAAACTTGGTCATCTTGAAATGTTAAAGCAGTGTCTACAGTGCTCAAATTGTCTATTGATAATTGCAGGTATTACAAAAAATGTCAACAAATCTCCCGAGATCTCCTTCCAAAGTGAACTAAATCACAGAGTCTATTGCTACATACACTCTGTTCGTCACTCAAACTAGAATATGTTTAACAATAGACTTTTTATTATAGTGAAGTAAAAAAAAGCCTATCTTAGAATTAAATTACAGTGATAACTTCAGGACTTTTAGCAATTACTCACATCCTTTCACCCACAGATCTAAAGAAAAAGAGACAAAGGAGAAACGTCCGCTATTAAGATGGGTAAAGTATACTTCTTGTCTCATGTGTGCGTGTATCTTCAAGTCACCTGTGAATTTATAGCGACCACATGAATTACCTCGGGTTTTCTTAGGCAAGGAAGAAATGTTTTCAAAAGATACTGCTATAAACTACTATGCTTGGGCCTTACAAACTTAGTTCTATGGCTTACTTCAATACGTATTCCATCTGCAACATGGTCTAACATTTTTTTTCTGCTTCCTTCAACTTTTCCCCATTTAAGCATTGTGACTTACAGTAAGAGTTCAGATTTGATGAGCTCTCCAGCCCATTTATTTGTCTATTTATTTATTTATTTATTTATTTATGTATTTGTCACATTTCTATACCGCCCCTCTCAGCCCGAAGGCGACATGGGGCGGTTTACACAAGGCAATCTCTGCCCTCCAATCAAAACACGACCAAAATAAACAAAACAATAACCATATAACACAACAATTAGCAATTAAAACCATACAATTACAGTTCTCAGCGTCACGTTGAAATCACTTTCCGTCACATCGCCATCATTCCATATATCTAATTAAATAATTACATTTCATCAGAAATGCCTGCTCAAACAGCCAGGTCTTGACTTTCTTGCAAAATGTCAGGAGGGAGGGGGCCG